>OU975484.1:202500-1402500 GCA_918857605.2 Philereme vetulata | reverse complement strand
TATTGATTTTCGCGCACGGAACGTATTAACTGAATACCTATGTCTGTCGTGTTGTAGAAATATTTTAATACCTACCTACTTATTTAGAGAATTTCTGAGAAGGAGCATCAGAAAATCTGAGAACGCAGAACTGACTATAAGCAGACCAAGACGATGCTTACGGTGAAAGACCGAAAGATAACCAACACACTACTAAAAATTAAACGCCAGGACTTGCGGATGATGGTAGCGATCATCACAGAATACTGCAAACTATACCACCATCTCCTGAAGACAGGGGCCACGGATAGTCCACTATGTATAGTGGACTATGTCGGGGACGCCTAAAGGATGAAGAGAGCATGTGCTGCTGCACACGGTAACACAAGAAGCCTGACTGAAGACGGGACTGCATGAACTCATCGAGTCATCTTTGACGTCAGCATGGACCCCGGGGGACTCTGGAAAACTGCTGCTATCGTCTAAACCTATGTCCTAACTCAAAGTCCAACTTTGCTACTTCAAGGAGTTAGGGTGGCTGGGGTCAGGTTGGAAAGGGGGTAATGCACAATACACCCATATGCGGGACGTCATCATCATCATCATAATCAGCCGGAAGACGTCCACAGCTGAACATAGGCCTCCCCCTAAGATCGCCACAACGAGCGGTTGGTAGCCGTTTGCGCCCAACGGCTCCCCGCGATTCTTACTAGATCGTCGGTCCACCTTGTGGGGGGCCGGCCTACGCTGTGTCTTCCAGTCCGTGGTCTCCATTCGAGAACCTTTCTTCCCCAACGGTTATCGGTTCTACGAGCGATGTGGCCTGCCCATTGCCACTTCAACTTGCTAATTTTGAGAGCTATGTCGGCAACTTTAGTTCTTCTGCGGATTTCCTCATTGCGGATTTTGTCACGCAAAGAAACCCCGAGCATAGCCCTCTCCATAGCTCGTTGAGCGACCTTGAGCTTGGTCTAGGACGTCAAAGCGGGACGTCAGTGCAGAGCTTATTCTCCCCTAAAATTAGAATGACTTATTAGGGATTCGAGAACACGGTCCGTCTTCCAGTTGCTATACCCTATCAGGATTATTACATTTTATCATGACCACTAGAATATAATGATGGAGCCAGAGGGAATGTATTACTAGTTGTTGCCTACGACTTCGTACGCGTTACACTGCTAGATATGTAGGTAATCTAGAAATAAAACAAAACTCTGTGTTGCAACTTGACTTGACACTCCATTTTTATCATATTGAAACTGATTAGATTAGATAATTACTTTATTGCACACCATTAAATACAAACACATAAAAGAAAATACAATTTTAAATCATAGGTACAATGGGCGGCCTTATCGCTAAAAGCGATCTCTTCCAGGCAACCTTTGGATGGACAGGATCTATATGAACAAATAAGGACGGCGGCATAAGATTTTTTTATTTTTTTTAGATTCAGTTTTTTTTTTAAAAAACAAGCATATATTACAATTTATATAAAAAAATATTAAAAAATATTTATATAAATAATATAAAAATATATTTATATATATTTATATAAATAATATAAAAATATATATATATATAAATATATTTTTATATTATTTATATTTTTTATATAAATAATATAAAAAATATATATATATATATATATATATATATATTGTCATACCTACATACATAACTTATAAAAATGTATAAATAAATAAATGGCCTAGTGAGCGATGGATGACAGAAAGTGTTGTCTGACCATGTTTTTAAAGATAGGGAGAGATTTTGCATGACGACAGGTAGGGCATTCCAGAGTCTTGTAGCCTGCAGAGTAAAAGAGGTACTATAAAATACTGAGGTATGGTGGGGAGTTTTATTTAACTGATTTATGGATAAAATGTAGCCTATATGGTAATCCTGGGTCCATTTTCATACTTCAACTTGAATGATACGGCCAAAAGCGCTAGATACGCTAGATAGCTACAACAAGGATTTTTCGGCAATAGACATCTTCTCTAATAGCAAAACATCTTTTAAGAAACAAATTATATTTGTTCTTAGTCATATATAGCGCGTTCTATAAAATATTCAGAAATTCACTCAACACACATTACACTCTCTCCCTCACCCCCTCAAGTACACACATTTACACAGCATCCCTACCTTCTTTTGTTCTTCAAATGCGTACCTACTAAATTACTAAAATCCTTGAAAATTTAAAATTTAATTAATATAGTATGTTTTTTAATCTTTTTCTCTAGGTGACTAATTTCATAAAAGATAAGTCTATAAATTGAGAATCTGTTATTGGCATTAAGCATTAGTTATAAGGATTGTTTACATTGTTAACAAGTGATGTTGATTCTGTAATGAATAAAAAAAAAAAAAAAAAAAAAAAAAAAAAAAAAAGGAAAAATAAATAATAAACGGAAATGATTTTATATTTAACTGTATAATAGTCTAGTTTAGTATATAGAATATGCCCCCTGTATAGAATAGTGGTCATTGTCAGCGATGTAATTTATCTACCATTAGTTTGTGGGAAATAATATTGTTAGCCATGACACCGGCTGCTACATCCAAAATGGTTCAAATACACCTCATCACACAAAATCGCGTGACTAGATGCCCTTAAGTGCGGGTATCACCGAATTTGGAGTGTGGCTTAATTGAAAGACATAGCGGTTACATATTTAAGTTTATGAATATTTATTTATTATTTGAATACGACTAAGGTGGCAAACAAGTATCGATGGCAAGCAGTAACCTTCGGACGTCTGTAACACCAAAGCCAAAAAGTTTTGACGAAGCCCAGACAAGGTTTTCAGCCGCATACTTTTTTACAAGACTTGTCTGATAAAAAAACAACTGGACAAAAAAGCCACTGTTACCACAAAACCCTAAGCAGGGGCTTAGAAAGATAAATATCATTATCATAATCAACCTATAGGAGTCCATTGCTGGACGTCTCTCACCCAATGTACACCACCGAGCCCGACCTTCGATTCGTTTCAGCCGATAAAAATAAAGTTCAAAAATGTATTAAACTAGTGGTTAGCCCCGAACTGAGATCTCGTGAGTCTCCCGTAAAAACCAACTCACTTGTCCTACAGTTTCATTCAAATTACAGGTAACGGGAGTTCATGTAATTGCTTAAACTTTGTCGAGGTAGAATATGCAGTTATTCTGGATTTTAGACTTTTCTCAATATTTGTGTCGCTAAAGCTACACGCATACCAAATTTCAGCACTGTGCGGTCATGGTATACCTATCCTGTGAATTTCATCAAAGTTCCGTTTTTATTAAGGCTAATAACTTAAAAAAATATATGGTTTAAACTAAAAATAAAAACGGAGTCCAAACGTACCGATGAATAGATTTTATTAAACGTGCCACTTGACCGGATAGTCTTGTTTTTGTTTTTTACCCCTCTTGAACCCCAATATCTGTACAACTCCCCCATATTTTTAGCTCATTTAGTCACACCCGGATTGTGCCATCACAGCCTACCTATATACCAAATTTCACGATAATCGGATCAATGATTCGAAAGTTATCTTCGGACAAACATACTTAAATACAACGCCGACTTGCTCAAGTTGATTTGGAGATGTCGCTTTGATCGATTATTTAAAGTGTCCATCGCTTTTCACTTGCACCTTGCACCAAGACCAAGGTTACCGTGTCTTGGGCTCGTTTAATACAAAAACAGTCAATTCCGACATCCGATGCGCGCAATTTTGGCCGCTCAAGCAATTCACCTTCGCTTTATAGAAATGAAGCTATCTATTGATATTTATAGCATCTATTACTTTGCTTATACTGCCAGCCTCTTTTAGTTTTCATCGTCATCATCATCATATCAGCCGTAGGACGCCCACTGCTGGACAAAGGCCTCCCTCATTGATCTCCAGGAACTGCGGTTGGAAGCGATCTGCATCCAACGCCGACCTGCGGTTCTTACCAAGTCGTCTGCCCATCTTATAGGTGGACGTCCTACGCTGCGCTTGCCGGTCCGTGGCCTCCATTCAAGAACCTTCCGGCCCCATCGGCCATCTGTTCTACGCGCTATATGGCCTGCCCATTGCCACTTCAACGTGCTCATCCGTCGGGCTATGTCGGTGACTTGAGTTCTCCTACGTATCTCCTCATTTCTGATTCGATCCCGTAGAGAAACCCCAAGCATAGCCCTCTCCATAGCTCGTTGAGCGACTCTGAGCTTATTCATAAGGCCAATAGTGAAGGACCACGTCCGGTTCCATATGTCATCACTGGTAACACACACTGATTGAAGACTTTCGTCTTAAGGCACTGTGGTATGTTGGATGAAAAGACGTTGCGAAGTTTCCCAAACGGGCAGCGTTTGGGAAACTTCGCAACGTCTTTTCGTTTAACGTAAAAACGCTTTTAGTTTTAAAGGATCGTAATGTTTAAAAAAGGCACGACATATGCCTTTGAGCCTAAAAATTCTGACATAAAGTTTTGCTACTAGCATATGAGATAACATCACACTAATATTATAAACGCGAAAGTTTGGATGTTTGTTTGTTACTCAATCACGCCGTAACGGCTGAACCGATTTCGATGAAGTTTGGTATATACGTAGATTACAACCTGGATCACCACATAGGCTACCATTTATCCCATAAATCAGTTCTCATAGGATAAAAATGGGATGTCAAAGTTTTTATATGTGTTTTGCACCCCAGAACTACGTGGGCGAAACCGCTGGCAGCAACTAGTACCTAATATTTTTTGAATTGTAAATAGTCAAGCGTTCCTAAGATTTGTGTTAAAATAACGTTTGTGATGTATGCGCTACTACAGGATTTATTTTAAA
This sequence comes from Philereme vetulata, assembly GCA_918857605.2. NCBI lineage: Eukaryota > Metazoa > Arthropoda > Insecta > Lepidoptera > Geometridae > Philereme > Philereme vetulata. The sequence goes on along the minus strand of OU975484.1, from coordinate 1,397,693 downwards.
AAGCAATGTATTTAACACGTGTTGTGGTTAGGGAATGCAATCCCGATCCCGATCTCGTGTAATTTTTCGGGATCAATCCCGACGCATCATATGACGAGATTGGGCGGTAGTGCTCAGCGACGCTACACACGTCCACTCGGGGCGCAAGCGGCGCGCTGACTGACGGCCGCGAGCGGCAGGAACGCCAAACAGCGTTAGAAAACTATTCCGAATATTAGCGACAGGTGACGATAATTATTTAGTTGGTAAGATTAAAGAATAAAAAATTTTATTTTCTTTAATAATATGTTATTTTAGATAATCTCACTATCACAAACAAGCAGTTATTAGCTTTTTCAGTCATCCGAATTTAATTCTTTTTTTAAACTAGACGAGATCCCGAAAATTCCGGGATCTCACGGGATTGATATTTCTAATCCCGCGGGATCTCGAATTTGCAATCTGGAGTCGGGATTGCATTCCCTAGTTGTGGTGCTTGACCGAGTAAAAGTGCTAGATATTTACAACTAAATATTAAAATGTGTCCTAGACAAAGTGCACATAAAATTATGTTTGAGTAGCGAAGTGCATAAAAAGCATTATATAAATTCTAAATAATTATACAACGTGGAATAATTATGAATAACAATTTTGTCAAAAGACTTTCTGAGGCGCTTCAGCCTGTCGAGTCAGTGGATGACTGTGTTTAGCGATATTTTGTTACTTAGGTATTTCTGTTAATAAAGACCTTTGAAAACAAAAACAGTCAAGCGTTGACCACTACCTCACCTGATTGCGTATGACAAAGTGTACATCAAATTATGTTAAATAGCCTTCATCATCATCACAGTCAGCCCTTCTCACCCCACTGCTAGGCATAGGCCTCTCTTCGCTGTCGCCATTCGCTTCTGTCCTGCGTTGTTCTAACCCACACACGACCTGCGTTTTTTATAATGTCGTCGACCTGTCTTGCCGGCGGACGACCTGCGTTCCTGGTTCTATCTCGAGGCTACCACTCAGTCAGCATCTCGCTCCACCTGTCATCACCGCGCCTGGCCACATGTTCTGCCCAACTCCATTTGAGTCTTTTAAAAACCTTTAAAGACCTTTGAAAACTAACAAAATCACCTGTTGGTAGGTGATGGTGTTGTCTAAGATGGATCACGCATGCCTAAAAAGAGCCTGTTAGAATAGGTACTCTAAGATTATAAGTGGTCCGTAAAAATAGATGCCGAAAGCGAGTTCCACTCTTCTCGTACTAACAATAAAAATTGAAGTGTAAAGTTTGGCAAAGTGGTATGCCGACCAGATACAAATGTACATATATCAGTGGGATAAACGAGTATAGTCTTTACCTAAGTAGGGGATCAGAATCGGTCTTTGAACGGACCAGCGTGGTTTGTTATACAACAACCCGCACCAAGCTGAGTTAGGGTCCATTTTATAACAATAATATTGGTTAGTTTTTTTTTATTTTTTTTTCTTTGTTTTATGACAAACTTTTTGTGCTCGTTTAGTTAAATTCTTGCAAATAAATCTAATTCTATTCTATGTAGTGGCTAGTAATTCCGTCTTCTGAGATTGGAATTCTGGCTGGGTATTTGGAATTTTTCCGCTCGGAAAGAAATGAAAGGTAAAGGATAAATTATAGGAAGGGAACTGACAAGAGTTAGAATCAAAATTACAAGGCATGGTTTAACTTTAAGAGAAGGTGAGAATTTTTGTGCTTATAGAATACGAGTACAATAGAAAATATTTATTTTAACACCACAAACTTACAACTAAAAACAATAAACGGAAAGTTAAAGAGCACTTGCTTTCTCTGTAATTTTATTTTATTGTAGGTACATACAGTGTAAACTCCATGTAACGTCACTCGTTTTAACGACAAACTCTCTAAAGCGCCGAAATCACTCGGCTTTGGTTGGTTTAGCTTGTCTTGCATACAATGGTACACTCTGTATAGCATTACACCTACTCTCAATAACGACAACAATTAGTAATAAAAAGTTCTTTTTAAGTTGCCAAATTCGTAAAAACTGCGCAGCTGTGTATATCCTTTTGTCGTTTTATTATTCTAGACCATAATAAACTCGACTGTCGGCATCATACACACCAAACTTTCTAAGAAATCCGTTCTTTTGTTTACAAAATGGGATTGCTTGCACGTGTAGCTGCAGACTGTTGTTAGTAGAAGTGATGGATTTTATCTATACCTTGTCATATTCTTAGTAGCTCACAAACTTTCAAATTGTAAACATGGCTAGTAAGAGAAAATCACTGTGTATTGACGAAAAAGTTATCTCCATTTAACGACAACTCTCTATAACGTCAAAATATGCTCAGTCCCTTGAGTGTCGTTATATAGAGTTTACACTGTATTTATTTTTATATATATTAGTCTCTTTATTTTATTTATTATATTGATTCATTTCATTACTTACTTTTGGTATATTTCGTTTTATTTGTTTAAGATATATGTACATATTTATGATTCTTGTACACGCACCTATCTTTAAAATCATCTCTCTCTCTCTCTAGCCTCAAAAGTTTGCTGGAAGAAAACTCTTCTTAGGGTTAAGCTCGCCTTTATACATGGCCTCTATTTCTGTACTGTTTTAATATATATTCTTGTGTAAAATAAAGAATAAAGAATAATAATAAGAGGCAACACAATTGTTTACTATTCAGCGATGTGCTAACAGCAGTGGAAACACTGAAGTAGCGCTGGTATTCTGTATTGTATTATTATAATTATTGTATTGCTAGCTTCCGCCAGTGACTTCGCACGTGTTGTTTGTTAACAAAAAGTAGCCTATGTATTAATCGAGGTTATAACCTACTTGCATACCAAATTTCATCGAAATCGGTTCAGCCGTTACGACGTGATTAAGTAACAAACAAATAAACGAACATCCAAACTTTCGCATTTGTAATATTGGTGTGTTGGTGAACATTTCACACAGCGCTGCTTAGCCCCAAACCAAGCAAAGCTTGTACTATGGAAATCAGGTAACTAATACTTATATACTTTTTCATATATATACCTACTTATAATGTAATGAAATAACGTTTTTGTTGAAAAAATAAACGATTTTTTAAAACAATCTTAAATAAAATTCATAATCGGAACCGCAAGCAGATTCAAATGAGCCCAAACACTAGTAGCCTACTATAATCCATTCAGAAGTTCCGTTGTCTAGCATCCGTCTCCATCATGCGACCACCTCCATGGTATCATATTATTGCATTGTCACCGAAGTTACACATGTATTCCAAATTTTAGCTTAATTAGTTGAGGGGAACGGGTTTAAAATTCAGTTGCAAGATTCTACCCGGACAAACATACATACATTGCAAGTTAATATTAAGCTTGTAAAATACCTCAAACCCAGAACAAATATCTGCAGATCTCACAGCGGGGATTGAACCAGCAACCTCGTGCGTCTCAGCCGGCTGTTCGCCAACTGTGACAGAGGTCGTCATTATATTCGTTCCGTCAGATTCAACACTGACAAAAATTGAACGTACACATAAATGTCGAGTGCGAGATATATCTTTTTTTTTAATTTATTTACTATTTAAACAAAGATTACAATTATAGCATCTAAAAACCAGTGAGATTTGTGCCGGTGCAGTTGAGGGTTTACATCACTAGGTGTTATTTACTCAGAAATAAAAACTATATAAAAATGTAAGTAGGTAACTAAGCAGGAGCCAGGTAAGTACTTCTGTTTATGGTTTAGTTTCGTAATGTTATGAATGAGCAAGGAAAACTATACTTGACTCATAAAGTAGTTCCTTAGTTTAAATTTTATATTTTTAGGTGTTAAATTATCACGTACGTCAGAGGGTAGGGTGTTGTCATCTAAAACTCGTATTTGGGTCCCAGACCGAATGTTGAAAATGTGTTGTTGAATTCCTGAGCCCACAGCCGGACGATATATCAGATTAGACAGCAGACATTCCCGGCATACCTGCTTGCACACTGGTCGCGTTGCCAATGACATGCATTGTGGCGTTCGGCCAAGCTGATTGATTTTATGGGCATGTTGTAATTTGTCTAGAGTACGATATACAAATTATAAAGAGAACGTCTCGTAACATAATATCTATTTTTTTATCTAACCCATCTAGTTCCATTGCTGGGCAAAGATCTCCGCCGAGTCTTTCCAACCACCCCTGTCTGTCGATATCGACAGATCCCACCATCCCCTTTCGGGGCTGTCGAGATCGTCCCGCCAACGCTTTCTCGCCGACCCCGACGTCCGTCCGTCTTCAGGCATCCATGGTATTACAATATGGGCCCATTTCTCGGGATGCATTCGGTTAAAGTGGTCCGCCCAGTCCCACTTAAGTCCGATCTCTTCCCTACATACATGATATACCATATCATATCATCAGCTATCAGGTGTGTCGAGTCACTAGCCATTTTTAAACGTATGGTCAGAAAACACTCTTTCATTATTTGTCGCTAAATATCTATGTATTTATTATTAATTAAAAAATATTTATTAAATAAGTTTAATTATGTATATATGTAAATTGTTATTAGTGGTTATTATTTAGGTTCATTAATTTATGTAATTTTTATTTTTATATCATTAGTATTAGTGTGTACTAGGTACACAATTACACCCCAGGTAATGTCCACACAGTCCATTCCATCCAAAGGTTGTCTGGTAGAGGTCGTTACCATAGAGGTATGACATAGATTTACGTTATTCTTTTTATATTATATTGTTTAATGGTGTGCAAAAAAGAATTATCTATCTATACCTATTTAAATACATTATTTTGAAAGCCTACTAGCTATCAGCGCTGGCGTTTGTTTTTCCAGATTAAAATCTCAATTGTTCAAATTTTGAGTCGACAATTTTACTTCTACGTCATTTACTTACCATCAACTGAGGTAGTTGGTAGAACGCCCAGCTATTTAAATATTTTTTTTATATTGATGATAGCCAAGCGCTTGACCACTACCTCACCTGATGGTAAGTGAAGGTGTGATCGAAGATGGATCACGCTTGCCTAGAAAGAACTTATTCACTCTGGACTTGAAGACTCCAAGATTATACTGGTTTGGAAAAACATACGCCGGAAGTGAGTTCCATTCCTCACTTGTGCTAACAAGAAAAGTTGAAGCAAATCGTTTGGTACGGCAAGGTGGTATGCCGACCAGGTATGGGTGGTACTGCTCGGTTCGTCTGCTTGTCCGGTGGTAAAGGGGGAAGGAGGGATAAGGACATGAAGATCTTGCCCACATTCACCAAAATGTATCTTGTAAAAAACTGAAAGTATGGCTACTCGGAGTCTGTGCTCTAGACTTTGTAAATAGGCTTCCACTAGTGAGTCATCACTAATGAGTCTAGCAGCACGTCGCTCAATCAAATCAAGGGCTTCAAGCTGGTACTTGGCTGAGCCATCCCAGAGATGGCAGCAGTACTCCATACATGAGCGGACTTGTGCTTTGTAGAGACTGAGCAGCTGTCTCGGTGAGAAGTACCCCCGAACCTTAGCTAGGATGCCCAGCTTCATAGCAGCAATTTTGGCCCTAGATTCAATGTGTGAGCCGAAGTTCAGGTTGGACGTGAGCTCAACGCACAACAAGCTCAGACTTTCAGAAATTACGAGTGGTATATCACAAAAGGTGGGAACAGGATGAAAAGGAGACCGTTTTGCGAAAAACACACACGCCTGAGTTTTGGAGGCGTTGAACTTAAAACGTTGAAATAAAACAAAAAACTAATCACGGTCGTACATAGTTTTAGGAATTGGCAATACAACTGATTTACAATAAATATGCATCAAAATGTCGTAACACAACCAATAGAAAAACAATTAAGGAATTAATGGGGCGTAGGCACGAGCGACTCGTGAAACTTTATAGAGCGATGCAGACGGGCGACAAAACGCATTGCCCAATCAACACGGCGTCAATACCTCACAGCAGTGTGATTGATTTATATAGCGACAAGTTATTAGTGAACAAGCTTTTGTGCACAGTTTTACGTTATAACTTTTGAAACTATCATGGTTATGAACACTATTTATACTAAAAACGGGATATTTACCATGATTTGTGAGTATTTGAGTATCCCGATATTTCGGCGCAGTTGCATGCGCCATGATCACGGGTAAACTGAAGTCTTTGCGAGTCGGGATACTCAAATACTCACAAATCATGGTAAATATCCCGTTTTTAGTATAAACAGTTTTACGTGTTATTCAAATAAAAGCACCTTTTTGCTTAGACAGAATACACCAGCAAGCCATCCCTCGATTCCTGTTGGATTGATCCACTCAGACAGAGCTATCGAAGTAGATTGACAGGATGATTTCAAGGAATTTAAGAGCGATTAGTAGCATGGGAATGGATATGTTTAGAGGGCTTAGGGTTGACTTAAGTGAAACCATTGTAGTTAAAGACCTGTTATATGATACCACGATTTATATATATAATTATAGGCTCGCGTTTGGAACACGCTTGCCTAGAAGAAACCTGTTCACTCGCGACTTGTTGACAACCAGGTTGTAATTATCAGACACAAACTCAGGCAAGGAATATTCAAAAATCTGTGTAATCCGTTTAATTCCGCACAGACTACAGACAGTTTACCCGATTGGCTGAAAAAGTGCCCGATTTTTTAAATATTTTAACGACCTTCGTTAATAAAATTTTAAATCTGCTGAGTGTTGGAGCCCGACCTGAATGAAATATCGACAGATTATGAATCATCTCACTAATTTCGACCTAAACGCGAAACGGCCTGGTAGCACAGTTGGTTAGTGAATCCTCGTATCAAGAGGAAGGTTGCGGGTTCAAGTCCCGTCTAGGCTTGAAATTTTTGAGATGATTTTAAAATCTTGGAATTTTCCGTATGTGTTTGGATAACACTATAAACAAAATAATATCGACAGATTGTTTTGTTTTTCACTTTGTTGTCTGAGAATGAGCATTGAAGCTGCGCCACTATTTGTATAATTGTCCAGTTTAATCATTCTATCTGTAATCTGTTCTACTAGTTCAAAAAATAAAACGAATTGTATTGAACTTCAATGACAAATGAAGGAAACAATTCCGACCAAAAGCACACCCTCTTTTTAAGATTTAAAAAGAACTGGTAGAAAGATCTAAAACGGTCACCACGTTACGACCAATACATATTGAGATATAAGGTTGAAGAAAAAGCCCATAAGGCAGTAAGTAAAACCTACTTCCCGTTTCGTAAACCTCAGATCCCCAATCCAAAAGTATCGTTTCCTAAACATTTACCGCTCCATACAATCTCATAATCAGTCTCGTTTAGTAAACTTTTCAAATACAGTGTAAACTCTATATAACGACACTCAAGGGACTGAGCATATTTTGACGTTATATAGAGTTGTCGTTAAATGGAGAGAAGTAAAATCTGTATTAGAAAAAGAAAATCTTTTATTTCTGATTTGTATTGAAACTTTTTCGTCAATACACAGTGATTTTCTCTTACTAGCCATGTTTACAATTTGAAAATTTGTGAGCTACTAAGAATATGACAACATATAGATAAAATTCATCACTTCTACTAACAACAGTCTGCAGCTACACGTGCAAGCAATCCCATTTTGTAAACAAAGAAAAGAAGAAAGATTTCTTAGAAAGTTTGGTGTGTATGATGCCGACAGTCGAGTGTATTATGGTCAAGGATAATAAAACGACAAAAGGATACACAAAAGGAGCAGTTTTTACTAATTTGCCAACTTAAAAAAAACTTTTTATTACAAATTCTTGTCGTTATTGAGAGTGGGTGTAATGCTATACAGAGATTACCATTGTATGCAAGACAAGCTAAACCAACCAAAGCCGAGTGATTTTGACGCTTTAGAGAGTTTGTCGTTAAAACGAGGGACGTTACATGGAGTTTACACTGTATTACATGTATTTAGTCCTATTTGGTAAACCTTCAACTGAAGTAAGTATAGTGAGCTTAAAAAATAAATGACATGGCAGGAATAAATGCACATTCTCGCCTAGTTCTTCCTAATCATCTAACTTTTTATTCTTTTACTTTTTGTAACTTAATATACTTATATTTTAAATTTATTTATTTTTTCTTAGCGTGGTAACTTATATTTACCTATTTATTCACATTTTTTTTATAATTGTGGTACTGTGCGGGCAGTCATCCGTGATATCCTATTTTTAAATGGTTCCAACGGAAGATCAGCGTTGTGCCAAAAGCACAACAAATGCTGAGTTGGACGCCTTTTTCTGACGTCGGTCATTTATATATGGGTAATTGTGAGACACACATTTGTTAGGTATTTCTGTTTTTGTGTGTATGAATTTGTTATATTGTGTGTATCTTACTTGTGTGCTGTGTGTGTTGTGTTCCGTCACAAATAAATGTTTTTTCTTTTCTTTCTTAGATATTACTATTTTTGTTTAATCAACGATCACAGTTACAATAGTCAGTTATGACTAAGACAAGGAACGCACAAAAGCGCGAGGATCACTTTCCTTAACGAACCCTTGAAAATAATTCATTTTGCTTCTATCGTAGTAGACAAAATTTCGGTCTTGCCAGCCATGTTAGGGCTCACGCTAAACATATGTAAACAAAATCTGGTCAATTAATTATGTTTGTATATTGACTAGTTTGTTTTATAAAAATGTAAACAATATCCTAGTTTATGGTTTATTTATGGTTAATTCTGTTTTTCCTTACTTTATTATTAATGAATGAATGGAATACTCTTTATTGCACACCAAACAAAAATACAATAATAATGGAATTAAACAATAAATAAAGGTACAACGGGCGGTCTTATCGCTAAAATCGATCTCTTCCAGACAACCTTTGTATGGACAGGATAAACAAAATCAAAAAACGTTACATTAAACATTTATTACTTTTAGGTTAGTGTTGCTTAATTAATCGCCGTCATCAAATGCGATGTGGAGCGACTAATATACCTAGTCAGGTCATAAATTCTGTCACATGTTTAATATAAAATAATTGAAACAAGTTTATTCATTATGTAACCATTTATATACCAAAATGAACTTAACAAAACATAGATTCTTATAACACTAAAGTTTATTCAAAATGACTTTCGTGATTTTGAATACAGGCCTTCAATCTGCGCGGCCAGTCGTCTATCGCAGCACGAACGAGGTCTATGTCAATATCGGCGGCTGCATTAATCAAGGATGTCTTGAGTGACTCCAAATTGGGATGAGGCTTTGAGCACGCCTTTTCCTCCAAGTGTTGTCATATCTTGTAATCTAACGGATTCAAATCTGGACTGGAGGAGGGCCAGTCTTCGTGCCGGATGAAGTCGATTTCACGGCGCCGCCAGCCAGTCTTGTGTGCTCTTCGCTCTATGAGCTGGCGCCGAATCTTGTTGGAATACCCAGTGCCTGTTATTAAACATGGTATGAGAAACAGGTTCCACAAGGTTCGTCAGGACTGTATTTTGATACACAACTGCATTCGTTTTTACACCTTTCTCACAAAAATGTACCTCTGTTAAGCCCTAATAAGAAACTCCCAACCATACCATGAGCGAGGATGGAAAATGACCTCGTTGGACACGCGGAATACGGTTGCTCGCTTCTTCACTACTGTGTGCGTACACCTTATCATTTTGTTTGTTGTAGCTCTCTTCTACGGTAAAAAATTATTCATCCGAAAAAAGAATTTCCCGATATTTTTTTCTCGCGTACCGCTTCAATAAAGCGCGGCATCTCTTCAGGCTCAGGTCCATTAGACGAGCATTCAAACGATGTCCTGTTTTTCTTCGATATGCCCGAAGCCCTAAGTCTTTATTTAACACCGTTTTCACCGTGGTTCTGCTTAACCCCATCTGAAGGGCCAACAGTTTCTGCTTACGTTTGGGATTTCTTTGGATTCGCGCCTTCACAGCTTTTATCACTGCTCGAGTCCTAACAGACCGAGGGCGACCACTTCTTGACCTGTCATCTACACTAGAGTCTTCATTGTATCGTTTGATGGTGCGATAAACGAATCTTTTGGTTATATTCAAATTTTTCAGTATGTCAAAAATTTGAATTGGCGCGTAACCGCAACGATGCAACGCAATAACTGCAACACGGTCTTCTTTAAGCGTCCACTCCATATTTAAAAATGAGTAATATTCTAAAAAATATACATTTTTATTTTCATGAACAATTCGAAATTCGAATTCTATAAACTTTTTTGTGGCCAGCATTTTAAAAGAAAAGTTTTTACTGTGTGACAATACTTATGACGTGACTAGGTATATACTCGCAAAGTCGACACAACAATTATCCGCCACAAATGCCACAATGCAGTAAGGAGGCGTCCATTAATTAAGTGAAGTGTTCGGGGGGGGGGAGCTGAATCTCGCCCAACCTCTCGTGAGGGAGCGGGAACATCACCTATGTTTTTTTCTGTAAAAACAGCATGAAACTGCGAGAATATTTAAATAAAGTAAAACTTATAATACTTAAAATACAATAAAATCCAACACAATAATAATTATCGTGGTTCAATGCGTAATAATCTCACGTAAGATAAGAGGGGGGGGGGGGTCAATCAACAAAAACGCATCACGTAATTAATGGACGCCCCTAACGTAACAGACAAGATATGTGTGTCGTTTAATTCTGTTGTCGCAAACAAAGCTGGCTAGACAAACGGCAGGTGGAATAAGAACACTCACCTGACCTATAGATTTGGTACCAGGCCAATACCGATACCTCTTTAAATGTGAATTGATTAGGACGTAGTCACGTAAAATATCATTATTATATGAAACATCCACTGCCGAACATAAGCATCCGAAGAAACAGTGGAATGTTTACGATTTTGCACTTCAAAAACAAATGGTTTACTAAAGAGGAATGCTTTGTGTTATGCTTAGGACAAACCAGAGTTTTTTAGTGTACATATTTATTTTATAAATGTACCTATTTTGAAAATAAAATATTAAAAATAAAGCATTAGCGACCCACATTTTGCGGCTTGCACCAAACTGTCTAATTATGATTTCACTTGCTTCATACCAAGAATATAGTTCAAGAGACATTAGCCACTGATACCATCATTGCGTTGGACTTAGTTTTCCAGTGTAATAAATACTGTAATTTTTTGAAGTGAAAAGTTACGCGTTCGCCATTTTTTGAGATGGGAAAAATACCATTGAACTCGCGACACTGTTACCGTTACCGATACCTTTTTATATAAGTATATGTAGTGTAGTCTGATTTTAATTTTTTAAGACCCTAACATTGAGCGCTAAATTTTTCACTCCCGCTCTGTCGGCACTTCCGGAGTGCTACTTTTTTAAATCTTTTTTTATGCTAGTTATGTTACATATATATAACATAAACATATATATATATATATTAAATGGGCTTTGTGTAGCCAGATAGGCAATATGATAGCCAGAAAGTTCTTTATGTCATCGCCTGACGTCTAAATAACACTGTTCAGATCTTTCTGTCAGTTGTTCTACAATGTCAACTCTAGACAGATTATACTAAGGCTGCATTCCGAATCACGCTGAAACCGATATCATCGCGCTAACATGCGTTCCGAGTCATCGTGAGCGCGACAACGATGTCCTGTGATTCGTCATAGATGACGTCATTACATCCGCCATTTTGCGCTGACAACGTCCATGCTCCACTGTGAGCCTCCCTGTCAAAAGTGATGTTACAGCTGGTTGGTTTGTTGCTTGTGAGTAATAGATTTCTGTGGTTGGTTGGTTTAATTGTTGTTATGAAAATATAGGAACACTGACTTGCAGCGCGTTCATGAGCGTTCCGAATCCTTGACGGCACTCAACTGTCTTCAGCGCGATAACTGAATCGGTACGCAAAATAACTACGTGAACGCTAGCAGCAATTATGTCGTGATTCGGAATGCAGGGTATGAAGTCGCACAGCGGTATACGAGTGGCTTACAATAATATCTTCAGACACATGATGGGTATGAGGCGCTATTGTAGCGCTTCGGAAATGTATTCGCAGAGGCTGGGGTTGACTCTTTTAATGCGATCCAAAGAAAGAGGATTGCCTCCTTCATGTCCCGAGTCGACATGTGTAGAAACACAATCATCATGAGTCTGGCGGACGGACTGATGCTGACGGCAGCATATCGGCGTTGGGTGGAAATAGCCATCCAAGTAAGACTTTTAATGTTTTTTTAATTTTTAAATACATTTTACTAATTTATTTTAATTATTGTTTAATTTTCATATATATATATATATTGTAAAATATGTACCTATCATTGTGTTAGCAATAAAGAAGAATTTATTTATTTATTTATTCGTCAAAACTTTCGCATTTACTGTATTGGCCTATGTGTAAAACGAAAAATCTTCATCTTGTTTTAAAGATTTTTGAGAACACCTGATGTTGAGTGCCTATAACAAAGTATTGTCTCGTAGGTCACGCACATAAGAAATGTTCCCTACGATGCACTGCCCTGCGTCCATCAACTTGAGGCATACATTGGAAAGCCACACTTGGTTGTAATTTTATCGACAATACATGAAACTGAAACACAGCACTGCTGTTTGGCTGCCGTCATAGGTATGGTGGTACTTTCTCGGGCAAGCACTTTCACAGGGAACTCTATTACACTCAAAATCTTTGGGTCTTACCATAAAAAAAACTGTTCAGCTCGCGTTTCATTAATTCCAATACAAAAACTAGTAAGGAATTTTTAAAACACACGCTAAACATTTTTAGGGTTCCGTAACCAAAGGGTAAAACGGCACCCTATTACTAAGGCTCCGCTGTCTGTCCATCTGTCCGTCTGTCACCAGGCTGTATCTCATGAACCGTGATAGTAAGACAGTTGAATTTTCACAGATGATGTATTTCTGTCGCCGCTATAACAACAAATACTAAAAACAGAATAAAATAAATATTTAAGGGGGGCTCCCATACAACAAACTTGATTTTTTTTCATCAAAAACTTAAGTTTTGTGTAACAAGACTTAAGTTTTTATTCTATTTATCTTTCATGACGAAAGAAAGCGCCATCACCATTATCATCATATTAACCATAGACCATAGATTTCAAGAGGCCCTTTAATTCGGGTGCAGGATGTTGCTAACATTTAACTTAGTGTGAACTAACTTTTAACCTTTAAAAGTTTGTATTCGCTATTTAGATCAAATGGCACCCTTGTCAGAGCGACGAAGGATTTGTGATTTGTTCTTGATAGTATCGACGTGCGGTCGAGCACTGCATTCTACTTAAAATTTTAACAACCGTTTTTTTGTGGGATAATTTTGATTACCGTCACGCGATTAAAGGTTTAATCATCTTCATAGCGCATTTTATATGCGTTTTTAGTCATCTACTAAGCGTATCGATACTTTACAAAAATTAAGATTATTTCTTGATTCTTAGTAGAATTTAGATTCTACACTAGAATCACACTGTCTGTAGCAAACTGTGTGTGTCCCTTTCTCAAACAGGGGCTTAATTCTACTAAACCAATCGCTATTATGACAATGGTAGCAAAATGCCCACTTTAGATACTTTTTGGTATTCTACGAATTCAATCTGTTTTCAATGAGAGCACCATTGAATAGGACGTAGGACGCAGCGTAGGACGTCCACCCACAAGATGGGCAGACGACTTGGTGAGAACCGCAGGTCGGCGTTGGATGCAGGCCGCTTCCAACCGCAGTTCCTGGAGATCAATGAGGGAGGCCTTTGTCCAGAAGTGGACGTCCTACAGCTGATATGATGATAATGATGATGATGATGACCCATTGAATATGGCAGCTTATTTAATACAGGAACAGCAATCATAATCGTTTTAAAATGGTATCTATATAAGGTATAAAAAGTTTATTCGTTGTTACAAGTATTGGTACATAGTATGAAGTTCCAAATTACAATTTGGTTTTAGAAAGATTCTTAGGTACAAGTATATATAACATAACAGTATAATTTGTAAACGAGCTCGCTAGCCTCCCTAGGAAAACCTTTGTTGCGGGTAGCTAGCCTGTTTTGATCGCTGTGCCCGTAAACATCATAAAGAAATATGTTATGCATATATACGTTTAGAGACAGTGCGACAAATGTGTTAGACGATTACATTCTACATTTAAATTTTGTAATAGGGAAAAGTTATGTTGTGTGATAGTAATGGGAGACAAATTCTTATGTTTAGGTGTAGTCCAAAATTTATTAATTACTTAGTTATGTTAATTAATTAGGATAGGTTAGGAAGTAGGTAGGTGTTTGATATATATAAAACAAAGTCGGATTAGTTACACCCTTTATAACTAAAGAACGGCTGGACCGATAATGGTGATCTTTGATTTGTTGGATTTGTATCCACCCCGAATAGCAGAATAACTATTATAATATCGGAAACAATTCACAAAAAACAAATTATGAAGAAAATTCATTTTCTTTCATAGATGCAGGTAATGATGGCCGATTGACAATACTAGGGTGACATTGGCAGCCCGCGTCATATGCATGTCAAGGCGGTACGAAGTTCGGCGGGTCAGCTAGTAGCTTCATAATTCCAAACAATCAGACGTACCGAGAGGTACCTACCACCTTGCCGTACCAAACGATTTGCTTCAACTGACAGAGTGGAATTCACTTCCGACGTATGTTTTTCCGGACCAGTATAATCTCGGAGTCTTCAAGTCCAGAGTGAATAGGTTCTCTCTAGGTAAGCCTGCTCCATCTTTGATCACAACATCAGTTACTATCAGGTGAGATAGTCAAGCGCTTGGCTATCATCAATAAAATAAAACATAAAAAAAAATGTTTTTCTTGTAGCTTTTAAAAATTGGGCCCCTGGTGTTTGGGCACAAAGGGAAGGCGAGTGAGTGTGACATGGACTGTGTCAAAATAAACCGTCGTATGAACAACTATAAATGTGGATATCATACTTTATTATTCTTTATTGGAAGAAAGTTTACGGATAGTCGTTAAACAATACAGATAACGTCATTTATTCTTTATTGCACACAAGAAAATATATTAAAACAGTACAGAAATAGAGGTCATGTACGAAGGCGAGCTAAACCCTAAGAAGAGTTTTCTTCCTGCAAACCTTTGCGGACACAGAGAGAGATGATTTTAAAGGAAGGTAAGTGTACAAAAACATAAATAAATATATGCACCTATGTAACTACTTATTTGAGAAAGAAAATTTATTTTGATCATCGTATTAATTCTATTTATTATTTTTTTAACAACCCTTCGGTCGTCAGTTTCTGAAACGCACTTTTTAAAATTAATCCAATATAACATCAAACTTAAGGAATAATTGATAATAATATCATAACTGAAGGAAATCGGTATAAATAAAAAAACCGGCCAAGTGCGAGTCGGACTCGAGAACGAAGGGTTCAGTACTCATTATCTATAAAAACTAGCAAAAAATCACGTTTGTTGTATGGGAGCCCCCCTTAAATATTTATTTTACTCTGTTTTTAGTATTTGTTGTTATAGGGGAAACAGAGATACATCATCTATGAAAATTTTAACAGTCAAACTATCACGGTTCATGAGATACAGCCTGGTGACGGAAAGACAGCGGAGTCCTAGTAATAGGGTCTTGTTGTATCCTTTGGGTACGGAACTCTAAAAATTAAAAAAAAATCAAACTAACGAAGGGAATACAGCAATGGGTGAAGTTAGGCTGTGTATGATAATGGTATCTCTTACTTAGATAAAAACTGAAATAATAGATAGCTATAGCTCACGACAATATTCATCCCCATAATGGACATCCTCGGCCCCCTTATTACCTAAGCCAAATTACTGTCGCGTCAATATCGCTAGTCAGGCCATCCCTTTTACACGTACAGTACGTAACTCACGTGTGAAAGGGATGGCCTGACTAGCGATAGCGATGCGAGAGCAATTTGGCTTACGTAATAAGGGAGCGGATCTGTTACTCACTACGCAGACCCGTGAAGCTATCCCACAAGTGGGTAATCACAGGCAAATCCAAACATTACATGACTTACAATTCCACCACCGCTTATTAGGCTACTAACCGATAACACATGAATGTAACTACTTGTTTGAGCAAGAAGATCAATGTATCTGTTTTTACCATTTTCAATTTTGTTTTATTTTTGTCGTTGTGAAAGTTAATTTTTATATTTTTTTATATTAGGTACCTACATACATCGTAAGTGTACTCTACAATCTAGCCAAGTAGGCTAATGAGCAATTTTATGCTAACATAGTTTTTTAATAGAACTACTTTTCTTGCAGTCTCTATTTAAGTGGAAGACACTTTGTTCTTTTTACTTAGAAAACTTTCGTGATTGATTTCAATCATTATTATAAATACGGGATTTATCACGTACCGTCTTATCGGTGTTTCGACCGACAATGTTTCGGTTCGATTCGTGAACCTTCATCAGGGTGAGTGCGATCCGCTCCGAATAACGTCTCGCCTCGCACTGCGCGCCGCTGCTCTCTGCGCGCGAGTGGACGGGCGGGGTGGTGGGGATTGGGTCAACGAAAGCACAGTGCGTTGACCCGCTGTGTCATCATCATTATCATCACTGCTGCTCTCTTCTGTAGTTCTTGGTACAGGCAAACACGCAACACTAACTATGTCTCTACCGGGTTCACTCAATCTTCTGTCACTTGCATCATGAAGACATGGCCTCCAGTCCGGCGGTAGAACCCATCCTCTATCCCTGTTAAAATTCGGCACACGACTTATTTCTATCGCCTCTCGAATCTTGCGAGGAACGAAGAACTTCTCTCTCGCTAAAACGCGAAAAATGTTCCGCCACTGCAGAACTGTTTGAGTCAACATTCTTCATTGCACGTACATATGTGTTCAGTCAACCTAGTAGATACGTTTCGTTTTGTACACACACACACACTTTGTACATACACTTTGTTCTTGTGTTCTTTATGAATAGCACTAACACTGACACTATATTACACTATTGTACACTAAAATAACTCAAAAGGTTTTGTCCTTTTCGGTCTTCTCACTATATCCGTGTTGTCGAGGAGCTGGATTGCCTCGACATTAACATGATGGTGAAGTCTTTGTTCATGAGCTTCTGCATATTTTCGTATCACTCTATCGACGAACTCTATGTTGAGGTCCCGGTGAAGGTCGTCGTTTCTAATATACCAGGGTACTTCTACGATGTCCCTGAGTACTTTATTTTGGAATAGTTGGATGATTAGAATGTTACTTTTTTTTGGTACAGCCCCAGAGCTGTATACCATAAGTCCATACTGGCATCAGGACTTGTTTGTACAAAACAATTTTATTGTGAACTGATAAAGAAGACTGCCTTCGAAGTAACCGGTACATTCTTTTGTAGCGCACTTCTATTTCCTCTTTTTAGAATTTGAAATTTTGTTTGTATGCCATGGTGGTTTCCTCATGGTATCTTCCTTCACCGTTAGGAGCTAGTGTAAATTCGTGCATATAAGGTAACAGCTAAACCTACTAAATTTAATTACATTTTAATAACCTCCGATTGAAACCAGTACTGTGTTTTAATTTATTTTAATACCGTTACAGACCGTCAAAATTGTCGGATGCACATTTTCTACGTAAATTATCCGATATTCTAGTATTTTATAGGCGTAGTAAAGTGTAAAATATTCGTAATAACTAAGACGGCGATCTTTGGAAGCAGGAGATGGGATCTTAATTACAAGAGAATAGGGCCTTTACTTGAAAATTATTAGCCTTAGGTAACTTGAAACGAACTAAAATGGCTGGAAGGTTATTAAGTAATGTTATACTGTCGTTTTTGAGAGGCCTTTTTAAATGTAACTTGTTTAATTTGTCTCCAGCCTGTACATTATTAATTTTGGAATGTAACCTAAGAATCTGCTTCTTGTTTTAGTGTAACAGCATACCAGGGAAACCAACTGCATAGTTACTCTTTAGAGTAACAGTACAGTACTCTCTTTACAGTAATAGTACAGTACTTTCTTTGCAGTATAGTTACTTTTTAGAGTAAAAGTACAGTACTCTCTTTACAGTATAGTTACTATTTAAAGTCTAAATATTTTACACTTTACTATGCCTATAAAATACTAGAATATCGGATAATTTACGTAGAAAATGTGCATCCGACAATTTTGACGGTCTGTAACGGTATTAAAATAAATTAAAACACAGTACCGGTTTCAATCGGAGGTTATTAAAATGTAATTAAATTTAGTAGGTTTAGCTGTTACCTTATATGCACGAATTAACACTATCTCGTAAAGAGAGCACTTACTGTACTGTTACTCTAAAAAGTAACTATACTGCAAAGAGAGTACTGTAAAATTTAGAGTAACAGTACAGTACTCTCTTTACAGTATAGTTACTATTTAAAGTCTAAATAGTAACTATACTGTAAAGAGAGTAATGTACTTTTACTCTAAAAAGTAACTATACTGCAAAGAGAGTACTGCACTATTACTCTAAATAGTAACTATACTGTAAAGAGAGTACTGTACTGTTACTCTAAATTTTACAGTACACTCTTTGCAGTATAGTTACTTTTTAGAGTAACAGTACAGTAAGTACTCTCTTTACTAGTTACCTTTTAAATAAATAATAATGCTGGATATTTCTATCTATCTATTTAATATTAATTTTACAGTATAGTTACTATTTAGACTCTAAATAGTAACTATACTGTAAAGAGAGTACTGTACTTTTACTCTAAAAAGTAACTATACTGCAAAGAGAGTTCTACTCTCTTTACTCTAAATAGTAACTATACTGTAAAGAGAGTACTGTACTGTTACTCTAAAATTTAGAGTAACAGTATAGTACTCTCTTTACAGTATAGTTACTATTTAGAGTAACAGTACAGTACTCTCTTTGCAGTATAGTTACTTTTTAGAGTAACAGTACAGTAAGTACTTTCTTTACTAGTTACCTTTTAAATAAATAATGATGCTGGATATTTCTATCTATCTATTTAATATTAGTTAGAGAAACATCGAGACCCAGAGCAAATATTTATCTGTAGATCAGGCAAACATTTGTTTAGCTGCGGGAATCGAACTCGCAACCTCCTGCTATTCGCCCATAACTAATACACCTAATCACTGATACTATTAAAGTGGTTAAACACCAGTCTAACATAATATTAAAAAAAAACTTAAGACACGCTAATAAGAAGATTCGCCCACTTCGCCTTTTCTGCGGATTAGGCTGAATAAGCTTGTAGATGGAGCTAACGGCGCTTTGAGTCGTAAACTGAATCATCTCACTAAATTCGACCACGACGTGATAAGGGCCTGTAGGGCAATTGGTAGTGTATCCTCGTATCATGAGGAAGGTTGCGGGTTCAAGTCCCGCCCGATTCGCATGTTATACAGATGGTTTTTAAAATCTTAAGTAAGCGAGCCCACTTATCTAGACTGTTACACGTCTTAACGTAGGGTTCCTTGTGAATGGGCTCGCCCGGGGAATTATTACCACCATACCTATTTCTGCCGCTAAGCAGCATTGCTGTAATTCAGTTTGAAGGGTATGGTTGCCGGTTAAATTACAGGCACATGAGGCTTTACACCTTTATGCCTCAAGTTGATAGACGCATGGCAGTGCATCTTAGGACATATTTCTGTGACATAATGTGACCTAGGGCGCGTTCAAGTATTATAACGTAACGCAATTTTACTTTTCTTGGTCACCAACAAAATAAAAATGGCGTACAAAGCAATCGAGAGATTCCCCGTAAAACATAAACGAAAAGAGTTTGAGTTTGAGAGTTTGAGAGAGAAAAGAGTTGGAGATTTTAATTACCTAGTTTTTTTTATGAGTGAAGGAATTTTCAGAATCTGTTCAGTAGCTTCAGAGATACCCCCCCCCCCCTCTCTACAAAAAACAAAATTTTCCTCTTTAAAATCCACAATCATGTTATAAATTAGTAAGAAACTCTCTCTCAGTCTATTTGTCTGATTGTACCGTTTTTACGACTAAACGGCTTCACAGATTTCGATGAAATTTGGTATATAGATAGATTATGAACTGGATTGAGACAGGCTACTTTTTCAAACTTACCCGATCACAACAACATTAACAATTTACCTCTTTTATGAAAAATAAAGACCTCATAGTCCATGATATAGCGATATAGCGATTGATATAGCGAGATCCTGTGATAAATATTAGTGATTTTTCATTGTTTTGCAATTCACAGAACCACTAAACACTTTGAAATGAAAACGTGTAAAAAATATTCTCATATAGGTAAACGCAAAATGTGTGGTCTGGCACAAAGACCCTGTAAGGTCCAACATTAGTGACAAGTATGGAGTAAGTGATAAACTTTTTTCATTACTCTATCCCGGCTTGCACAAAGAACCCTAAACGTATTTAGCGACTAAACATGTTAAAATTTGACGTGTTTAATTTAGGCATCGTTGCGCAAGTCGCCCTAAGTTGACAAACTTACAAACGAAGACGTAAGTGTGAACGAGACAAGTAACTTTTTAACAAAAATATAATCTCCATCAGTTAACAGAAACAAACCGATTTTGACCGAACTACTGAACCGATTTTGGTGATTCCATGGGACCCATCTGAAAGTATATTATTTTCAATAAAAATGCAATCATATAAATCTTTGCCCGTGTTGTTCTGGGGTGCAAAAATATATACATGTATAGAAACTTTGACATCCCATTTTTATCCCATGGGAACTGATTTATGGGATAAAAAGTAGCCTATGTGGTAATTCAGGTTATAAGTTACGTTCATACCAAATTTCATCGAAATCGGTTCAGCCGTTTTGACGTGATTGAGTAGCAATC
Organism: Philereme vetulata; assembly: GCA_918857605.2. NCBI lineage: Eukaryota > Metazoa > Arthropoda > Insecta > Lepidoptera > Geometridae > Philereme > Philereme vetulata. The sequence continues at coordinate 1,376,937 of OU975484.1, read as the reverse complement.
AAACAAATATCTAAACTTTCGCATTTATAATATAAGTGTGATTAAAAATGTATAGAAGCGTCACGTCTGCGTCCCGTCTGATCTGTATATTAAAAAAATAATCAATGATGGATATTTCACACACCACTTTCTAGCCACAAAATAAGCAAAACTTGTAATATAAGAGCCAAATAACTGATAGTGTACCTACTATAGAAAAGCAACCTCCTACATCTCATGTGGCTATTCACCCACTGCGCCACGGAGGTCGCCATTCTGTGATATTTTGGGTCGCGACGCTTTCATACATTTGTAGGAATGTACAATAAAGGAACCATAAAAAAGGGACCAAATAGCTGAAGAGAGCTATTACAAAACCTTATACGACCACTTGTAAAACATTGAATTCAGAATTAACCACTTAAAGTTACAATAAACTTTAATATCGACTTAATCACCGATTCAATCGCCATCTTGACCGTTTCGACTGTGTCAGAAGATAAATGCATCCCTTGAACTTATGAACTGGGCCACGTCATATGAAGGATCCATTTATACTATAACGCGACGGTAAAGGGACGGGACTAAGAATTCGCAAACTCGTGACCCAACGTAAATTACAAACACACGGTAGGAACACGGCCTTTTTCTTAAGGCGAATATTGCGCTGATTGGTCTTATTTGGAGGCTTTCTTCTCAGGGAGGAATCAGTTTTATGTGCTCATAAAATATATGTTATTCATTGACCTTTTATCTGCAAAGTGAACATACAACAAAGTTCTACCTGTTTATTTACTATGAGGAAAAAAATAACAAAATGTAGCTGTTTTCGACTTTCAATTTGATTCAATCTCTAAACGACGTAATATTTTGTAATTTTTCTATCACCTAAATGTGAGCAAAGACTATATCTTCAAGTTGAACAAATGATTCTGTGCTGCGACGGTCTTTCACGTGGCAATTAATTATTTAAAAAAATTCTGAATAATTAGCGAGCGTACCCTTAAAAGGTGGTTGCACGTACGGGAAGGTTGTGCTCGTCTGCCTCACGCTCACCTTTTTGCTGGTCGGTTAGATGCGTGTGGCGGAAGGTGCGGGGCCGAAACCATATCTACGCCCATTCGCTCAAGGCTACGGTTAGCGCCTTAAGTCAAACGAATAAGACAGAACAGTGCTTCCTTAATCCACCGTTGATTTATATGCCGTTGATAAGACCGCCCATTGTACTAAATCTATTTGTAAGAATTATGTTCTGTATTTTACTTTGGTGTACAATAAAGAGTTATCTTATCTTATCTTATATTATTTATTGGCAATATTGCCCGGCAATATATATTGATGTCTCACTTTAGGGTATCACATGTATAGAGTGACGTGTGATGACAACTGATGTGGCTATGCAATATTGACGTAAAAATGGCCAATATAGGCGCTTTCAGGAACAGTGTACGAACAGTCCCAAATAATCATAAGAAAGTATACTTATCAAAAAATTAGTTATCTGTAAAGTCGGTTTACGGACGATAATTTTACGTGATAACGAGAGAGATAGATGCGTCACAAGCCGAACGCTTAGGTGCATCGTGCACGCTCGGCTCAGGCGGAACGTGACAATGAGTCATGCTTTTTCGTGCTTGCAGCCGGCGTTTATCGATTTATAAGACGTTATTACGTCAAAAACTCGTGACACGTCCCTTTGTCTGTTTCTTACGTTTTCACGGCTAAACGGCTGGAAAGATTTCGATGAAATTTCAATAGATTATGACTGGGATAAGTTGAAGTTGATGGCAAGTTGAAGTGGCAATGGGCAGGCCACATCGCTCGTAGAACCGATAACCGTTGGTGAAGAAAGGTTCTCGAGTAGAGACCACGGACTGGAAGACGCAGCGTAGGCCGACCCCCCACAAGGTGGACCGACGATCTAGTAAGAGCGTTGGAGCCGTTGGGCGCAAACGGCTACCAACCGCTCGTTGTGGCGATCTAAGGGGGCGGTCTAAGTTCAGCAGTGGACGTCGTCCGGCTGATGATGATGACTGGGATAGGGATATAGGCTACTTTTTACCCGACTGCGTAGAAGGAGGGCAATGTTTTTATTGACAAACCACTCGTGCGAAGCCGCGTGCGGGTCAGCTAGTTTCTTTTATAAAAGAAGTTCAGTTGCAACATGAGATTTGGTGCGTATCTCTAGTCAGTCAATTACTAATACCCCTTGACCATACACACAAAGTATCAGAATTCGTACAGTATAACTAATGAAAAGGTTTGGTCAGTAAAAAGGTTCTGTGTCGGACTCGTTACGTTGTGATATGAAAAAGGCTTCAAAGGCACTCCATTTAAGGAACAATGTGATATTAAACAGAAATCATTACTGTTTTACCACTGCGGTTTACTGCCCGACACTAGGGCACATAAGTGGGCCTTTCATCCGTAGTTACTATGATTACTCGAATATAACTCATCATCGTCTCATGGGATGTTTATGAAGATGATCTAATCAAGCTTCGAGTTGTATAAGATAAGACATTTTTACTAACTTATTACATGATTAGCATGCTGAAGTGATAAACTGACGGCCATTGAGGAAGAAATGTTATTGACCATGCACTGGAAAGCATTAGACGGCCTCCCACTAGATGGAAAGGTGGCCTATTCTCGCGCGAGTTTGTGAACGCGACGTTTAGATTCACACCAAAATGACAGCGAAACGGCGCGGCTCGCAGTTTAAGTATCACAGTAATAAAATGGATCAAAAATGTCACTCATTCTTCACTAGTTGACCCGGCGAACTTCTTACCACCCTGACATGCATAAGACGCGGGCTGTCAATACACGACGGCCATGATTATCTGTATCAATGTATGAGAAGATAATTGTTCTTCATAATATCTTTTTGCGTCATTATTATAAATACGGGATTTATCACCTACTGTCTTATCGGTGGACCGACAATGTTTCACGAATTGAATCGAAACAGTGTCGGTCGAACCACCGATAAGACGGTACGTGATAAATCCCGTATTTATAATAATGATTGAAATAAATCACGAAAGTTTTCTAAGTAAAATCTTTTTACGTTTTATCCTCTACATTTTAATAGTTATTCTGCTATTCGGGACGGAGACAAAAATAACAAATCTAAAATCATCAAAATCGGTCCAGCCGTGTTCGAACAAACCCGACTTTGTTTTATATATTAAGATAAAGATTATTTTAATACATATTATCCCTCACAGTATCCATCTATACTCGAGAGGGTTGCGCGGCGCCGTGCGCCTGCTTTTGGCGTCATTTCTTTGTGCCGAGTTGGGGTCATCTCGATATGAATTAAGCCTAAGACATAACAACCAATATTCAATTGGTTTTACACTTAACAGGGACCCAAATATTAAATAGGCGAAAATTAATCCCGCCATTAAATGGCCAGTGAGACTTGAAAATTATTTTTATGTTTAAACGTACGAAAAACATAAATTGAACGAGTTTTTGTAGTAGCACTTTTAAACAAAAGGTGATAACTCAAGAATTCACTATACGCTGCAAAGAAACGGGGCTGTAAAGCGAAAATATTAAAATTACTGTGGCAAAGGAGTTAGTTGTTTTTACCGCGGATCTCATTATAATGGTGAGTGGAGAAATACGCTCTTGTTTGTATATCTAGTCTCAAATATGCACCTCAGACCTTTATCTAAATTATAACAAAAATTCTCTCCATCCATTGTCAGGAAGAAATCGGTTCAAAGTAATAAGACCATACTTTAAGTTTTCAATTTCTTTTTGAATGGTGTATAATAACGTGCACAGTGGAACATTACGAAAGCCACCAAGACTCGTCTTGTAAGAGCACTAGTGTTTCCCATTTTCCTGTACGCTTCAGAGACATGGACTCTCCGGGAAAGTGAGAAAAAGATGGTAGACGCTCTCGAGATGTGGCGCTGGAGAAGAATGCTCGGGGTATCATGTACAGAATTCTGTACCAATCAGTCCATACTTCAAGAACTCCGCATCAAGCAGCGTCTCTCTTCCACTGTGCAATCTCGCATGCTCACCTTCTTTGGACACGTGTCGCGGCGCGGGGAGCTCTCCATTGAGCGCTTGGTGGTGCAAGGGAAGGTTAACGGCAAAAGAGCGCGTGGCAGATCGCCTATGAAATGGACGGATCAAATAAAGGCTGCCATAGATGTTCCTTTGAACGAATGTGCCAGAAGAGCAGCGGTGCGAGAAAAGTGGCGAAGGGTAGTTAAGCGCGCCACCACCCTGACATGACGACCGCGACCACTCTGCCAAGAGTGCTACGACTAAGAAGAAGATAATAAAGTATGTTTATCCTTTGTGAATAACTAAACAAGATACTCTACGAGCGCTTCTAGTAGTAAAGTTCCCTTGAAGTTCTTAATCACTACAATAATACCAGCTACGATAAAATACCAATTTTTACCGTCACGTAGTAATCCTACCATTGCTGTGTTAAATTGCAAACACGGAGACTCTTAATTATTTTATTTAGAGCATTGCTCAAACTGCGTTCATTCTGTGCTCTGCGATCGTTAACTGCCAGATTCTCTTATTTGCTCAATTTAACATTAAGCGATTCATTCTATTCTAATATGTTATATATTCGTTCACAACTTAGGTTTGATAATACCTACTCTATCAAATGCACTAAAGCCGATAACTGCCAGTTTAGTGCAACAACGCGTGTATTCCGGTCACCAATGTATAATGTCACAGCAAACTGCGTTTATGGTGACAATACTTACTCATATATAATGGTTACATAGACGAATCGCGAGTTGATAATTATAAATTAGATTAGTAAATTCTTTATTGCACTAATCAAATAATACATAGGCGAACTGAATGCTAATTAGCATTTTCTTCCAGCTAACCTTTGTGTAGTGTGGAGAAAGTGGTAGTGCCAGAAAAAGGAAAATTTATTCAAACTTTAGCTTAGAAATAAACTTACAAAAATTAAAAATAATAATAACATACATACATAAACGAAATACACAAATATATCTACATAAAGTGCTCAATTTTGTTGGGTATCTTGAAGAGAGATGACGTATTTAAAGAGTTTGGATTTGAAGATTCTCATAGAGGCGGCCTTGCGGATTTCCACTGGAAGAGAGTCCCACAAGCGGATAGCAGTCACAGTGAAAGAGTTAGTGAAGAAAGAAGTGTTATGCTCAGGCGTCTTGAATAAAAGATGTTGAGAAGAACGAGAAGGACGAATTATACAGGCTGTCCCAAAAAATAGTGTTAAGCGAAAGTCCAGAGTTTACAAACGAATTAAGCTTAGGAATGATAAAATGGCCAACATCTATTTTCTAATCAGGTAGCTAATTTTAAGAATTTTTCACTTCGCCGTCTTTGAAGGCCGATTTTAGCCAAAGTAGCCCATTAAATACTACTTTTTTTTAAAGATTATGAAAGCTGAAAGTCTGGAGAATTCTTAAAAATTATTTAAAAACCATGAAATCACTTGTTAAGATTTTTAATTTAAAGTTGAAAATTTAAGTCATAATTCACCGAATGTAATTTTTTGACTTTACACCAACATTTTCATAGTTTTCATCAAAGTCACGTAGCTGGTTATTTTATGCATAAAAGAACAACTCATAAAAATACAGTAGCAAAAAAAATCTCAAGAAAGTTTGCTATTTTTTTTAAAGAATTTTTTAAGTTGTTGAAGTCGAAAATTTTTAAAAATTCGGAAAAAAATCTAACACTAAAAAAAATCGCGGAACATACATGGGGGAGATTCGGGTACCCCAAGGCGTGTTCTATTTTTGGACTTTCGCTTGACACTATTTTTTGGGACAACCTGTATATACACAACTAGTAGCTGACCCGCCGTACCGATTTTAAAATATAATATAAGTAGCCATTGTCTGCGGAGTGTATAATTTAAATTTTAAGATCCCAGGAGTAAGAGCCATCTGGAAACAGAAGTTATCAATATTAAAATCGCTAAAATAAAAATGTTTTATTATGAACGTTCATATTTGCCTCAAAGCAAATATCGCATGATTATCATAATGAAGAAATAATAAAGCTTCAGATAAATCACATTTTTATTCTGAATAAAAAAATATATTTCCGTTTTTAATAAGAAGTAAAATTTCGGGCACATTTTAACGAACCTCACGTGGAGGTCCTAATAAATTCTCGCGACGAAACTTCGCAGCAGTTTATGGCCCGTAAAAAACCTTCGTCAAATTTCGGGACAAAGAAAATGAAACTAAAAGTTTTGCGACCAAAAACAAAAGTCGATATTACGACGGAAAAAAATGCACCAACCGATCGGTGCAACCTTGACAGAGAAATGTACGGTACGTGGTTCTTACTTTTATATTTAAGGTTTTTTTGTAGCTTGGGAATAACCGTATCGATAATTAAAACTCTGGCTCTAACCTACTATTTCTAAGGGATCATGAAAAACGGAACAGGAGTTCTGACTATTATTAATGAGCCTTGAACTCTATACTAAATAAATAATAAATAAGTATTGCTGGACATTTCACACAGCGCTATCTAGCCCCAAATTAAGCAGAGCTTGTACTATGGTAACCAGGTAACTGATAGAATACTTATATACATTTGTGTTGTAAATACATATTTATAATATATAAAGAAACAACTCGGAACAAACATCTGTAGATCATGCAAACGTTTGTTCCGCGGCGGGAATCGAACCCGCTACCTCCTGCGTCTCAGCCAGCTATTCGCCCACTGCACTACAGAGATCGTCATCTAACTAAATCGAGGCGCAAACTTTTTTGACAGTAAACTGTCAGACAATCGATTCTCTTAGGGTGGTACGATACTAACATTCATTTGACAAAAATAAATAACTGATTAGGTTGGAAATGTATCACTTACAACTGACATTGTGCTATTTTCATATCTTGTGTTGTCTCTTTTGTTTTAGAGTTATCAACGGTATTTCAAAATTCAGAATACGGTGATATTCTTGATCTTATACTATCTCCTAATAATATACTGAAAATATCTAACATTGGCGGAATTGTAACACTCCCTAGTCACAGTAGCCCAAATAAGAACTGAACTGAACTGAACAGCAGATATGTCTACACATATGCGTATCAAATTAGTTACATCATATTATTCCTAAATATCTAAATATTCATCATTTTCACTTATTTGAAATGTCATTAAGAAGTGTTTTTGTTTTTTTCGAATTATTATGTATTTTATGAACGAAAGTGTGCAATTTTTTTGATTTTGCGACCATATTAGGACGTTTAGACATTTCTGCTGTTCAGTGAATTGCCACTGAACGTTTGTATAAGAATCGAACCTTATGTATATTTATATCAGACATTAAAACCTTTTATCTATGAATAGAATATCAACGTAATATTTAAGTTTAGTTTTTCATATTTGGTACCATTTATTTCCGATTGCAATACACGTATATATTTTTATATTTTAATTTTGATTGTAATACAAATATTCACGACATAACTAACTAGAAAGACGTAACCTAATACTTTCTATACCCAACAAGCTTTGCAATAAGTAAGGCTCTTCAAGCCTTCGCCACAGAATAAGATGTTGTGGCAGTGACGACGAACGGAATTAAAATAAAGCTGATTCGAATGCCTGAGGACAAGCTGATTCGAATGCCTGAGGACAAAGGGAAGCCGCGCTTTTGGGAATCAGAGTAAGGCTTACCAATAGAAATCCAGCGCTATGCGAGAATGAAAAAGAGGTCATGTTATTGACAGATTTCTCCTAGCTTCCTTGCATACTGAACTGGATTGCAAGAATTATAAATTTAAAAACTCTTGTTAGGGATTTTTTTCTAGTTTCCTCGTATACTAATGTTGGACAGCCATCGTAAAGTTTGGCGTAGACGGCTAAATATACAGCTTGTTCCACTTGAGACCAATTGGCTGACAAAAACTGAAAAGCTTAAGGGTACGTTTATGCAGACGCGTCGCATTGCGCGGAGCGTCGCGCTGTCGACGTAAACATATGGGCATGTATGAGAGCGTTCATGTGGAAGCGTTTGCTTGATATGAAGCGTTTCTAGAGCCGCACAACGCACCGCGTCTTCATAAAAATGCCCTTAGGAATGAGGAATGTATGAAATGGTCGTTGTTATTGGGTATGAGTATGTTAAAAATAAGTAAAAAATACGAACGACGATCTTAAATGGACTGGGTCGGACGGCCATGCATCACGAGAGATAGGATAATCTCGTCACGCCTTGTGCCTTATTGCCGCTAAGATGGATTGCTGGAAGATCGCTCAGGTTAGAGATAGATAAAGATTGAAGACAGATTTGGGGGAGACCTTTACTAAGTATAACAAAATACTATAGTAGAAAAACTTGCTGAGATGCAAGAGGTGGGAATTTATTTCGAAATTGCAGTTGCGGTTATTTTGGATCTACATTTAGTACCAAACGACGATACCCATTACCAGTGTCTCCAACAACGCCGTAATTACGGTAAACCTACCGTAATTTGAACATATCTACCACCTACCGTAGACATGTTCAATTCTACCGTAATTAAAATAAAGTGTCAGAATTCAGAACTAAAGAAGATTCGCGACCATTCTATAATTTAGCACATTTTATGCTAGGAATGTTGTCATTGCCCCACTCAAACGCCGATTGCGAGCGCATTTTCAGCCACATTACGGACTGAAAAACAAAAAAGGTTTGGTTGATAAAAGTTTCTCACTTTTGTCAACCAAATCTATTGCAGGGAATTTATTTACGCAGCAACTCATAAAGAGATCAGGAAAAACTGCGTAGATTTTCACCCTCCCTATAAAATGATAAAAGTTTCCATGTACAAAAAGGCTGAAACGCCTGAAACTCAATGTTTAATTGTGAAATAAAGTTTCCATATTTTTAATTTTGATCTCCCGTAATTTTCCGCCATTTACCGTATTTATAAACAAGCAACACCGTAATTTTTACAAATAGAGTTGGAGACACTGCCCATTACCAACAACTGAATTTTAGTGAGGGGTTTTAATAAATATAGTCAACAGTTTGACCACTACCTTTGGTGGTAAGTGACTAAGTAATAATATGCTTGCCTAGAAACCTGTTTACTCTTGACTTAAAGACGCCGAGATTATTGTGAATCCTAGGGTAAGGTGAGGACAATGTTGGGTGTCAGCTATTTCTTTCTTCAGTACTGTTTTATTTCACAGAATATAATTAGTTATTTCTACCATTATCAAATACGCAAGAATTTTTCTACACAGCGTATATTTCTGGTGGTCACGGTCTGCGCGGGGCTAACAGCCCTGAACCCGTTTCACGGGTGTTTACCCATAGTCCTGGGGGTGCTTGGAATAACAAGGAAGCCTAGAAAACTGCGGAAAAGTCGGATAAAGCGAACTAACGATTAAACGCCGGACGCCAAGAATATAAAAAGATGATAAACGAATTGACACCAATACCAAATCCATCATCGGCCGTAGTATGCTCGAACGTTGACTGCTGAACTCGGCCGACCAAATGAAACGTATCGACGGTATTCGAGCCGTAAAAGGCTGAAGAATCCGCAAAAGGACAAACGTCACCCCACACTAGCTCTGGGATACTTACGTAATTCTGCTTCTGAACTGTTCACGTCTGTTTAGCTTGATTTAATGGATGTTCATTGTGTCAACTTCTATTGTTTACGTGTGTCCTTGTTTATAAAGCACATCACTAACGATTTTATCTGAAAATATAATATTATGGCACCTTGGCCATAATATTATATTTTCAGATAAAATCTCAGATAAAGATATAATTATTTAGGCTTAAGATACGAAATATATTGAAAGACACAAAAGATTCGTATCCAGATTTGACAGACTTTTATGAGAATGAAAGGATTACATATTTTAACCGTGTGCACCCTTGAGATACTTTAATACACAGTGGTTCGTCCCGAACTGAGAACTCGCGGGTCTCCGATTAAAACAACAAACTATTATTTGTAATGTTTAACTATCAAAATTGTGCCACGAAATATATAACCGACATACTTGACCTAGTTTCATTCAAATTACAGGTAACAGGAGCTCATGTCTTATGGTTAACTTTTTTGGGGTACACATTGCAGTTATTCTGGATTTCAGACTTTTGCCTATATTTGTGTCACTTAAGCTACAAGCATACTAAATTACATTACTGTGGGGTCACTGGTGTACCCTGTGAATTTTGTCAAAGTTCAGTTTTTATTATGGCTAATAACTCAAAAACCATAAGGACTTAACTTTAAATAAAAACGGAGTCTAAATGTACTAAAGAAGACCTTTCATTTGACATCTCACTAGACTTAATAATCTCATTTAAATTTTTTTACCTCTCTTGAACTCTAATATCTCATAAACACATTTTATCTCATTTAGTTACAACAAAATTATACCATCACTAGCTAACTATGTATCAAATTTCACGATGATCGGATCAACGCTTAGAAAGTTATCCTCGGACAAACAAACATACATAAATATAAACATTGCTGGACATTTCAGACAGCGCTATCTAGCCCCAAACTAAGCCGAGCTTGTACTATGGGAACCAGATAACTAATAGAATACTTATATAATTTTTTTTTTGTAAATACATATGTACTTATAATATATAGATAAACAACCAGACCGGCCCCCTTATTACCTATGCCAAATTGCTGTCGTGTCACTATCGCTAGTCAGGCCATCCCTTTCACAGATGAGGTACGTACTGTACGTGTGAAAGAAATGGCCTGACTAGCGATAGCGACGCGACAGCAATTTGGCTTAGGTAATAAGGGGGCCGGAACACATATCTGAAGATCATGCAAACATTTGTTCCGCTGCGGGAATTGAACCCGCTACATCCTGCGTCTCAGCCGGCTATTCGCCCACTGCACCACGGAGGTCGTCGTCGATTTAGAGATCTCGCTTCGGTCGATCAATTAACTAAATATATCGTATCATACACAGTATTATAGCATCTTCATCGCGTGCGACGCGCTTTAAAAAAGAAATAACTGTAATTTGTGAGAATCAGTTATTCAGATTCAGTCTGTAACCATAAGGGTATTCTGAAAAAGGCCAAAGCTTCCCACTTGATGGAGAAACGACAATAAAGATTGCTGTGATCCGTTTGGCGCAGCCAGCACAAGCTCGATTGCTCTGGAGGTCTATGGGAAAGGTCTATGTTTAGCAGTGGTCGTTAATAATCTCTCCGGATAACATTTCCTATCTATGCTTTTGAATAACAAGCAACTAATTAACTTTTGCATTTAAACCAGAATATTAATAACTAATCAACATATTAACTTTATCCTCATTTAATATTGGCGTGTTTTCATTCATAACCATGTTAATTGAAATTTATATACCACGGTGATATTATGGACAGTGTTATCCAATGAAGCCCCTAACACAACAATAGTTGATTGTGACACAGATTCCATTCAATTATGTTAGTTGGTTTAGGCGTTAATTTCACTAAACGAGATTGGTAATGTGAGCAAACGTAGAACGTATATGCCTGTAATTTTAATCTAGAATCTATTAAGGGCGCACTATACCTGGGCAGACGATAAATGGCTTATTGAGAAACGATGTCTTGTTCAACAAATGTTGTGCTTTCAATTTGTAATTCATACATGTTATAGTTAAGGATACGTGCTAGAACACCTGTGTTGTGAAAACACGATTCCAAAAACTTTTCTCTATAAAAAAAAATCCAAAGATGACTCCAAATTTATCTTAAAACCGTTCTTACGCGATGAATACTACAAATTAGATCTTGAAACTGTATACAGTAATTCTACCCAACATAAATAAGAGCACTTGTGTTTTAAATTTTCAAAATACCTTTTAATTTTACCATAAAATGAAAATACTTAAGTTTTGCACTAATGAAACCATTCGCTTCGGACGCCCGGCCCGTGATTCAGTCTGGCCTCGGCTTTCAGACGGGGTACCCGTGACGCTTGTCGCTCCAAACAATCACGTAATTCTTAGGTAGAATTTATATTAATTTGGTTTTTGTAAAGACGCAGTAAATGACAAAAAAGCACAGCCAGAAAATGAATGGACTGAATGATAAAAAAAACCGGCAAACATATGAACCACAGCGACGTGCAGCGGGGCGCGGAGAAGCGGGGGTGAAATTTGAGTTTGGGCTGAGGTATAGCCAACTCTTAAGAAACTACCTTTTTAACCAACTTCAAAAAAGAATTTTTATGTTTGTTACCTCCGAACTTTCGACTGAGGGAACCGATTTTGTTGACTCTTTTTTTATTTGAAAGCCGGTGCTTCCCGTGTTGTCCCATTTCCATTTGGTCCAGTTCTGACAATGGCATCCATGAGAAAACCATTAAGTCCTAAATTTGTTTAATTTTTGATTAAAACGGGTATTTATCGCGTATGTACCTTTTTTATTTGTTGTCCCGACGTTTCGGCTGTGTTGCAACAGTCATGGTCTCGGGCTGACTGGAGTACTTGGAGCTACCGTCGGGAAGTGTGGGGAGCTGCAGCATCTACCCTCACTTGGTCTTCAGAATTAGAAATGTCCTCGTTCATATTACGACACACTACACTAACCGTATCTACGCACTGAGTCGACCGATTACGACGCGCACACCTAGCAATCACCGGGTTCCAAGACGCTGAGAGTCTATAGTCATCTTTCTGATTGACCATGACTGTTGCAACACAGCCGAAACATCGGGACAACAAATAAAAAAGGTACATACGCGATAAATACCCGTTTTAATCAATAATTATGTACAGTGATCGTGTAAGTTTGAAAAATACTTTTGTGTAATTTTTATGTTATGTGTGTTAGCTCAGAACTAACTCCGTTATATATCAACCGATTTGGAAAAGTAGTTTTTTATTTGAAAGGATATACTTTTAGATGACGACCTCCGTGGTGCAGTGGGCGAATAGCCGGCTGAGACGCAGGAGGTAGCGGGTTCGATTCCCGCCGCGGAACAAATGTTTGCATGATCTGCAGATATTTGTTTCGGGTCTGGATGGTTTTCTATATATTATAAGTATGTATTTACAAAAAAAAATGTATATAAGTATTCTATCAGTTATCTGGTGCCCATAGTACAAGCTCTGCTTAATTTAGGGCTAGATAGCGCTGTGTGAAATGTCCAGTCATTTTTTTTTTAGATTGATGCCATGGGAATTTAATCAAAATTTGGAGAGTAGTTTGGTTTTTACTGTTATCTGAAGTCGGTTATATTTTTGTTAAAAAGTTACTTGTTGGTATGCAAGTATCTGGTTTATTTATTGACATGGGTATGCTGTAAATTGTGCAAACACAACCAAAATATATGGGAGCAAACCACAGTTTGCTGTCGAACACAAAACTACAAAAAAATATGCTCGCTAATTTCATTGCACCTCAAACTCAATATCAAGTATCGATATAACAACGATTTGTATTCCTACGTTATCGATACGATACGGCAAAAAGCGGAATTGATTTTCCATGGCATCCGATTGATTCTGAGAGAACAAATTAATCTAACTAGTTAATTTAATCGATCTATAATTGGGGTTGGTCGGTTGGTCTCTTTTTGGGTGCCGCCGTTTTTTGTGTGTTTTGTGTTTGTTTGCTGTGAATTTAGTTAAATAATATTTATGATCAGCCACGTATCTGTTTCTAACTTAAAGAGAAAATCATACTGTGATGAGAAAATTCTATTAGATCAGAGAGAACATAGTTATATTAATTTATTTATTTACTAGTGGTCCCGCCGAACTTCGTATCGGCTTGACATGCATAGGTATAACGCGGGCTGTCAATATAAGTCACCCTGGTAGAATTATTGTCAATTGTTGTCTCCGGCCGTGATTATGTATGAGAAAATGAATGACTTCCACAAATAATTCAATACCAAAATTAGCCAAATCGCTCCACCCGTTCTCAAGTTTCAGCGAGACTAACGAACAGCAATTAATTTTTATATATATAGACAATATATTTCGGGATAACTCCTACCGATTCATTTTTATATTATAGATTTTATTTATTTAATTAGACCGGATTAACCAATTACACTAATTAATATAGAATAATTGAAACATTAATTACATAAACCATTGTCAAATTAAAATCTAAATTACAATAAGAATCTACACAGTATACAAATAAACAATAAAATTAAATTAAAATAATACAATTTAATCAACATATCAGCCATAGAGTGAAAGAAAGAATGAAAGAAAAAAATCAATTCAACAACCACACAGTAATAAAGGAAAATAAAATCTAACCTAAGCACTAACAAATTTAAAAGCTCTGTGTGGAGATGAATAGGTACTCAGCTCAGCATGACGCTACGGTATGTTAATATGCCGCAGCGCTGGTCTTCCGCTGTGTCCAGTTTACATTACCTCACGTACCTCTTTGCTGGTGAGGTAACGAGTGCATTTCTGAACATAGGCATCACATAGGCAGCCTAATTAACGGTGTCCAGCAATCGCCATTAGGTCGTCTTTCGATCTATTGGGAGGCTGTCCAATCTTACTAGATATATTTTGTAATAATCTTAAATATAACAAGCAGGACACTTGACTAGACCAGGTGATGGCAGGTGGAGTAAATCTTTGAACGAATGGTGACCAAGAACATACCTAAGAAGTCCAAAACGTCCGTCGGCGCTGTGGGTCAACGACATAAAGAAAGTCGCAGACAACTCCTGGGTGCGCGAAGCACAGGACCGGGAAGGGTGGCGTTTACGAAGGGAGGCCCACGCCCAGCAGTGGGTACTTATGGGCTGTGGATGATGATAATATAAAACAAAGTCGGGTTAGTTACACCACTTGTAACTCAAGAACGGCTGGACCGATTAGTATGAAATTTGGTACTTAGTTAGATTATGATCGGGAATGAGATATAGGGTACTTTTTACGCGACTGCAAAGAAAGAGTGTAATGTTTTTAACGACAAACGACACGTCCGAAGCCGCGGGCGGGTCAGCTAGTAACTGATAAATGAAATCCTTCAGTTGCCAGATGTGTTTATTTCTCATGTGAATCATACATTTATAAAATTAAAAAGTTATTTTAAACTAAATTTAGATTCTCCAAATACCCCTCGAAGAAATTCGTGGTCCTTGTTCTTTTGTCCAAAACAGGAAAGGAGAAAAAACTAAGGGCGAATCGCTTGACCCTTAAAAACGGTTCGTTGTCGTGACATCGTCGGCGTTGATTTTTGTATTTTTTGGTTTTGGCACAGCTCGGAACAGCTTGCTCGATCCAAGGAAATGAAATTTAAAATTGGCTTCAACTTTCATTGTTTATGAGTTAAGAGTTAAAGTCTGTTTTCCGAGCCACTATAATCTTCGAGTCTTTAGTTGAGAGTGAACAGGTTCTTTTTGGCAAGCGTGCTCCATCTTCGACCATGCCATCACTTTTCCAATAAAAAGACAGTAAATTATCAAAATACTACTACCATTGAGAAATCAATGAAAAATCTATGAGAAATCTGGTGGTTAATGAGGTGGTGAATACTTAATATATATTTCCAATATTTATGACCACCACGGTGCAGCCAGAAAAAATGCAGATCTTTCCCAGGAAGAAAACGTTTGGCAACTCCAAACGTTTTCTTCCTGGGAAAGATCTTAAACACCGGTACAATCATCAATATAAATAACAAAGTAATCCCCGATGTACCTATATAGAACCAGTTTCTATGGAAACTAATTTATGTACCTAATAGGGAATGCAATCCCGACTCGAGATTGCAAATTCGAGATTATCAATCCCGCGGGATCCCGGAATTTTCGGGATCCCGTCTAGTTTAAAAAAAAAGTTTAATTCGGATGACTGAAAAAGCTAATAACTGCTTGTTTGTGATAGTGAGGTTAACTAAAATAACATATTACTCGAAAGAAAATAAAAATCTTTATTCTTTAATCTTACCAACTAAATAATTATCGTCACCTGTCGCTAATATTCGGAAATAGTCGGAATAGTTTTCTAACGCTGTTTGGCGTTCCTGCCGCTCGCGGCCGTCAGTCAGCGCGCCGCTTGCGCCCCGAGTGGACGTGTGTAGTGTCGCTGACCACTGCCGCCCAATCTCGAACGGGATCTCGTCATAAGATGCGTCGGGATTGATCCCGAAAAATTACACGAGATCTCGCGAGATCGGGATCCCGCGGGATCGGGATTGCATTCCCTAGTACCTAATATGTAAGTATTTTCTTTTCCTATTATTAAGTATATTCTTTTTACACCTCCGCCAATCTTCCAATAAGCAATGATCCTCTCCATCCAAAGGTTGTCTGGAAGATATCGCTTTGTAAAGCGATAAAACAGCCCATTACGCTTTCATTTGTTTTTTTATGTTTATTTTTCTATCTGTTGTGTCTAGCTTATAAGGTTCAAAGTGACAAAATATTGCATGCTCATAAGCAGATTATGGAGGATCTGAATTTTATGCTTATTTAACATCTGTTGCTATGTAACTGTACTTAATTACGGAATAAAACTTTTCGTCCGAGTCATATTTTATCAGTATTCCATCTTTTGTGTTTTTTTTTGACCACATACCATTTTTCAAAAATAAAGCACTTTTCATTTCTATTTTTATACTTTAGGAGGCTTAGACCAGAGTAACTCACCAATGGTTGTTGGGTGGAGACTACGCACTGGAATGCGTAGATAGATAGATAGATAGAAAACGCTTTATTGTATACCACACTTAAACTATTTACAAATCATAATTAAAACACTTAAAACTAGACACGCAATAGTACAATTGGCGGTCTTATCGCTAACAGCGATCTCTTCCAGACAACCTTTGGGTGGACTGGATTTTACGAGAACGTTAAAGGACGGTAGCTTTATAACATAAGCTTTTTATTTAATTGTAGGTATACTTACATAAGCAAAACAGAATAAATAGATACCAGGGTAGGTAATATTAATATAAATATTATACATAAACATTCTATGGTATTAACACTACAGTGCACGCGCCTCTTTATTTTACATGGGTGCTCGCGTGCTCTACCATAGTAGAAAACAATATATCAGATATTTGAAAAATGGGTAGTTTTAAAATGATAAAACTAAATAATATTTGTCAACTATTTATTATTGCACACAATTATTGCAAAAAATCACATTTTTAATAGAATACACATTAATTAGGAACAATTTACGATATCAAAAAGACAATCAACATTTTTGGCATGGTTGTTGAGATCAGCTCAAAAAAAATATCTAATAAGCGATGACTATCTTATTGGTCACTATCCTCGCATTCGATACAGATCACAACTTGGTGATCAGGACAAATCCACGTAGCACATCGCTTATACCACTTTACTTACATTCAGTTTTACTACGCCAATACTCGCATGTACTACAATGGTAGAAGCCGAACTTAGACACCTAATTACGAGAACATGCGCTTACGCTGCCAGTGGGCGCTGTACCAATCCGTACCGCGATTTTGTCGACGAGGCTTATCTAGTAGCGCGAGCAATCAGGTGTAAGAACGAATGAATAGTGATAAAATAAGTAAGTGCATTCTAGTGTTAAATATACTAACAATAAATAAAATATGAAACAGCTGTAATACAAACAGTAACAACGACATATATGATAACAAAATAAGATTACTCATCTCTATGATGCAGACAAATAGTGCTTAAACAATAGCGTTTTAAAGATAGGAAGGGATTTGGCAGATCCAATGAAAGAAGGAAGAGAGTTCCATAAACGGATAGCTTGTACAGTAAAGGAGTTGTCATAAAAGTTAGAAGAGTGGATAGGAATTGGACTGGAATGCGTAGGTCGATCACTAGATAAAAAGATGGCCTAACAATGGTTGCTTGGAGCCGTTGGGTGCAGGTTGCCAAGATCGGTCGCTCTGGAAATCTATGGACAGGCCTCTGTTCAGCGGTGGTCGTCCAATAGCAGATTATGATGATGAAGTTTCAAGTTGCCTCTCGAATGTACAATTTTAGTAAAAGCACGTCGAATTCCCAATAGATTGGATGATCAAAGCAGTCTCGAGTACTAACGAGTGTTATTCAATACACGCTGTAAATTGTTTCGGAGTTATGTTCTAACGAATACAAAACCAGTTTTTATTCGAAACGGTTATTATTTCGTCACGCTCGTATAGCTTTTCGAAATGTTCTGTTCAGCAATTCAACCGTTAAAATATTGTTACTAAACTGACAAGTGAATTCCGCGACTTGTATTCAAAGGCCAGCATTTTCACCTTTACCTGAAACTGACACAACTGACCCTTGCAGACTTGCTGAAACTTCCAACTACGCGAATAAACTTAGATGGATTATCATAAGAGTAAAAATACCTGAGCGGCGAAAATCATCCAAGTAGATAGATAGATAACTCTTTATTGAATTACCGCGTAAACAGGAATAATACAAAGCACTAGGCTAGAATAAATAAGGCGATACAATGGGCAGCCTTATCGCTGAAAGTGATCTCTTCCAGGCAACCATTGGATGGAGTGGAATTTACAAAGATACGGAGTGCGGTGTACTTTAGAGGATACATTTACACATACATATATTATATTATATTTCACGACATCTGTAGCACAGTAGGCGAATAGCCGGCTGAGACGCAGGAGGTAGCGGGTTCGATTCCCGCCGCTGAACAAATGTTTCCATGATCTACAGATATTTGTTCCGGGTCTGGTTGTTTCTCTATATATTATATTATGTATTTACAAAAAAAAATGTATATAAGTATTATATCAGTTATCTGGTTCCCATAGTACAAGCTCTGCTTAGCTTGGGGCTAGATAGCGCTGTGTGAAATGTCCAGCAATATTTATTATTTATATTATATTATATATTTATCGCTTTTAGCGATAAGACCGCCAATTGTACTATCGCGTGTATTGTTATTTGTTTTTTAAGTGTGATTTACAATAAAGCGTTTTCTATCTATCTATCTATATATTCTTAGGTATAATAAAGGATATGATGAAGTTTTAATCCTAATACATAATATACTTAAGTTTTATGCATCTTGTATTACCTATACTTACTACTCATATAATTATATAACTACTATGCATCCGCCCGTGGTTTTGCACGCGAGGTTTGTCAATTACAACGTAAAAAGTAGTATGTCTCAATCACGGTTAAAATCTTTCTATACCTATTCCTTTCACTGAAATCAGTCCAGCCGTTTTATTGTGAAAACGTAACAAAGAGATAGTGAGGCAGAGTAACTTTCTAATTTATAATATTAATTATGGTATCAAGTAATATTAGGTATGTTAACGAAGTTTTTAGAGTTCCGTACCCGGAGGGTAAAACGGCACCCTATTATTGAGGCTCCGCTGTCTGTCTGTCTGTCCGTCTGTCACCAGGCTGTATCTCATGAGCCGTGATAGTTAGACAGTTTAAATTTTCACAGATGATGTGTTTCTGTTGCCGCTATAACAACAAATACTAAAAACAGAATAAAATAAATATTTAAGAGGGGCTCTCATACAATAAACGTGATTTTTTTTGGTCGTTTTAGCTCGATATTGATAACGGCAACAGGTAGACGCTTGAAATATTCACTGAATATTTAGTTATTTAATCACTTTAAAAAAAAATTAAAAAAAATTAAAACAAATATTTAAGGGCTCCCATACAACAAACGTGATTTTTTGGCGTTTTATAGATAATGGAACCCTTCGTGCACGAGTCCGGTTCGCACTTGGCCAGTTTTTAAAACTTCGTACTAAGCCCTTTTATCGGTTTTCTTCTTTTTTTCAAATTTTGATGGCAAGCGCTTACCGCGGCTTAGGGACGTTTGTAATACTAAATACACCTGCGCGGAGTGCGCGGTGCTGACCCTTAAACCGTTTTAAAACGCCCTTTTTGAACAACCACATACTGTAGTCTCTTGGGGAAACTTGGGCAGAAAATAATTTCACTGTGAAATCTCCAGACTTGTAAATGAAGCCGGAAAAAGGCACTGTTTGGTGTTGACGAAGTTTCGAGCAGGTCAGTGGTATAGCGCAGAAAATGATTTATCAAAAAATATTATTTAATACCAAGTAAATTTACGTTAAGGGACACCGGAGGGACAATCGCCCATACAACACGTACTACCAAGATCATTTCTAATTGGAGCATATTTCTATCTTAATAAGGTATTATTTTAATTTGAATAGTATTTATCTAGGTTCCCAACCATATATTAGATCAAAATACTTACCTAAAATAAAATAGAAGCGTATCGAATTCTGCATGTTTTTACGTCATAAAAGACCTGTTTTCAACCTAATTGTTTCGTATTAAAAACAGCAACATCTTACGTATCCTAGTCATGGGAACATAGATTATATCGTCTAGTTACAGAATAACAACACAATGAGAAAAATACAACAAATTTTCAGTCATCATTTTTGGTATTACGGAACACGGTCAAAATCTAATCAAATTTAGAATCGTTCTATTGCTATCACTGTCGCTCTGCGTGGCTAAACTTCGTCATTAAACAGGGATAGCGATATTCAGGCCGAAGTTTTTGACCGAATTGAAGTTGCGCTCAGTGTTCGCCGGCGCGTTAAGACGACCAGCAGCGGGGTGGACGACATCGTAAAGGTCGCGGGCCGTCAGTGGGTGAGACTAGCGCAGGATCGTTGTGGATGACACAAAATCGGGGAGGCCTATACCCAACAACGGGTGCAGTCAGTCCTTGCATGATGATGACGTAGAAGGGTAGGACGTCCAGCAGCGAGATAGGTGGATGATATTGATAAAATCGTAGACTAGTGCAGGATCGTGGTGGATGGCACAAACTTGGGGAGGCCTATACTCAACAATGGGTGAAGTTAGGCTGTGGATGATGATGAGACTTACGTTTCGTTTTTACTATAATTGAGACGTTTCGTTATTAAGAAAACATAAACAATAAATACGTTGAATAAAAATTATATTACCTACATCTTCCAATTTACATTGTCATTGTGAACATGTACACACGGCTACACATCAAGCCATACATTTCCAGTATAAGCTGACCTCGCATTGTGTAGGCTTTTCGTAGACGAGGTCAGCTTATACTGGAAATGTATGGCTTGATGTGTAGCCGTGTGTACATTTTATAACTACTTGGGTCCAGTCTCGCCAATATTTTTATGGCAGCTAATAACTCAAACGTCAACTAGACAAACTTGTACCGACATCGTAAATATCGCTGCCACCGATCAGAGAGGGCGCCACTTACATTTCAATATGAAAGGAACAGGAAATTGGTTTCCAAGCACACGACTCCGCTGAATGCTTCCCGTGATTTGTATCGATTCAACAATAATTTTACGTCCACACAAAAAACTACATACAAATTTAAACCTTATTACGTCCACCTTACAGTGTAATAGTCGTTTGGGGAGGGTGTAAGTAAAGTGGTTGGATGGACACGCAATTCCAATGAGATGTAATGACAGATTACAATATATTTGAAGAGCATACCATGCGTGTAGGAAGCAGTAGGAGGTCGTGAAGCAGTTCTGATTACATAAAATCTAGTTTTGTTACTAAATAACATGAATTCAATGTCTTTTTCAAATAATTTGGATTGTGTGCGAATCAATTCGAATGAGCTAGTGGCAAACTGTAGTATTCCATCAGATCCTCGGTAATACAGAGCGCGGCTACCGTGTGGCGGCAAGTGGCGCCTCACCAAATACCTGAGTGTGTCCGCTTGTGAATGTAATGTTGAAACTGGACTTCTGCGAGAAGCCTCCGACATCATCACTTAATCCACTGCTGGGTGTTGGCATCCACCACGATTTTGGGCTACTCTGACTCAACGATGGCCCGCGACTTTGACTACGTCTTCCACCCATCTTGCTATGTACGCCCCCTTCTCCTTCGCCACCATTCGACATGACTTAACATCTATACCGATACCAATCTTAACGAGCGTTCCGAAACTAGAAAACGGTCAGCAGAGAATGCCACAAGCGATTACTCACAATAGTAGTGAGCGCGCCTAAGTTAAGCCTAAGCCTAAGTTTATACAGAAAAAAAATAAAAAAAAAAAAAAAATACCTTCACTAAAATTGTTAATTAACCAAAAACTTACTTAAACGAATTCTAATAAAATAACGGAATCGGATTATTTAGAGTATATATATATATATATATATATGTATAAATACAGTGTAAACTCTATATAACGACACTCAAGGGACTGAGCATATTTTGACGTTATAGAGAGTTGTCGTTAAATGGAGAGAAGTAAAATCTGTATTAGAAAAAGAAAACGTTTATTTCTGATTTGTCTTGTTAAATAGTACCTACATAAAAATCTGTTTTAATTTGAACGCTATTGCGTTTTACAGATTATGTTTACAATTTGAAAGTTTGTGAGCTACTAAGAATATGACAACGTATAGATAAAATCCATCACTTCTACTAACAACAGTCTGCAGCTACACGTGCAAGCAATCCCATTTTGTAAACAAAAGAACGGGTTTCTTAGAAAGTTTGGTGTATATGATGCCAACAGTCGAGTATATTATGGTCTAGGATAATAAAACGACAAAAGGATATACACAGCTGCGCAGTTTTTACTAATTTGGCAACTTAAAAAGAACTTTTTATTACAAATTGTTGTCGTTATTGAGAGTGGGTGTAATGCTATACAGAGTGTACCATTGTATGCAAGACAAGCTAAACCAACCAAAGCCGAGTGATTTTGACGCTTTAGAGAGTTTGTCGTTAAAACGAGTGACGTTACATGGAGTTTACACTGTATATAATATATATAAATAGGTGCTTATTAGGGAGTACAATAGTATTCAATTCCGACATTCAGATTAGCTAGCTCATTCAATTTCACTTTTAATGAGTAACATAAAATCACGATAAAAAACCTCATCCAGAAACGCTATTTAAAATTCGACACGCATCGGTTAGGTCAAACGTTAAACGACTTGTTACGCGTGAGAATCGATGTCGAAACGATTCTATAATCGATATCGTCGGTGTAGGTGTTGGTGTAATCGAGATTGGTATCGATATGTAAACAGGCAGCCAATTTGCGTAGTCATTACTTTGAGGGCAATGATGACCTCGAAATATCACGAATAGAATTTGTAGAACGCTGGCAAGTCGACTTGCCTGTATGCAGGTTAACACAAAATATTTTTTCTATCAACTGTATTCAGCTGTCAATTGACTACTTTATGTAGTAGAGAACTGAATACAACAGTTCCTTATCAGTAAGGCACTTGAATGGGACGATTAAATTGTGAATATAGAATTTTTATTAGCTACAATTGGCCCGCCGAACTTCGTACCGCCTTGACATGCATATAACGCGGGCTGTCATTAAACGTCACCCTGGTAGAATTGTCAATTGTTGTCCCCGGCCATCATTATACAACCATACTTAACCATAGATAAAATAACGTTTAGCTGTCATTTGCTGTCATAGCTGTTTTGTTATTCCATGTCAGATGCGTTTTTGTTATACGACGTTTTATAGTGACTTGTATTCTCTTTGACGTTTTATGTCACGTCCCACGGGAACGGGATAAAAAGTATCCTATGTCCTTCTCCTGGTTCTTAGCTACCTCCCTACCAATTTTCAGCCAAATCGGTTCAGCCGTTCTTGAGTTATAAATAGTGTAACTAACACGACTTTCTTTTATATATATATATAGATTCTTTAAAAGTTATAGGGTCAGTATTCTACAAACTTTTTCATGTAGCTACAACTATTTTAGTAGCTGCCCCGTGCCCCATCTCAATTTCCCATCTCGTATTATATTTATCACACCTGGTCCCATGGGATAAAAATGGGATGTCAAGTCAAGTTGCAACAGCGGGTTTAGCTTTATTTCTAGGTTACCGACACATTTAGTAGTGTAACGCGCATGAAGTCGCGGGCAACAGCTAGTCATTTATATATCAGCAATAAAACGTCCACTGCTGAAAATAGGCATTGGAGAGATCTCAGCAGTATCTCCCAGCAACATTTACCAGGTCATCTTTGCATCTTGGTGAGGGCATCCTGCGCTGCGCTTTCTAGAGCGTGGTTTATACTCCAGAACATTCTGGTCCCAACGGCAGTCAGTTCTTCGAGTTATGTGCCCTGCCCACAGCCCCTTCAACTTGCTAATCCTCTGGGCTATGTCCTTACCGTTTGTTTTGTCTACGAACATAGCCATGTATATCATATTAGGATAAAATAAATGCCTAACAAAAAAGTAAACTGAAACAGAACCATCTGCGTTTTATCTCAGTCTTTCACACCAAAACATCCATACCAATTTTAATGTGTTGTACAAAGATAATCTAGCACAGTTAATCGTTTACTGCAAGCTAAAATTTAATGTATATGCCTCTATTTACCCACTTAGTTTTTATCACATTTATTAACATGTTTTCCTCATTTGTAGGATAGGATTCTTATCTTATTCCAGCATTCAGATGTAAATTAAAACTCAAGTGTTGGTGTAGCTCTCGAATGATGCTGCTCTTTTCATGTTATTGCTGTTTCTTTTTCGCATCAGTGTCTTGTTTACTCACTAAAATTATAAACGTAGGATCAGCGGGACCAGTTTAACTTGTACTAAATTAGTTTGGTCCAATTGATAGACGCCACTCTTATCACTAAAAACGCGATATTCGCGATATAACGCGGTATTTGTTAGTATTTGAGTGTCAAGTTATTTCAGCTCACTTGCATGCGTTATGATCACGGGCAAACTAAAGTATTTGAGGGGGTCCGTCTTTCGCTGCGCTTTCCAGTGCGATGGTCTCCACTCGAGAACCTTTCTGCCCCAACGGTCGCCAGTTCTTACAGCTATGTGCCCTGCCCAATACCACTGGCCACAACCAAGGTAGTGCTTAGTTTCCTTTTGATAATATATTGTGTTATGTGGGTGGGTGGTTAGTGAAAATAGTGTTTATAACCAATATAGTTTAGAAAGTTTTAGGGGGCAGACTGTTTCTAAAGCGTTGAAAGGTTTAGTTGTCAAACTTAAGCAGATGAAAACTTTTTCCAATGGTAGCACATATAAATAAGTTGTAAGAGTCGATATGCTAAACTTCAGCAGATTATTTCTTGTCTTCCAAGACTCTACTTCTTATTTCGTATCAAAAGCTTACATAATATTAAAATTACGCAACTATGTCATGGTTGAGTAAAACCTACCCACGTCTATTACATATGGTAATTATATTGATATCTTTTGTGCAGGTCATCGGACACTATGGAAAGTTAAGCAGGATGGTTATAGTCTGGATGGGGTGCCTACAATCACAGCTAGTTAACAAAGGGTCGCACATTCCCCATCTACAGAGGTTTCTCCTATTACTGCCCAACTTGAGTCCGAAGAAGAGACAGAAGAATGTAGACTAATACATTTCTTCAATCCACACCCAGTTAAACATACTTATACTAAAGTTTGGTCCATTTTGACGGACGAAAGACGGTGGTCAAGCAACAGTCTAGCAGTAGGATAAGCAATGCGATTCTATCTGGTATTTCAGTTCAGGTGCGTTCTCAACATGAGTATTCGAAGGTTACGGCAAGTTTGCCGACGAGACAATAGCAGAAAGGAGTTAGACTAGGACCAAAATCTACCATGGAAAAGTTTAGTAGATTCCCGCTAT
Source organism: Philereme vetulata (assembly GCA_918857605.2). NCBI lineage: Eukaryota > Metazoa > Arthropoda > Insecta > Lepidoptera > Geometridae > Philereme > Philereme vetulata. Next base: position 1,351,333 of record OU975484.1, on the reverse strand, counting down.
CGCTTATGGCTTCAGGTGATACCGCTCACGCCTATACCTTGAAGATGAGTTAAGTAATTGGTTAGAGTCCCGACCCGTGTAAGGCGTTTAATAGACGCCGTCGTGTCATCGGATTAAGTACGTCTGCTCTACATTGTCTGCACAATCTGGTGTGTGATGTATCAAAATTTCATCAGGAAATCTCAAATTTATACGAATATCACTCATTATGAAACATAAGAGATTTTTAAATAACTTTTGAAACTTTTTCGTTTTTGACCACATTTTTTACTAAAAACGGGATATTTTACCTGTGATCATGGCGCATGCAACTGTGGCAAAATATCGGGGCACTCAAAAACTCATAAATCATGATAACGATCCCGTTTCTAGTGAAAATAAACGATTTTAGATTATTATCAGCATTGGTTTTGAAGGGTTGAAATTAAATCAGGGCAATATTTATGCAAATGCAAATAAGACAATATAACGCCCACTAAGTTATGATATGAAAAATGAAGTTTTTATAGAGTACCTCCCCTATTGTTTTGTTTTTAAAAGGTCTTTATTGAATATAAATGTTAACAGCGTATTGCAACTAAACACAGTTTAGCGTAATATTATCCTAAATTAAAATAACTCAGCAGGCTATAGCACACTTTTATAAGTTTTTTGATAAAATTAATATTTATGAGAGTTATACTTTGTAAATCAGATTTCTTAATTTCATGAAGCCAAAATTTTTCCAGAAGTACTTATTAAAAAGTTGCTACGAGCACTTTGTATAGAATAGGAACTTTTTAATAAGTACTTCCAAAATTTTTCCAGAAGTACTTATTAAAAAGTTGCTATGAGCACTTTGTATAGAATAGGAACTTTTTAATAAGTACTTCCAAAATTTTTCCAGAAGTACTTATTAAAAAGTTGCTATGAGCACTTTGTATAGCATAGGAACTTTTTAATAAGTACTTCCAAAATTTTTTCAGAAGTACTTATTAACAAGTTGCTATGCGCACTTTGTATAGCATAGGAACTTTTTAATAAGTACTTCCAAAATTTTTCCAGAAGTACTTATTAAAAAGTTGCTATGAGCACTTTGTATAGCATAGGAACTTTTTAATAAGTACTTCCAAAATTTTTTCAGAAGTACTTATTAACAAGTTGCTATGCGCACTTTGTATAGCATAGGAACTTTTTAATAAGTACTTCCAAAATTTTTCCAGAAGTACTTTTTAAAAAGTCAAAGATTAAGGCAAGCTTGCACAATGCTCCCTAAACATATTTAGCGACTAAACATGTTTACATTTTACGTATTTGTGTCCTTAGATCATATTAAGGCATTAAATACGTTAAGGCATCGTTGCGCGAGTCGCCGTAAGAATTTTTTTTTTCGTTTTGGGAGACGAGATCTCAGTTCGGGGCGAACCACTAGTTATAAATACAACTCTACGAGTACTCTCTAAAATATAAAATCATACAAATCATACTTTTAATCGACTCATGGCTAAAACACAACTTCATTAACTTTGTCCAGTACGATCCATCGACTATTTCAACCAACACTAGCTAACCAGCGGCTAAAAACATTACCCCCTTCTGCGCAGTCGGGTAAAAAGTATCCTATATCCCAATCCTGTGCCGTAACAGAAAGACAGAGGGACGAGATAATACTGGTATGGGCTAATTTGATGCAATAAAACATTGTTCTTTATTTTTGCGACCTATTCGAGTCTCGCTAATCATTGCGTTAGATTAATCCGAGCGAAATTAACATGTTACTCGTACGTGTTAAGGGTTTCACAGACTAAGCGCGGACAGCACGGCGCGGTTGGCGGTAATCAAAGGTTTTTCAAGTAAAACTTCTTTACGCACGCTAAACTTGGGAAGTAAGCTGGTTAATGCGTGACGAGAGCGTTACGAAAAGTGTGATCGGGCTCAGGCGAACGGGAGATATAAGTTAGTGAAGATAGCAAGAGAGTTACGTTTCGTATATTACTGTAGAGGCAAGAGAGAGGTGCGAGAACATATTTTCTTTCTCTCTTTCTCTCATTGCCAGTAACGTTTCGTATATCTAATACACAGTGCAGGCCTATGGTCTGTATCAGACTGTAGGAGCAAGAGAGAGCAGTGCGCGCGCACATTTTCTTTCTCTCTTCCTCTCATAGCCAGTGCATGAAATATATATATATATATATATATATCTTAGTCAGTAGTTCCTTTGCGAGTTTGCTAGCATTACGCGAACAGTGATTTCTTGATTATTGTTCGTAATTTCATTTTGTTCTTGAACAATTTTATAAATTAATATTTTGAAAAAGAAGTTTTACTTCAGTCGTGTGATGTAAAGTACACTCGTTTTTTTATAAACTACGTGGAGCTGGAACAAGCAACTGGCTCGCCTGATATTAAGTGGTAACCATCGCCTGTAACAAAGTATTGCCTCATACGTTACGCACCTGAGGAACTATAACTAATGGAGCCCACCCACACACCTCAACTAAAACGAAAACGAATTTGTTAATATCTCTAGGCAAAGAAATCACGTGTTTGGGCTCCATTACAAAATAAAACTATTTTTACTTTTTTTTTCTTTTTTACGTGAGACATAAACCAAAACGCGAGTCGGGGCGGTCTCAACCGCACTTTGCCACTTTTTATACACCGCCCGCGTCCCATGCTCGCCGCGTCGCGTAATGCATACCGCAATCAAAGCGGTTATAAACCGCCCTCGAAACGCGTTCGTGTGAAGTGCTCCTTCTTGCAACACAATAATAGCGGGGCTCAAATAAGTCGGGTTTAAATCATAAATCAAATTGTGATTGCCACTATGGGAGCGGTCATTAGCCAACTCAGTCGCAAATTAGTGCTTCAGGCGTTTTGTTGCTGACTGTACGAGCATTCGTTAATTATTGCGCTGTACTGTGTTAGAATTAAAGTGGTGTTTGTGTGCTTTGTATTTCGTTTGACTAAAGGCTTATCAAAAAAAATTAATTCGTAGTATCAACCTGACAGATTTTATTGGATTTTGCCTTTAAACTGTCGTCTTTTAGGGTTCAGTACCCAAAGGGTAAAACGGGACCCCATTACTAAGACTCCGCTGTCCGTCTGTTGTCTGTATGTCTGTCTGTATCTCATGAACCGTGATAGTTAGACAGTTGAAATTTTCACAGATGATGTATTTCTATTGCCGCTATAACAACAAATACTAAAAACAGAATAAAATACATATTTAAGGGTACTCCCACACAACAAACGTGGTTTTTTGCTCGTTTATGCTCGATATTGATAACGGCAATAGGTAGACGCTTGAAATATTCACAGAATATTAAGTTATATATTCACTTTAAAAATAAATAATTAAATTAAAATAAAACAAATATTTAAGAAGGGCTCCCATACAACAAACGTGTTTTTCGGTCGTTTTTGCTCGATATTGATAACGTTGTCTGAGTTATATTTAAGAGAATATGTATTAAATAAACAAATATAGACATTATTCACGCAAAAGTCAAAAAAAAAATTCAAAAGTTCATACAAAAATATGTATAGATAGAAATTAAGAATATTCAAGCTTAGAGGGATCCACACCAAAAATAGCCGATGATTACCTAAGTTTTTTCAATAAAAATCAGTTTTTTTTTAATTATAACGATCGCCTTTCGGGTTTACAAACATTTTCCAAGCACCTTGTATATCGTACCTTTAGTTAGAACCACTGGCTAAAATAAGATCTGCAGTCGATTTACGGATAAATGCATAACATCGCAATTACTGTCTAACTCAGTTCTGCTGGGTTTAAAAAAGTACGTTAACCCTTAATTTGCTGCACGATCTTTAGGACCGGCCGGGATTAATCGGAGCAAGATTGAAACGATCGCGAATCTCTTAAGAAAATAAGCTTATTTAAAATATTATAAAGAACCCATGCGGGACATGATTTACCATACATTATATTTCACTAGATGTCTGTCTAGCCTATTCATTCCAGCTGCTGCGCAAAGAAATATCTTATCTTATCTTGGTCCTGTGCTTAATACGTTGAATCCCTTTGAAAAATATTATATCCAAAAAATAAGTTTTTCCCAGCTGCTGCAAAAGGAGGCTCTCAATCCCAGTTATAATCTATCTATATACCAAATTTCATTGAAATCGGTCAAGCCGTTTACAAGAAATGAAAATCTATAGTTTGCTGACGACATCAACGCTAACGATAGAAGTGGTGGTCGGACTACTGAATTCTATAAGCTTATACCATTTTTCATTTACGAACTTTTTACAAAACACATTTTCATATATTGTTTTTTTACCCCGATTATAACTTTGTTCGACCACAATCCCACCTGATGGTAAGCTAAGCTGTGGTCTAAGATGCATCACACAGATCTAGAAGACACCTATTCACTCTTAACAAAGAGTGGCCCGGATTGTAGTCTTCTAACAGATAAACAGACGACGGAGACAACAAACAACCAGCCTTGTTTCTTGCCTTTTATTTCCTGACTTGCTCGCAAAGGAAGAGGCAGTAAAATTGACATTTCAAAGTGATCCTTGGATTTTAATGAATAAAAGATTTTGACTTTGACTTTCAGAAGTGTTGAGGAATGTGCCCAGGAACTTCTTAATCTGATCCCACCATCTCCTTTCCATCATAGGACTAGCAGACGCACGGCTCAGTACCTCGTTAATATACCACCCATTCGCAATCACCTACGTTTGGTTCTACGTTTTTAATGCTTACAGCCGAGGTATGGAACACTTTCTTCTAGATCTTCGTGCTTCATCTTAGATCAGATCATCGATTACCATACTTTAGTACGTGTGAAAAATATTAATTATTTTGATTGTACCTACCTATATTTTAGGTACTGATAGTGATACTGTTAAAGTTTGTTTATAATGTATTCTGCTGTGACGTTTCCAAGTGTACATTTAAAGTATCAATAAGGAATAAGAATAAATACAATACCATCAGGCGAGATTGTGGCCAAACGAACATCGTGATAGAAAAAAGTGTTCTATATCTTAGCTGTACGCATAAAATTGCTAGTTGAAAAATATTTCTATACCATTAATGATTTCTTTGACATGAAATTTTGACATACTAATTTTAATTTTTTAATTTTATGGTATTGGACATGGTTTTATGGTATTTATGGGGACACACTACATACAGAAAAGCTGACTCGTGTAAGTCGTACCTAAGTAGATGATCGCTGCTGTAATGTAGTGTGCCCGCGCCAGTCGTCTCTCCCCGTTTAATCAGTTCATACATGTACAGTTGTGGAAATATAAATTGGTAATTGGAAGATGCGTCTACTCATTCCAACGTCTTTATCAAGAAAGGAATAATCAGTATATTAATGGTTGCATTATTATGATTATCGTAAAACCCCTAGTCTCTATAATTTAAATTTTTTTATTGATTATTTTATGGTCTTTACTATACTTGATGATATTGTTGATTGGTTTTTATTAAACTGAAGAATGTTTATGTATAACTAAATTAATTGTATGTAACTGTAATTTGCACGCTGTTAATCGGTAAAGTATGTGAAACCTACCTCGTATATAGCTGTAACTACTTACACACCATGCTTCTGGCAAATAAGTAAAACCTACCTCGTATATAGTTGTAACATCTTACACACCATGCTTCTGGCAAATAAGTAAAACCTATCTCGTATATAGTTGTAACATCTTACACACCATGCTTCTGGCAAATAAGTAAAACCTACCTCGTATATAGCTGTAACAACTTACACACCATGCTTCTGGCAAATAAGTAAAACCTACCTCGTATATATCTGTAACAACTTACACACCATGCTTCTGGCAAATAAATAAAACCTACCTCGTATATAGCTGTAACAACTTACACACCATGCTTCTGGCAAATAAGTAAAACCTACCTCGTATATAGCTGTAACAACTTACACACCATGCTTCTGGCAAATAAGTAAAACCTACCTCGTATATAGCTGTAACAACTTACACACCATGCTTCTGGCAAATAAGTAAGACCTACCTCGTATATAGCTGTAACAACTTACACACCATGCTTCTGGCAAATAAGTAAAACCTACGTCGTATATAGTTGTAACATCTTACACACCATGCTTCTGGCAAATAAGTAAAACCTACCTCGTATATAGTTTTAACATCTTACACACCATGCTTCTGGCAAATAAGTAAAACCTACCTCGTATATAGCTGTAACAACTTACACACCATGCTTCTGGCAAATAAGTAAAACCTACCTCGTATATAGCTGTAACAACTTACACACCATGCTTCTGGCAAATAAGTAAAACCTACCTCGTATATAGCTGTAACAACTTACACACCATGCTTCTGGCAAATAAGTAAGACCTACCTCGTATATAGTTGTAACAACTTACACACCATGCTTCTGGCAAATAAGTAAGACCTACCTCGTATATAGCTATAACAACTTACACACCATGCTTCTGGCAAATAAGTAAAACCTACCTCATATATAGCTGTAACAACTTACACACCATGCTTCTGGCAAATAAGTAAAACCTACCTCGTATATAGCTGTAACAACTTACACACCATGCTTCTGGCAAATAAGTAAAACTACCTCGTATATAGCTGTAACAACTTACACACCATGCTTCTGGCAAATAAGTAAAACCTACCTCGTATATAGCTGTAACAACTTACACACCATGCTTCTGGCAAATAAGTAAGACCTACTTCGTATATAGCTATAACAACTTACACACCATGCTTCTGGCAAATAAGTAGAACCTACCTCGTATATAGCTGTAACAACTTACACACCATGCTTCTGGAAAATAAGTAAGACCTACCTCGTATATAGCTGTAACAACTTACACACCATGCTTCTGGCAAATAAGTAAGACCTATCTCGTATATAGTTGTAACATCTTACACACCATGCTTCTGGCAAATAAGTAAAACCTACCTCGTATATAGCTGTAACAACTTACACACCATGCTTCTGGCAAATAAGTAAAACCTACCTCGTATATAGCTGTAACAACTTACACACCATGCTTCTGGCAAATAAGTAAGACCTATTTCGTATATAGCTATAACAACTTACACACCATGCTTCTGGCAAATAAGTAAAACCTACGTCGTATATAGCTGTAACAACTTACACACCATGCTTCTGGCAAATAAGTAAGACCTACCTCGTATATAGCTGTAACAACTTACACACCATGCTTCTGGCAAATAAGTAAGACCTACTTCGTATATAGCTATAACAACTTACACACCATGCTTCTGGCAAATAAGTAAAACCTACCTCGTATATAGCTGTAACAACTTACACACCATGCTTCTGGCAAATAAGTAAGACCTACCTCGTATATAGCTGTAACAACTTACACACCATGCTTCTGGCAAATAAGTAAGACCTACTTCGTATATAGCTATAACAACTTACACACCATGCTTCTGGCAAATAAGTAAAACCTACCTCGTATATAGCTGTAACAACTTACACACCATGCTTCTGGCAAATAAGTAAGACCTATCTCGTATATAGTTGTAACATCTTACACACCATGCTTCTGGCAAATAAGTAAAACCTACCTCGTATATAGCTGTAACAACTTACACACCATGCTTCTGGCAAATAAGTAAAACCTACCTCGTATATAGCTGTAACAACTTACACACCATGCTTCTGGCAAATAAGTAAAACCTACCTCGTATACATATAGCTGTAACAACTTACACACCATGCTTCTGGCAAATAAGTAAGACCTACCTCGTATATAGCTATAACAACTTACACACCATGCTTCTGGCAAATAAGTAAAACCTACCTCATATATAGCTGTAACAATTTACACACCATGCTTCTGGCAAATAAGTAAAACCTACCTCGTATATAGCTGTAACAACTTACACACCATGCTTCTGGCAAATAAGTAAAACCTACCTCGTATATAGCTGTAACAACTTACACACCATGCTTCTGGCAAATAAGTAAAACCTACCTCGTATATAGCTGTAACAACTTACACACCATGCTTCTGGCAAATAAGTAAGACCTACCTCGTATATAGCTGTAACAACTTACACACCATGCTTCTGGCAAATAAGTAAGACCTACTTCGTATATAGCTATAACAACTTACACACCATGCTTCTGGCAAATAAGTAAAACCTACCTCGTATATAGCTGTAACAACTTACACACCATGCTTCTGGCAAATAAGTAAGACCTACCTCGTATATAGCTGTAACAACTTACACACCATGCTTCTGGCAAATAAGTAAGACCTACTTCGTATATAGCTATAACAACTTACACACCATGCTTCTGGCAAATAAGTAAAACCTACGTCGTATATAGCTGTAACAACTTACACACCATGCTTCTGGCAAATAAGTAAGACCTACCTCGTATATAGCTGTAACAACTTACACACCATGCTTCTGGCAAATAAGTAAGACCTACTTCGTATATAGCTATAACAACTTACACACCATGCTTCTGGCAAATAAGTAAAACCTACCTCGTATATAGCTGTAACAACTTACACACCATGCTTCTGGCAAATAAGTAAGACCTACCTCGTATATAGCTGTAACAACTTACACACCATGCTTCTGGCAAATAAGTAAGACCTACTTCGTATATAGCTATAACAACTTACACACCATGCTTCTGGCAAATAAGTAAAACCTACCTCGTATATAGCTGTAACAACTTACACACCATGCTTCTGGCAAATAAGTAAAACCTACCTCGTATATAGCTGTAACAACTTACACACCATGCTTCCGGCAAATAAGTAAAACCTACCTCGTATATAGCTGTAACAACTTACACACCATGCTTCTGGCAAATAAATTTCATATAATTTTTTTGCAATGATCATGAGAACGTACAATCAGAGTGTTGCTTTACAGTAGAGAGTAATATCAACTGGTTCTAAAACTCTTTTTATTACTTTTATCGACTTTTCTAGTTACAATGTCACCTTTATATGACGCTGTGTGGCTTTGTCGTGTGTATATGGCATTGACCTTAATGGTAATAGGTATGTCTAGCCAATTGTCTATCAAATACAAAAAACATTTAGGTATAATATTTTAGGCATCAAGTTGTCCATCATAAATGACCAATTGGAAGCTTCATATTTCGTAAATGGATTCCTGTATTGAAAAGGTGTTGAATAAAAATTCTCCCCAACGTTTTTATAAAAACCTTTTTTAATCGAGCGAAGCGAGATCTCCAAATCAACTTAGGCAAATCGGCATTGTATATATGTATCTAAGTATGTATGTTTGTTTGTCTGAGGATAACTTTCGAAGCGTTGATCTGATCATCGTGAAATTTGGTATATAGTGACGGCACAATCCTGGTGTGACTAAATAAGCTAGAAATGTGAGGGTGTTCTTGAGATATAGGGGTACAAGAGAGGTAAAAAAATAAGAATTTCCAGTCAAATGGCACGTTTAATGAAGGAAATTTCAAAACAGTTTTTATTTTTGGTTTAAACCTTGTAGTTTTTTAAGTTATTAGTCATAATAAAAACTGAACTTTGACAAAATTCACAGGGTTCACCAGTGACCCCACAGTGCTGAAATTTGGTATGCGTGTAGCTTTAGTGACACAAATATAGGGAAAAGTGTGAAATCCAGAAGAACTGCAATTTTTACCCTATAAAAAACCAATTTACATGAACTCCCGTTACCTGTAATTTGAATGAAACTGTAGGTCAAGTTAGGTTAGTATTCATTAATGTGGGTAGACGGTGCTAGACGTGGTTTGATTCTGCTTCATCAGTTTTCTTGTAAATTAATTATCTTTAAATAAATACAACACTATCTGTAAATACGAAGGGTTGGACGACAGAACCTTAAACATGAATGAATGAAATAATGAATAAAACATATTTATTGCACATATACGAGTATTTATTGACGACCTCCGTGGCGCAGTGGGCGAAAAGCCGGCTGAGACGCAGGAGGTAGCGGGTTCGATTCCCGCCGCGGAACAAATGTTTGTATAATTTACAGATATTTGTTCCGGGTCTGGTTGTTTCTCTATACATTACAAGTATGTATTTACAAAAAACATATGTATTTAAGTATTATATCTGTTATCTGGTTCCCGTAGTACAAGCTCTGCTTAGTTCGGGGCTAGATAGAACTGTGTGAAATGTCCAGCAATATTTATTTATTTATATTAAAAATAATCTGTAGATATGCTAATGCTAGATGGCATTATCCTAGTATAAACCTTGTTATCACAAAAAAAAATCCTTACCAGTGTGTACAATTTTTTTAACGCGCGCTAAAAAGCTATTTACATTATTTTTTCAATTGTAGCAACCGGAGGACATCAAGTATTTAATAGTAAACGTGTACATAATCCAGTTGGTCATTATACAAAATAATCACTGTACAAGCGACGTTCTCAGTGTCTATTTGTTCTTTGTCTACAACGCCCGTTTTCTATTTAGAACTTTGAACGGTAGGTATTAAGTGTCAAATTGCAACGTAAGCAAAAATTATGATAGATCTAACGTATTGATACGTTTTTCTAGCAGAAATAAATGTTTTAGTGTATCAATAAGCTTTACTATAAATAGCAAGTAGGTAGGGCCCGTAGTGGAGCTTCTTCTTCTTCTTGTGGAGCTTAATTAGGCTAAGGTAATAACGTTCCATGCATCCACTACATGGATTCCCTGTCTCAGGGATGCGCAGCAGACGCAGCCGTTCCGCCGCCACCTCCGCGCCGCATGCCGCGCTCCCTACAGCACCAGGAAGATGACTCCCCGAGTGGGACCACTTGCTAACAGCAGTAGCGCTGCATGGAAATGATTGCTACTTTTGAATAATTTTTATATGATCATATGCTTATTTTTGATGTGTAACATCTCCTCTTGGTTTGTGGGCGTGATTTTGGCAAAAGGGACGGAAATGTGTAACAGGAAACCGGGAAAGCGCGCGCTATTTATATATCGTCGCTGTTCTGACTAAGTGGCGTAACCGACATTTAAGCGTAACTGACATTTGTAATGTTACTTTTATCTACTTTTGAAGACGAACCGATCTATCTAATCGGCGTATCTGTATCTTCTACCTATGTCTAGATATATATTTGACGTATCTACATAATTTAAAATTATAAATCATTCGAAGTGTCCTAAGTACACTTACGACTTGGAGTCGTAAGTGTCGTGTCGTGTGTCGTAAGTAATATTTTCTAAAGTGTCGGTTACGTCACTTAGTCAGAACAGCGACGATTTGACCAATGATCGCGCGCATTGGTCAGATGTTACACATCATATGCGACTACTGTAAGGCTTGCAGTTTTTTTAATTATGATACCGTAATGTCACACTTGATATTTGACATTTCTGAAAAAAATCTTCCGAGAAAAATCTCGGGTAATGATTTTTCATTATGATGCCGTAATTTCACACTTGCTATTCTTGCTAGTTCTATTTCACATGTGAAAAATTACGGGCAACGAAAATGCCCGATGAATTCCGAAGAAATGTGAACGACTGTGATTTGTATTGACTGCGACTGATATACGATGAAAAACGAAAGTGATTTCATTTGAACGATTTTTAGCAGGTTATGCGAAGGAAAATAGCAGGTGTGACGTATGCTTTTTAATTTTATTTGGTACTGTTGAAACGTTTAATTCCTAAGCGGCAGTAGCACTGCAGGGGCCGGTGGGTGCGGATGTGGCGGAGATGCAGAGCTGCCGCAGCCGTCCCGCCGCCACCAGCGCGCCGCACGCGGACGTACTGACCCGCTGTTGGCCTCTGAGGCCGATGCAGCTTAACCGAAATTTTGGCGAACACAGAGAGCGCTCAGTCCAGTTTTAAATGGCAACTAGCGCAAGGCTTGGGTCATTGCTGGGGAAGGTGTATCTGTGTAGTGTTTGCTCTGTCGAATGTAGATGACGCGAGTGAGTGAAAACTACGGAGTAGTCAGTAAGATGACTCCTCGAGCAGCAGCACTTCTCCACAACCCTCTTTACTCCTAACTTATTAAAACTCAACGTTGACTACAATATTGGAAACAATGCTTGTGAGCGCAGGCGCATTGCGTGAGGTTTAATAATCGCTTCATTGATTTTCTGAGCCGCTTTTTGCGAGCTAACACGCCGCTTAGACCGGTGGGACTTGTTTATCTCTTCGAATGTAGGTGTTTCAAGTCTTTTTTTTTCGAAAATGTGAATTTCTCGTTTGATGCTGTATACTTTGTAGGCAGAACCCTATTTATATTTTTAGTGAGAACGATGTATGCGCTATTGCAAAAAATATTTGCATCATATAATTCTAATTTTAGTTTGGTTTTATAAAGAGTCAACCGTTTAGTAATGCTCGTTTTTTTTCTATAGACAACCAAATTCTGAAGCAGGTTAAATTAGCCCTTCACATCGATTTCGATGACGGCGACACCATACGAAACACTAAAATTATACTTATGTACTCTGAAATTATGTCTAAATCGAATATCTACTTTAAAATGTAGCAAGTTACAGAGGAGACGTAATGTGAAGACGGGGCAAAGACGTGACGCTCCTTTCGTAATATGTTTCATAATCTATGTTGATTATTTATAGGATGAGACGTACTCTTATAGATCATTCTCGAATGCATAGTAGATGTAACAGAAAATTTAGTATTGTTGTATTCCCAGTTTTTATTGCGAAGACAATCGAGACAATTCGACATTACCTAATGTAAGAAGTGAAGATCTCAATAGAAAACAGTGGGCTGTAAACCCTAAATGTTATCGTACAAATGAGTGAAGCCAGTCTTCCCTAAATTACCCCAGTAATAGAATACCCTTGTCAGACGATACCTTTTTCTATTATTCCATTTATTGTTAGAGAAAATGGCCGCTATAGTTTGTTCTGCAACCGAATGGATGAAACGCTCAGGTATGCGTGCTTTTATTAAAGGTATTAAAGCGAGAAATGTATGAGATAGGAGAAATACAAGGCTTTAATGGAGACCATTTTTATTCAGTTGATAAGTCACCTGGAGTCTTGGAGTTTGCTATGAAGCCTCAGGTTCTTTTATGAAAATTACGAAAATTCATAAGTATGTTATTGTCCGTAAGAATCCTATTTTAAAAAGTGTTGCACTCTCGCCTCTAAAACAATACTGATAAAAGCTAATCATCGGGTTCCTGTTCGCTTGTCGATATTTTACCTACAACCCGCATTAACTGGCCTTGTTTTCAATCCTGATCGCACAAAGACAATTAGGATTTTACAACACCGAAATGAAGTTGTTGATGATGGATAGTTCGATTAGGGTTGGGTATGCGTACCTTTCTCCCAGGATGCGGCATCGGCGGCGGCGCTATCAGCCGCAACGGCTGAGGCTGCGGCGGAAGCGCGGCCAGCATCTGCGGGACCAGCGGCATGACCCCGCCCATCGGCAGGGCCACCGCGAACTTCTGCATGCCCATCCCCCCCATAGTCCAGGGCACGAACCATCCCCCCCCTGCCTGCATCGCCCCCCCGCCGTACCACGCCAGCTCGATCAGCTTTGCCACATCAACACAACACAGACACTTCCCGGCAGAGCTCACGCATGGAAGAGAACACACCACTTTTCACATGTACCTGCGGACAAGAGAGATACTGGTTACTTGTTGATCGAAGAGCTTTATTTTAAAATGTTTTATTTTTTTATTTAGTATACAAAACAGGAAAAGAACAAAATTAGATACAAGTTCTAGGTATATTAATTCTAGTTATGATCTAGTTCAGTTGCCAAAAAGTTTCTCTGTGAAATCTCCAGCATTATTTGTTTATATATGTATTATTTGTGCACGTTCTGATATTAAAATTCGAAAAATGGTAAAAAATATTTCGTCATAATCATCATCATACCCAGCCATAGGACGTCCATTGCTAAACATACTCTCCAATAGACTTCCAGAGCGACCGATCTTTTGCGGTCGACCGAACTTTAATAGGTCGTCTTTCCATCTAGTGGGCGGCCGTCTTACGCTGCGCTTCCAGTGTGTGGTCTCCACTCGAAAATCTTTCTGCCCTAAAACTATTCCGTATATAAACATATTTCAGTCATGAAAAACTGCAATCTATACTTCTATACTGATGTTATAAAGAGGATAGATTTGTATTTTTGTGTGTATGTCTGTAATGAATAAACTCAAAAAATTCCGTGCCGATTTCAAAAATTTTTTCACCATTGGAAAGCTACATTCACCTTAAGTGGCATAGGCTATAATTTATTACTAGAAAAGATTAGGGATTCTTACTAAAACTTAAGTAACGTAACCCAAGGTGTAAAAAAGTGCCCTAAAACGTCTTTCGCCGCATGCGCTGCGGAAACTATTGATGATAGAACAAAAGTATGTTCTAATATTAAAGAACATATCAATATCTACGAAAAACTTCGTAATATTATAAAGAGGAAAGATTTGTTTGTTTGTATTGAATAGGCTCCGAAACTACAGGAACGATTTATAAAAATTCTTTCACTGTTGGAAAGCTACACTATATTCGGGTGACACAGGCTACTTTTTACCCAACTGTGGAGAAGGAGGGTAATGTTTTTATTAAAAAACTACGCGTGCGAAGCTGCGGATCGGTCAGCTAGTATACAAATAAATGATAAAGTCTGTACAATTGTGTTTATCGTCTAAACGGAATATTATTCAAATAAGTAGTAACCTTAAACACAAACCACTTTAAGATTAGCTTACATTTTATTGCCTTTTTGCTATAACATATTTGAAGACTATCAGCTAATAATAGCCCTCATAAAAATTCACGGTAGCCGCGACTAACGGTCACAGATGCCATGACAGTCATTATTGCTGATGGTCACAGAATAGCAAACACTTAGTACTGCCGGTCACAGTACGCCAATAACACGTTATCTGCTGTGTTCTTTATATATTCCGCTCCAATAAATGCGCGCGCGCCGGTATCTTTGATCTATATTCAAGGATAGTCTAGAGTTTATCAATAGAAAAGCATTAGGAAGTCGAGAATTTTATTCGTTTACAATCGTTTTTGAATACCATATGAGTGTGTGTGTTTGTGCATGCTTGCCACAAATATAATTCATCATCATCATCATAATGAATGAATAAAAGATTTTGACTTTGACAAGCTAGGTACATAAGTTTAAAAACTGAAACCCGACTGCGTAATACCTATATCGAGTGTATTCTAAATCACCCGGACCATGATAACGAATCGATTGACACCTCATTCATCAAAACCGGATATGTAGTTAAGGCGCTAAATCAAAAGGTGAATCACGCCATCTCCTTTCCATCAAATGACAAGCAGGTGCACGGCTCAGTACCATCAGTAACTAACATACCACCCATTCGCACACACCGTTTTTGTTCTACGTTCTAGATGCGTATGATATGGAACACTTTACCGTCGTCTGTTTCTCCTAAAGAATACAATCCGGGCCTCTTTAAGGGGAGACCGGAGGGACAATCGCCCATACAACACGTGCTACCAAGATCATTTCTAATTGAAGCATATTTCTACCTTAATAAGTTATTATTTTAATATGAATAGTATTTATCTAGGTTCCCAAACATATATTAGATTAAAATAATTACCTAAAATGAAATAGAAGCGTATCGCATTCTGCATGTTTTTACGTCATAAAAGACCTGTTTTCAACCTAATTGTTTCGTATTAAAAACAACAACATCTTACGTATCCTAGTCATGGGAACATAGATTATATCGTCTAGTTACAGAATAACAACACAATAAGAAAATTACAACATGTTTTCTGTCATCATTTTTGGTATTACAGAACACGGTCAAAATCTAATCAAATTTAGAATCGTTCTATTGCTATCACTGTCGCTCTGCGTGGCCAAACTTCGTCACTAAACAGGGATAGCGATATTCAGGTCGAAGTTTTTGACGCGGCCGAATTGAAGTTGCGCTCAGGGTTCGCCGGCGCGTTAAGGCAAGAGTAAATTGGTTTCTTCTAGAATTTCGTGCTTCAAGTTAGACCACATTATCGCTTACCATCAGGTGAGATTGTGGTCAAACGAAGATATATACAGTTAAAAAAAATACTACACTAAAAATATAACCCTTCGGCAGGTTGTTGATTTATTTATTTCCCATCATGTACACACGGCTACACATCAAGCTATACATTTCCAGTATAAGCTGACCTCTCCGTCTACGAAAAGCCAATGCGATGTCAGCTTATACTGGAAATGTATAGCTTGATGTGTAGCCGTGTGTACCCATGCTCTTGTTCTTGTACAGCTATAAGGAAATGAGATGTTTATTGAGGAACTGAACTCCGCCGAAGGAACTGCCGCTGAAAAGCAAATTAACAAAATACATCTATTTTGTGAAAACCTATTGAAATTTTATGCGATAGCAATATGTTTTCACTCATAAAATTTTAATTTTGTACTTAATTTTTACGAGTATTATGTTGTTTTCATAAGAAACATACGATTTTCATACGATCCTAGTTGTATGCGATGTTAAGTTATATTTTTTATTGATTTTTATGATCCCGCACGCGGATTCGCACGCCTGGTTTGTCAATAAAAAGTAGCATGTGTCTCAATCCAGGCCATAATCTATTTATATACCAAATTTCATCGTACATAGTCGTGATTACGTTACAAAAACAGATAAAGAGAAAGCTTTCACCCATGGTTTCGCAGTTGTGGTTTGTCAGAATCCCAGTCAGAATCTGTCAATATACCAAATTTTATCGAAATTGGTCCCGCCGTTTACCCATAAGATCATAACAAACAGACAAACATAGATACCTTTAAATTAATAATAATAGTACGAACTAGCTTCCGTCCGCGGTTTTGTACGTGTTGTTTGTTAAAGAAAGGTAGCATATGTCTCAACACTCACTCCGTGTTATAATCTATCTATACACGGTGTCCTTTAAATCGCTGTTTTCCCAGAACAAACGTTGTGCAGACCGTGGTCTAACTGGTACGTGGTACTAACTGTTTATATCATTAAATAAGAAAATAAATAAAAAAAATCTAGACCTTCTCAAATAAGTCTAACTTTGTTCAATAACTAACTGTAACCCAAAGTTCATTGGCACGCTAGAAATAGCGTATTACCTACTATTATTTGTTTTGTGGCGATACGGCGGCGGCATTCAAGTGGTGAACGACAGACGTCCTGTCCAGTCTATTCAAAAGTACTCTGTAGTCATGTCAAAAATAGAATTTCGATGGTACGTAAAAATTGGGGCCAATGGCACACGCGGCAAATATTACGTGACCTAAATTAGATACCTAGTAGCTACTATGTTGTAGGGCGTAACATTAAAATAGACGTTTTAAGCTAACAAGTGTTTCTATTTTTCTAAGACCGATTTCGTTTTTTTTTATTTGATGTTATAAGCCCTTTGTAGACCATGGTCTGAACAACGTTTGCTCTAAGAAAACAGTGATTTAAAGGACATCGTGCATACGAAATTTCATCGAAATTCGTTCACCTGTTACGACGTGAAGGAGTGTACGGCGTTAGTATGAAGTATGGTTAATACACAACAATCACAAGCACAGTCGCGACCGCACACTAAGGTTCCCTGTGTATTGTGAGAATCAGAAATAACAATTCTTTGTACAAATTTACGCAAACCATGAATTTATTCGACTTACAGCCGCCATATTGTAACTTCATATAGTCTATGTAACTCTCGTGATTAGGACGATTTCAATGACACCCATTTGTCAAAATCCATCAACACGATGCGCCAAATAAAGATTCATACATACCCATATTTTAAAACATTACCCTCCTTCTTGGCAGTTGGGTAAAGTAGGTTTCTTTTATTTTGTGGTTTGTGAGTTTTTTATACGGCCTAATATTTTATCTGACCTAAATTGAAAGGAAAGCTTACCATCGATTACCATATGACTTTCAGATTCCACTTGCATTGATTTAGTTCATCTTAGGGAGGATACAGTGGGCGGCCTTATCGCTAAGAAGCGATTTGGTGCTTAAACATCCATCATTATACTGAGCTGAACGCCATTTTGGTACGCAGACACATGATTCGAACTGTCTTATTAGATTCAATTGGATCTAATGTTTCTTATAATTGTTTCATTGTTGTGTGTACCAAATAAATGATACTATTCTATTTATTCCAAACAACCTTTGAATGAAGAGGACTGTTTTTTGAAACCGGTCCAATTCGATAAGATCGATTACCGTATTACTTTCAAGATTCCACTGGCATTGATTTAGTTCACCTGAGGGAGGTTCGTTAGCTGAGGAATCTCAGTAGACCAATAGTTTATTGTAGATAAATTGCACTTTACGAAGGTTTCCTAATGCTTATTGGAGAGGAATCAATAGAGATTTGTTTTTACTGTTCGTACGGTTTTTTGGTCATCCAGAGTTTGGTCAGTAATAGGTGTCTGTGGTTATATGGTTAAGATAAATAAATCTTTATTGTATAAACTTTGTAATAGGTCTAAACTTTTTTGTTTGTATTAACTTTCCATACAACGTTTATATTTTATGTCGTACATAACAAATCACGTATGTAGTATATGAGAGTCCCCAAAAAGACCTCGCGCATCTCTAGTGGAAACAGACCTTTATGATTAGTTCTAAGAAAAATACTACATGTTTATTTCTGTAACAAATAAGTACATTACAAAATTTAAGGTACCTTCTTTTAAGTAGGAAGCTACTAGTGTAAGAAGGCCCCGCTCTTCCATACTCAAAAAGAACAGACAAGAACAGAACAGAAAAGGTTACAGACAATACTAGGTAAGGTAAGTTTATATAATATTTTAAAACTAAAGATGCATGAATATGAAATAAAATACGTTTTATACTATACATTTTTAGACCATCAAGTATTAATAAAACCTATCGTGAACTTACAATTTATAGACTTGTAGTTCTAAAATGACACGGTTCCGATACAAACTCAGAACAAAATGGCTACTTAGCTACAAGCTCGGACAGATACATTTATCACAGCCAAGTCCCCATTCGGTCAGTATATTTAAGCCTTGTCAAACCCACCTTGAATGCGAAAAGTTTCTAAGAAAGATATGTAGACCTTGGAACACAAATACGCGTAACAGCAACAAAAAAATGTCTGGGACAGACTTGTAATTTAAGTGGGAAATGTTTCAAAGAGAGAAATTTGCCGTCAGCTCTTAAGCGTTAGCTTTTGACGTGTTCATTGTGTTTCTTGAAAAAATATCTTTTATAACAAACAATGATGTAAAATGTTAGTGAATATTATAAATACCAAGTCGTGGTATAAAGGCCGCACTAGTAGACATATTTGTTGACAATAGAAAAGAAAAAATAACATTCGAAGAGTAAACATAGATTATTGCATAAAGATTAGATTAGAACAAAACTTTACTTTACATCATAAAACAAACAATTAAATCAGAGCAATGTAAATCTATGAGATACGATTGACGATCTTATCGCTAAATAGTGATCTCTACCAAACAGCCTTTGGATGGAATGGACTATGTAAATATTAGTTGGGGTGATGGTGTACCTTCTACATACATATAACATGTTATACCTACTTAAAATTCCATAGTAAGTGCAAGTTTCAAGAGTGGAACTTATACACAGAACAGTATCTTTTGTGTCGCGGCAAACCAAAACATCCGAATCGGAATCATAATACGACTAATGAATTCCAAATTAACAATGGACACCCAACAAAAGGTTCAAAAAACGTATCGGACCATTAAAGCTTCGGCCGCGACCTTTCATAAGCGGTGCTATAAGCGAAGCGTTGAGCGCAGAGTCATGTAAGAAGTGTAACCACAAGCATAGCGGTAAGTGAAGTTTTATCACTAAGACACCTATAAACTGTCAACAATAAAGAAGAATCGGTTCCAGACAAATTCATACAAAGAATTGTGTACATTTTGCATTTCTATGCAAAATTCATTGCGTAGACATCACGTCAGTCATAATAAACACAATCAAAACTTATAATAATACATTAAAATATACTATTCTGGCATTCTTGTTCTTAGATATTTTCTGAATGTACCTACTTGTAAACGAACAAAATAAGAAAACAATACGTACAATACAAAGAAACTAACAAGACTGCTTTATACAACAAAAGTGTAGTCTGCATGGTTGTGCGTTTGTATAATCATCTCCCAAAGAGTGTGCTAGATGTTCCTAGTTTAAATTTATTTAAATAGAAATTGAAAAAGCTATCAATAGAAAAAGCATACTATAGTGTTAATGATTACCTAGCCGATGACAATTTTGATTGACCAATTATAATTTTATTTTAAGTTTGACTAATATTATTAAAATATTTAATTGTTTTAAATTTCATAAGATAAGAGCTGCAAAGAATAATTGTTATTAATGTAAAAAAATAACCCTGACATTATGCTTAGAGGCAAAAACGTTATAATAAAATGAATGTGTAACTTTAACATTGCATGCGTTAAACGCTGAATATGGCTGTGCCTACAAAACAACTGTGCAACACCTTGTTATTACGCAATAAATACAATTTGATTTGATTTCAATACAAAACCCATATCGTTTCCTAAAACATGTCCAAGGCCTTCGGACGTCTTAAAAATCCAATATCAGGGTTGGCTTCTAGCTCAAAACAAACTTTTATACCACGTTACTAATAAGCTCGCTGTATTTTTGTAACAATCGATTATTACCTAATCTACCTACTGTTTTGTCTTTTGCGTGCCATTTTCAAATACGATCGAAAGTAAAACAAGACAGCGTATATCAATGGTAGTGCGAATTTATTAGTACGGTAGTATACACGGTGTCCTTTAAATCACTGTTTTCCCAGAACAAATGTTGTTCATACCATGGTCTACTAACAATTTATTATAACATCAACGTTCAACGAAATTGGTCTTTGAAACATATAAAAAGTTGCGAACTAAAAACGTCTATTTTAACGTTACGCCCTACAACATAGCGCGCTGACCGGTAGCTACTAAATAGGGAATGCAATCCTGATCCCGCGGGATCCCGATCTCGTGTAATTTTTCGGGATCAATCCCGACGCATCATATGACGAGATCCCGTTCGAGATTGACGGGATTGGGCGGCAGTGGTCAGCGACGCTACACACGTCCACTCGGGGCGCAAGCGGCGCGCTCACTGACGGCCGCGAGCGGCAGGAACGCCAAACAGCGTTAGAAAACTATTCCGACTATTTCCGAATATTAGCGACAGGTGACGATAATTATTTTGTTGGTAAGATTAAAGAATAAAGATTTTTATTTTCTTTCGAGTAATATGTTATTTTAGTTAACCTCAATATCACAAGCAATCAGTTATTAGCTTTTTCAGTCACCCGAATTTAACATTTTTTTTAAACTAGACGAGATCCCGAAAATTTCGGGATCCCGCGGGATTGATATTTCTAATCCCGCGGGATCTCGAATTTGCAATCTCGAGTCGGGATTGCTTTCCCTAGTACTAAGGAGTAGGTAATATGCTACGGATAGCGTAAGTTCATGGGAACTTTATATCACGGTTAGTTTTTGAACATAACTAGACTTATTTGAGAATGTCTAGATTTTATTTTTTTATTTTCTTATTTGATGCTATAAACAGTTATTAGACCATGGTCTGAGCAACGTTTGTTCTGGGAAAACAGTGATTTAAAGCACACCGTGTATTTGTATACCTAGTCTAAGGAATAGCCACTTACCGCTCAGTGCATCGCTCAGCATTTGCACATTCACATAAGAGCCAGGACAAAACGACCCGCAGCGGTCATAGTTCAGTTCACAAATCGATCGACAATTAGCGGGACAATGGGTGGTTTATTCGGTCGGTGGACACCATGTCATCACAGTTCTTTTATATTTCAGTATATACATTATAGCGATGGGATAGGTGCGTTATTGTTATGCAGATTGTTGGATATATAAACGAATTTTATGACTCGAATGGGCGTCGAATGGATTGTATTGGCAATACTGTTTAGTATGATTCATTGTGTACTACAAAGTAGTGAATTGTGGCTATCAAAACTTAACCAATGGGTCGGTGACCTGCTTGATGATTTTGACCATGTTATGGTGCATGGTAGAACGTCATTTATGACTTAACGATTTAAATTGTAATTGTATTTTGAAATTCTTTTTTTTTAAATTCTAATTACTTAGTTGGTTAAATACCCAAGTAACGGTAAGCGGTTAAGCCGTCAAGGATCACGCCAATACATTTTTATAAAGTGTTTTTTGCCTTATTAACGAAAAGTATAATAAGAATAATTTCCAAAATCGGTAATCACATCTAATCTATCACATATTTCCAATATTTAAATGAAAAAAATTATTTATCATTAGTACCTGCAAAAACACTCGCATCCCGCGCCAAGATCTACTCGTTAGAGATATTACGTACAAGGGAGTGGCCAAATTTAAGTACCTAGGATGCACTATCACAGACACAAACACCCGTAAAGAAGAAATTCAAATTCGCATACAGAATTTCTTACGTTGCAGTGCTGCACTACATAACGTACTGGTATCCAGGCTTCTCAGCAGATGAACCAAAATCCGAATTTATAAAACCGTAATACGGCCCATCCTTATGTATGGTTCTGAAGCCTGGACGCTTACCCTGAAGGAGGAGAATCAGCTTTTAGTAGCAGAGAGAAAAGTTCTCCGTAAAATCTTGGGCCCAGTGAGAAGAGAAGATGGTAGCCTGAGGGTCCGTAAAAACGCCGAAATAGAAGATCTTGTGGCCGAGCCTAACATCATAGGAGAATACAAGTCACACCGACTCCGCCGGCTCGGCCATCTACTGCGAATGGGTGAAGATCGAAGCGTAAAGAGAGCATACTTGGGCCGACAGACTGGCCTCCGATAGGTTGGTCGTCCCAAGTATCGCTGGAACGACAGGATGGAGGCTGACCTGCGCGACCTGGGAGCCGACAACTGGCAAGAAATGGCAATGGACAGAGGAAAGTGGAGAGTTCTCATATCGGAGGCCAAGACTCACTTTAGGTCCCTGTACCAATGGAGTAAGAAAGTAAGTAAGTACCTGCAAAGGAAATACATAATTCTAATTCGATGCGTGCATTGCATGTTCATATTGTATTATTATTTGAAAATCACCTATGCATAGCATTTGTTAATCTCATATCATCATCAATTAACACCATTCATTTTCGAATTAATCCGGCAATCATTATAAATGTTAAGCCGACTATAAGTAGAATTCTACTAATATTATAAACGCGAAAGTTTGTATGTATATGTATGGATGTTTGTTACTCTTTCAAGCCGGAACGGCTGAACCGATTGCGATGAAGTTTAGTACGTACGTAGATCATAACCTGGATTAACACATAGCCTACTTTTTATTGGCAAATCACGCGTGCGAAGCCGCTGGCAACAGCTAGTGATTCATATATCGATGTTTAAATACAATGATATGATACAATTTGATATTGCTAGGTGTTATTTATGTTCTGTGAGTTGACGAGATATTCAATATGAATTAACGATCTTGTCGCGGAGGAGGGCGTTGGTATCTGCAATATTTATTACTTATGCGGGTATCATCGTTTTCATTTTTAGGGTTCAGTACCTCAACAGGTAAAAGGAACCCTTATAAGATCACTCTCTTGTCCGCCTGTCCGTGTGTCACCACCGATTTTCTCAGGAACGGGTAGACCTACCAAGTTGAAATTTATACTAGATACTGATGCCTGTCCCTATTAAGTGTATAAAGATCAAGTTCCTGAGTCAATAAGATAATAAGATATGGGCAAATTTAGATTTTCGCGAAAACTTGTAAGTACCAAAATTTATCTTTAATTTCCATTTTTTTTATTTTTAGAAATTTTCCCTTTACTTGTGCTATAAGACCTTGTTTTTAACCAAAATTGACAATTCCAGGTCAACCGGAAGTACCCTATAGGTTTTGGGTTGAAAACCTATATGGTAGTTCACGTTGATCTAGAATCACGAAATTTGGCAAAAAGCAAGCTCTTACAGCAAAATAAAGGAAAAATTCCAATACATAAACAAAAGTTGAAAATTAAAGGTTGTCTCCATACATAGTTGACGCCAATTAAAATAGTCCTCTGAGTTGTATGGGCGCTCATACAATTTAGAGGACTAGCTTAATCGGCACCAACCTCAAATATAAAATTGTGCTATTGAATAAAATAAATATTTAAGTGGGGCTCCCATACAACAGACATGATTTTTTTGCCGTTTTTATACATGATGGAACGGAACCCTGTGTGCGTGAGTCCGACTCGCACATGGCTGGTTTTTGTAATTACACCCTTATTAAATTGTTCCAAATAAAGATGATTATAAATTTATTTATAGGTATTCGATTGATTAGGCTATTTGTATAAAATAGTGGTTCGCCCCGAACTGAGATCTCGCGAATCACCAAAAAACATAAATAATATTATTCTTAGGGAGACTTGCGCAATGATGCCTAAACGTATTTAGTGGCTAAATATGATTTAAGGAGTTGTACAACCATAGAAATACGTTAAATTTAAATATGTTTAGTCGCTAAATATGTGTAGTGATCGTTGTGCAAGCCATCTTAAACTAATAAAACAGCGCCACGAAATACACAAACAACTAACTTGACATACAGTGTCATTCAAATTACAAGTAACAGGAGCTCATGTTTATTGGATACTCTTTTTAGGGGTAGAAATTGCAATTCTGGATTTCAGACTTTTTCCTATATTTGTGTAATATATATACATATATACTATAGCAACACGAATAATGGTCAACCTAACTTGTGAATTTCATTAAAGTTTATTTTTTATAACTCAAAAACTACAAGGATTAAACGAAAAATAAAAACGGAGTAGAAATGTACGAACGAAGTATTGATTGAAACGGATATTTATCGCGTATACACATTTTTTATTTGGTATCCCGACGTTTCGGCTGTGTTGCAACAGTCGTGGTCTCGGGTTTACAGTCAGTCAACCCGAGAACACGACTGTTGCAACACAGCCGAAACGCCGGGATAACAAATAAAAAAGGTACATACGCGATAAATGTCCGTTTTAATCAATAGTTATGTATAGTGATCGCGAAAGTTTGAAAAATACTATGTACTAACGAAGACCTTAATTAAACGTCCCATTTGACTTAATAATCTCATTGTGATTTTTTTACCCCTCTTTTACCTCAATATATTAACCCCCCCCCCCCCCCCCCCACTCATTTTGAGCTCATTTAGTCACACCAACATTTTGCCATCACTACCTACGTAAATATCCAATTTCACGATGATAGGATAAAAACTTCGAAAGTTATCCTCGGATAAACAAACATACATACATATATACAACGCTGATTTGCCCAAGTTAATTTGGAGATCTTGCTTCGCTCGATCAATAAAAGAGAAGTCCACTGACACAATCACTCATCACGATATCTCTGAAACTACAAGGAGAACGAGTTTAAAATGTGGCATGTTTGTTTTAGTACGTAGGCGCTCACTAAGAACGGATTTTCCCAAAATCAACCCCTAAGTGATCGGACGAAGCCGCGGGCATTCAGCTAGTTTTATTATAAAATTAATACTTATGTAAGTATATCCATGGAAGAAAACCCCGAACAAAATAAAGCACGAGCTCGAGGAAGTGGGCACTACCGCCTTACCTTAATCTGCCGCCAAATAGCAGTACTTGTGCTGCTGTGTTCCGGTAATGGTATGTTCCTGTAATTACTGGCACATAGGCATAACAGCTATGTCCTATAGTATGGCAACGTATCCACATAAAGATCAAGACAACATAATACCTTGTTTTGAATTCTATGTGGATATCCATGGGCTGCAGTAGCCACTTAACATCTGGTGGACTGCATGCTCGTTTGCCATATTAGTATAAAAAAAGCAAGGATCAGTAAAAAGTCGATCAACGACTACTTCGCACTTACATAAGCACACCTAATAGCATTCCTTGTAATTTGTAAGTAATTCAAACAATCAACACAGATCAATATCAATCGATATGTACAAATTTCCGTACAAATACCGGTGATTATCCAACCGTAATTTATTACGGAGCCGCCCATCGAACACAATAGGGGCATAAACCGATATTTTAAATTAAAATTCGTGGGAACGTGTCCTATTAGTTCGTGCACTTCGTTTATGGGTCACTTACGAAATCTCTGATGAGAAACGTTTACGACCTCGAAAACTGGGAGCCTTTTGTGTGACTATAAATGAGATTGTATTCAAAGTAGGCGTTTGTTCTCACTTTCATATTTAGGTATTTCCAGCCTGCTTCATATATCATTCGCGATCACTGTACATAACTACTGATTTAAACGCGTATCAAGAAAGTCAAAACGTCGGGATAATAAATAAAACAGGTACATACGCGATAAATATCTGCTTTGTATATTTACTCATTTTTATAATTTTGAAAATAAAGTTTTTACTTACATTATTTAAAGTTAAAAGTTGCAAAAACTGAGATCTACAAGCGAAAGTTCAAGACGTCGGAAAGCGAGAAATGAATTTTCTTTTACCGTATGCGAGGAAATAGAAAAAAAAGTATTTATACCATTGTTTTTTTTCTTACTAGACTATGGCCTTTTTCACATAAGGATTTGTTAAGGAGGTTGTATTTCATTATAGTATAATATTAAAAATGAGGCCCTTTTCATTTTTAAATTTAAATAAGGATTTGTCATAGAGATTGAATGAATGAATGAAATGAATGAAAATTCTTTATGTTACCTTACAAGCTAGACACAACAGATTTATAGAAATAAACAAATAAAAGTAAGCATAATGGGCGGTCTTATCGCTTAACAAAGCGATCTCTTCCAGGCAACCTTTGGATGGAGAGGATCATTGATTACCTAATGGAAGATTGGCCGAGGTGTAAAAATAATTTAAAAAAAGAAAGATTGTATTTCATTTTAGCTTATTATTAATGCAATGAGCCTCATGCCATTTTTAAATTTATTTACCATTTACGGTTAACCATTAAATTCCATATACGGAGCCGTTAGTGCTTTTACGACGACCAACTTTCAGAGCATTGATGAAACATATTAAATATATTATTCGTATGCTAAAGAGACATCAAACCAGGCGAGGCATAATACTTGAAAGTTGCAACCACCAAACCAACCCAAGTCTTTTCGCCCTAATTTATTTCGGATACAATAAATTATAAAGATTCTTTTTAAAAATAAATATTGACATTTACATGGGGTAAAGAGGTTTGCACACTGTATTTTTTCAAAGCGTTAAAAAATATACGCTTAAGCGTTAAACTTGTTTTATTTTTTTGCTTTCATAATTGTATAATTTCGTATAACACAAAAAAAAATTGTACAAATAAAGAACTATTTTCTTTATTTGATAATTATCCCGTCACGCTACTCAATACAAATTTGTTATGAGTTTTATATGGCATATAACAATATGCAATATTTATGTATTTAAATGTATATAAATGTATGCCGTAGGGTGCCGGTAGTAGAAGGTTACCCCTCCTCTCATGCCCGTGGATGCAGTAAGAGCCTGCTAAGGGTAACCTCCGAAAGATGGGCAGCAGCGTCTTTCCGTGTATCAACATCCCGTACTGCGCTCGCCAACCCGCTTGGCAAGCGTGGTGAGTATGGCAACTACCCATCATGGAGATCCATGGAGGCCTGTGTTCAGTAGTGGATGTTTTACGGCTGAAATTATGTATTTAAAATCTGTAGAATAAACTTGACAAGTAAATTTTCGCTCCATCCAAAGATTGCGTGTAAGAGATCGCTCTCAGCGAGCGATAAGGCCATTGTATTGCACTTTTATTCTAGCTTAGCATCTACTTATTTTTGTATTATTTCTGTTTGTGTGGTAATTCAATAAAGATATATCTATCCAAATAGTAACTACCGAATCAATGAGCCATTGGCTATCAAAACTCTTATACTTGTAATGAATAAAAATATCATAAATTAACTACCTCTTTCGGCGCGTTAGGAGCAACAGATCGAAGTGTACTTTCGGCATGTTATGCGGAAGTATGTAACGCTATGAAGTTAGTTTATCTGGTCTGAAGTGGTGCACAAAACCTAATACTATTTGTGGGGGCAGAGCTACTGCAGTATATTCTGTGGCTGAGTTTTATGCCAGTCTGCGCTTTGGTCCAACGTGGCATGATTAGCCTTCATAGTAGAGTAGTTCACGCAATGTAACGGACAATAGATAGTGCTTCATTAAATCCGCATCGGTTGTTTGCATTTCCATCTTGTACTAGGAACCAAAGACTATTGACCAGACAGTGCCCGACGTGATGGCGAAGAGGATAGCTTGTAACCCGACAAATGGTGAACAGTTATTCCCTACAGATGGTGACTCATATACCAATACTATTGATTCACTCCATAGTGAGTGATGATAACGTGATGGCGTGTTTAATATTAAATTTTTTTACAATATAAACCGAGCTTTAATTGTACAGTAAAAACACATTCTTTGTAACACCTACTATATCATCATCATCATCATCATATCAGCCGTAGGACGTCCACTGCTGGACAAAGGCCTCCCTCATTGATCTCCAGGAACTGCGGTTGGAAGCGGCCTGCATCCAACGCCGACCTGCGGTTCTTACCAAGTCGTCTGCCCATCTTGTGGGTGGACGTCCTACGCTGCGCTTGCCGGTCCGTGGCCTCCACTCGAGAACCTTTCGGCCCCATCGGCCATCTGTTCTGCGCGCTATATGGCCTGCCCATTGCCACTTCAACGTGCTAATCCGTCGGGCTATGTCGGTGACTTGAGTTCTCTTACGTATCTCCTCATTTCTGATTCGACCCCGTAGAGAAACCCCGAGCATAGCCCTCTCCATAGCTCGTTGAGCGACTCTGAGCTTATTCATAAGGCCAATAGTGAAGGACCACGTCTCACCTACTATATCTGTTGCATTAATTGGTTAGCTTCAAAGACAAATACAAATAAAAAAAAACTAATGGAACTAGAAACGGGTTTAATATACAGAAATAAACCGGTTAAAAACCCGTACTGTAGATATTGTAATGAGGGCAGTGTCATCCCGCCCGCATTATTGATGTGCTGTAAACAATTTGATTGGCTTGTCAGATAAGACTACTATTATAGACTTATAATTTCACTGGCTGTTGCCTTCGTACGCGTTTCACTACTAAATGTGTACGTAACCTAGAAATAAAGCGAAACTCGCTGTTCCAACTTGCCTATGACACCCCGTTTTTATCCCATGACCTGATTTATAGGATAAAAGTAGCCTATGTGTTAATCCAGGTTACAATCTACGTACTCACTAAATTTCATCGAAATCGGTTCAGCTGTTACGACGTGATCGGGTAACAAACAAACAAATAAATAAATAAACAAACATTCAAACTTTCGTATTTTTTGGAGAGATATGATATTGCAGCGACATACCATAGTTTGTAGACTTTAAATAGATAGTGTCATGTTTTTGACATAGATAATTACCATGACTGTATTCGATTCATACATATTATGTCATAATTTTAATTAAGCTCAGAGTCGCTCAACGAGCTATGGAGAGGGCTATGCTCGGGGTTTCTCTACGGGATCGAATCAGAAATGAGGAGATACGTAGGAGAACTCAAGTAACTGACATAGCCCGACGGATTAGCACGTTGAAGTGGCAATGGGCAGGCCATATAGCGCGCAGAATAGATGGCCGATGGGGCCGAAAGGTTCTCGAGTGGAGGCCACGGACCGGCAAGCGCAGCGTAGGACGTCCACCCACAAGATGGGCAGACGACTTGGTAAGAACCGCAGGTCGGCGTTGGATGCAGGCCGCTTCCAACCGCAGTTCCTGGAGATCAATGAGGGAGGCCTTTGTCCAGCAGTGGACGTCCTACGGCTGATATGATGATAGCATAATTTTTATTACCCATGTTTCGCAAAATAAAATATTATGAATTATGAAATGTTGCGTATCTTTACTTAGAAAACTTTTGTGATTGATTTCAATCATTTTTATAAATACGGGATTTATCACGTACCGTCTTATCGGTGTTTCGACCGACAATGTTTAGGTTCAATTCGTGAACCTTCATAAGAGTGAGTACGAAACATTGTCGGTCGAAACACCGATAAAACGGTACGTGATAAATCCCGTACTTATAATCTTGGTTATGTATCTTGCTTGCTCGTTTTTTTATCAATCGTATTACCACTGAAGGAAATATAGGTGTATTCCCATTGTAATAGGTTCGATTTGACGACTATCATTTTGCATAACGTGATAACTTTGTAGAAACGTCTAGACAAGAAATCTAATATTAATGCCAAATAATTTTTATTTCAATCATACATTATATCAATGAGTGTAATTATTAAGCACATACTTTCACTTCATGATGAAAAATTACACTGAATTCTACCCACAACAGAAACACTAGTTACTCCTGGGTCAATATTTCGACAAGACGATATTCCATGTATCATTTGGTTCTGTTGTTCGTTGTTTAACACCTGTCGAAACGGACCGATCCAATTTCCACGAGTTTAACTAATACGAACTATGCTTTTTAACCAGTTAACCGGTAGAATCCAGTTTTAAAATCGATCCAACACTTTTTATGACGGTTCTATTTTGTAGGCAAGGTAAACAGTTCGCAGTCTGAAAGGTTCTTTACAGACGTAAATATTCGGACTAAATTTAATGGTATTCTGATTAGACCAACATAAATTCGGGACCGAGTCGGTATCATGCCTTTGAGTATACAGGATGGTTTAAGCTTACTAACAGCGTGTGAAGTCAGGGGTACAATTTCAAAATATCACCTTTTTTGGAGTCTTTTTAAACTTTCAGACAGGTACCTGTATAATTTTTGAAACTTAATGCAATTTAACTCAATACACCACATTATTTTCATATCAGTTAAATTTTATTAAGTAAATTTTTCGATATTCTTGAAAAATGTAGGATGGAGAAACTTTTCAATTCTACCTTATATCTTACCTTTAGTACATCTACATCAGATTTATAAATAAAGAAATTAAATTAAAAAAAAACGAGTGTGCTTTAGACCACACGACTGAAGTAAAACTTTTTTTAAAATATTAATTTATAAAATTGTTCAATTACAAAATTGTCCACACGTCTGTAGGTCTATCAGTCTATATTTATTCTGGACAGACGCAACTCGCAACATTATCGTTTATAAATATACGAAACGTAACTCTCTCTTTCTATCTTCATTAACTTATATTTCCCTTTCAACTTCCGTTCGCACTTTTCGTAACGCATTCACCAGCTTACTCCCCAAGTCAAGCGTGCGTAAAGAAGTTTTACTTAAAAAAACAACCTGTATATGCCCATAAATAAAGGTCGTCAGGACCATCATAAAAATATTACAGTTCATTTCCTCTGCTGTCGAATCATTTGTATTTAGTACAGTCAGTGGCAAAAAATTGTGAACAGTTTCGATTTAAAAAATAAGGCATTCAGTTTTAGACAACACAACCGCAGTAGCACAAGTGTTGCAGGTGTTTATAGGCGACGGTGACCACTTAACATCAGGAGGCCCGTCAGCTTGATTAATGGTAAATATAAAAAAAACAACAACATAACAGTAAATTTTTTTTTTTATTTTTAACAATAATATGCTGGTTACAATTTAAATTGAGTTACAAGAAACTCAAATATTTAATCAGTAAGGACGATTTGCGCAACGATGCCTATTTAAATATGATTTAGATAGTTTTCAAATCATAGGTACAAACGTCAAATTTAAACATGCTTATTCGCTAAATACGTTTAGGGATCGTTGTGCAAGCCGGACTAAGTATCACAAACCAACAAATGATGTTTTTTTTATGTTTTTATTACTAATTCAACTTTTAAAACCGAAAAGTTAAAGCATAACTCGTAATGTGTACTTTATCGGTGATTACATCCGATAATATCATAAACAGACCAAATTAAACAAACTCATCCCTTTCAATAAATGAGTTTCCAGCAGCGCTCTTATCACGAATGCATAAAGTTGAATCTTGTTTGTATTAAACGAAAGGAGGGTAATAAAATTATTAAAGCCCTGAAATAAATGACTACGCCACTGATTATCGAAGTTTCAGATAATGTCTTCAAGGAAAGGAAATAACGATATTTCGATAGCAATTTGTAACAGCAATGAAAAGATTACGAATTGCAGTCGGTTAAATTGATAATTTCGATCGTTCATACTCCATTAACCAGACCTATTTATACATTTTTAGGGTTCCGTACCCAAAGGGTCAAAGGGGACCGTATTACTAAGACTCCGCTGTCTGTCTGTCCATCTGTCACCAGACTGTATTTCATGAACCGTGATAGTTGGACAGTTGAAATTTTCACAGATGATGTATTTCTGTTGCTGCTATAACAAAAAATACTAAACATAGAATAAAATAAATATTTAAGAGGGGCTCCCATACAACAAACGTGATTTTGTTGCTCGTTTTTGCTCGATATTGACAACGGCAACAGGTAGACGCTTGAAATATCCGCAGAATATTTAGTTATATGTATATTCACTTTAAAAATAATAATTTAATTAAAATATAATTAATATATACGGGGGGCGGGGGGGGGGCTCCCATACAACAAACGTGATTTTTTTGCCGTTTTTAATAGATAATGGTACGGAACCCTTCGTGCGCGAGTCCGACTCGCACTTGGTCGTGTTTTTTTATTTAATATCGTATCGTCATTATTAGCATAAGATAACTTTTGAAATTATCATGGTTATGAAGACTATTTATACTAAAAACGGGATATTTACCATGATTTGTGAGTATTTGAGTATCCCGACTCGCAAAGACTTCAGTTTACCCGTGATCATGGCGCATGCAACTGCGCCGAAATATCGGGATACTCAAATACTCACAAATCATGGTAAATATCCCGTTTTTAGTATAAATATTATTAGCATAAGTTCATTAGTAGCAAGAGATTGTGGAAGTGTACCCGTTTTATATGAAAATAGTGTTCATAGCGACATATACCACCTGCGCCTAGTTAAAAGCAACACTGCTCTTCTTAATAAAAGTGTATGCGGTATGGCTCCAAAAATCCTACTAATATTATAAACGCGAAAGTTTGTATGTACGAATTTATGGATGTTTGTCACTCTTTAACGCCGGAACGGCTGAACCGATTGCGATGAAATTCGGTAGGTACGTAGATCATATAGATTAACACATATACTACTTTTTATTAGCAAAACCACGCGCGCGAAGCCGCTGGAAATAGCTAGTATATAATAAAGTACCAAATACAAAAACAATTAATTTTGACTGAATTCAAGCCTAAACTGTTTAATTATTGATTAAAACGTTTATTTATCGCGTATGTAGGTACCTTTTTTATTTGTTATCCCGACGTTACAATACCCGTTTTAATCAATAATTATGTACGATCGCGAAAGTTTGAATTGTTTATATTTTTGAGAATTAGATGCTATTATAGAGGAAATGAATTTCTTAAGGACAAAGACAGACAAACTCATTTGTTTTTTTTTACATACCTACTTATTTAAAATTTAATTTGCTGATCTTCATTATTGTTACTATTTTAAATCTTTGACCTTAATTAAATTCAATTCCTTAAGACGAAAGTCGTGCCTTAAGACGAAAGTCTTCAATCAGTGTGTGTTACCAGTGATGACATATGGAACCGAGACGTGGTCCTTCACTATTGGCCTTATGAATAAGCTCAGAGTCGCTCAACGAGCTATGGAGAGGGCTATGCTCGGGGTTTCGCTACGGGATCGAATCAGAAATGAGGAGATACGTAGGAGAACTCAAGTCACCGACATAGCCCGACGGATTAGCACGTTGAAGTGGCAATGGGCAGGCCATATAGCGCGCAGAACAGATGGCCGATGGGGCCGAAAGGTTCTCGAGTGGAGGCCACGGACCGGCAAGCGCAGCGTAGGACGTCCACCTACAAGATGGGCAGACGACTTGGTAAGAACCGCAGGTCGGCGTTGGATGCAGGCCGCTTCCAACCGCAGTTCCTGGAGATCAATGAGGGAGGCCTTTGTCCAGCAGTGGACGTCCTACGGCTGATATGATGATGATGATGATGATGAAATTCAATTCTAGAAATGTTTCTAATAGACTAATTAGATATAGTAACTGCATTTGCATGCCAACTAAAATGGTAAAACAACTATGCCTGGAACCCATGTTGTAATATTTGTCACCTGTTTATATACATGTTTGCGAATGAATAAATGAATTATAGCCATGATACATTCAAAAGTTATGTACTTCGATCACTTACCATCAGGTGAGGTAGTGATCTTGACTATCAACAGAAAAAAAAATGAACCGCAATTACCAAAATTAATCAACTGTTTACAAATTCAACCTGTACACTTGCCCCTTTAAAATACTAAGCGCAAGTCTTGAAGACCGCAAAAAGTGATTTACCAGTAAGAAATGTGTCCTGTATCGCAAATTATCTGCATCATTACACATGCAGTATCGGGGTGGTACATTCTTGTTTCTTTTGTACCAATAGTAATGTGAATCCAATCCAAAAAGATACAGCAAAAAGAAATAATTCGACGCAGTTCTTTTAAATAATGACGCAATTATAGTGACAAATACAATTGCGGCCAAGCTCGATACAGCTTAGGAGCAGAACAGCTGACTCACTACAACAAGATAGATAGATAGATAACACTTTATTGTACATCACACTTGAATTACCAAACAATCACACATTCAATCATTTGTTGTGTTGATAGGTTATGACCTGGATTCAAATATAGACTACATTTGATTAACAAACAACGCGCGCGAAGCCGCTGGCGGAAGCTAGTAATGATTAACTAGACTCGCGGAAATACGAGTCTTATATCAAGCTAATGAGTATACAGATAAGCGAAGGAACTTTGCTGAAGCGTCGATTACCGAAATTGGCTACGAAATCATGATAACATTAGTTTGATCCTGTATTGATAAATGTTATTGTTGATCGAATGATAAAAATGTATGAATGATATAAATTTTTTGTGTAAAATTGTATTTAGAATTTATAAGTCATCCGCTACACAAAATTGCCTTTTAAAAGCACGTTACTAAAGATCAAAATGGATTCTGCACACCGCAAAGTACAAGCGCTCGTAAATATTTTTTCTCGTTTAGCAAAAGGACGTTTCTAAGTGACAGACATACCTTTAACATACGCAAGTATACAACCTGTTTTGTTATGTACGACATTAATTTAAAATACACATCCGGAATTGTATTAACTCATATTAGAGGTGGGTTTAATAGCGGTAGCTTGAATATTTATCCAGTAATCGATACATTTCCAACAAACAATTTATAACGTAAATCAGTTCCACTGACATAATGAATTAATATGATTTGTTGACCTATTTTATACAGGCCGATTTCATTAATATTTTAAATCTTGATATTAAGGGTGTTTGAAAATTAAACATTTTCTTTGTTAGATAATTTGAAAAAAACCTATTTTACAAAAAAACTTATTAGGCCTACCCGTGTTTTCATTTAATGTCGTACTTATCAAAACATGAATTATAGTGTTACGTCTGTTTCTTGGAGAGGCAGATCTACACTTGCTATGATCATACATCACTTACTTCATATTTATATTAATTTATTCTGCTTACATGTACTCGTACATACATTTTGTTAGCTTAAATAGTAAGGAAGTTGGGTTTCAGCCATTTCAAAAAAGTACAACAATTAAAAACAAATTAACAAAATAGAATTAAGTTCAAGTCATAGAAATTGAAATTATTATTAAAAATACGGGATTTTGTCATGTTTCCCGTATGACGGATTATCAGTGGGCCAAGCTGACCACCGAGTGGAACCCTGGCACAACCCGAAGACGACGCGGCAGACCATGGAAAAGATGGAGGGACGAGCGCACTAACTTCCGAGCAGATTGGACCATCTTGACGCTGGAAAGAAGTGACTGGAAAGAATGTGAGGGGGAATATAACTTAATTTAATATTTTTTTTATTTGTATTTCTTAAAATCACACTTTTATTTTATTATGTTTGTTTCGTTATTCATGTATTACCCGTGCGCGATAAGTTGGGACCTGAGCGCGGTGACGTTATATTGGCGTGTTTGTACCGCCCGCAAAAAAGCGAACATAACAAGCAGCCGCCCGCGGCTTCGTCTTTGTTTTTTTTAACCTAATTTATTATGTTACTCAGGGTCCTCCCTGAGTAACATAATAAATTAGGTTAAATTTTTTATGTAATCTTTTTTACACTATTTGAATAAAATAAAAATACAATGTTTAAGTTTATACATTTATTTTATCTATTATTTACATTATCTCATCTTCGTCACTTACTTAGTGGACAGGTAAACAAAACTGTTTGTTCCGTTTTTCGTTTTCAAAAAACTCTAACACTTATAGCACGAGGTTTCTTTCTCCGCTATGCAAAGGTTTACCCTTCATAATGATAACAAAAACACTTAACAAGAACTATAACAACAAAAACTACAACAACAAAACAATAACACAAACGAAAACTAAAAGAATTCCAGAGCGCGTCGTTACGTGACGTAGGCCAGTACGAGACTAAAAACCCTAGTAAAAAATAGTGATGCGAACGGTACAATACGGGCGCCATCGGGGAAGTGCAGGGGAAGCGGTCGGGGAGTCGCATTCCTAGAATGTCCCAAGTTATCGCGCACGAGTAATACTTATAAACATAACTAGTCCGCAATAAGTAAATGGCCTTGACGGAAGACCAGCGCTGGTTGTTGCAATCAGCACATGCTGAGTTAAGGACCATTTTGCAACTATACTTAGTGTTTAAATTAAGATTTGTTTTTTTTTAGTGTTTTTTTTATTTTACTTGTATTTATTAATTTTTTATGTATTAACTTTAAGTATATTGCATATAAAATATTATTCTATTCTATTATTTTATTCTTTGTCCAGCAGTGGGAAACAGAGAGCTAAAAAAACGGAATTTGTAATAATGATTCAAATCAATCACGTAAGTTTTAAGAAAATTAATATTAATTTATGCGTTTTATGCCAAATAATACAATAAAAAAACAAGGTATATCAAGCTATCGGGTAATAATAATAATCTCAAGTTCATTCGTTCTCATCACATTCTTCACACACGCCAGTCAGTTTAGACCTGACTTTTTTTACTTTAATTCAATAAGCTACGATACCGTGATCCACAAGAACGCTGAGTGGAGTAAACCAGCCGTTCTTCCACACTTGTCAGTTTTATTGTTCCAAAAGTACTTCTATAAACAATGAGCTAATAACTATAATAGAGACAGACGTACTAAGTATTACTCGTGCGCGATAACTTGGGACCTGCTAGGAATGCGACTCCCCAACCGCTTACCCTGCACTTCCCCGATGGCGCCCGTATTGTACCGTTCACATCACTATTTTTTACTAGGGTTTTTAGTCTCGTACTAGCCTACGTCACGTAACGACGCGCTCTGGAATTCTTTTAGTTTTCGTTTGTGTTATTGTTTTGTTGTTGTAGTTTTTGTTGTTATAGTTTGTCATTGTTTTGTTGTTGTAGTTTTTGTTATGACATGATGACCTCTTACAAGAGACGAATGAATCGCAATTAATTGTAAATTTATCGGATACCTCTTCGTCAAGTGATTATAGTGAGACTGAGGACGAAGAACAACCTATAGAAGGCATAAATCCACTAAGTAGTGACGAAGATGAGATAATGTAAATCGTAGATAAAATAAATGTATAAACTTAAACATTGTATTTTTATTTTATTCAAATAGTGTAAAAAAGATTAGATAAAAAGCAGCGTCCTCCTTGAGTAACACAATAAATTAGGTTAAAAAAACAAAGACCAAGCCGCGGGCGGCTGCTTGTTATGTTCGCTTTTTTGCGGGCGGTACAAACACGCCTATATGACGTCACCGCGCTCAGGTCCCAACTTATCGCGCACGGGTAATATATTTAAATACTGGCACGGAATACTACGTTCGATATTGACCTTCATTGGCCGTTTACACGACTCAAGTGGCGCTGGACTGCTTTTTTAAAGATGACCGTGTGTCCAGTTACTGGATTGAATCTCGCTTTTCGTTTCCTCAAAGGACAAGAAGACGCACGGCTCAGTAGCATCCATACCTTTTTTTATACTACGTGGATATGCAACTAGCTTATGGCCCACCTGATGTTAACTGGTAACCATCGCCTATAACAGAAAATTGCCTAGTAGGTCATGCACGTTAGAAAAGTGCCCTACGATGCGTCTAACAACTTGAGGCATACAGGTGCAAAGCCTCATGTGCCTGTAATTTCACCGGCTACCATACCCTTCAAACCATACCTCCATACCTTGTTTGTATACCACTCATTCGCACTCACCGTTTCGATTCCATGTTTATAATGTGGGTATAGAATCTATATTACACAAAGGATAGCAAGCAGAAAATGCTTATGGTATTACGTTCGACTATGTTTTATTTTATTAGTGTAAAAGGATTTTCTTTCAATCTATGGAACACTCGACCATCGTCTGTTTTTGCGTAACACTACATTCTTTTAGGTAAGAGTGAATAGGTACCTCGTAGATCTTCGTGTTCTCTTTCTTAACTTAGACCTTTTAAATTAGGTATTATAATCAATTTGACGACCTCCGTAGCGCAGTGGGCGAATAGCCGACTGAGACGCAAGAGGTAGCGGGTTCGATTCTCGCTGCGGAACAAATGTTTGCATGATCTGCAGATATTTGTTCCGGGTCTGGTTGTTTCTGTATATATTATAAGTATGTATTTACAAAAAAAAACCGTATATAAGTATTGTATCAGTTATCTGGTTCCCATAGTACAAGCTTTGCTTAGTTTTGGGGCTAGATAGCGCTGTGTGAAATGACCAGCAATATTTATTTTATTTATTTATTTTTTAATTCTTTAGCAATGCAATACAGCAGCTATAATTTTAAATACTTACATACTTATTAATCAGTATTTAGATGCATAAATATAATGTATACGAAATGCTTGTCTGTTTATGGCACCTCCAAAATTATGGTGCAATGAGCTACTTAGATAAAGACATGTAACTAATTAAGTAATATTATTGACGCAGCCAAGTGTTGTATTGTGTCCCTACGGTTTGAATAAATGAGTATGAGACCACATCATCGCTTACTATCAGCTGAGATTGTGGTCACCAATGATCTAGAAGCTAGGATCCACTGGATCCAGTGCATTCCAGTGCCGGTTTAGATTATTCTATCCGCAACCCAGCGCAA
The DNA here is from genome assembly GCA_918857605.2 of Philereme vetulata. Classification (NCBI taxonomy): domain Eukaryota; kingdom Metazoa; phylum Arthropoda; class Insecta; order Lepidoptera; family Geometridae; genus Philereme; species Philereme vetulata. The sequence continues at coordinate 1,312,063 of OU975484.1, read as the reverse complement.
GATTCGATTCAACTGGAATGCTACTAGCATAACGTGAACTGGGCATAATGAGGGCCATCAACATGTCCCAAGGTGGCAGTACGATGGACGCGAAAATTGTGCGCAAAAATTCAATAAAAAGGCAGGTGGGTATTTAAGCCTGGTAGCCAATTGAATGTGGGTAACTATGTCGGTAAAGACAAGATAAATAGCTGCGTTTTGCTATTTTAATAGTTTTAATATACTAATAAACCAGTTGGCGGTGCGATCGCAAGTTTCAAGTGGAGTTAAAGGTAAGAGTAAATAGATACCTTGTAACCACAAAGAGTTAAACAACTGTCTAAGGCGTGTTTAAAAAAACCTTAGGTACCAATTTTTGTGTAGGGCTTTTTTAAACACGCGCTAAACAGTGTTTTTTTGTGGTAAGACCCATAGATAAAATAAATAAAAATGTTATAAACCTCCGAACCTCTCTTTTTAATTCGGGGACACGGACCTAGTTAAGAACCATCACAGTTAAACTAGCTTTCTATTTAAAAAGCCGCGTCCGAATCGATCAATCCATTTGGGAACTACGTTACAAACAGACAGACATACACACAGGCAGGCGTTAAACTTAGAACACCACTCTTTTTGCGTCAGGAAATAAAAAACGAGTGATCATAACAGCACAGTACCGCAATAGATAAACTGCCAAAACCAAGCATGATCAAGTAACCAACTACATCATCATCATATCAGCCGTAGGACGTCCACTGCTGGACAAAGGCCTCCCTCATTGATCTCCAGGAACTGCGGTTGGAAGCGGCCTGCATCCAACGCCGACCTGCGGTTCTTACCAAGTCGTCTGCCCATCTTGTAGGTGGACGTCCTACGCTGCGCTTGCCGGTCCGTGGCCTCCACTCGAGAACCTTTCGGCCCCATCGGCCATCTGTTCTGCGCGCTATATGGCCTGCCCATTGCCATTTCAACGTGCTAATCCGTCGGGCTATGTCGGTGACTTGAGTTCTCCTACGTATCTCCTCATTTCTGATTCGATCCCGTAGAGAAACCCCGAGCATAGCCCTCTCCATAGCTCGTTGAGCGACTCTGAGCTTATTCATAAGGCCAATAGTGAAGGACCACGTCTCGGTTCCATATGTCAACACTGGTAACATACACTGATTGAAGACTTTCGTCTTAAGGCACTGAGGTATGTTGGACGAAAAGACGTTGCGAAGTTTCCCAAACGCTGCCCATCCGAGTTGGATTCGACGATTGACCTCTTTCTCGAAGTTGGACCTACCTAATTGGACTGTTTGTCCTAGGTATACGCGTCGACAACTTCAAGAGCCGAGTTCTCAACCAACTACATATTCAAGTATTTTTATTTCATTCATTACCTTTTCAACAGAACTTGATATCAATATAAAGTAACTGTTATAGAGATAAGTGCTCATTTTATAGATGTCATTTAAAGAAATTAGTCACCGAGAGAGATTTATTAAAAAAAACTTTTTCGTATTTGTAATTCGTAATGAGGATCAGTAATGATATATAAAATTCAATATAACTAGTATCCACGTTATTCTTTAAGACATATAAATGATATATCTTGTCGAATTATCAAAATCGGACCATTATTTACGAAGATATTAGGTAGTAAACTTATGCCGTTCCTCCCGCTAAAAGTCAATGTGCGCGGGTGCGTGTGACGTCACTAGAACGGAACCGAGCGCATGCGGCAATTTTTGGGCGTAGAAGCCACGCGTTTGTTCACCACATTTGTCAATTTGTTTACTTATAGAGTTGTTAGATTATAAGTGAGTGTGTAAAAAACGTACATAATATGAGTACTAATAAAATAGAACCTGGTTTTGTGCAAGCTCAATCAGATAACCTTCCAAAAGTGGATTTTTTCATGGTATTTGATTACCTAGGTAATCATTCTAAGTTAACGAGCGCTGAAATCCGTGGTTGGAAACTACAAAGGTAAGGGGTGCTGCTTATTTATCTACGTACATAGGTGCTTATTTATCTATAGGTCTACACTATTAGGTAAAGTATTTACCTACAATGTTAAGTATAGGTACAGGGATGTATTCAGAACGTTAGAGGTAAGTGTAAAAATAATTAATGTAAACTTAAACTTTTTAAACTTATGAATCTTTATTCATAGTTATAGCTTTATTCGTGTTCTTAGTATCTTGATAAACGAACGTTGTTTTCGTTGTTGTAAATCTTTTCGCGGATGACTTAACCAACTTTCGCTTTATACCTACAGTGCATGGTTCTCTGCACTTACTGATTAATTCGGTATGTACTTACTTAGGATGGGTTGAATATAAATAACTAGTGGTTCGCCCCGAACTGAGATCTCGCGAGTTTCCCATAAAACAAAACAATATTATTCGTAATCTTTGACTATCGAAATAGTGCCACGACATGCATAACCAAAGTACTTGACCTACAGTTTCATTCATATTACAGGTAACGGGAGTTCATGTTATTTGGATATACTTTTTGGGGTAGAAATTGCAGTTATTCTGAATTTCAGTCTTTTGCCTATATTTGTGTAACTAAAGCTACACTCATACAAAATTTCAGCACTGTGGGGTCACTGGTGTACCCTGTGAATTTTGTCAAAGTTCAGTTTATTTTATGGCTAATAACTTAAAAAATATAACGTTTAAACTAAAAATAAAACCGGGCTCGAAATTTACTCACTAAGACTTTTTATTAAACGTACCGTTTGACCGGATAGTCCCATTTCGTTTTTTTTACCTTTCTTGAGCCCCAATATCTCAACAACCCCCCAACATTTTTAGCTCATTGAATCACACCAAAATTGTGCCATCACTACCTACCTATATACCAAATTTCACGATGATCGGATAAACGCTTTGAAAGTTATCCTCGGACAAACAAACATACATACATACATACAACGCCGATTTGCCCAAGTTGATTTGGAGATCTCGCTTCGCTCGATCAATAATTTGTTTTTTAATTCACTATCATATGTTTTTACTTATATATATTTTTATTCAGTTTTATTTACTTACTAGCTGACCAATCCGCAGCTTCGCACGCGTAGTTTCTTATTAAAAACATTACCCTCCTTCTCCGCAGTTGGGTACAAAGTAGCCTGTGTCACCCGGAGAAAGTGTAGCTGCCCAACAGTTAAAGACTTTTTTAAATCGGTCCAGTAGTTTCGGAGACTATTCAATACAAACCAAAAAATCATTCCTCTTTATAATATTACGAAGTTTTTTGTAGATATTGATATGTTCTTTAATATTGTAAAACATACTTTTGTTCTATCATCAATAGTTTCCGCAGCGCATGCGACGAAAGACGTTTTAGGGCACTTTTTTTACACGTTGGGTTACGTTACGTTTTAGTAAGGATCCCTCATCTTTTCTAGCAATAAATATAGCCTATGTCACTCAGGGTGAATGTAGCTTTCCAATGGTGAAAGAATTTTTGAAATCGGCACATTCGTTTTTGAATTTATTCATTACAAACATACACACAAAAATATAAATCTTTTCTCTTTATAATATTAGTATAGATTACAGATCTGCTCGTGAAACCTATGGAGATGATGCTGTAGGATTTGTCCAAGTCCAGAGGTCGGGACATGTTTGTACAGTAAGAGCGAAAATAACGCCTGAACATAGAATAAAAAGTAAGGCCTATTGCTGCACATTTACATGTGATGAAAAAGAGGAGACGGTTTTGAACGTGGAATGTCTAGACTGTGCTGCTTTTTTATCATCTCTTTTTACAACAGAATACCATTTTTCACGAAGTTTTGGGTCTTGGCACGATAAAAAATAGTTTTTCTGGTGTTTTAATATAAGTGTTTGTACATTTCGGCACTATACAATATTTATACATAGTTAAAAAGGTGAATTAGACACAAATCAGACCCTTAGTTTCTTTTAAAGTCACAACTAACCAAACAAAACACTGCGCGCTGTATCGCTGCCAACGGTTAACTGGCGGCGACCATCCCAGTGACGTCACCGCGGCGGCCGTTCGTGAACTTCGCTAATAATTTGGTCATAACTTTGTAAATTTTTGTCGTAGAACAAAAATTTTTGCACTATGTGTTAAGGATTTTTTAGCTCTGTAAATCTGCATTCTCAACTAAAAACGTTACGGATCCTCATTGCTATATTAAAAAATAATTTTTAATTTAACAATTACGAGTAATTCATTGTCAATGACAGTAAGCGCCTGTTCAGACAGACCACAGCCACATCACAGCAACAAAAATGTGACCGGGTAGTTTTTATGAAAACCATGACGTACGTGAAGTTGCCTTGTGGTGGCGATATGGCCGTGATGTCGACAGTATTGATTGGCCACACGTTCGCGATACAGTTGAACGCGACTGCAAAATGTAGTACGTGTAAATAGAGCCCTTAGTTTTCATACAACACATTTTTTATTACATGGAATGAACAGTAACTTAAATTTATAATTTTATCTATTATTTGTACACCAGGACATCATCTGGTAGAATGTTAATTGAGCTTAACATGTATAAATTCAAACCAGTGTAATATTTTGCTAACTTTCTGCGAATAAATGATCTTTACCTTTATACGATTTTATGGCTGGCCATATCTTTGTAGCTGTGGTGTGGTTGAAGCCTGTCTGAACGGACGCTAAGGCTGTTCGATGTCCCATCACGTATAGATGTGTCATTTCTACAATATTGTGTAAAACATCATCGTTTTGCAACCAGCAATCGTCTATTGCAAGTGCTTTGGGCATCCGAGCATAGTAATGATAGGTTGATCGAGGACACAGGATTACATGTGCCCAATTTTATAATCCTATATAATTGAGAATCGATATGTCATCAAAATAATTGTATAGAAAACTGAGGGTAAGTTTCAACAATTTTATGAAGGGTGTTGAGAAATATTGGTTCTGAATATGAAAGGCATAATACGGATCAATACGTGTTTTAATGTATTGCATGATATTTTAGGATTCCGTACCTCAACAGGTAAAAAAAGGAACCCTTATAAGATCACTCTCTTGTCCGTCTGTCCGTGTGTCACCACCGATTTTCTCAGGAACGGGTAGACCTACCAAGTTGAAATTTATACTAGATACTGATGCCTGTCCCTATTAAGTGTATAAAAATCAAGGTCCTGAGTCAACACGATAAAAAGATATGGGCAAGTTTAGATTTTCGAGAAAACTTGTAAGTACCAATATTTACCATAATTATTAACTTTATTTTATTTTTCAGAACTTTCCCTATACTTGTGCTGTAAGACCTTGCTTTTAACCAAAATTGACAATTCTAGGTCAACCGGAAGTACCCTATAGGTTTTAGGTAGTTCCCGTAGACCTAGAATCACGAAATATGGCAAAAAGCAAGGTCTTACAGCACAAATAAAGGTAAAATTTCAAAAAAATAAAAAAGTTGAAATTTAGAGGGTGTCTCCATACATACATACATACATACTTGACGCTAATTAAGATAGTTCACTGAGTTGTATTTCCGCTCATACAATTAAGAGGACTAGCTTAATCGGCGCCAACCTCAAATAAGGTAAATAAATAAAATTGTGCTATTGAATAAAATAAATATTTAAGTGGGGCTCCCATACAACAGACATGATTTTTTTTGCCGTTTTTATAGATAATGGTAGGGAACCCTTCGTGCGCGAGTCCGACTCGCACTTGGCCGGTTTTATTTTAATTGGTGGAAGTCTGGCGCTTGAACAATACCTCACCTGATGCTGAGATGGAGGAAGTTTGCCTAGAAAGAATAAAATTATTCATATTTTCTATGCACGCTTTGGCGAACTTTAATTGGAAGAAGATTTGATATAAATTATAAATATATTATTAGCACTTGTTTAATACAAATGTCTGGTGATATCCTTGATTTTCCAATTTTTTTTTAATTTAAAATCATATATTTACCTACATATTTACAAATGTCAACGTGCTTAGCAGTGCATGCTATTGGTCACACCTTAGCGAGTAAACTGATTTTGATAAAGATTTGATCAGATATTGGTAATATCTGTTGCATACCACAATAGTAAATTATCACATGAGTGAAGTCATGGGTAGAAGGGATTAGGTATGAAATCATATTTCTAACAGGTTCTCACGACATAAACAATCTATGGCATGAAGTCTCGTAGTCATTTATTTTAACAAGATGCAATTCTGACCCCACGCCTCGTAAATTCCTCATACATTACGCGAAATAAAAATCTATAATCACGATCTGTAAGTTACGACTTAAAAGGAAATAAACAAGATAATGGTAAACAGTAGCATCATCATTTTCTTAGAATAGTTACTAGGATAATAACGTTAGGTATACACGGTCATGGGTGAGCTAAGTCTTGGTAATGTCGTCGCTGTTCTAACTAAGTGACGTAACCGAAATTTTGGCGTAACTGACATTTAACATATAATAAATCATCATCATCATATCAGCCGTAGGACGTCCACTGCTGGACAAAGGCCTCCCTCATTGACCTCCAGGAACTGCGGTTGGAAGCGGCCTGCATCCAACGCCGACCTGCGGTTTTTAACAAGTCGTCTGCCCATCTTGTGGGTGGACGTCCTACGCTGCGCTTGCCGGTCCGTGGCCTCCACTCGAGAACCTTTCGGCCCCATCGGCCATCTGTTCTGCGCGCTATATGGCCTGCCAATTGACACTTCAACGTGCTAATCCGTCGGGCTATGTCGGTGACTTGAGTTCTCCTACTTATCTCCTCATTTCTGATTCGATCCCGTAGAGAAACCCCGAGCATAGTCCTCTCCATAGCTCGTTGAGCGACTCTGAGCTTATTCATAAGGCCAATAGTGAAGGACCACGTCTCGGTTCCATATGTCATCACTGGTAACACATATAATAAATAATAATTAATAAATATTGCTGGACATTTCACACAGCGCTATCTAGCCTTAAACTAAGCAGAGCTTGTACTATGGGAACCAGATAACTGATAGAATACTTATATACTTTTTTTTTGTAACTACATACTTATAATATATAGAAAAACAACCAGACTCGGAACAAATATCTGTAGATCATGCAAACATTTGTTCCGCGGCAGGAATCGAACCCGCTACCTGCTGCGTCTCAGCCGGCTGTTCGCCCACTGCACTACGTAGGTCGTTAATTGGTAATGTTAATTTTATCTACTTGTCCTAAGTACACTTACGACTTTTAGTAATATTTTCTAAAATGTCGGTTACGTCACTTAGTTAGAAGAGCGACGATGTCAGATCTCACTGACGTAAAGTAACAACATTTGAAAAATGATCTTCTTTCGAGTCGACAATTCACTTCACAATCACATTATGGATTAAAAATAAAAGTAAGGGTTCCATACCATTATCTATAAAAAGAGCAAAAAAAATCACGTTTGTTGTATGGGAGCCCCCCCCCCCCCCCCCCTTAAATATTTGTCTTATTTATTTTTAGAGTGAATTAAGGTATAACTAAATATTCTTTTAATATTTCAATCGCCTACCTGTTGCCGTTATCAATATCGAGCAAAAACGAGCAAAAAAATCACGTTTGTTGTATGAGATCCCCCCCCTTAAATATTTGTTTTACTTTAATTTATTTATTTATTTTTAGAGTGAATTAAGGTATAACTAAATATTCTGTTAATATTTCAATCGTCTATCTTTTGCCGTTATCAATATCGAGCAAAAACGAGCAAAAAATCACGTTTGTTGTATGGGAGCCCCTCTTAAATACACTTATTTTATTCTGTTTTTAGTACTTGTTGTTATAGCGGCAACAAAAATACACAATCTGTGAAAATTTCAACTGTCTAACTATCACGGTTCATGAGATACAGCCTGGTGACAGACGGACAGACAGACAGCAGAGTCTTAGTAATAGGGCCCCGTTTTACCCTTTGGGTACGGAATCTTAAAAAAATGCCACTTCTAGTGTGTCGTCTTTTATGCAGGTGGTAGGACACAGAGCGCATTCCCCATCTACAAAGATTCTTCCTGCACCGGCCGACCTGAGTTCGGTGTGGATTCATGGACTTCCAAACTGGCCACGGAAGGTCGTGTCCTGGTCGTGGTGAGCGACATTTACGGGCTGTATATGATGATGCAGAAATAGGTAAAGTTGCAGTTTTCTTGTGCGCTTAGCTTGCGCTGTGAAATCATCGCATTATTACTTATTCTTTCTCAGCAACTGATTGCCATTTAGTTTTAATTGGACACGAGAATAACAATTCAAAACTATTTACACAACTTTGCCTTTTATATCATAGAAAGTATTGGCTTTTATAAACACTAACACCAGTTATTAGAATAAGCATGTGTTTGATAACTAATTTTATTTTCATCACTCAGTCTCTGAAAGTTGTTCATCGATAGCTCGATACCTGATGCGTAAATGCAATGGCCATAAGTATTACTCGTGCGCGATAACTTGGGATCTGCTAGGAATGCGACTCCCCGACCGCTTCCCCTGCACTTCCCCGATGGCGCCCGTATTGTACTGTTCGCATCACTATTTTTTACTAAGGTTTTTAGTCTCGTACTGGCCTACGTCACGTAACGACGCGCTCTGGAATTCTTTTAGTTTTCGTTTGTGTTATTGTTTTGTTGTCTGGAAAAAAGAAGTAGATAGATAGATAGATAGATAACTCTTTATTGAATTACCACACAAACAGAAATAATAAAAAAAAAATAAGTACTGGGTTAAAATAAATAAGGCAATACAATGGGCGGCCTTATCGCTAGAAGTCAACCATGTGGACAGGCTTCGACAAAAGTATTGGGACGATGACCTCTTACAAGAGACGAATGAATCGCAATTAATTGTAAATTTATCGGATACCTCTTCGTCAAGTGATTATAGTGAGACTGAGGACGAAGAACAACCTCTAGAAGGCATAAATCCACTAAGTAGTGACGAAGATGAGATAATGTAAATAATAGATAAAATAAATGTATAAACTTAAAGATTGTATTTTTATTTTATTCAAATAGTGTAAAAAAGATTATATAAAAAGCAGCGTCCTCCCTGAGTAACATAATAAATTAAGTTAAAAAAAAACAAAGACGAAGCCGCGGGCGGCTGCTTGTTATGTTCGCTTTTTTGCGGGCGGTACAAACACGCCAATATGACGTCACCGCGCTCAGGTCCCAACTTATCGCGCACGGGTAAATATACTAAAATGAAACACAACCTCCATGACAAATGCTTATATAGATAAAAAATAAAAGAGGTTACATTCATAAGTGCTGATTAAATACAACCTCCTATTCCTATATTCTAAAAAAAGAATCATTGAAATCGGACAACGTGGTAAAAAATAATAGCTGGACATTAGGTACAGGGCTATCTAGCCCTGAACTAAGCAAATCTATGAGAACCAGATAACTAGGAGGTAGGATACTTATATACATTTGTTTTTAATACTTACTAATAATTTAGAGTGAAACACCCAGACCTAGGACAAATATCTGTAGATCGTGCACACATTTGTTCCGATGCAGGAATCAAACCTACAACCTCCTGCATCTCAGTATTAGCTAAGTACGATAGAATAGCTTCCTTCGTTACGATAATATTCAATTACCGAGTTCTAGTTAAAAATTGCAGAACTAAACAGAACTATCTAAACACCGGCAGCTTTGATACGAATGTAAATTTAAATGCATTCAACAAGAAACTGGATGCAATTAACATTTCTGAAACAGCTTCTTGCTGCCACAGCCTAAAATGAGTAAAGCTCGTCGTGTGTTTGAAAAATCGAAGACGGCCTCCTATAGACAAAAAAATACTATTGGTCGGCATCTTTAGATTCAGTCAGGTCGCATAAAATCAAACTGCAAATTGAACCAAGATTACACGATTCAACAATTCGATGTTCGTTTCTTATGAAATGATTTTTTTTAAATTACTAGCTGACCCGCCTGCGGCTTCGCATACATTTTTTCGTAAAACATTACCCTCCTGCGCAGTCAGGCCATCGATCATTTTAGGATATACAATGCCATAGTACATTAATTTGATCTATCTCGTAAGGTTTAGCCAGGGTTTGCGATTTAAGCGCACAAAAATATATTTTTCAGCTGTTCTGTACGTATTTTTGTTTGTATTATACATATAAAGCTTTCTCTTGAATCACTCTATCTATTGCTGAAAACTGCATTAAAACTCCTTGAGTAGTTTAAAAGATCTAAGCGAACAGACAGCGGAAGCGACTTCATTTTAAACTATGTTAAGATAACAGACAATAAATTAACAAAAAACAATCTTGGAAAAAAATATCGTTAACATAGACGGTTCCCGGTGGGATCGCATTAGTATCCAAACTAGGCAAACCTGTGTTATGGCATACTTCTACACCGTTCTACCGTTCGCTGGGCTTCTTCTAATCGGGCTTTTTTGGATTATTCTTCTAAATCTTCGTGCTTCATTTTAAACCAGATCATCGCTTACCATCAGGTGAGATTGTCGTTAAACGAAGATCTAGGATAAAAAAAAATATCAGTTTAAATTGACCCAGTGAAGCTAGGATTGGGCGGGGCGCGTAAGTCGAATGCTTCCGGAGAAATGGGCCAACATCGTAACACTCTAGGTACCTGAGGATAGACAGCGACGTCGGGGTCGGTCGTGAAGGCGTTGGCGCGATCAGTGGATTCGAAAGAATGGTGGGAATCTGCCAAGGATCGCGAAAGGTTGAAGGAGTTGGGGGAGGCCTTTGGCCTGCAGTGGGAAAATATAGGCTAGCAAAAAATCAGTGACCCAGCTATTCCTACAAGCTGTGTACTTATCAGCCGCTGTCGTGGGCGTCACTTCCATAATATACAAAGCAATCTGGAGTATGCCTTCATATATACCTAATTAATCGGTATAAATGAAAAATCGCACATTGGATTGATAATTGATATGATAAAATCGAACGATAATATAATTGATAAAAGTCTAGGTGTCTGTTTTTATACTTGGAAGGTATAATTTTAGATTTCATTTATATTTGTTTAACTTATTATTCCTCAGGGAAGTTTATTAACTGTTTTATGGGTTTTTAAGTTTTTAGTGAGATAATTAGCTTAAATAAGTCGGCTAAGTTGAATGGATCCACACGGATGGAGCTGTGCCGTGGAAAACTTAAGAAGCGTTGGCACGATGACTTGGACTCTTTTAAATGAACTGTATGGAATACTGCTGCCATCTCTGGGATGGTTCAGCCAAGTATCAGCTTGAAGCCCTTGATTCAATTGAGCGACGTGCTGCTAGACTTATTGGTGATGACTCACTAGTGGAAGCCAATTTACAAAGTCTAGAGCACAGATGCCGAGTAGACAGACTTTCAGGTTTTTACAAGATACATTTAGGTGAACGTGCGCAAGATCTTCATGACCTTACCCCTCCTTCCCCCTTCCACCACCGTACAAGCAGACGTACCGAGAAGTACCACTCATACCTGGTCGGCGTACCACCTTGCCGTACCAACGATTTGTTTCAACTTTTCTTGTTAGCACAAGTAAGGAGTGGATCTCACTTCTGGTGTATGTTTTTCCAAACCAGTATAATGTTGGAGTTTTCAAGCCCAGAGTGAATAGGTTCCTTCTTGGCAAGCGTGCTCCACCTTCGCTCACACTACATCTTCGATCTTCTTCACTTACCATCAGGTGAGGTAGTGGTTATATGGAGATATTGTCTATATATATATATATATATATATATATATATATAAATGAATTGATGTTCGTTAGTCTCGCTAAAACTCGAGAACGGGTGGAGCGATTTGGCTAATTTTGGTATTGAATTATTTGTGGAAGTCATTAATTTTCTCATACATAATGATGGCCGAGGACAACAATTGACAATTCTACCAGGGTGACGTATATTGACAGCCCGCGTTATATGCATGTCAAGGCGGTACGAAGTTCGGCGGGTCCACTAGTAAATAAATAAAAATTTAATTCGTTTATTGCAGGCACAAATAATACGACCCATATGACACACTAATATAAATAAACAAAAATAAAACACACTAATACAACAGAATTAAGAACCTCCTCCTTTTTTGAAGTTAGTTAAAAATACAGAATATGCCACGGAGCAGATGCTCCAGTCTAGTAATTTTTTTATTTCCGTCCAAGTGGACGGAAATCCAATACTTATAAATTCCATTTTAATATATATGGTCAGTAATAGCCCTCAGTACGCTACTGTTGGAGCGACTCAGCCTACTCCAAAACGACGCTACGCGAGTTCGGATGATAGCGAAAAAGTCGGAAACACCCGCCTCGGAGAACATTCTCGACGCACTGCAGTATCTCGGCAACCTCATAAGAGCCCGGTAGGCATCATTGTACTGCATAAAAAGTGTACAGAAAATCATTGAGTTTTCGAGAGTGACAAAGGGCAATCTTCTATTTCTAAGGGTCTTATCACACTGGCGATTCCTCGCCGCGTTCCCGATTAGGCAAACACGCGCGCAAGGATACACTTCAGTCAGTCGTATTGTAACTGTAACGTATAATTTTTTGTGTTGTAACTATGCCGGCCGCTATACACTCGCGGCGAGCAGGTACACAAATCACCTCGCTGGAAACTTGCTCGCAAATCGCCAGTGTGATAACGATAAGGCCCTAAACACTCATCTCTAAGGTTTTCTGGCTTATTGTTCTTGACCCTTTAAATATTGCGTTTTTTTTCTTTACTGTCTTTTAAATTATTACAATATACCGATAAACTATAGTGTGACCATTAGTGCTGTGCACTCCCTGAGGTATGCGCGCGGCGAGACGGGGGGGGGGAGAATCGGCTGCTGCGCTCTGTCAGTTCGCCGTCAACGCTCGTGGCGGCAGGTAGTGTTATTTGTATCGGACTGTCTATGTCATGTGCGTCTGACATAGACAGTCCGATACAAATAACACTACCTGCCGCCACGAGCGTTGACGGCGAACTGACAGAGCGCAGCAGCCGATTCTCCCTCCCGTCTCGCCGCACGCATACCTCAGGGAGTGCACAGCACTAATGGTCACACTATAGTATTATTGTTTTTTTTAATGATAAATCCTGTTTGTGGATCTGGGTTACAATGTAGGTACAAAATGTTCGTTTTTATATTTTTAAGACCGCGCTAGATCCTGCCTTACAGCAACTTACCAGTTTTTTAATTTATTTATTTATAAACAAAATCCGCAGCTCTTAAAAAAAAGTTTACAATGCGTATATGTCTATCCTACAGCCATAAACGGATTTACAATTTATAGATCTACAAAATTAAATAACGACAAAAATCACAGAAAAAAACATACATCCATCTATTTATATTAGAATGTATCAATCCATACGTTTATCCATCTATACATGTATTTATCTATCCATCTAAATATTATAGTTACGTTTTTTTAAATGCACCTACACGTAGAAGTATTGTGTCAAATCTATCTATCCACATCTAAATACACAAACATATACATTTGTAGCCTTAATATCTCTCCATTTATCTAAAAGTCCACCCATATTATAATTTACCGAAAAAACAATTTTATTCTATTTATTAATTTATTTGCCTTTATGTCTCTATCCGTCTCTATCTTTATACCTCTGAACAGATTCAGCGAGCAATTGATAACGGCTACGCCTAAAAGTTTCCTTGTTACAGAAGAAAATATAAAATAGAATGAAATTTTATAATGTACTTTTAATGAAGGCTGACAAGTGAGTGTTGAGCATAATTAGTGCTTGTGTGCATAACAGCAAAAAGGCTTGTGTGTGTCTAGTTCTTTTACGCGGTGCACACAAGCGCAACATTTTATATACCAGTTTTTAAGTACTTACTAGAATAGAATAGAATAAATCATTTATTTGGTACACACAAAATGACACACGAAACAATTTAAAGGAACAGTAGATACAATTGAATCCAATAAAACAAGTTCGACTCGTGTGTCTGCGTACCAAAATGGCGTTCAGCTCAGCATAATGTTGGATGTTAAGCACCCAACGCTGATTTTCAGCTGAAACCAGAAGAAATAGGTAGTGCAGCAGCTACGTAGAAAAAAAAAAGATAAAGAAGTGATTAAATAAAAGGTGTGTAGAGTTTTATTTAAATGTAAATATAAATTTTATAAACATACTTTTCTAAAATAATATTACATACCTATATATATATATATAAACATACTACTTATGAACTTTATAGATATTATTTTCTCAAATCTTTTATCTTATTACTTACTGTTTAATATTTCAATACAGCTCAAGGCGATTCCACTTAGCGTACTGCTCATAATCTCGGCATAATGAGTCGGATGAACTGTGCAATACATACCCGTACTGTGTACCTATAGATAGGTTTCCGGTGATGACGCCATAGCTTTATATGCTGTGTATCATCCAGCACTTACCTGGAAACAAAGATGTTTTTATTAGACTTCTTAATTTAATTAACGTGCCGGCGAACACTGAGCGCAACTTCAATTCGGCCACGTCAAAAACTTCGGCCTGAAAATCGCTATCCCTGTTTAATGACGAAGTTTAGCCACGCAGAGGGACAGTGATAGCAATAGGACGATTCTAAATTTGATTAGATTTTGACCGTGTTCCGTAATACCAAAAATGATGACTGAAAACTTGTTGTATTTTTCTCATTGTGTTGTTATTCTGTAACTAGACGATAAAATCTATGTTCCCATGACTAGGATACGTAAGATGTTGCTGTTTTTAATACGAAACAATTAGGTTGAAAACAGGTCTTTTATGACGTAAAAACATGCAGAATTCGATACGCTTCTATTTTATTTTAGGTAAGTATTTTGATCTAATACATGGTTGGGAACCTAGATAAATACTATTCAAATTAAAATAATACCTTATTAAGATAGAAATATGCTCCAATTAGAAATGATCTTGGTAGTACGTGTTGTATGGGCGATTGTCCCTCCGGTGCCACTTTAGGTGATCAGGAAAGAATAGAGAATATATGTATAGAAAACCTACGTTTTAACTGTTTACGTGTTTACATGTTTTTTTTTTAATTGATGATAGTCAAGCGCTTGACCACTACCTCACTTGATGGTAAGTGATGGTGTGATTGAAGATGAAGCACGCTTGCCTAAAAAGAACCTGCTTACTCTAGACTTGAGGACTCCGAGGTTATATTGGTCCGGAAAAACATATGGAAGACTCCTTTCTGGACAGGACTCCTTACTCGTGCTAACAAGAAAAGTTGAAGCAAATCGGTTGGTACGGCAAGGTGGTATGCCGACCAGGTATGGGTGGTACTTATCGGTACGTCTGCTTGTCCGGCACTGAGTATATTAGTGATAATTCCCCCCCTCCCTCCACATTTTCAGAGCGATCGATCTTGTGTGGCCTGCACCTAACGTGTCCTAGCAACCTTTATTCATATTTCCATCTACATATTTAAGACCATTATACTCTGCGCTTTTCAGCTCAAGGTCTCCACTCAAGAACCTTAAGAACCAGAACATCAAGACATTTGTCTAAACGACAACTCGACCATGAGTCCACAAAAAGGACTACGGTCTTTTAAGTCTAGTTTGTGTTGTAAGACAGAAAGGTTCTTAAGTGGAGACCATGAGCTGAAAAGTGCAGAGTATGATGGTCTTAAATATGTAGATGGAAATATGAATATAGGTTGTTAGGACACGTTGGGTGCAGGCCACACAACATCGATCGCTCTGAAAATCTGTGGGGGAATTATCACTAATGTACACAGTGCCGGACAAGCCGACGTACCGAGAAGTACCACCCATACCTGGTCGGCATACCACCTTGAACACAACAAGAAACAAAATGGTCCATGAAGATACTTACAGAGAATCATTAACACTCAAAGATTCATACGAAAATAATTATTTTGATTGTTCTAATAGCAAAAACTACAATACACGATATCAATCATAGTAACCTTTTTTCAGTCGCTTAAAAACGTATTACTTCAAAAATCGCAAAAAAGTTAATAATCCTGCCACAGTATAGGCAAATGAGTAACACCACATCGAATTAAATTATTATCCAGTGTGTAAGAATCGGTTTTATTACGAGGCTATTGTTAGTCGTCATATGATGCTAATTGTGTTATTGGAAGCGCGTTCTAGGGTTGTCAATAATAATGACTGTTGCCTATTTTATTAAACTATTTATTTGTATTTTTTGATCCGTCAAGGACAACGCCAATACATTTTTGTATGGTAGTGACTTGTGATGCCTGACCGATTTAAATCAAAGCTTTTTTTAATTCTTTTCCGATTAATTAAACTGAAACTTTTTTATGGGAAATATTATTTAATGTTCAATAGCTATGAATTAAAGAAAAAAATGGGGTTAAAAGAAATAGCAATAGTTCGTAAAAAAGATATTGTATCTAAAGATTGTTTTAATATAACACCGAAAACCTCACTCAACCGAACGTTTCAATAATTTTACAAAAGTAACAATATGTAGTTAAATTTAATAATGTATTCTAAGGATCAGGAGTAGATTAAATATAAAAAAAAACGCAAAACCTACACTTTATTTGAATTACAAATTTTACACAATAAAACAGAAAAATAATCAAACTGAAACAAATCAACTTCAACACAAATATACACAAAATAGCACTGACCTCTTAGAACACGAATAAACAAAAAAATGGCTCACGTCACCCGATATACACAAATACGTCAGAAGTCTGAAGGTGTTATTTAATCGAGCGCCAGCGAGCAAATGCGACCGCCCTTTTTTTTCGAATGGACTAATTTCGCTGTTGGCCTCTGAAGCCGTTGCAGCTTAACCGAACTTTTGGCGAGCGCAGAAGGCGTTCAGCTCTGTAAGTTTTTGATGAGGCAACTAGCGCCAGGGCACCAATTAGGTACGAACCTCGGCTTGGGCTGTTGCCAGGATGGGGATAGGAGAGAAACGCCCGGGTACGTGCTTGTACCTCGTATAGGCGGCGACTGAAGAGACTCGTCGACCTCGCCGGCGAGGTCAGTGTATCTGTGAAGTGTTTGCTCTGTCTTATGTAGATGAATCAGAAATCTGTTCCGCGTTTGCGGAGGTGATTTCGTCACCCGCGTCTCCGAGATCGTGTCTCGGACGACGGAGGGTAGATGCGACCGCCCGTGGAGCTCACCTGTTTTATAGAAGCGATGGCTTCTATTCGCTATCGCTGCAGGATTCGGCTAATAGTATCGTTAAAAAAACGGTCATCTGATTCGCGACGACGTTATTTATAAATGTAAAAAAAAACAAATTATTTTTATGGATCGAATATCACATAGAATAAAATAAACGATGACTATAAATATACCCACACACAGAGATAGCTATAACAATTGATAGGTTAATACGAGTAGTAATGAGTATTAAAGTCACGTCTGCCAACCCTAGCGCCGCGGTTCAACGGAACACCTCGAAATAATATAAAAACAAATTAAATCGTACGTGCACATAGTTACGTAACTATCTGACCACAGAATAAATAACAGCCATGTCTGAATCACTCCATTAAAATGTATTAAATTTGAACTGCTTCATTTATAAATGAATTAACACATAAAATATTTCGTGATCATAATTGCAAGCAATGAAAGCGTGATAATGAACAAAAGAAGAATTGGTAGAAATATTGGGTATATTTTTGAGTTCCCGTTAAAAAACCGGCCAAGTTCGAGTCGGACTCGCGCACGAACGAAGGGTTCCGTACCATTATCTATAAAAACGGCAAAAAATAATGTCTGTTGTATGAGAGCCCCACTTAAATATTTAAATAATTAAATAAATATTGCTGGACATATCACACAGCGCTATCTAGCCCCAAACTAAGCATAT
This sequence comes from Philereme vetulata, assembly GCA_918857605.2. Taxonomy (NCBI): domain Eukaryota; kingdom Metazoa; phylum Arthropoda; class Insecta; order Lepidoptera; family Geometridae; genus Philereme; species Philereme vetulata. The sequence goes on along the minus strand of OU975484.1, from coordinate 1,294,266 downwards.
CTTGTACTATGGGAACCAGATAACTGATAGAATACTTATATACTTTTTTTTTTGTAAATACATACTTATAATACATAGAGAAACAACCAGACCCGGAACAAATATCTGTAGATCATGCAAACATTTGTTCCGCAGCGGGTATCGAACCCGCTACCTCCTGCGTCTCAGCTGGCTATTCGCCCAATGCGCCACGGAGGTCGTCATTTATTTTATTCAATAGCACAATTTTATTAATTTACCTTATTTGAGATTGGTGCCGATTAAGCTAGTTCTCTAAATTGTATGAGCGCCCATACAACTCAGAGGACTAGCTACTTAGCGTCAACTATGTATGTATGGACACACCCTTTAATTTCCAACTTGTTTATTTTTGGAATTTATCATTTATTTGTGCTGTAAGACTTTGCTTTTTGCCAAATTTTGTGATTCTAGTTCAACGGGAACAAAGGAATATAGGGTTTCGACCCAAACCTATAGGGTACTTCAGGTTGGCTTAGAATTGTCAATTTTGGTTAAAAGCAAGGCCTTAGAGCGCAAGTAAAGGGAAAATTCAAAATATAAAAAAAAAAAAAATTAAGATAAATTTTGATACTTACAAGTTTTAGCGAAAATCTAAATTTGCCAATATCTTTTTATCGTGTTGACTCAGGACCTTGATCTTTATTCACCTAATAGGGACTATAGACCTCAGTTTCTGAGAAAATCAGTGGTGACACACGGACAGACGGAGAAGAGAGTGATCTTATAAGGGTTCCTTTTTACCTTTTGAGGTACTGAACCCTAAAAATAACACAGAACTTCCGATTTTATAAAATTATAAATCATTATTACTGCAAGGGTCAGTAAGTATTTTATTGTATTAATAGGATACTATTTCAATCTGATCTAACTGTATAATATGTACTTAAAATAGTACAGCCGAGAGGGAAAAACATAATGTGTTAAAACCTATTTAATTAAGTATCTAATAAAGTAGTTCTTTTTATACAACAAACAAGGAACCAGCTGATGTTAAGTGGCAATCATAGCCTTCAACAAAAAAGCAAAAGCATTGCCTTGTAGGTCACGTGCCCAACGTTACACTGATCTACGTCCATTAACTGGAGGCACACAGGTGTAAAACCTCTGGCTAAAGAGATACCCGATGAAGATATGCCGAATATAAAAGTCTCGATACGTGGGTAGTTTAAACTCACTGGTCACTGGATGTGTTTAAGGATCGTTAGTGCAAGCCGAGCTTAAGAATCTCATTATTGTATTTTTCGGTTATTTGCATGTTGTTGTTAATTTTTATTTGTAGATTTTAGCGTTAGTTTTACAATAATCTATGGATATTTATAATTTTAATATCTTAATTTTTTTTTGATTTTATATTTTTTTGCTGGACAAATCACACAACGCTATCTAGCCCCAAACTAAGCAGACCTTGTATTATGGGAACCAGATAACTGATAGAATACTTATATACTTTTTTTTTTTGTAAATACATACTTATAATATGTAGAAAAACAACCAGACCCGGAACAAATATCTGTAGATCATGCAAACATTTGTTCCGCAGCGGGAATCGAACCCGCTACCTTCTGCGTCTCAGCCGACCGTTAAATATGTCAATCTTTAAAGTTGGCAACACTGCACCTGCACTGTACATCAAATTGTCAAGTACCTAACACCTGACTGTATTTTGTCATTTTTATATTGTATTTTAAATAATAATAGTTAAAATACTGTAATTAATATTTCAAATACACGACTTAAAAATATTTTGTACTTTGTATTTTAAATACGTGCGAGTTAGTATTTTGTTATATGTATTTTAATTAACGCAAAGCATGTATTTTGCCTGACTCTCTCTCTGACTGTACGAGACCGCACGCGTGGCTTAACGTGCGTGCCTGGAGAAAGATAGATAGACATATAACTCTTTGTTTTTACACCAAATTACAACTATTTAACATAGAAAAGTCATATGCGGTGGTATAATATCGCTTACAGCAATCTCTTCCAGGCAACCTTTATATTGACTGGATTAAAAAGAACGTCAGAGGAGACGGTGTAACAAGTATTTATTTACGATAAATAATAAATATACATGTTCATAAATACATAATACATAATGTAAAGTATTACATTAATATTATGAGATGATGATAAAAGATAAAGAGCACAGTGACTTTAATTACAGAAATAATATAAAATAAATGGTGTCAAGACTAAAATACAGAACAAATAGTTGAATCATTTAAATACCGTTTCAAACGATTTATAGATAGCTCAATTACCCATCTCACTACCAGGTAGAAGTGTCCCCAGGACACTGGCTGCATTGTACCGCTGAATTGCAATGCTTATGCGTTGACCTAGATAAGCGCCAGCTCTTGGATCACACGTAGGGAATGCAATCCCGATCTCGCGAGATCTCGTGTAATTTTTCGGGATCAATCCCGACGCATCATATGACGAGATCCCGTTCGAGATTGACGGGATTGGGTGGCAGTGGTCAGCGACGCTACACACGTCCACTCGGGGCGCAAGCGGCGCGCTGACTGACGGCCGCGAGCGGCAGGAACGCCAAACAGCGTTAGAAAACTATTCCGACTATTTCCGAATATTAGCGACAGGTGACGATAATTATTTAGTTGGTAAGATTAAAGAATAAAGATTTTTATTTTCTTTTGAGTAATATGTTATTTTAGTTAACCTCACTATCACAAACATGCAGTTATTAGCTTTTTCAGTCATCCGAATTTAACATTTTTTTTAAACTAGACGGGATCCCGCGGTATTGATATTTCTAATCCCGCGGGATCTCGAATTTGCAATCACGAGTCGGGATTGCATTCACTAATCACACGTCGCTTCGACCAGACGTCCAGAAAGAAAACGCGATGGGCCCCGGTACGCCATGGACAACCTCGGATTTCTTACTTACGGAGACCCGTAAAGATATCCCGCAAGAGGTTATTCAGAGACACTTAACATGTTACAAGCCTATCGCCGCTTATAAGAATACTAAACCACTAATTTTTGGTTCTACCGGAGAAGTAAGTAATGTACCAATGCATCTAAAGAACACCTTTTCACAGAAACACAATGCAGTATAACGCATTGTAACTTGGTTGCCTTTTACTTCCCAATTAAAAATGTTTTGCCAACCAAATTTATTCAATAACAAATAAAAAGTTGAATGTTTATGAGCCTGGCGTGCAATTACTACTTACAAGGCGCATAAAGAGATACATGTACTTCTACTTACTGTCACACTGTGGCTATCCCGACAGCCATCACAATTTACGTCTTTCGAATGCACCTTTTAATTGCAATGGATCAATAACCTCATTAAGGGAGTCTTTAATTAAATTCATTAATTTAATGTATTGCCAATGCACGAGGTAACTTACCTCGCAAGCTATAAAAACGTTATTAACCAACGTGTTTGTAAATTTGAACCCTATGACTTGGTAACAAATCAGTTTTTGAATACCTACAGTTTTGACTATCACCTCAGCCGATAGACGTCCATAAACACATAGGTATATCTCGTAATTCACAACGAACGGTCCTGAGCAGCCTCCATCAATCTACTTTCTGCGATTGCTTCAATGTCATTGCTCCAATAAGTGGGGGGAGGGGGGGGGGGAGGGCTTTTTATTTTATTTATAAGGCACACATTATACGATATATTTAAATAAAATAAAAACTTGTTCTGGCTTGAAACATAACTTATGAGCGGCTGTACGCACAGGAACATAGAAAAAAAACTCGTTGAAGAAACGAAAAATGCATAGGTACTAGTTTACTACTATAGGTGTCTTCTAGACCTTCGTGCTTCATTTAAGACTTCAACACTTTCTCTATCAAAAATAAAAAAAAACCGAACGGTCCCGACTTTACACTGGTCATCATCATCATACCAGCATTAGACGACCTCAGAATATATGCCTCCTCTATTCAGAGTGCTCCTAAATATACAGTACCGATCCCCGAAAAGGGATTCTGTCTATGAAATAGAACAACTTTTCATAGATATTAAATTAAATTGCAAAAGCATTTTGCACAAAAAATTTGATAAACTTTTTTATTTTAAAGTTTAGTCATGAAAACCTAACAGACAGACATACAGACAGATAAACGGAGTTACTTTCATGTTTATAATATTAGTATGGATTAAGATGAATTAAATACAACCTTGACCACATTCTGTGGTACCTAGGATCGTTAGATCGTTTCTTATCTAAAATCTAGAATGATTACTTAGGACTATACAGATGACCTACTGTAAAGAAAGATTATTCTCAAAGCAGTCTTTGTAATTAGTATAATAGCTCGTGTCTAGACGAGATGTTCTATAACCATGTATTGTTACAATTAATAGAAAACAATATATTGCGTTGCAAGTAAAACAAAATATATTGAAGGGACGGTCTCTAAACAAAAAATTAAAAATATATGTATCTATAAAATTTTTCATGTTTTATCATCAAAATCTCGAGAAAATCGGTAAAATGCTGCTCGACAAAATGTTAGAGAACTAGCGTATTTTACGATGCCACAGATTACGTACGTTAAGATCCTCAATCATCATCATCATCAGCCGGAAGACGTCCACTGCTAAACATAGGCCTCTCCCTTAGATCGCCACAACGAGCGGTTGGTAGCCGTTTGCGCCCAACGGCTCCCCGCGATTCTTACTAGATCGTCGGTCCACCTTGTGGGGGGCCGGCCTACGCTGCGTCTTCCAGTCAGTGGTCTCCACTCGAGAACCTTTCTTCCCCAACGGTTATCGGTTCTACGAGCGATGTGGCCTGCCCATTGCCACTTCAACTTGCTAATTTTGAGAGCTATGTCAGCAACTTTAGTTCTTCTGCGGATTTCCTCATCATATTGAGATCCTCAATATACACGAATAATTAAAATAAATGTGTATAGAACTTTACGTTTTCCTGAGAGTTATAAAAATGTTTTTCACAATAACTCAGACACCCTGAACAAGCTTCATGTTTAAGATCTGAAGAGTTTTGACACAAATGAGATTCACTGGGGGTTACATAGAAAGATTCCCTGGGGGTTACATAGAAAGATTCCCTGGGGGTTACATAGAAAGATTCCCTGGGGGTTACATAGAAAGATTCCCTGGGGGTTACATAGAAAGATTCCCTGGGGGTTACATAGAAAGATTCCCTGGGGGTTACATAGAAAGATTCCCTAGGGGTTACATAGAAAGATTCCCTGGGGGTTACATAGAAAGATTCCCTGGGGGTTACATAGAAAGATTCCCTGGGGGTTACATAGAAAGATTCCCTGGGGGTTACATAGAAAGATTCCCTGGGGGTTACATAGAAAGATTCCCTGGGGGTTACATAGAAAGATTCCCTGGGGGTTACATAGAAAGATTCCCTGGGGGTTACATAGAAAGATTCCCTGGGGGTTACATAGAAAGATTCCCTAGGGGTTACATAGAAAACTTTTTTTTTTCGTTCATTGGTATACTATAAGGTTTCTTTTTAAATACTTCTAAGTGATTCTTATTTAATTATTCAAGTTCAATTGAACCCTGCAAAATTAAACTAAACCTTTTGTTATAACTTTTAAATTTATCATAATAGCATCTTTTTATTATACCGATTACAGAAAAATATTTAAGAAATAACAAAAACAAAAGAAATGCTCAATAAGCGGTCTTAGAGGTAAAATAGATTTTCAAACCACCTTAGAATGGAGTGGACTGGATTCCTTTTCTTATGTATTAAAATGAAACTCAAAATCCTCTCTCCTTATTATTATTGTGCCAGACCGGATCCGTAATGATCACAAATTTGTACCTACCAAATTACTCACCTAAGATTACATTGCAAGAAATAATGATTATCAAATCATAGTATCAAAAAATCTTCGTATCTATCAGGTACAGTACAATAAACGTACTGAAAACAATAAAACAAAAGGAGTATTGCCAAAGCTTTACAAAAACATCGCGAATCGACCTTCAATCTATCGCCAGCTTACATCAAATATATATGAACGATATTTCACTTATCAGGCCATCAGCGAATTACAACGTCTCTGAAGACAATACAATAGATGGGAATCGAGAAGCCTTGGAAACGAACACACCCGGATTAGATGACTATCAAATTAATGTACTGTCGAGGAACATTGTATTATACGTAGTACCAAGTTTGCATGAGCTGGTGTTTTTTTTTTTATTTGCTTTTGAGGCTTTAAATCACTGCGGTCACGAGGCCTATTGTGATCGCCACTTGTGTTAATATCGCCCTTAGTTCATGGGGGGGCGTTTAAATCTCACCACTAAACCCTACAGCTGTTAAAAACGGTAGGATATTCTTAGGGGTTTATCACCCCTAAGAATATCCTAACAGTTATCCTGTTAGCTCCTGCGGGCTAAGAATGTGAATTCTTCTTCTTATTCTTTCGTGTCAATGGCTATTTGAATTCTAAATTTGATTAGCCCAATAAAGAGCAACTTCCACACCCCTCTCTGTTGCCTGGTACAAGTCATTCCGTGTGCAGGTGGTTGGGCATAGAGGACATGATAGCAGGTGGGCCATTGTTTGTATGGTGGCCCCGCAGTGGCACTGGCTCCGGTATGGGTCGATGTAGCCCCACTTGCCTAAATTGTCTAGGCAGCGGCCAACTTGAGTGCGCAACCGGTTTAGGGACTTCCAAATTGGCCACTGCACCTTGTAGCCGGAAGGAAGATGCTCCGCTGGTGGAATGTAACCAGGAGGGACAGTGTAATGGGAGGACCATAATTCAAGTCTCGCTACTGCTGGGCTTTTATCCGTGGGATGAATGAATGAGGAATGTGAATGAATGCTACGGAAATGAAAAGTCCACATTGAAAGAGTACTGGTATCAAAATAATTTCAAGGGTGGAAGAATAAAGCTGGGAGCCATTGGGTGCAGGCCACACGAGCTTTTTCACTCACGAGATCAATGGGGAAGGCTTATGTTCAGTGGTCGCCTTATGGTTGATATGATGACGATGGAAATAATTCCGTGATAGTACATTATAATTGTGATCACTGATGCATGAGCCAGATCGGCAAAAACGAACCACACGTTTACTACAGGTACATTTGAAATTATAATCTTAACAAACCCATTGTTTATCCTCGGAATAATAAATTCAGTTTTGTATCTTCATCATGATTTGGAGCAGATTGGAACAGATGCTTTATTGAAGAAGTTTTTGTTAAGTGCGGTTAAAAGCGAAAGCTAATCAGAGAATATATTAAGTGGTCTGGTAAATCTAGCTTAACTCTATATATAAAAATGAATCCCTTATTTCCCTTGGTCACGCCATCACGCGTGAACGGCTGGACCGATTTTGCTAATTCTTTTTTTGTTGTATTTCTTATTGTCAGAAGAAAGTTATTATGAGAGAAAAAAATAAGAAACTTGCGCGCAAAATTAGAAAATTTAAGAATACTTAACCACCATATAAAATTATTTATAATCTAACTTTCGCGCTTTTATAATGTAACCTTATGACGTTTGACATAGAATTGACAGAATGCGTGCTGCAAATATCGTAAAAGAGGATGTAAAAAAATGAATATCTTTTGAAACAGATGCTTCGGTCGGAGTTATCCCGAAATATTGTCTATATATGTATATATATATAAATGAATTGCTGTTCGTTAGTCTCGCTAAAACTCGAGAACAGGTGGAGCGATTTGGCTAATTTTGGTATTGAATTATTTGTTGAAGTCATTCATTTTCTCATACATAATGATGGCCGGGGACAACAATTGACCATTCTACCAAGGTGGCGTATATTGACAGCCCGCGTTATATGCATGTCAAGGCGGTACGAAGTTCGGCGGGTCCACTAGTGCTTTATATATTTCGCCTTGCTTTAGACGGTAATTAATAGGCATATATTATTTGTCGTTTTAGATAGATCTGGCGAAACCATTGTGCGTAACAAATGTGCCCCTTTATATAGAGTGATCATCAAAGAACTAGTGACAAGACAGACGAATGAAGACAGAACTGCAAAGCAGTCGCACCCACACGTCTCGCATACGCCTCTATTCTATTTATACAAATTGCCGCGACCCCGATATGAACCGAGATCATTTTATTGTTCGCTCATCACGACAATTGGAATCTATCCGTCGCGTGACAAGTTAAGTGGCTCTAGAGGTTACGGACGATACAAGTGGACAGTGGACTCACAGATGAGCTAGTAACCAAACCTGAAGGCCAGATTTCGTAAAAATCAACTTTCATTGTTAGTACGAGTCATCATCCTCATCAAAGTCAAAGGACGTCTATTGCTGAACATAGGCCTCCCTCGTAGATTTCCAGAGCGACCGATCTTCTGCGATTTGAATCCCACGCTTGAGTCTCTTTTGACGATTATGCATTGCTAATCGTGACTAAAGGTAACATTGCTGGAATTTATGCACAAATTATTTATAATCAAACGCTTTGAAAATAAGCTAAATAGCGAATAAACATTAGTCACAAAGTTAAATGCGAAACTAAACGCTACACCATCAATCTTCTAACAAAGATTAACAGAAGCTGCAAATAATTAATATTACAAGTTTAATTTGCATTTCGGCGCCTTTTGAGAATATTTCATTTGTTTTAGGACTTTTTATGATTATTTTCACTAAAAACGGGATTGATAACTTGATTTGTGAGTTTTTGAGTATCCCGATATTTCGACGCAGTTGCATGCGCCATGTAATCTAGATTTTAATTTGACAATGTATGGTTTATGTAATTAATGTTTCGAAAATGGTGTGAACCATGTCAGTTAAAAAAACATTTTTGATTATTTTGCACAAATAAGCACTGAGATCTGACGAGATGAGGTATGTTGCAGTCAACAGCTCTGCAGAGTCATGAAAGTTGTCCAAGTTCACAGATTGGATTAATTAATATTTACTATGAATTCCTGCAATTACATTCGGCAATGTAACGTCAGCTTTAGATGACAAAATATGTTACCTAGTTTTTAATTACTCATAATAAGTGAATGAAGGGTTTTTTTTAATGAGAAAATAAAGATTATTTAAACTGAAATTGAACTCAAATTTACTCGAATTGAACTCTTTACAGGTAACTTCTTTGGGAAATCTTATACTAAATTATAGAAATTTAAAGAGGACCGAAGAATATGGCGCAATAGATAGGAGATACAAAATGCCAACAGATCTAAAAGAAAGAAAAAAATGTATGTTAGTAACTATTTGAGGCAAAAATAGTATATATATTAAACCCAATGCTTAAAAATTTTAATAGTATTTCATCACTCATCGTCATGCTCTGAAAGTAGCTCATAAAATGTGATTTGCGGCCCTAGAGCCGAAAGTAAATTCGAAAATAGTACTAGGCTAATCACATTCATGGAAACAGCTACAATTTTTGACCTAGCCCTTGATATTTTCAATCCAGTTTACATAGGCTCAATAACCGTTCAGTTCCTCAGTACCTCAGCTTCGAAAATAAGTATGTAGGCAAGTAACTGTCCTTCGCTAACCGGCTAGTTACTGGGCTATTGCAACAGAGACTTTAATAATCCTATACATTATAATTAATAAAAATCACCGCTGATAAATTCACCGTCTTAAGCCCAAAGGTGCATCGACTCGATATAAAAAAATGACGATAAACAAGTCATACACAGGATGTGTCTGTCGCCCCGATAGCGATTCTTATTAACATGTTTTAGCCATTAATTATTCAAATGAACACCGCTTTGTCACAGATTAATAGATAGTACCTTAAAAAAGATAACTCATGACAAGGCTTTGAGTACGAAAGTCCTATTAATATTGCGAAGGTCCTTTCTAAGATCCTTGTCTTTTTTTTAATCTATTTTTTAGTTCAGAAGTTCAAACAAGGAGTTTGCCAAAGAGCGATGGAGCGCAGCATTTTGGATGTAAAGCGGATCGACCGGATTCCAAACTCCTGGCTGCGCTCGAAGACCGGCATCGCTGACGTGGGCATCAAGGCTGCAAAGCTGAAATGGGACTGGGCGGGTCATGTCTCCCGTATGCAACCCGATAGGTGGGCCAAGAAGACAAGCATTTCAATTTCAAATAGTCTTTATTAACCAACTTACTACTAGTATTTTTACAATAAAATTGTTTAAATAATCTAAATTAGACATTGGTTTTTTCAAGGTTGTTTTGCTTTTCAGCATAGGCCTCCCCCAGAGTCTTCCATAATTCACAATCTTGAGCTGTCCTCCTCCACATCGCGCCTGCTGTAGCTCTTAAGTCGTCTTCCCATCTTCGAAATGGTCTGCCTCTTTTTCTCTTTCCTTCCCTAGGATACCATTCTGTTACGTCCCTAGCCCATTTTTCCTGTTTACTTCGGATGTAATGGCCTGCCCACTTCCATTTTAGGTTTTTGATTGTGTACGTGACATCTGCAATATTTGTCTTCCTTCTTATGAGTTTAAGATTTATTTTATATTTCTTTTTTTATTTATCATGGTTCTTTCTATAATATGTTGACATGTTTCTAATCTTTTGATATTCTCTTTCGTTAGAGACCATGTCTGGCAACCACAGGGAGAATTCAAGAAGTAAAGCATATGAACTCCTAAAGACGGAAAGCGACGCCGAGGAAGGCCTAAAAACGCTGAAACGATGACTTGGACGTCTTCCAAAGAGACTGGCGGGATATGGTTCTAGCCCGTGATAAGTGGAAGGAAGACGGGGAGGCATTTGCCCAGCAGTGGGACAGTATGGGCTAGTAAAAAAACCTATTTTTTAGGGAACTTGCGTCATTCTTTACGACTTTACGTTGTTCTTTAAGCATCCTCCTTCAGCAGGCCGTATGTGGACCGGTAGAGCATGTTAGCCGAGTCAGATGTTTGTTCAGATATCACACTCTGAAACAGGCCGACATCGATCTGGTTCACTTTCATACTTGTCTCAAAAAGTACGCTTAGTGCTCCTACGACAATATACGAGTATTGTACGACAAATGTTAGTATTTGTATAGTTTTGTATACTAATTTTTTTTTGTGTGCAAATAAATTCATTTTATCTATACTAATAGTCAAACTATTATATCTAGTATATACTACATACTTTTAAATCATTACGCTCCTTTTGTGCAGCCCGGTAAAAAGTAGCCTATGTCCCAATCCTGGTCATAGTCTATCTGTATACCAAATTTCAGTCGTAAAAACGTAACAAACAATCAAACAGAGTTACTTTCGCATTAATAATATTAGTATGGAAATTAGATTGTATTATATATATTGTCTTCGGGAAAAGCAGAATACGGTAAAGACATTGTCATTATCTTGAACCAACAAGTTGTATTTTAAACAAACAGCACGTTTATCCGGAATACTGTAAAACAAACACTGTAGATTTATGGTCGATATTAACGGCGAAAGGCATCAACGGTGAATTCGGCTTTTAGGAAGTTTCCCCTCGTGGCCGATGGCACATACACTTGCCAAACGTGTGTCACTTCACATATAATTGCAATGTAAAATGAGCTTTGTAACGCTGGTGTTAGATATCAATAATGGTTATAGATGCAAAAATATGGTAGCCCTCATGACCTCGGAAGAAATTGACAAATATAATTGAACTGGTAAAAGAATACAAACAATATGTTAATATATAAACGACCTCCGTAGCGCAGTGGGCGAATAACCGGCTGAGATGCAACAGGTAGCGGGTTAGATTCCCGCAGCGGAACAAATGTCTGCATAATCCACAGATATTTTACAAAAAAAATATATCTATAAGTATTCTATCAGTTATCTGGCTCCCATAATACAGGCTCTGCTTAGTTTAGGGCTAGATAGCGCTGTGTGAAATGTCCAGTAAAATTATTTTTTGTTCGGGGTCTGGATGATTTTCTATATTTTATAAGTATGTGTTTACAAAAAAGGTATGTAACTGTTCTATCAGTTATCTGGTTCCCATAGTACAAGCTCGCTTAGTTTGGGGCTAGGTAGCGCTGTGTGAAATGTCCAAGGAGGAGGTTTATATGTGTTTTTTAATTATTGACAAACTACGAGTTCGAAACCGCGGTCGGAAGCTATAAATAAATAAATATAGCTGGACATTTCAGACAGCGCTATCTAGCCCCAAACTAAGCAGAGCTTGTACTATGGGAACCAGATAACTGATATAATACTTATATAATTTTTTTTTGTAAATACATACTTATAACATATAGAGAAAGAACCAGACCCGGAACAAATATCTGTAGATCATGCAAACATTTGTTCCGCGGCGGGAATCAACCCGCTACCTCTTGAGTCTTAGCCGGCTATTCGCCCACTGCACCACGGAGGTCGTCACGAGCTATATTCGCAAGGTTGTCAAAATATGATCTTGACATCACTGAAGCCCAACTGAGCAAACTTGAGCGCCTTCAAAACCTCTGTATTCGGTTCATATTTGGCTTGCGCAAGTATGACCATATTTCTGATTTTCGCACAAAGCTCAAGTGGCTCCCCATCCGTCTTCGCCGGAATGCACACATACTGTCCATTTTGTATAACATAATTTTTAACCCTTCTTCTACCTTCTATCTTAAAGAGCGTTTTGAGTTTCTCCACCAGACTAATGATCGCAATTTACGTTCTTCAGATTCCCTCCAACTTAAAACTCCTGTCCATACGACAGAGTTTTATAGTCGATCCTTCACTGTAACAGCCGTACGATTGTGGAACGCTTTGCCCCTCTTTATAGGAACATCCAAGTCTATTAGTAATTTTAAAACAAAAGTGCACGCCCATTATATGTCCTTGTGTTGAAGTTGTAGCTGCTTGTTAATTCATCATAACCACTTTTAGAGTTGCTTATTTAAATTAAATGTGTGTTATTACTGGTAATTTAGGTTTATAGTATGTAGATATGTTTTTAAATTTATATAGATGCACCGCCGTCATGTGTTACATTTTTATCCTGTCCATACAAAGGTTGTCTGGAAGAGATAGCTTTTAGCGATAAGACCGCCCATTGTACTAAATCTATTTGTAAAAATTATGTTCTGTATTTTACTTTGGTGTACAATAAAGAGTTATCTTATCTTAAGAAAAAAGGTCGTGTGAAATAACTGACCGCAACATTCCGAATAGCAGGACAGAAGCTTTGTGCTAAATAGTGAATGGTCAACTTTATAAAGTTATGGAAACATTAATAAATCTCGTTGCAATCTGTCACAGAACTATAAAACTTTTGCAAGTAAAATTAATCTTTGAATAAGGAATCGGAACAACTTTCCGGTTTATTATTCCTCTGAATTTTAAACAACCTTTAGAAGGATGAAAATGTTTTCTTGTACTATATCTCCTGGTAGCTTTTAAATTTTAAACAATCCTCTGGAAAGTAATGGTGAACCGTTGGCAATGGTGGGTTTTTATAAATAATAGTACCTTGTCGTGCCAAACAAATCGCTTCAACTTTAATTTATTAGTGCGAGTAGGGAGTGAAACTCGCTTCCGGCGTCTGTTTTTCAGCACCACTACATATCATTAGATGTTAGATGTCTACTGTTGAACTGAACATAGGCCTCCCCCGTTGATTTCCAGAATGAATAATCATCGCTTACTATGCGAGGTCGTGATCAAACGCTAGCATATAAATTATATAAAAAACGGTTTCACTCCGGGAGTGCAGACAGAAGCGAAGCGCTCAATGTTTAGGTATTCAAAATTTAAAAGCAGACTACACTACAGATACTTACACATATACAGAGGTGTCAGTAACGGTAACAGTATCACGAGTTCAAAAGTTTTTTCCCCATCTCAATAAATTCCTAACGCGCCTAAAGAAGTTTAAAACTTCATAAAAACTTGTTCCATTAAAATGTTCTATACATTTCAACAATAACAATCTGTACTATGAAACATTACCTTATAACGAATTATCTGTGTAATATATTACCGAAGCTTGTGTAGCAATTTTCTCGCAATGTCTTGTTTTATCACGAAAAATCTGTGTCGATTTATTCTGCCAATTTATTGAAGCCTGTGGTATTGGGGAATCCTTATGAGCTTTCATTCCTTTTCGTTGTAATCATAGGATTTCGTCATCAATAAATATTGGAGTTGAGTTGTACTTTCTCACAAAATAAAAACTCATTAACACGTTCCCAGCGGCACAGATTTATCTGTACTTTCTTTTACTGCGTTACGGGTCGTTTTTAACGTTGTCCTAAACCCGATATTAACAGAGAGAACCGGCACGAGGCATATTAAACCCCACCGCCCGTAGGAGACCAAAATCCTTTTTTTGGCGCCAAATAAGACAGTGTACGGTTCTTTTTTTGTGTGCGGCACGAGGTCTAAGAAACCCGGCGTTGAGTTTGGTATACCATAGAACTAGGAATCAATAGCACATCTCAGACATATAGTTATCTTTTTTCTACACTGAACCAGATGGAAGTTTTGCCTCCCGCACGACAGAGATGTGTAAGTTTTTTCTAACCGCTATAAAGATAAGACACGGACAGGGTGTTTCAAGCCCTGTTTCGCACTTATCGTGTTAAGGTCGTGCGAATTACTCATTATATGAGCCAAAGGACGTCCACTGCTGAACATAGGCCTCCCCCATAGATTTCCAGGGCGAACAATCTTGTGCGGCCTGCACCCAACGGCTCCCACCAACCTTTATCAGGTCGTCTTTCCATCTAGTGGGAGGCCGTCCTTCACTGCGCTTTCCAATGCGTGGTATCAATTCGAGAACCTTTCTGCCACAACGGCCGTCAGTCCTTTGAGCTATGGGCCCTGCCTACTGCCACTTTAGCTTGCTAATCCTTTCTGATGTGTCGGTGACTTTGGTTCGTCTACGAATCTCCTCATATGTGCTCTGTGGGGTGGCGACGGTTTTTAATACAAATCTCGTCTCACGTCGTCTAAAGTTTCCAAAATCCTCCCAACGGTCTTTACCTTTCGATATATCTCACTATCCTCAATGGTTTCGAGATCGTCCCACCAACGTTTATCGACTTACCTCAAATGAAATAAGTTCATATTGTCCCGTCATGAACGCCTAAATACAAAAGGCGACAAACGCTACGACAAAAAAACATGTTTTTATTGTATGTATTTGGAAAGTTTGAGCCGTAAATCACCTCACTCATTTAACTAACAGCGTATTTCGAAAAAAACTTTACGACAGAAAAATTACTCGACGCTTACCTAATTTATAAACTGTTCTCAAACTTTTAAATCTTCATCAAAAAGAGGGACAAGACATTTTCTTCGGTTGAACTTTTATTTCAAGTGTGCTAATTATGTACCTACTGCATTTTAAAGTTATTTATACGGACAATGCTACTTAAGATCCTCTAATGAATAATTTACCATAGGAATTTCTGCAAACTTGATACTTTTTTTTTTATGTTATTTGTGGGGAAACAGGCTTACGGACCACCTGATGGTAAGCGGTCACCGTCGCCTATTGACACCGGCAACACCCGGGGTATTGTCGATGCATTCCCTACACTGTAGAAACCTCTTTAAATTTCTCTTAAAGCGTGCCATGTCGTAGTCTTATGGGAAAACCTCAGATAGTAGCTCATTCCACATCTTGCAAGTATGGGGTAGAAAAGATCGCATGAAGCGTGTGATGTGCGATACCCAATTGTCGATTATATGTGGATGAGCTTTATTACGTTGTCGAGAAGTGCGGTGGTAAAATCTCGACGACGGGATGAGATCTGGAATACTCTTAATTTAAGTGAAAAATGTCATGTCCAATTACAGTTGTTATTTTTATTTGTTTAAAACTATACAGATCCGATAAATATCATGCGTCACATGTCACACAGGACTTGATAGGTTACAATTTACAAAATACACCGTGTCCTTTAAATCACTGTCTTCCCAGAACAAACGTTTCTCAGACCATGGTCTACTAACTGTTAATAGCATCAAATAAGAAAACTAAAAAAATAAAATGTAGACCTTCTCAATTAAGTCTAGTTTTGTTCAAAAACTAACCGTGACATAAAGTTCCCATGAACTTATGCTAGCCGTAGCGTATACCTACTTCTTAGTACCTAGTAGCTACCGGTCAGAGCGCTATGTTGTAGGGCGTAACGTTAAAATAGACGTTTTTAGTACGCAACTTTTTATATTTTTCAAAGACCAATTTCGTTTTGTTTTTTAATTTGATGTTATAAACTGTTGTTTTGATGTCATAGACCATGGTCTGAACAACGTTTGTTCTGGGAAAACAGTGATTTAAAGGACACCGTGTATACAGGAAATTCATAACACTTATATTTTTTTGGTTATTATTAATTTGGTTAATCACACACGAAACTATGACGGTTAGAATACAATTAAATTATATTATAATTAATTAATTTATTAACAACATGTAGTACTTCACTCGATTATAGTTAATGGTACACAATTATATACACGTATTTTTTTTACAAAATAAAAGAACCCCAATCCTTCTTTTTGCTTCGGGGATTTAAAACTGACATAGCTAAGAACCCCCCCCCCCCCCCCCCCCCCAGTTAAAAAATCTATTAAAAATCTGCGTCCGATCGGTCCGTCCATTTCGAAACTGACATACACACAGCCAAACTTATAACACCTCTCTTATTGCGTCGGGGGTGACAAACTAAGTATATATTTACTTATGGAGCGTCCATTAATTACGTGAGGCGTTTTTGTCGATTTTTAACCCCCCCATCCTTTTATCTATTGTGAGATTTTTAAAATTTGTATTCTTAGCGTAAATGCGTTGGACTTACATACATATGTAAAAAATACAATTGGCTTTATTATTTTTATTTAAGACTAGTATTCAAAATCCATGTTTGATTTTTAAATATGGATTTTGAACGTAACTGGATGGATCTCTGTGGATGGAAAGCGACACCGTGTAAGGCCTAAGAAGCGGTGGCGAGATGATTTGGACGCTTTTTATAGGGACTGGCGGGATTTGGTACAAGATCGAGAAAAGTAGAGAGATGAGGAGGTGGGGGGCCTTTTGCCCCGCAGTTGGACAGCATAGCTTAGATAAAAAAAGTATTCAAAATTGCTTCTCTCGTAATCAAGAATCACATTGATATTGAACAAAATATACGTGTTATTTGCCGAACCCCCCCTTAATGGAAGCCCCCTCACCCCAATTATCGTAATCTTATCTTCTATCAATATTCCTTTGCATTGCATCTATGTATAGACACATGATCCTTTAACTAATTTTGCATTAACAAATTGGATCCTACTTCTGATTCGACCTGATTGAATTAGGAAAATTGGCCTTCAGCATTAGCGCGAGTTAACCACAAACTATGGAGCTATGGAGAGGGCTATGCTTGGGGTTTCTCGACGGGATCAAATCAGAAATGAGGAGATACGTAGGAGAACTCAAGTCACCGATATAGCCCGACGGATTAGCACGTTGAAGTGGCAATGGGCAGGCCATATAGCACGCAGAACAGAGGCCACGGACCGGCAAGCGCAGCGTAGGACGTCCACCTACAAGATGGGCAGACGACTTGGTAAGAACCGCAGGTCGGCGTTGAATGCAGGCCGCTTCCAACCGCAGTTCCTGGAGATCAATGACGGAGGCCTTTGTCCAGCAGTGGACGTCCTACGGCTGATATGATGATGATGATGAACCACAAACATTTTTCAACAGGGTTTTTAACCTTAAACTTTCAAAAGAGATTTTGCAATATAATAATGCATATATGTTAAGGAAACCACGGCACTGTATCTATGCATTACCTCAAATGTTTCGTCTAAATAAGACTTGGCCTACAGGTACATGTAGCAATCAGATCCTAATCCAATAATGTTACACAAAACAGACTTAATGTCTTAGAAGTTTAATTCCGAGAATTTCAAACGCACGGTTAACAGCTGACGAACACAAAAAATAAAATGTAAAGCCTCGATAAATTACATCAAACAAAAGCTATAGGTACCACATATAAAGTATCAGATGAACCAAACCAGTTGCAATAAAACCGACTGTTAAATTGATAGCAGAAGCTAGTAGCGAGGTTAGTGCGCCTGACTCGGGAGTAAAAAATAACTATATTAAGTATTTCTTGAAAATAGTAGTTCACTCATCAAAATTCCCCAGAACCTGAAGACTAAAGTCTTCAACCAGTGTGTGTTGCTAGTGATGACCTATGGCACTGAAACGTGGTCCTTTACTCATGGCCTCATGACCAAGTTCAAGGTCGCTCAACGAGCTATGGAGAGGGCTATGCTCGGGGTTTCTTTGCGTGACAAAATCCGCTATGAGGAAATCCGCAGAAGAACTAAAGTTGCCGACATAGTTCTCAAAATTAGCAAGCTGAAGTGGCAATGGGCGGGCCACATCGCTCGTAGAACCGATAACCGTTGGGGAAGAAAGGATCTCGAGTGTGAGACCACGGACTGGGTAACGCAGCGTAGGCCGGCCGCCCACAAGGTGGACTGATGATCAAGTAAGAATCTCGGGGAGCCGTTGGGCGCAAACGGCTACCAACCGCTCGTTGTGGCGGTCTAAGGGGGAGGCCTATGTTCAGCAGTAGACGTCTCCCGGCTGTTGATGATGAGTAGTTCACTCGATTATAGTTAAAATGACTTTTTTGGTAGCACTATCCAAATTCCAGTTAAACTATTTTTTTATACGACCTGGAAAAGGAACAAGTATATGGCCCACCTGATGTTAGGTAGTAGCCATCATCACATCATTACTTCATACTCGTAGTATAAAAAAAGTCGCTTCCCGCTGTCTGCCTCTATGTACGCTTAGTTCTTTAAAACTACGCAATGGATTTTGATGCAGATTTTTTTAATAGATAGAGTGATTCAAGAGGATGGTTTATATGTATAATACATGCATAATATAGTAGAGAAACATAAATAATTTTAGATGTTTCTGATGTGATGTCGTAAATAAACACATTTTTTGCGCTTACATTGCAAACGCTGGCTGAACCCTACGAGACAGATAAAAATAATGTACTACAGTATTGTACACCTTAAAAAGTAGGGAATGCAATCCCGATCTCGTGTAATTTTTCGGGATCAATCCCGACGCATCATATGTCGAGATCCCGTTCGAGATTGGGCGGCAGTGGTCAGCGACGCTACACACGTCCGCTCGGGGCGCAAGCGGCGCGCTGACTGACGGCCGCGAGCGGCAGGAACGCCAAACAGCGTTAGAAAACTATTCCGACTATTTCCGAATATTAGCGACAGGTGACGATAATTATTTAGTTGGTAAGATTAAAGAATAATGATTTTTATTTTCTTTGAGTAATATGTTATTTTAGTTAACTTCACTATCACAAACAAGCAGTTATTAGCTTTTTCAGTCATCCGAATTTAACATTTTTTTTAAACTAGACGGGATCCCGAAACATCCGGGATCCCGCGGGATTGATATTTCTAATCCCGCAGGATCTCGAATTTGCAATCTCGAGTCGGGATTGCATTCCCTATTAAAAAGGTCTACAATAAATCCACGATGGTATATGTCCATCTCTTAAGGATAACCCCGAATAACCATTTTAATTCCTTTACTTTTGACGAGAAATAATGTCCTATTTACGAAGCGGTTTTAAGCAATACAGCATTAATCCTTATGAAATTAAGTACCATAAATACATTGTGCATTTAATATACATACTCGTATGTACAATTAATACATAAATACATTCTGTAGTACGAGTATATTTAGTATCAGCTTTGCACCCGTGCGAAGCCGGGGCGGGTCGCTAGTCTACAATAAAGCATTGCCTCGTAGGTCACGCACCTAAGAAACGTACACTATAACTGCCCTGCGTCCCTCAACTTGAGGCATACAGGTGTAAATCCTCATGTGCCTGTAGTTTCACGGGCTACCCTTCAAACCGAAACACAGAAATAGGTGGCAGAAGTAGGTAGAGTGGTAGTCCTTTCCCAGGTGACGCCTTTTACTCTTCAAACGGAACTCTTTTACTCATAAACTAACCAACTTGTGATCTGGTTCAAGTATAAAGACCACGCCACGGTGTAAGAGACACGTAAGAAAAGACGTATTGCCCTTTGTAGACTCCATAAAGTTAGTAAATCGTTTAAAGGGCAAGGTGTACGCTTTTATAACAAACTCCCAAGTGATGTACAAAAATTGACCATTAACAAATTTAAAAACGCAATTAATCAAAATCTTTATAAAAAAGCCTACTATAAAATATCGGATTATTTAGATGATAGTGAAGCTTGGGATTGAAATTGCTCCAACTCGTTCAAAATGTTACAATTTAGACGTAATTTATTTTCTGTAATGTAATGTACTCGTATTCTAAAACGATCATTAAAAAACAACCAGCCTTGTTTCTTGCCTTTCTTTCCTGGCTTGGTCGCGAAGGAACAGGCAGTAAAATTGACGTTTCAAAGTGATCCTTGTGATTTTATTTCATAAAAGATTTTGACTTTGACTTAGAATGAGACGTAGACGTGGCGCCCGTTTAATGCACTTTTATACAAAATTTACAGAAGCTTCGCGCCCGCGTTCCGTCTTTTCTGCGTGTGTGTCGCAACATTTAAAACTGTTAGACTTGTCGATTCGTATATTCGGTTTAGTAAGTATCACGCTAGATTTCTGATGACTAATATCAAACAATACAAGTTTGAAGTACATCATTTCCGTAAAGTTTTTCTTACACTATGCCACTAAAACATTATTCTACTTCACGATAAACGGACATTTTCATTACGCAGCACATAATATGGACTAACATGTAATTTGTACCACAAATAATAAGTAGGCTAAAAGATAATGCGAGAATGCTGTTGGTTGTTTGGTACGAAGTTTCTACAGACATACCTACGTTTAGACCCGACCTGAAGAACCAATTGCATTGGTGGGCACTGCTAATTGTACTTTGGAATAAGTTTTCGTCCAAAATGTTGGAAATGGATATTATATTCATACGCACCTATTGTGGGATAGGTATGGTAAATTTATGGATTAAAATCAACTAATAATCGCCAGTGTCTAAATATATCCGTTTCGCTCCAGTGTCATTGCATTAATACTGAGTCATCGACATGCTCCCGCCACAGTTTGATCAAATCACCTAAATATTTCTGATTATTTCTTGATTATAATAGATAATATTCATCCATCCCACACAAATAGATGAAGAAACCCGTATTACAAGATATATAAGAATTTTTAAAAGCTGTGAGTGGGGATGCCAGGGCACTCAGCTCAGCGTAACGCTACAGCATGAATTTTAAAATTATGTCATTGCAGATGGTACTACACGCAATGATAGTTAGAATTAGTAGATTATCCTATGTATTTATTAGTCTAAACCTATCTCTAGAGCAACAAGACTCAGCTTTGGCACATATGTCGATACATATACGAGATGTCGATCGTACCTCAAAGTCAGAAGCTTTTTCCAATTGGATTGGATACGCGATCTGATGGTCTGTATATTCGACGTTGTGAAGCATGTTTCGGCAAGGTTGTATGCGGTGCAACCAGTAATTACGTATAGCAGACGAAGGCTTTATTAGGCCCACCATTAAGCTGAGGGTCACGATTTGGTGCGCATTGACCTTGGATCGAAAAAAAACCTTCGACAGTATCATGCAATTTTAAAATGTTATCAGCGAGGCATCATCACTTTCAAAGACTTGAAATTTTTCGCCGAGAATATGTATTTTTTAAAGTTTATTTTGTTTTGCAGGATCATCTGGCGCTGTGGTTGATATATGAGATATTACGAACTTTACAAGAATCGTTAGCCTTTGTTTTGTAAAAGTTTTTTTTTATTGATGATTGCCAAGCGCTTGACCACTACCTCACCTGATGGTAAGTGAAGGTGTGATCGAAGATGGAGCACGCTTGCCTAGAAAAAACCTATTCACTTTGAACTTAAAGACTCCAAGATTATACTGGTTTGGAAAAACATACGCCGGAAGTGAGTTCCACTCCTCACTTGTGCTAACAAGAAAACTTGAAGCAAATCGTTTGGTACGGCAAGGTGGTATGCCGACCAGGTATGGGTGGTACTTCTAGGTTCGTCTGCTTGTCCAGTGGTGGAAGGGGGAAGGAGGGATAAGGTCATGAAGATCTTGCGCACATTCACCAAAATGTATCTTGTAAAAAACTGAAAACTATTAGTTCAAGCTGGTGCTTGACTGAGCCATCCCAGAGATGGCAGCAGTACTCCATACATGAGCGGACTTGTGCTTTGTAGAGACTGAGCAGCTGTCCTGTTTATAAAAGTAATTTCGCGGATAGTAATTTTGGATATTCGGTATTATATTCACCCTGTTATGGCATGTTAAGGGGATTAGCCCACACTCTCGCCTTTATTACCGTGGTGTGTTAAGGTTCAAATTACACACGAGTGCCGGTAAGCACCGCGCGAATTGAAAGTGTGTTTTGCGTCGAATGGTGGCTTATCCTATGTTTAACATGGGTTGTCATATTATCGCAGTTTGGGTTGTTGGGGAGCTTGGGAATGAATCGATAGTAGTGTTCCAACAACGAATTGCATTATCCTACTAATATTATAAACGCGAAAGTTTGTATGTATGGATGTTTGTTACTCTTTCACGCCGGAACGGGCGAACCGATTGCAATGAAATTTGGTATGTACATAGATCATAACCTGGATTAACACATAGGCTACTTTTTATTGGCAAACCAGGCGTGCGAAGCCGCGGATTGGTCAGCTAGTATTATATATTATAGTTCGTTAATTAATTCGTTCATTCGTTTGTTCATTTAATTTCATTTCATGTAATCCTTGTTAACGTTAAACAATTATTTACTTTATTTTGAAAGCTAGAGTGAAACTTTCAAATTGACGACCTTCGTGGCGCAGTGGACGAATAGCCGGCTACGCGAGAGGTTATGGGTTCAATTTCCAGCGCGGAACAAAATATTTTTGTATGATGTTTATCTGCCATAGAACAAGCTTGGCTTAGTTTGGAGCTAGATAGCGTTGTGTGAAATGTCCAGCATTATTTTATTTATTAAGTCTTATTTTATTAAGTCGTTTTAGAAAGCACGTGTCTCTCATTTGTAGACGTCGACGAGTAAGAGAAGTAAGACAATAAGAGAAGTATAAATGAAAAATTTAAGAAAACTCCGTTACTTAAAAATCCCGAAATAAGTTTCTATTATACAGGTGAAATACCTTCACAATAAAGGAAAAGTGCCGATAAATCTTCGTATCGGCTGAATTGATCTTCATCACACAGTTAAGAACCATCCCAGTTAAACTTAACTGGGGGGTTAAAGCATAAGTTAGCTTTCTATAATATAAAAACAGTCCATCCGTTTGGGGACTGCGATGCCACAGACAGACATACACAATTTCATTTCATTTCATTTCATTTATTTAAAAACCATGGGAATACAATGGAACATTTGGTTACGTCATAACAAGTACATAATGTAGGTATGGTATAGGAACATGGTATAACTACAATAACACCGGAAATATTAAGATACCTACCGGCTCAATGCTCAATTTTTGGAGGTGCTAGAAATAA
This sequence comes from Philereme vetulata, assembly GCA_918857605.2. Classification (NCBI taxonomy): domain Eukaryota; kingdom Metazoa; phylum Arthropoda; class Insecta; order Lepidoptera; family Geometridae; genus Philereme; species Philereme vetulata. The sequence continues at coordinate 1,270,772 of OU975484.1, read as the reverse complement.
ACAAGCATTTACAGACATAGGCGTCAAACTTATAAATCCTCTTTGAAACAGACAAGCATTTGCAGGCATGGGCGTCAAACTTAAAACTTCTCTTTGAAACAGACAGGCATTTACAGACATAGGCGTCAAACTTTTAACTTCTCTTTGAAACAGACAAGCATTTACAGAAGTATGCGTTAAACTTATAACTTCTCTTTGAAACAGACAAGCATTTACAGACATATGCGTCTTTATAGCTCCTCTTTGAAACAGACAAGCATTTACAGACATAGGCGCCAAACTTATAACTCTTCTTTGAAACAGACAAGCATTTGCAGGCATGGGCGTCAAACTTAAAACTTCTCTTTGAAACAGACAGGCATTTACAGACATAGGCGTCAAACTTTTAACTTCTCTTTGAAACAGACAAGCATTTACAGAAGTATGCGTTAAACTTATAACTTCTCTTTGAAACAGACAAGCATTTACAGACATATGCGTCTTTATAGCTCTTCTTTGAAACAGACAAGCATTTACAGACATAGGCGCCAAACTTATAACTCTTCTTTGAAACAGACAAGCATTTGCAGGCATAGGCGTCAAACTTATAACTAATCTTTTTTGGCAGTGGTTAAAACGGGATGTTCTTAAACTTTAAAATGCGTAGCGAGCTTTTCAGGATTCAAAATTATAGAATAGTAATACTAACGCTTTAATCATAACCCTTGAGCTGGCTCTCACAAGATACCAGATTCAGGCTTAAAGCACCATCAGAATAATCCCCATGGGAAACCCCCAGGGCGCACCAACAAGCCTCTTCCATACAATCTTCCGAGACAATACACCGTCCTTACCAATTCAGCGTATGAAGAGTGCTTAAAACTGGTAATTTACCGGTAATTTTAGTGCAAGCCGGTAAACTGAGGATCATTAAGGCACGGTTTGTGAAGGTTAACGCACAGTGAAAGGTTTGCAGCTGGTTCTGTTTAACCCTAATTATGCTATACTGTACCTAGTATTTAATAGTCTTTTTTTGTCTGTTTATTTTTAATGGTGTGCCATAAAGATGTTATATATCTAGGAGTATGCTACTGTACTATAAATAACGTTGGAATAGTTTCTTTACTAGTTCTAGAGGGTATTTTCTTTACTTTTGGAACTTGAAGTATCTTTTACATTTAATTGTTGTCATATTAGAAAATATTAGACTAGAGTTGGTTTAATGATGATATTATTGCACGCCATTAAAATTAACAAATAAAAGAAGATATAGTTTTAATACACAGGTACAACAGGCAGTCAAATCGTTTAAAGCGGTCTTTTCAAGCCAACCTTTGGATGGTCAGAATTTATGTGAAAAACGAAGTGTTTTTAAATGACTTATCCTTTATCCGTAGTCGGAGTACCCTTATAATTTCGCCATGTCTGTCTGTCCAGAGTAACAGCCGTTTTACTCGGAAACTATTAGTTATAAACATTTCAGAAAGTTTTAATACTAAGCCAAAAAATAGCTATATCTTTCTTAGTTCTATCGGAACTGAATCATAATATGAAACACCTAAAATTACCACTTTACACCTCGGTCTAACGACACTCGAGAACAGTGTTCGGATTTCAGCAATAGTGCGACTTTATTTATCTGAATAACAATATTCCTAATCTATTTAACCTGTTGGAAATACTTCTCGGTATCCTGTTGGCAATACTGCTGCGCCCTCTATATTACATAAGTATGGACTAAATCAGCTGTAACAATTTAAGCTGTGTATAAACGCAGCCATTTCGAGATATCCGCCCAACTTTGGACAATGGTAGATTGGGTTGCGACAACAAACTGTCAAGTGATATTTAATTGCTCAGATGTGTTGAACGATTGTCGTAAAGTGATAACAATTTGCACAATGTAGGAAATGAATAATTAGCTTTTTCCTGCGGCTAAGTGAGATAGTATAATCAACTAGTAAAATCTCTTAGTTAGTTTGAATTGGGGACTTAATCGTTTTTTTTCTTTGACATCGGTTAAGAAGAGGTGTGTCAGGGCTTAAGATATAGAGGTCTATGCCCATCATCATCTCAACATATAAGACGTTCACTGCTGAACATAGGCCTCTCCTATAGATTTCCAAAGCGGTCGATCTTGTTGGGCCTGCAGCCAACGGATCCCCGCAACCCCTTATCGGGTCGTCTTTCCACCAAGTGGGGTGTCGTCGTACGAGCTTTCCAGTGCATGGTTTCCACTCTACAACCTTTTTGCACCAACGGCCACCAGTTATTTGAGCTTTGTGCCCCGCCAACTGCTACTTAAACTTGCTGATCCTCTGGGCTATGTAACTTTGGTTTGTGTACGAATCTTCACATTTCTAATTTGATCTCGTAGAGAAATACAAAGCATAGCCATCTCCATAGCACGCTGAGCGACCCTGAGCATTCTTAAGAGGCCCATTGTGAGAGACCACGTGACATATCTACGTTTCCATAAAGCTCACGTGAATTTATTGAAAAAGGTAGAATTAATTTCGTAGTAGATTATATTAGTGTGGGGTACACTCCTGTCTTATTTATAATCGTGCCTCGGTTAAATTACCATTCGCCCATTTTTTTTATACTACTTATATGGCAAACGAGCATGCAGTCCACCAGATGTTAAGTGGCTACTGCAGCCCATGGATATCCACATAGAATCTAAAACAAGGTATTATGTTGCCTTGATCTCTGTGTGGATACGTTGCTATACTATAGGACTTAGCTGGTATACCTATGTGCCAGTAATTACTGGAACATACCATTACCTGCTACTGCTATTTGGCGGCATATAAGGGTAAGGCGGTAGTGCCCACTTCCTCGAGCTCGATCACAAAAGCTCTACCATCAGAAATACCAATAACCATTTCTTTTAAAATGAAAGATATCTAAATCAAAGCTAGCCGCGAGGTAAAATTTTTATAAATAAACCGGCTAGAGCTCAGAGTCCTATACAATTCCGTTTCAAATATAACAATCCTTAACCCCAAAAGACTATCCGGCGTCGAACGGCGAAACCACTTTATAAAGTAAACCAATTGAACGAACTCAGCTGATGGTACAGACGAACTAATAGCTCTAGGGAACTAAAGTTTCACTATAAAGAGTCAGGTTATGCCAAACATATAATACGATGGATATAAAATTCCTTGGGAGCTCCTCAAACCACACGCGGTTAAGGGCAGCGCGATTGACGCAACTGCGGAGATTTTTTATAGTTTTAATTATAGGCTTGATGCCGCCTGATGGTAAGCGATGATGCAGTCTACGATGGTACACGCTTGCCTAGAAGAAACCTGTTCACTCGCGACTTGAATACCCTTAAATTGTAGTCATCAGGCAACACAGACTCAGGCAAGGCGTTCTACTCTTTGGCGGTGCGCTTAATAATGGTAGAAGAGAACCATTTTATGCGTATGGGAGGTATTTCTACCATTTTTAGGGTTCCGTAACCAAATGGCAAAAAAACAGAACCCTTATGGATTCGTCATTTCTGTCTGTCTGTCTGTCCGTCCGTATGTCACAGCCATTTATTTCCGAAACTATAAAAACTATACTGTTGAAAGTATAGTTAGTAAGTAGATGTATTCTGTGAACCGCATTAAGATTTTCACACAAAAATTAGAAAAAAAACAATAAATTTAGGGGGTTCCCCATACTTAGAACTGAAACTCAAATTTTTTTTTCATCAATCCCATACGTGTGGGGTATTTATGGATAGGTCTTCAAAAATGATATTGCGGTTTCTAATATATTTTTTTCTAAATTAGTTTGCGCGAGGGACACTTCCAAAGTGGTAAAATGTGCGCCCCCTCCCCCCCTTCCACGTAACTTCTAAAATAAGAGAATGATAAAACTAAAAAAAAATATGATGTACATGCAAACTTCCACCGAAACTTTGTTTGAACGAGATCTAGTAAGTAGTTTCTTTTAATACGTCATAAATCGTAAACCGTGAGTTACCTTTCACTCAATCAACTCATATATAAAAAAAGTTACAAAGAACTACAAGAACTTTTACATTATGTTCACTGGTGGTAGAGATTTTGTGAACGGGCTCGGGGAAGTGGACACCACCGCCTTACCTTTATCTGCCGCCAAATAGCAGTACTTGTGCTGCTGTGTTCCGGTTAGATGGTAATGGTATGTTCCTGTAATTACTGGCACATAGGCATAACAGCTAAGTCCTATAGTATGGCAACGTATCCACATAGAGATCAAGACAACATAATAGCTTGTTTTGAATTCTATGTGTACATCCATGGGCTGCAGTAGCCACTTAACATCTAGTGGACTGCATGCTCGTTTGCCATATAAGTTATATTATATAAAAAAAAGTTACTTGCTGCTACGGAACCCTTCATGGGCGAGTCCGAATCGCACTTGGCTGCTTTTATTTGCATTAGTTTTGTATCTATGCAACCATATGATATAGCAAATCAAACGTTTATTCTACGCTGAAAGTGAAACAGGCTAGCTGATGGAATGGATTCCATTTGAATTGTAAAACGGAGGATACTCGGCTCAAAAGATCTTCAATGTTTATTGTTCTACCTTAATAGGATTGAATCTATTTTATTACACTCAATTTTCAGTTCTGTTAAAAGAAATCGAAGGTATCGTACAATTAGTGGTATCTCAAGGGTCAAACAAAAAAAAATGTTATAGGTAGGTACAATAAAGACAAATAAAGACGTTAAATGTATTGAATTATGTATGGGCCATATGCATTTTTTATCCTATTATAAGATCTTCTAAGAGAGATATTTGTGATGTTATAAGATCGATAGCGTCTAACGATATTTTTACCAAACTGCGCACAATAAGTTATTTTTTAAGCTGTATGTATGTCTGTTCACAATAATTACGTAAATATTTATTTTGAGATGCCATGAATCTAAAGTTGAAGTATTGATAATGTTTTTTTTAATAAGTCCCCACCTGCGATTATCAAAATGTGCAAGCCGTCTCTTTTCGATTTGTTTAGCAGCCGGTTTATTTTATTGTTTTTATTCCTGTTCTGTTATGTACGACATTAATTTAAAACACACATTCGGAATCGTATTAGCTGACTATAAAAGTGAGTTTAACACCGGTAGCTTGAATATTTATTCTGTTATCGATACATTTCCAATAAACCATTTTTAACGATAACGCCTTCGCGGCGATGCCGCTCAGTCAGTTTAACAGGTACCTACTTACATGATGAATGATTTGTTTACCTATTTTATACAAGCTGTTTCATTGATTTTTCATGACTTGATATTAATGATGTTTGAACAGTTTTAATTTTCTATTGTACCTAATGAATTTGATAAAACTCATTTTTCAACAATACTGGCCATTAGCCCTGCCCGTGTTTTCATTTATTCTCGTACATAACAAAAAAAACACGTATCTAGTATATGTCAAACGTCGAAAAAAGTAGAAAATAATTTTCATGACAGGAGTTGCATTTAACCTTCAACAAACCCCAAAACTATTTAGAGGCCTTTGATCCAAAATCAATTACTAACCAATCAGTCATACCAAAAAAACTTTTTATGATTCGTTTTTTGTTCAGTTGCATAACGCTAATGAACCGACCAATAAAACTGGTTCCAATAAATGTACAGATGATTCGTGGTTTTTCATTTTATGTAAATTTTCGATCCAATCAAAACGCATGTGAAACCAATTTGTGGTAATTGTTTTACGCGAACGCGAAAAATATAGGATCAATGAATAAAATGTTTAGAACAAGATTTTTTCTCATCATCATAATTTACTTCAGCAGTCCACTGCTGTAGGTCTCTCTCAAAGTGCGCAAACTTATCCAGTCTCTGTAAGCTATAATGCGCAGATCGTTGCCCCATCTAGACCACGGGTGGCAATCATCACAGAACACTGCGAACTTAACCATCACCTGAAGACCGGAGCCACGGACAGTGGGCTTTGTCGCCTTCGGGAGGATGATACTGTGAAGCACGTGACACTTCACTGCACTGCCACAAACGATGCCAACGGGTCTGCAAGGGGTCATCGAATCCTCATCCTCTACTAACACCACTACTACATCAACATCCACGGGAACCCCAAGCTGCTGGTCAAGGTGTTCGCTTTTATAACAAACTCCCAAGTGATGTACAAAAATTGACAATCAACAAATTTAAAATTAACACAATTAAACAATTTTTGTTTATAGATTAGACGACTGTTTATAGATTAGATTAGACAATTAAACAAAATCTTTATAAAAAAAAGCCTACTATAAAATATCGGATTATTTAGATGATAGAGAAGCTTGGGATTGAAATAGCTCCACCTCGTTCAAAATATTACAGTTTAGACGTAATTTATTACCTGTATTTTTATGTATTCTAAAAGGATCATTAAAAAAAACAACCAGCCTTGTTTTCTTGCCTTTCTTTCCTGGCTTGGTCGTGAAGGAACAGGCAGTAAAATTGACGTTTCAAAGTGATACTTGTGATTTTAATGAATAAAAGATTTTGACTTTGACTTTGCTGCCACTAACACAAAGTCCTACACCGTTACTTCAATGAGTTAGGATGGCTGGGGTTAGGTTAGAAGGGGAGTAATGCACAATACACCCCATTGCGGGACGTCAGTGCAGATCTCTTATTCCCCCACCCTAGAATTAGATACTAGTTACAAAATATAGGATAACTAAATAAGTCGTCACTCAGCGGTGTGCCACTGCAACGTATAGCTACTGTAGCGCTGGTATTACGTAGCGTTTGCACTAAAACGGAGTAAACGTGCACTCCAGAACACGTTTACCCCAACGCTTATCGGTTCTTTGGCAGATATGACCAGCCTACTGCCACTTGAGCTTGCTTATGCTCTAAGCTATTTGACCACCCACTTTGATTCTCTGTCTGATATCCTCGTTTCGGATTCTATCGATGATCTCCGTGGTAGCGGGTTCGATTCCCACCGCGGAACATATGTTTGCATGATATACAGATATTTGTTCCGAGTCTGGGTGTTTTTCTATATACTATAAGTATGTAGGTAAGTATTCTATCAGTTATCTGGTTCCCATAATACAAGCTCAGCTTAGTTTGGGGCTAGATAGCGCTGTGTGAAATGTCCAGCAATATTTATATATTTATATCACTCAGAGAAATTCCGAGCATAGTCCTTTTCGTTGCCGGTAGTTTTTTTTTATAGCCATTAAATCAAGTACCTCCCCCTTATCAAACATCAATGAAGTAACATGGTAAATTTAATTTACTTTAAGTCAAGTGTTTTAACCCCCAACGCAAAAATAGGGGTGTTAACCGTTTGTCGCCCAGTCAGTTTTACGTGGTTTCACAAAGTTTTATAGGACAAGGGTTTTTAAAATTTTATTCAAGTCAACCCAAAAATTATTCCTAAAATCAACATAACAGCAATCTATATATAATTGAGGTGACACTTATTCCTAATCCGTGCTATTTTGGTTACGTGACTTGGCGTTCACTTTGTTGGGACAACAAAAAAAAATAACTATGTACCGCACTACAACAAATACTTCAGGATTATTATTGTATTGATTTTGGTAAACTACGTCTAAATTCGACCTTACCTCCAACAATAGCAGAATCCTCAGCATTCAACCTCAATGTAGTTACAAACGGCACAATGTACACTGAACTATTTCTAGCCCCAACAAATCCACCCGTCTATCTTCCTATTTTTAAGCATAAAGTAAGTGTTCCTTCGCAATCCCATACAATGCTGCAATCGGCTGTATATCAATCGATTACGGCGACGTCTATAGGATATAACTCGGATTCTACTGAATTTAAATGTTGCAGCTTAAGGTGTTGAAATGGTATTGTAAATTGCTAGATGTGTTCTATGTAATCCTAATTCTAAAGTATTACCCGTGCGCGATAAGTTGGGACCTGAGCGCGGTGACGTCATATTGGCGTGTTTGTACCGCCCGCAAAAAAGCGAACATAACAAGCAGCCGCCCGCGGCTTCGTCTTTGTTTTTTTAAACCTAATTTATTATGTTGCTCAGGGAGGACGCTGCTTTTTATCTAATCTTTTTTACACTATTTGAATAAAATAAAAATACAATGTTTAAGTTTGTATATTTATTTTATCTATTATTTACATTATCTCATCTTCGTCACTACGCAGTGGATTTATGCCTTCTAGAGGTTGTTCTTCGTCCTCAGTCTCACTATAATCACTTGACGAAGAGGTATCCGATAAATTTACAACATTTACCATAACAACAAAAACTACAACAACAAAACAATAACACAAACGAAAACTAAAAGAATTCCAGAGCGCGTCGTTACGTGACGTAGGCCAGTACGAGACTAAAAACCCTAGTAAAAAATAGTGATGCGAACGGTACAATACGGGCGACATCGGGGAAGTGCAGGGGATGCGGTCGGGGAGTCGCATTCCTAGCAGGTCCCAAGTTATCGCGTACGAGTAATACCTATTACTAGTCAAATGTCATACCTATTTATTGTTACCTATTTATATGTTTGTTGTGTCATTCTTATTTATTATTTGTATTATTTTTTATGCTATTCTTTTATTCTGACATTGTTCTTTGATTTTAATAAGTTATTATGAATTTAACTTTACGTTTTAATAATAATTGCAAAACTTTTATACCTTATGACGTTCATTAATGTACCCATGTTATGTCATAAGTTTATTGCTCAGCAAAACTCTGAACCATTCTCCTTTTTCGGCACAGGGCTCATAGTGACTGGGTACGTAACTTTTGTTTTCCTTTTAATTTATTTAAAAATTTATTTAATTGTGTTAACGTGTTTTTGATTGTCTGTATTTAATTGTCTGTATTTAATTATCCACTGTATGTAGTTTCTGTGTGTTTGTAACTTGTGTCGAAATAAATGTTTATACATATTTATCTATCTATCTATCTATCTACCCAAGCATACAATGTTAATGTACCTAAATGAATAAATATATTTTAAATTTGATACCTATCGGGGTTCCAGAATCTAAAATACACTTCACTGTTTACGACACTCTAAAATTCCCTGCAGCACTGTTACCTAAAAAAACGGAGGAGGTTCTCAATTCGATTGCATTTTTTTTTGTGTTTTTTACCTTAAAATTGATTATTGACGTGATTTATAAACCGTTTTCAAAAAAATATTTAATTATTTAACTTTAAGATTGGACCCATAGAAATATCCATCAAAATCGGTTCAGTAGACCGGTTAAGTCAGGTACATTTTTGTTAAGAAGTTACTTGTCTATCACATAAAACCTCCAGTAAAAATAAAAACATAATTTCCATTCCCAGCAAAATCGCTATCTCGCAAAAAAAAGACGCTAGAATTAATTCGCGAAGATTAAGAAGTACTTGCAAGCAGCTGCAAGACTGGATCTCGTCGATCGGGTTGGACTTACCTGTAATACAAGAAAAAACCTTTGATAAATATTACCAGTCATAGAACGCATCGATAGCGAAAATAAGGGTGAAGTGCGTGTGGTGATATAGCTAATGGTTCCGTCGTGATGGTTTATTTTTAACAATGAGAGGTTATCACAATCGTATATTAGTAAGCGTTTTGTAAAATAGATATCACTACACAGTGATGAGTAAAATACATATATAGATATAACACATTTGCTCGTAAAGGGTCTTTTATTTCACCAATTTCAATATCGTAATGTATGTCATTACGTACTTGTGCGTTATTGTAATGTAAAACGCACGAGTTTGGTAAAACGTACGATTTATAAAGATGCTCCGTCTAAAATGAACGGTACGTTTTTAAATTTTAGCAAAGAGTTTTTATGTCAGAAAAGCGGTCAAAATTTTATGAATAAAATTAACTTTGGGAGATAAAATATAAAAAAAACATTTAATTCTTTAATTTAATTTTAACAATAAATTACAACCTGTAACAAAAACAAAAAAATATTAATTTACTTTATTAGTAATACTGGCTGTTTTTGTGTCATTGCCCAAAAAAGCGCTGATGCGCGCGCATCGCTAATTTGTGAACAAGTAAAAATTATTACAAATTGTTCAAATTTTTTTAACTGGTTTAACAAGTGATTAATGATTTATTCGTTTAAGAAAGTCCGAGTATTATTTATTTCCTCGCAAATATGTTATACAACGTCGTATGACATACGTGCGCTTTGATAATTACAGCCTCTGCTTTCTTGTAGCAATATCGCCTCGGCTGTAATTTTCAACTTACCGCACTAATATCATAATGTACTATTCTTGTACAGTTTTTGACATTGAGCCCGGTTTGCACAACGATCCCTTAGCGTATTTAGCGCCTAAACAAAATTTGACGTATTTCCATGATTTGACCACTCCCTAAATCATATTTAGCCACTAAATACGTTTAGGCATCGTTGCGCAAGTCGCCCTTCTAATCAGTCAGTGCCGGTCGACACAGCTGGAATATTTAAATAGTAGTTCATCATCATCATCATCATATCAGCCGTAGGACGTCCACTGCTGGACAAAGGCCTCCCTCATTGATCTCCAGGAACTGCGGTTGGAAGCTGCCTGCATCCAACGCCGACCTGCGGTTCTTACCAAGTCGTCTGCCCATCTTGTGGGTGGACGTCCTACGCTGCGCTTGCCGGTCCGTGGCCTCCACTCGAGAACCTTTCGGCCCCATCGGCCATCTGTTCTGCGCGCTATATGGCCTGCCCATTGCCACTTCAACGTGCTAATCCGTCGGGCTATGTCGGTGACTTGAGTTCTCCTACGTATCTCCTCATTTCTGATTCGATCCCGTAGAGAAACCCCGAGCATAGCCCTCTCCATAGCTCGTTGAGCGACTCTGAGCTTATTCATAAGGCCAATAGTGAAGGACCACGTCTCGGTTCCATATGTCATCACTGGTAACACACACTGATTGAAGACTTTCGTCTTAAGGCACTGAGGTATGTTGGACGAAAAGACGTTGCGAAGTTTCCCAAACGCTGTCCATCCGAGTTGGATTCGACGATTGACCTCTTTCTCGAAATAGTAGTTGAAAAGCCTTAATTAAAACGTCAGTATGGAGACCTTAAAAAGAGATTTTTATATTTTGTTCTAAGCTTCGGCAGCTCGCGCTTTTTGCTTTTAGTGTTGCAAATGTCGTAGTTTTATAACACAAAGTACATTTACCGCAATAAATTAAAGCATGATTATCAATGGCTATCAATGAAATTTGAATGTGAACTAGCTACTAAGTAAGACACATTGTTGAAATAGATAGATAGATAGATAGATAACTCTTTATTGAATTACCACACAAACAGAAATAATACAAAAATAAGTACTAGGTTAAAATAAATAAGGCAATACAATGGGCGACCTTATCGCTAAAAGCGATCTCTTCCAGGCAACCTTTGGATGGAGCGAAATTTTTAAAAATTACGGAGTGCGGTGTACTTTAGCGGATACATTACATTTACACATAATATATTCTAAGATATAATAATAATATGAAGTTTTAATCCTAATACTTAATATACTTATAAAATAGACTAGTATATAGGTATATACATATAGCAAACTATACTAACAGATAAAATAAGTACATAAATAGTAAATAAATAACGCTAGGAAGATGACATCGTCAGGTAATGGTGTTTCACCTTCAATTTGAAGACGTGTAAGGACGATGACCGTCTTACTTCTTCGGGCAGAGCATTCCACAGCTGAACAGCCTGGACAGTAAAAGAAGCGCTGTAAAAGGAAGTGCTGTGCGAAGGAGTTCTGAGTATCAAGTTTTCTGATGACCTAAGAGTATAGTTATTTGAAGAATGTAATAAGCTAAGGGAAAAGCTTTGTACGCGCATGATCGTAATTTTACCTCAAACCTACTTTTGGTACTTAACCGCCCTATAACACTATCTCATAATCGTCCTTTCAATAAATAAAAGTTCCTAAACAAACAGTTGAATGCAATAAAATCGCTCAACGTATAAAACTTGTCACGGAACCCTGAATATTCCGCAAACTATAGAACGAGCTGAAAGTGGCAAATTGTTGACTATCACGGTATACCATTTATAACACACGTTCATGCAGTGTATTTATCTAGTATATCTTATGTCGCTGGTTACTTCTTGTGTAACCTTATTTGGTGTTAAAAATATAATAAAAGTGATTTTTCTTAGAAAACTTTCGTGATTGATTTCAATCATTATTATAAATACGGGATTTATCATGTACCGTTTTATCGGTGTTTCGACTGACAATGTTTCGGTTCAATTCGTGAACCTTCATCAGGGTGAGTGCGATCCGCTCCGAATAACGTCTCGCCTCGCACTGCGCCGCTGCCCTCCGATAACACCGATAAGACGGTACGTGATAAATCCCGCTTTTATAATAATGATAATAAAAGTGGTTGTTGATGAAATGGAGATTCAGGGGTCCAACAACCTAAGCCTAACAACAGTGTGACTTACATGATGGATGAATATGATTTGTTTATTTATTTTATACAGGATTTTCCTTGACATTTTAGGACTTGATATGAAGGTTATATGAAATGTTAAAAATTTCTATAGTAATGAATTTCAAAAAAACCCATTTTAAAACAATACAACAAATGTTGTACATAACAAAACACGTAGTATAATAGTGGGTATAGAGCTGATGATAATGATGATGAAATATACAACTTGTGAACACCTGCATGACAGAAGAGCTAAACACTGCCTGGAGCACTTAACTTTTTAAAACTATTCTAGATATTCCTTGTGAGTAAAGGAATTTGTTTTCTGTTCTTGTACAGCAGTTTGATTTAAGGTCTCTTAAAGTCTTTAAGAAAACCAACACTAGCATATCCTAGAAAATAAAAATCCAAAGCCATGGACATACAACAATTTTCAGTCGTGGAGTCCGAGTCTGTCAGTATGTCTCAAGGTGGGCGAAGTGCAGCGTAAGATTCTATTATGGACTTAATACTTAGGAGTGATTTCTTCCAACCTTTACATGAAGCGACAGTTTATAAATCTTCAAAGTGTGCGTTCATACCCCGAATATTCATATTTTAAGCTATGTCTTTGTATATTGTTACTTTGAATTACAGTCACAGATTACCCATACTCACTATGTTGATACCATTATTTATGGAATAATTTACGTGAGACCCAAGTCTTTGCTTAAACATTCAATTGAAAAGTATATCCTGTGCGGAATTTAAAGTAAGCGCAAGGATATAAACAAGGAGTATAAAAGAATATAAACGTTGTTGAAACGAGGGTAGAAAGAAGCGTGTAATAAAATTAAAATGCGATCATTTAACTTACAGAATGCCAATGTTTGCGGTCAGCATTTACTTAAATTCAAATTCTTAGAAGCTAGGAACGTTCTTCATAATGAGTTAAGTGCTGAACTATAAAAATCTAAATCTCGATCTCCAGCATCGTATAGTGCGCAGTTACGTATTCTCATTAGTGCCGCTTTATGGCGTACAAGCTTAGACCCTGACACAGAATACTAAAGAAAAGTTGACCGCCTTTGAGATGTGGATACGAGGAATGTTGAAAATCTCGTGGCGTGATCGATTTACTTATGTCAAAGTTCTTGATTGTCTCAAAAAAAAAAGGAACACGATTAAGCGCAGAAAGCATGAGGTCACGTGTCATGAGAAATTACAAATACCATGTACTCCAACTAATTATACAAGGGAAGGAAGGGAGAAGAGGAGACGGCAGGAGAGGCCGCTTCTGGTTAAACCTACAGAACTGGTTTGGCTGCTGCAGTAACCCACCTCTTTTAAAAGCCGCGGTTTCTAAAGTCAAATAACCGTGATGTCCAAATCTCCGAGAGGTGAACCCAAAGAAAGAGAATAAGAAGAAAGAGATCGGTAAAAATAGTCAAAAATAAATCTTAGAACAGTACACAAACTTCAATCGATACCCCAGCGTAGAGTATAGACAGCTTCCAATGAAAAAACTTTTAAAAACTATTTTAGTCTCAAATCAGTTTTGAGTTGACTTCTACCATCTGAGTCATACTTCTTCTTAGCGTGAAAATAGTTCTACTTAGAACCATTGTATTACCGTGACCTATCTGTTTCCAAAATGCGCCGCGGGGAGGTTCTCTATTTGCACCTGGCTCATTTTCCAAACCAAATCTTGATCCAGCCAGCAGACTCCAGCAGCTGTCTCATTCATTCAGCTTATGCTGCAACTTTCTGACAATCGCTGTATCTCTCTCTTCTCAGCTATGTAACCCACATGGTGGTGGGGTCAGCTTTACTGGTCGTTCTTCTCCACTTCGCTCTATCCTCGACGTCGTCATCAGAAACTTGGCACTCTCTCATGTCTTTTGACACTACATCTCTCCACCTTGTCTTGGGTCTACCTCTAGATCTTCGACCGGGGATGGAAAGTTATAGTGCTAAACTACCTACGTAGTCAGGTGGCCTCCTTCTTCAGGTGACCGTACCATCGCAGCCGACTCTCCTGCATCTTGTCAGCGATGTCGCGCACCCCCAGGCTTCCTCGCACGTACTCGTTACGGATTTTATCGAGCCTGGTGACGCCGCACATCCACCTCAGCATCTTTATTTCGGCGACTTGTATGGTATGTATGTAACAATCGCTGTATTAATTATCAAAATAGATATAAAGACATCAGGAACAAAGTTGAAAACTAACATAAGTTATGTTTTATGGTAGGTAGTACCTGCCTACCTGGTCTTATTTACATTTGAGCCACAAAACTCACAGACTTGTAATTAGAGTTAATGGTTTGTCCATTCGAAGAATTTATGTGCGTAATAAAACTTAGAGGAAAACATCGCAAGGAAAACTTCATGTGCCTGATTAATCAGACCAATATAATCAGGTTTATTCACGATGTTTGCAAATTAAGGTTCACTTTATTTTTGTTCAACCTGTGTCATCCGACTGCTGGGCAAAGGATGCTCCAAGAACTGAACATCGCAAGCCCAAGATTCACTAAACAGCATATAATAAATAAATAAATAAATGTGGCTGGACATTTCACACAACGCTATCTAGCCCCAAACTAAGCAGAGCTTGTACTATGGGAAGCAGATAACTGATAGAATACTTATATACTGTTTTTTTTATAAATACATACTTTTATTATCTAGAAAACATCCAGACCCGGAACAAATATCTGTAGATAATACAAACATTTGTTCCGCATCGGGAATCAAACCCGCTACCTCCTGCGTCTCAGCCGTGGTCGTCAACTATTTCGTCGGTCGTCACTATTCTCTCAGAATTACGATTATATCCTACACCAAACTAGTGATGTAACATGCCATCAGGCGGCCGCGGCCAATATTCAATAGATAAATAAATATCTCAGTATTTTTGAAAAATAACAATGACCTGGGAACACTATTTGTAGTCTTTGAGTATCCCGATATTTCTAGGCAGTTGCAAACGCCATGATCACGGGTAAACTGAAGTCTTTGCGAGTGGATGGTTATTGGTAGATATAACGATCTACCCTCTTCCTCAGTCTCTTGTTAGGAATTCATTCGCTAAAACTATTACTATTGGCGCGTACAACTGTGTCGAAATATTGCGATACTCAAAAACTCACAAATCATGGTAAATATCCCGTTTTTAGTACAAATTGTATTCATAACCATGGTGGTTTCAAAAGTTATAATGTCCTGGAAATTTTCAATGGTAACAAAAGTAATTTAACTCCAAAATTCAGCAATACCTTCCAGCGAACTGTGGACTTCATAATCATATAAGCCGTATGCTGAACATAGGGCATTAGCATACCTGAGACCTTAAATTTCCAGAGCAACTGATCTGGTGCGGCCTGCCCTAACGGCTCCCAACGTCGTCTTTAGATCTAGTGGGGGCCCACACTGCGTGTGGTCTCGAGAACCTTTCTGCTTACAACCGTCAGTTTTTCGAGCCACGTGCCCCTCCCACTGCCACTTCAGTATGCTAATCCTCCAGGCTATGTCATCTAACTATAAACTCCTTTAGTTCATTAGTTGCGAACTTAACATCACCAGCATAATATTCTTATCTCGAAACGGTCGCAGAACAAGCACATTACATTACTAATACTTAAACCCAAGATTCCCAGGAGGCTTAAATTACAAGCCAACTCTGAAATAGGTACATGGAATATGTAGATTAGTATGTAAATTATAGTGATGGCATTAAATTTACTACTGTTTAGTTCTGCTAGGCAAATCCTTAGTCCCTACATATAAATATTTCCGTAGAGTTAAAACGTTAGATTTGGAAAACTACAGCCTTGCCTATCATAAGACTTAAAAGATTTGGGTCCGAACTCGGCCGCAAACAATGTCGACACTTCCACCCGGTAAATGAAGGATTTGTGACTTTGGGAATAAATATTGGTGACAAATCGCAAATGATGCCTGAGGTGTTATAAACGTCTATACGATACGGTCCATCAGTACCATCGGTACCATCAGATGGGCCGTATGTGAACTAAGAAATGAATGTTTGCCTGGAATGAAGGAAAAAACTATTGGAAAGTTCTGTTTACATAAAACTATGTTTTTGTGTTAGGTACGCTTAGGACTAACCTCCTAAAGTTTTTAAATGTATTTATTTTAAAAGTTTATATATATACGATATTTATTATAGTAATCGGGACGACTGACGGACCAACGGAAAGACAGTTATCATCATCATCATATGAGCCATAAGACGCCAATAGTCATCCATAATAGCTTGTAAGAATTTTTATTCATTTATAAAATAAGAAACTACAGCGAATACATAAAAAATATAAGTACCATTCAATCATAAACTCTTATGGTCAAAACAAACAAACGGCTTCGGGCAAAGCCAGCAACAAAAGCGAGTTGTAATTCATCTTTACGAGGATGCGATAGTCGACGATTAGATGTTGTTTTGTATTGAATAGACCACAGCTGGACTGGTTTTGCTAATAATATAGCCCTCGCACTATAGGCCAAGATCCGTACCTAGACGTGCACACGACTACACATCAAGCTATATATTTCCAGCATAAGCTTACCTCTCATTCTACGAAAAGCCTACACAATGCGAGGTCAGCTTATACTGGAAATATATAGCTTGATGTGTAGCCGTGTGTATGTAGCCAGTAGCCACTATTTGACATTTTTGTTTTAGTGTCTCATATTATCTTGCTACTGTTGTTATATATGTGTAAGTTATCTTTGTTTTGTTATGTCTGCAAATAAATGTATTATATGTTTTTTTTATGTCAAGTCTTTTTGCATGTACAGAATATATAAACCAGAGTAAGACGCTAACTGGATAAACACGGCTTAGGTGATATTATCTTATATAATCTATGCGAAAGGATAAAACAAACTTTTTGTGGTAACAAGGTTATACGCCTTAGACCAGATGACTGGTTATGCAAGGTCGTTGATGCGCATAAACTGCGCGCATCGACATAACGCGATAGTAAAATCGTAGGTCACCTTAGAAACGCCCTAAGATGCACTGCCCTGCGTCTATCAACTTGAGGCATACAGGTGTAAAGCCTCCTGTGCGTATAATTTCACCGGAAACCATATACCCTTCATATTGAAACAGCAATGCTTGACGGTAGAATTGGTAAAGGGAATACTTCCTTTTCAAAAAGAATTAGGTTAAATGGAAAATAAAGAATTCATTAATTCATTCAACTTTACTACTCTTAGTGTAACATAACCAGCTGACCTGCCTTATACCAGCTGACTGGTTCTGCAAGGTCGTTAATGCGCATAAACTGCGCGTACGCATCGGCATAACGCGACAGTAAAAATCAACAGATCTGTGAACAAATAGGTTTAGCACGAACGTTTGGATAAGAACCGGTTAAATATGACGAATAATAAATATTGATAGCAGATGGAATATAATGAAGAAACAATGTACTTCGGAATATGTCAAATCGTAAGAGGTCAATGTCCGAACTGACGAGAACAATGTTTATTTATGACTTGTTGTTCAAAATTCAATGTTTTCAATGAAGAAACACTTTTTCTAAATTCTGCTGCGAAGCGAAATAAATAAATAAATATTGCTGGACATTTCACACAGCGCTATCTAGCCCCAAACTAAGCAGAGCTTGTATTATGGGAACCAGATAACTGATATAATACTTATATACTTTTTTTTTGTAAATACATACTTATAATACATAGAAAAACATCCAGACCCGAAACAAATATCTGTAGATCATGCAAACATTTGCGTCTCAGCTATTCGCCCACTGCGCCGCGGAGGTCATCAAATGAATCGAGTGAGTTCTAAGGAACGAACTCTTTAAATTCCCAGTTTCTAGTTGTGCCTACACATGCCTTAATTTTTATTTTACTATTTTTTTGTACTGGTTTTTTTACCTAACTTACTTTATACTATTTTAGAAAATAACTTAGAAAACTTAGGATCGATAGCCTGTTTAAAATAAAACATAAAATCAGAAAGGTTACTGGCTTTGAATCTAAACAAAGAATTCCAGTTAGAATACTAATGTTGGCAGCAAAAATGAAACAAATAAGATAACAATTAAAGTAATTGCGAACACAAGCTGCAACAATTGTAAGAAGAATCCCGAACTCGCAAACAACGTGAATAATCACACTAATATTATAAATGCGAAAGTTTTGATGTTTGTTTGTTTGTATGTACGTAGGTTATAACCTGGATTAAAACACACTTATTATCGGAAAACAACGCGTGCGAAGCCGCGGGCGAAAGCTAGTGTAAGAATAATTTCAGAACCTTCATCATTACGCCGCGCCGTAAGTTTAAAGGAATAAATATTATGACATTCCCTTGTCAATACATTTATTAAAATCTGATGTACTCATAAAAATGTTAATTTGTTTAAGCAAAATAGGGACAATCATATTTTTAATACTAGAAATAATGATAAAATCGCTGTTACGAGCCTTGTAGACTCCGTAATGTTAGTGCATCGTTTACAACAAACTCCCAAGTGATGTACAAAGATTGACATTGAACAAATTTAAAAACAAAATCTTTATTTAAAGCCTACTTTAACATATCGGATTATTTAGATGATAGAGAAGCTTGGAATTGAAATTGCTCGTTCGAAAATGTTACAATTTAGACGTAATTTATTTTCATTTTTGTATGTACTGTACGAGTAAAAGGATCATTAAAAATAACAACCAGCCTTGTTTCTTGCCTTTCTTTCCCGGCTTAGTCGCGAAGGAACAGGCAGCAAAATTGACGTTTCAAAGCGATCCTTGTGATTTTTATAACTAAAAAGATTTTGAATTTTGATTTCATCATCATCATACCAGCCGTATGATGTCCACTGGACTATGTCTCCCCATATATTTCCAAACCGACCAACTTTGTGCTCCTAATGGCAGCCTTTTATGTAAAAAAACCTTGACTTTCCAAAGTAAGAAACCGTTTAATGTTTTTTTTCAAAATATTGTATATTGCAAAATCTTTACAAAATTAACCTTTTGAGAATATCTAAAAGCAATTAACTGAATAAGCGTCTCAACAAAATTACGACTTGCTTTGAATATTGCCTGAAGTAAATTAAAATAGTAAACAGCTAGTTCACTAATGCCAAAAAACCATTTGTTGTTTGTATTACCCGTGCGCGATAAGTTGGGACCTGAGCGCGGTGACGTCATATTGGCGTGTTTGTACCGCCCGCAAAAAAGCGAACATAACAAGCAGCCGCCCGCGGCTTCGTCTTTTTTAACTTAATTTATTATGTTACTCAGGGAGGACGCTGCTTTTTATCTAATATTTTTTACACTATTTGAATAAAATAAAAATACAATGTTTAAGTTTATACATATATTTTATCTATTATTTACATTATCTCATCTTCGTCACTACTTAGTGGATTAATGCCTTCTAGAGGTTGTTCTTCGTCCTCAGTCTCACTATAATCACTTGACGAAGAGGTATCCGATAAATTTACAACATTTACTATAACAACAAAAACTACAACAACAAAACAATGACACAAACTATAACAACAAAAACTACAACAACAAAACAATAACACAATCAAAAACTAAAAGAATTCCAGAGCGCGTCGATACGTGACGTAGGCCAGTACGAGACTAAAAACCCTAGTAAAAAATAGTGATGCGAACGGTACAATACGGGCGCCATCGGGGAAGTGCAGGGGAAGCGGTCGGGGAGTCGCATTCCTAGCAGGTCCCAAGTTATCGCGCACGAGTAATACCTAACACACATTTGTTAGATATGTTTTTTTGTGTACTTACTTAGTATGCTGTGTGTGTTTTGTTCCGTTATAAATAAATGTTTTTCTTTCGTTAAATTAACTAACTTAATTAAAATGACTACCTACGTGGTGCAGCGGGCGAGTAGCCGGCTGAGACGCAGGAGGTAGCGGGTTCGATATCCGCCGCGGAACAAATGTTTGCATGATCTACACATATTTGTTCCGGGTCTGGTTGTTTCCCTATATATTGTAAGTATGTATTTACAAAAAAAAATTATATAAATACTCTATCAGTTATCTGGTTCCCATAATACAAGCTCTGCTTAGTTTGGGGCTATATAGCTCTGTGTGAAATGTCCAGCAATATTTATTATTATTATTTATTAAAAATGAGTTGAGCCCAAACTCGAATTTCACCCCCGCTTCTCCGCGCGCCGCTGCACGTCTTATCTCGCCGTGGTTCATATGTTTGCCAGTTTTTTTATCATTCAGTCCCTTCATTATCTTGTTGTGTTTATTTCTCATTACTGCGTCTTTACAAAAACCAACTAAATATAAATTCTACCTAAGAATTACGTGTTCGTTTGTAGCGACAAGCGTCACGGGTACCTCGTCTGAAAGCTGAGGGCAGACTGAATCGCGGAACGGGCTTCCGGAGCGAATGGTTTCATTAGTGCTTAACTTGGATATTTTCATTTTATGGTAAAATCAAAAGGTATTTTGAAAATTTAAAACACAGGTGCCTTATTACGCTGTGTAGAATTACTGTATAAAGTTTCAAGATCTAAATTGTAGTATTCATCGCATAAGAACGGTTTTAAGATAAATTTGGAGTCATCTTTGAATTTTTTTTCTATCGAGAAAATTTTAAGGAATCGTATTTTCACAACACAGGCGCTTTAGCACGTATCCTTAACTATAACATATATAAATTACAGATTGAAAGCACACAATTTGTTTAACAAAACATTGTTACTCAATAAGCGATTTAACGTCTCCCCAGGTATAGTGCGCCCTAAAGTATTATTTGCGTGCGTCCACGGCCCTGCGTCCAACAATTTGTGGCATAAAGGTGTTAAGCCTCATGCGCCTGTAATTTTACCGGCAACCATACCCTTCAAATCGTAACTCGCTACTTGGCAGGAGAAATAGGTATGAATGAATGAATGAATAAATGAAAATTCTTTATTATACCTTACAAGCTAGACAAAAATAATATAAGATACAAAAATAACAAGAAAACAAATAAATGTAAGCATAATGGGCGGTCTTATCGCTTAATAAAACGATCTTTTCCAGACAACCTTTGGATAGAGATATGGTGGTAGTTCTTCCCCGGGCGAGCCCTTTCACATGGAACTCTAAAGGCGAAAGAGAGTCAGATTCTCCAAGTTCCCATTTTCCGAGATGTACCGGTAGCCGTAAAAGGTCACCTCAAGCTTCTGGGAGCTACTTCACACCAGGACAGCTTCTTAGTCTATACAAAGCACAAGTCCGGTCTGGTATGAAGTACTGCTGCCACCTTTGGGATGGTTCGGCCAAATACCAGCTCGCTACCTTAGCCGCGATTGAACGTAGGACTTCTAGGCTAATAGGTGAGCAATATAAGGCGGAGGCTAAGACCCAAAGTCTCGAACACCGCCGTAAAGTTGCAAGCCTATCGATCTTTTACAGAATACATTTCGGGGAATGTGCCAAGGAACTTTACGATCTGATTCCGCCATCTCCTTTCCATCAAAGGACAAGCAGGCGCACGGCTCAGTACCATCCGTACCTAGTTGATATACCACTCATTCACACACACCGTTTTGGTTCTACGTTCTTGATGCGTACAGCTAAGGTATGGAACGTTTTGCCGTGGTCTGTTTTTCCTAAATAATACAATCCAGGCCTCTTTAAGGTAAGTGAATAGGTTTCTTCTAGATCTTCGTGCTTTATCTTAGACCACATCATCGCTTACCATCAGGTGAGATTGTGGTCAAACGAAGATCTAATTAGTTGCAAAAAAAGAAGAAGAAAAAAAAAGGTTGTCTGGAAGAGATCGCTTTTAGCGATAAGACCGCCAATTGTACTATCGCGTGTCTAGTTTTAAGCGTTTTAAATATAATTTGGTAATTTAAGTGTGGTATACAATAAAGCGTTTTCTATATATCTATCTATCTAAGTCTACTACTCTTTCACATGGATGGTGATGCAGTGAGCTAGCTCTCTCTGAATCATGTTGTGGCAGTCGCGTCTACTTAAGCATCGTAAATCAAAGTCAGCCGTATCAACGGAAGACTATAAGTCCACGACACAACACAGTTTCTTAAAATAAATGCGATGTCGCTTCGTTTACTTAATAGGGCATGCCTAATCAGCAGATTTTTTTGCATGAATGTAGTCTTTATTTTACCTTACAAGCAGTTAAAAAGAAATAATTAAAACAAATAAATGTAATTATAATGGGCGGTCTTATTGCTAAACAAAGCAATCTCTTCCCTACAACCTAAGGATATTTTTTGGTATTTTTTGTTGAGGATTAACAGGATTAAATTGTGTTTCTGAGTGATTTTTTCAATGTAAAGTGAAGCTTGGTGGCCAATAATTATACTTATTGTTAAAGGACGCCGTAGGACGTCCACTGCTGGACAAAGGCCTCCCTCATTGATCTCCAGGAACTGCGGTTGGAAGCGGCCTGCATCCAACGCCGACCTGCGGTTCTTACCAAGTCGTCTGCCCATCTTGTGGGTGGACGTCCTACGCTGCGCTTGCCGGTCCGTGGCCTCCACTCGAGAACCTTTCGGCCCCATCGGCCATCTGTTCTGCGCGCTATATGGCCTGCCCATTGCCACTTCAACGTGCTAATCCGTCGGGCTATGTCGGTGACTTGAGTTATCCTACGTATCTCCTCATTTCTAATTCGATCCAGTAGAGAAACCCCGAGCATAGCCCTCTCCATAGCTCGTTGAGCGACTCTGAGCTTATTCATAAGGCCAATAGTGAAGGACCACGTCTCGGTTGCGAAGTTTCCCAAACGCTGCCCATCCGAGTTGGATTCGACGATTGACCTCTTTCTCGAAGTTGGACCTACCTAATTGGACTGTTTGTCCTAGGTATACATACGCGTCGATAACTTCAAGAGCCGAGTTCTCAACCATAACTGGGGCAGGGACGACATGGACATTCGACATGATTTTCGTCTTGTCCATGTTCATTTTATGTCCTACCCGTTGGGAGACTCAATTGAGGCCTTCGAGCATCGTGCTGAGCTCTACCATCGACTTTGCCATGACCACAATATCGTCCGCAAACCGAACGTGAGTGATGTATTCGCCGTTAATATTGATGCCCAGTCCTTTCTATTCCAGAAGCTTGAAGGCATCTTCCAATGCGGTCGTAAACAGTTTCGGAGAGATGACATCTCCCTGTCTTACGCCTCTTTTTAAGGGAATCGCCTTCGAGCTCTGTTCGTGTACTCGGACTGACATAGTGGCGTTTTTATATAAACACTTCAACACTTCGATGTACCGATAGTCAATACGGCATCGTTGGAGAGACTCAAGCACTGCCCATGTTTCGATCGAATCGAAGGCTTTCTCATAGTCCACAAACGCGAGACATAGCGGCAAGTTATACTCTTCGGTCTTCTGTATGACTTGCCGCAGCGTATGTATGTGGTCTATGGTACTGTAGCCTTTACGGAACCCGACTTGTTCGGGAGGCTGGAAGTCATCAAACCTGCGTTCGAGACGGTTCGCGATGACCCTCGAAAACAGCTTATAAACATGGCTCAAAAGCGAGATGGGTCTGTAATTCTTAAGCAAGGTGTTGTCACCTTTCTTGAAGAACAGAACCACCACGCCCCCGTTCCATGCTTTTGGCGTCGTACCTTCAAGCAAGGCGGAATTAAAGAGCTTCTGAAGGACTTTAGGTACCGGTGATCCACCCGCTTTCAGAAGCTCTGAAGTGATTCCGTCCTCACCCGGCGCCTTGTCGTTCTTAAGTTGCTTCAAGGCCATCCTGATCTCATACAGACTGATATCCGGAATATCTTCGGTATAATGTCGGGTCAGTTTGGCTCTTGGGTCGTTGGCCGCACTGCAAACAGGTTTAGTGACCGAATCGTAGAGCCGTCCATAGAACCTTTCAACTTCCCTTAACACTTCCGCTTTACTTGACATTATGCTGCCATTTTCAGCTTCGTCATGCGGCTCTGCCCAATAGAATTATCTCTCGCGAACACTTTGGAGCCTTTATTCCGCTCTATCGTATCTTTAATACGAGATGTATTAAAGGTACGAATATCGTGCCGCAAGGATTTCCAAATCTTTCTATTGAGCTGCCTATGTGACTGAGCATCATCGGGAGACTGCAGTTGCAAAGAACGTCATTCAGCCACAAGGTTAAGGGTGTCATCAGAGAGTTTCTGAGGTCTATTGGTACGGGGGGTCTTAAAGAACTGGGACCCCACCGTATGGACGGTTTCTACGAACCTGTTATTGATCTCGTCCACTGATGCATCTACTTCTAGACAGTCAAGGCGATTTGCAAGTTCGAGTTGAAAGCTCTCGAGGTTTTGGATATGTGCGCGAGTGGGTCGGAGCGTAGATTTCATCAAACGGGACCTTTCAAGTTTAACGTTCATATTCAATGTGGCTCTAACAATTCGGTGATCACTGCCGGTTTTCACCCTGTGAATCACAGAGACATCATTGAATATCCGTTTCTTGTTGGTCAAGATGAAATCAATCTCATTTCTCGTGGAACCGTTGGGACTCATCCAGGTCCATTTCCTGTGAGGCGGCTTCTGGAAAAAAGAATTCATTATAATGAGTCCTTCTTTCTCCAGAAAATCAGCCAGCCTCTGTCCCCTGGGGTTCCGTTGCCCATATCCAAATTGCCCCACTCTCAACTCATCATCGCTTGTCATGCCTAGCTTTGCATTGAAGTCCCCCATAACAACAATCAAGTGAGTTTTGTTCGTATGTATGGCTCTACTGATGTCCTCATACATAGACTCTACTTCTTCATCTGGGTGTGAAGAGGTCGGCGCATATACCTGAACGACCTTCAGCGAATATCGCTTAGATATTCTGAGTGTCAGGTACGCGACCCTGCTCAACACACTGTCGATGGTGATAATGTTGTTGATGAGTGACTTGTGAACGAGAAACCCAACACCACCTTGGGACTGTTGGTCGCCCTCCCGGTAGTATAGTAGGTTACCAGACTTAAGGGATATCGTGTCCTCGCCCTCTCTACGGACTTCTGATAACCCCAAAATGTCCCAGTGTAATCTACTAATTTCTTCTTCCAGCTCAACAATCTTTTCGTCTGTCCTCAAAGTGCGGATTTTGTGAGTTACCAGGGCCAGTGGTCGTCGTAGGGTTCGGTAGCCGATAGTCTCCCAGAGATTCTTAGCACCCCTGGCCCCGCCGTTACCGTGACTGCTACCGTAGCCAGGATTAGCGGGGCCGCCGGGGACTCGGGGCCTGGTTTTATGTTGTAAATCCATGAGGGGGTTGTTGCCATACTCGCCACGCTTGGCAGGCGGGTTGGCGAGCGCAGTATAGGTATTGAAAACACGAAAAGACGCTGCTGCCCATCTTTCGGAGGTATCCCTTAGCAGACTCCTACTGCATCCACGGGCAAGAGCGGAGGGGCAACATTCTATTGCCGGCGCCCCACGGCATTGCCGGCGCCCCACGGCATAGCATTGTGACGGGTTCCCACGATGATCGGATCAACGTTTCGAAAGTTATCCTCGGACAAACATACATACATAGAACGCTGATTTGCCTAGGTTGATTTATGGCGGGTTCCTATCCGTAAGTAATCAGCTACGACTCGTTTCTCCTAGAAAACGTGTCAAAAGTTTGATACTAGTTTGACACTTTTTCAAAGAGATACGACTCGTAGTCGGTTACCGACGAATATAGGAATTATATAGAGAAACAAGCCGGAACAAATATTTGTAGATAATAAAAACATTAATTCCGCACTGCGCTGCGGAGGTCGTCGGATCATAAATAATTTAGAATGACGTGGTTGATTTTTGGATTTCTTATGTAGGCATTCGTATGTTACCACGGCATGCAAAATGGCGTCAAATCGGACCTATTAGATAGCCTAGATCTTTATTGCACACCATTAAAATAAAATAAATAAAAACATATGTTAAAGCGATCTCTTCCAGGCAACCTTTGGGTGGACAAGATTAGATTTTTTTGTACATGTAATTGAGTTTCTGATAGAGCAATACTCTAAGCCCATTCCGTCAACGACCTGTAGGCATGCCCGTAAAAGTCCCAAATGAATCCACTGAGCCGTATGACCCGAGGACCGCATTAGCCTCCAAATGTTATGCCTTCCGCCCTATATGAAGCACCTGGTGCTCAGACTCCTCTACTATCTACTGCTATTTTCAAAGTCAAGATATACAACCATTTCCTTTCTTTGTCTCTTAATTGCTATTTAGTATTTATGTTATTTATCCACCATATGAAGTGTGGTTTATCTAAATACTAGCTGACACGCCCGCGGCTTCGCACGCGTGGTTTATCCATAAAAACATTACCCTCCTTCTGCACAGAGTGATAAAAAGTATCCTATGTTTTAATCCGAATTATAATCTATCTATATACCAAATTTTATAGAAATTGATCTTAAACCGCCAGGGCTAGCACAGCGATTTCCTTGTCTACTCATCGAAGAAACGACAAGACTCTTACTGCCACTTGTATTTCTGCGTGTATTGTTATTTTTTTATTATATTGTTTTAAAATTTGAGTGTGATGTACAATAAACCGTTATTTATTCTATTCCATTATCTGTCGATTCTTCCGAAATTGTCTTTGCCCCGAGCAGGCTCAATAAGTTTTTTCCTAGACAAGAGAAGTATACTCTGTATATAGCAACGTACGTTGTGTATATAATTTATTATATATCTAACCAAAATATGTAGGCAAGCACACGATTGAAAAGAGTACAAAAGAGACAACTTGAGAAGACAGTGTTGTCTAGGCATCGCAAGACCTAGACAATTTCAGAAGAAAGTTGAAGATAGAGAAAATGATGGCTATCGTTCTCGGCGTTGTTGATTACTATCGAGGAAGTGTCGACAACATTTCTTCCCGTACACTCTCGCAATCGCCGTGCTCGAGACAATCGACAAGTGTCTTCTATGTTCCGAAAAATGAGTCTTGACTAAATTTTTCTCTACATTTACTGTGTGCCTACTGGTTGGAATTGCTTTTGTAGAATAGAATTAGTATAAATTTTATGGAGTTATAAATGGTGTAACTAACCCGACTTTGTTTTATATATATAGATTATTTGTAGATAAATAATATTAATATAAATATTTAAGATTTATATAAAGCAAAGGCAACTTTTTTGATAAAAATAAGGATTTGATAGTTGACACTTGTCGGTAATTAATTAAGTTAATACCTCCCATTCGCACAAAGCGGTTCTCTTCGACCTTTATTATGCGCACCGCCAAAGAGTGGAACGCCTTGCCAGAGTCTGTGTTTCCAGATAGCTACAGCCTGGGTATCTTTAAGTCGCGAGTGAATAGGTTTCTTCTAGGCAAGCGTGTACCATCGTAGACTGCATCATCGCTTACCATCAGGCGAGATCGTGGTCAAACGCAAGCCTATAATGTATAAAAAAAAAGTCAGGAGAAGGTTCTCCCATGGAAGAAGACTTATTTGAAATTAGCAATCAGTTTTACGACCACGAGTTGATAAGTACAATGTATGTTTTTAAGACAAAACGGGTCTTTTCGCGCACAGAAAAGCTTTTTTTTTATGTGCGCGAAAAGACCCGTTTTGTCTTAAAAACATGAGTACAGTTCGCAAAAATTTAAAAAGTTCTAAGTACAATGAAATAATAAATTACATTATATTTGAATAAAAGTTGGATTAGTAAGACGATTTATGATGTGTTAATGTGGAGAAGGTATATCGATAAGAAATGCAATTCATCATCATCATCATATCAGCCGTAGGACGTCCATTGCTGGACAAAGCAGTGCAGTTCCTGGAGATCAATGAGGGAGGCCCCTCATTGATCTCCAGGAACTGCGGTTGGAAGCGGCCTGCATCCAACGCCGACCTGCGGTTCTTACCAAGTCGTCTGCACATCTTGTAGGTGGACGTCCTACGCTGCGCTTGCCGGTCCGTGGCCTCCACTCGAGACCTTCCGGCCCCAACGGCCATCCGTTCTGCACGCTATATGGCCTGCCCATTGCCACTTCAACGTGCTAATCCGTCGGGCTATGTCAGTGACTTGAGTTCTCCTACGTATCTCCTAATTTCTGATTCGATCCCGTAGAGAAACCCCGAGCATAGCCCTCTCCATAGCTCGTTGAGCGACTCTGAGCTTATTCATAAGGCCAATAGTGAAGGACCACGTCTCGGTTCCATATGTCATCACTGGTAATACACACTGATTGAAGACTTGCAATTACGGTAATAAAATTATTTTTATATAGAAAAGACTGCATGTATGATTGTAGGTTATTAATACTATAATTAAGTTAAATTAAGTATCGACTTATCCGAAGATAAAAGAGGTTTAACAATGGTTTTATTCAGAATCAAATTTACTTAAATATGAATCCAAATATATAAACAACTTCCACCGGCAGCTTTGGACGCGTGGATTTCCAAAAAAAAAATAGCCTCACTCGGTCATAATCTATTTATATTTAATTTCATTTTTCATTTATTTATTCAAAAACCATTATAGAATTGTGTTTGAAATTACATCCTAATTACAAGTTACAACATTTTAAAATTATCACATACATGTCAAAAACAATAAAATAAAACAAATGTCTACTTACCTATATGTAAAAATGTCAAGAAAAAGTCAAGAAAAGTCAAATGAAAAATAGTCATCAATGAATATAAAATAAAAATGATTTAGAATAATATTACTAAGGAATTAATAATACAAACATGTCACAAAATAATTAAATTGACCATTAACTTAAATCTATAGATAAAAAAAACGACTATTCAAAATTATTACAAGTCATAAAATCATTAACTGAATAGAAACACCCTTTCAACAAAAGCTCCTTTAGTCTTGATTTAAATTTAAAAGGACTGTCGATAATTTTCATGTATTACCCGTGCGCGATAAGTTGGGACCTGAGCGCGGTGACGTCATATTGGCGTGTTTGTACCGCTCGCACAAAAGCGAACTTAACAAGCAGCCGCCCGCGGCTTCGTCATTGTTTTTTTTTAACCTAATTTATTATGTTACTCAGGGAAGACGCTGCTTTTTATCTAATCTTTTTTACACTATTTGAATAAAATAAAAATACAATGTTTAAGTTTATACATTTATTTTATCTATTATTTACATTATCTCATCTTCGTCACTACTTAGTGGATTTATGCCTTCTAGAGGTTGTTCTTCGTCCTCAGTCTCACTATAATCACTTGACGAAGAGGTATCCGTTAAATTTACAATTAACAACAGGTAAACAAAACTGTTTGTTCCGTTTTTCGTTTTTAAAAAAACTCTAACACTTTTAGCACGAGGTTTCTTTCTCCGCTATGCAAAGGTTTACCCTTCATAATGATAACAAAAACACTTAACAAGAACTATAACAACAAAAACTACAACAACAAAACAATAACACAAACGAAAACTAAAAGAATTCCAGAGCGCATCGTTACGTGACGTATGCCAGTACGAGACTAAAAACCCTAGTAAAAAA
The DNA here is from genome assembly GCA_918857605.2 of Philereme vetulata. Classification (NCBI taxonomy): domain Eukaryota; kingdom Metazoa; phylum Arthropoda; class Insecta; order Lepidoptera; family Geometridae; genus Philereme; species Philereme vetulata. The sequence goes on along the minus strand of OU975484.1, from coordinate 1,240,894 downwards.
TAGTGATGCGAACGGTACAATACGGGCGCCATCGGGGAAGTGCAGGGGAAGCGGTCGGGGAGTCGCATTCCTAGCAGGTTCCAAGTTATCGCGCACGAGTAATAAATGTATATACCAAATTTAATCGAAATCGGTTCAGCCGTTACGACGTGAAAGCGTAACAAAAAAATAAACAAACTCACTGTTGTGAGTTACTATAGTATACCTTTGTTGCTGGTCAATATTTGTTGACAATACCCATCATATACAGCAGCGATTACACTCTTTAGTTCTTAATCAGTGTTTATTATGTCTATTCGGAAAAGCTTGCTACCGTGTCCCGTAACTTGGCCATGTCGGATAAGCTAACGCATGTAATGGGACCGACAGTATATATCAGACTATCCTGTAACTGAGGCAACCAGTTACAATACATTTAAACTCAAACTCAAGCGCTGGTTCCTGAGTAACACCTTCTACAGTTATGAGAAGTTTATTGATATGACGATTTTTTTTATCTAGCCTACATTTTCCCACTGCTGGGCAAAGGCCTCCCCCAACTCTTTCCATCTATCGCAATCCTTGACAGACATGATGAAGTAATACTATAATTTTAATGGACTATTTCATATTGTCTATTTTTAAAATGACTATTTTTATTGACTATGCTGTATGAATATTTAAAATGTAATATTAATTTGTAATTCTATATTAATATCCAATTTTGTTTGTTTCTTATTACTTTAAATACCTTTTAATGTTTTATTTTTGATTATATTTAATATTGTGACCAGTGTGTACATTGTGTACCGAGTTACCGATACAAGGTACCATTATAAATTATGACCTATATTCTTGTGAAATAAATGATTATGGATTACTTTTCTGTTTCTAGCACCTCCGAAGTTATGGTGCAATAAGCTTCTAGGTAGGTACTCAAAGGCTAATAAATAAAAAAACAAATTAAGCCGTTAAATCAGATTTTACAATTTCTGAAACTTTACCTAAGTTTCAGAAATTGTAAAATCTGATTCATTGGTAAATGTTAATTGTTATCATCTGTGTGCTTTGGCATAGGCCTCCTCCAATTCCTTCCATTTCTCTCTACAATTTGTTGTTCTTGTCCATAGTTTGCTTCCCGTATTTTCAATGTCGTCTTTCCAACGTGTGAACTGTCTTCCTCTACTTCTATTCCCATTTCTTGGGTACCAAACTGTAACTCTCTTACTCCACTATCAAAAGTCTATCTAAATATTTAAATAATAATGACGTAATCAAGTGTTCAATTTTGTCTGTATGGTTTGAATAAATGAGTATGCCTATGAGTACTTCGACGGTCAAGTGTTGGGGCCTGCATTAAACAAAGTCCGCCGCCATCGCGTCTTCCAAGTTTTTTTCTTTTTGTACATTCTCGAATAATCCATAATAAGGTTTTTAAAATTCAGTCCGCGTGCAGTCGAGACAGTATAATAAGACGAAGTGATAGATGTGAAACTGTTTGATCAGTTTGATTGGCGCTTTAACTTATATAGTCGTGAGGACGTGAGCTTCGACGCTTCTATTTTTAGAGGAGCTTAAGGGTTAGACGCTCGAAGAACTGACGGCAGTTAGGACAGAAAGGTTTTCGAGAGACCAGGCACTGGAAGGCGCAGCATTAGATGGAAACAGACCTAATAAAGCCTGCTGGGAGTCATTGGGTAAGTGATCTATGGGTCCGAATCGGTCCATACGTTTGGGAACTGCGATCCCACATCAAGACTGGCAGTCAGACACACAGACAGACATTTGCGTCAAACTTATAACCCCCCTTTTTCGCGTTAGGTTTAAACGGGCGAATATACCTAACATACCCGACGATGGTTCCTTCTTAATCATGTCGCATGCAAGTTTCCTGAAACAATGGGCCACTCAAAAACGCATATCATGGTGAATATTCCATTTTTAGGGTTTCTTACCCAAAGGGTAAAACGACACCCTATTACTGAGGCTCCGCTGTTTGTCTGTCTGTCTGTCTGCCCGTCTGTCACCAGGCTGTATCTCATGAACCATGATAGTTAGACAGTTGTAATTTTCACAGATGATGTATTTCTGTTGCCGCTATAACAACAAATACTAAAAACAGAATAAAATAAATATTTAAGGGGGCTCCCATACAACAAACATGATGTTTTGGCTCGATATTGATAACGGCAACAAGTAGATGCTTGAAATTTTCACAGAATGTTTAGCCATATATTTACTTTAAAACTACATAACTAAATTAAAATAAAACAAATATTTAAGGGGGGCTCCCATACAACAAACGTGATTATTTTTTGCCGTTTTTTTAGGTAATGGTACGGAACCCTTCGTGCGCGAGTCCGACTCGCACTTGGCCGGTTTTATAAGAAATAATGTTGAAAACCATGATAGTTTTAAAAGTTGCATTTAAAATTTTACACCTAAAGTGTGTCACTTTTAAAGAAAAAAAAAACATTTAAAATGTCACTTGTTTATTTCCTAGTTTAGTTTCGCAGCTATTTGGAAAGATGTGGTCGTCCTTGATCACTATCACGGTGACCACTTGAATAATAAGTAGCTATGATTATGACAGCCTTTTATGAAGTTTTGTGGGTCGATAATATGGCATCTTTTTTTGGTGAAAGTAAGCTTAATAAGCCGGAGCACATGGCCTATTGCCTGATAAGGAAATTAAATTTATATGCTAGAAATATGGTACATAAATTGTCACTTTTAGGTAGGTTTCATTTACTTCGCGTGCAAATTATTGTTATTTGAATTTAAAAGTCTTAATTTAAAACTTTCTGAATTAAACCAATACTAATATTATAAAGAGGAAAGATTTGTTTGTTTGTTTGTTTGCATTGATAAACTACTGGACCGATTTAAAAAAAATCTTTCACTGTTTGGAAGCTACACTATCCCCGGGTGACATAGGCTACTTTTTACCCAACTGCGCAGAAGGAGGGTATTGTTTTTATTGAAAAAATACGCGTGCGAAGCTGCGGATTAGTCAGCTATTAAAAAATAATTATACATCAAATATCATAACGACCATAGAATAATCAATAGAAATAATTCAAAACTATAAAACCATTCAATTTATAAATATACGTATGTAGACATATTATGTCAAAAAATAAATAATTAACTATTTAAAAACATTTGTCAATTAGCCCGTACAGCTTTGTCTTGAATTGTTTATTAGATAATTATCTTAAAGGTCGAACCGCACTTCAGCGGCGCAGCGAGGCGCGGCGCGGCGCGGACCGACGCGGCCAGATATTATTTAGATTAATTGCAATGATGCTAATCGCATTATAGCGGCGCGGCGCTACAGACTTGGGTCCGAGAGAATATTTTGTCGCGACGAGCCGCGCCGCGCCGCGCCTCTGCCGCTCGTGCGGCACGCGGCGAGGCGCGACAAAATATTCTAGTCAGTCATATTTTTTAGTTCCATAAGAAACTTCGAAATTTTTAACTATTCATAGAACTTTTCTTTTGACATTATTAAATAGGCATGAAAACGATCGGAGTCTTTCAGTAGTCTTGGAAAAAGAATTTGGTATTTTCCCTCTTCATAGCGAGAACTTGAGATATTGAGTACCCATTTGTGTTTTTTTCTTTTTTTTTATCTTTCTGCCTCTTCGCAAAGTAAAGATACTACTATCGCTTTTTCCATACTATCGTCCATCTTCAATGAAATTTTGCCACGTCTGGCATTTTACGCCGCGCCGCACCGCTTCGCTGCCGCTATAGTGCGTTTAGGAGAGCCAGCCCCGCTCCGCTGCAGCGCCGTGCCGCGCCACTGAAGTGCTGTTAGACCTTAAGTCACTTGGTATTTCATTAAATACTAGTTGACCCGCCCGCGGCTTCGAACGCATGGTTTGTCAATAATAACAATCCTTTTGCGCAGTCGGGTAAAAAGTAGCCTATGTTCTAATACCGCCAACAATCTATCTATTTACCAACTGTACATAGGGAGTGCATCTAAAGAATACTTCATAATTTTAACCTCTTACTTTATCCCTTTAGGGATGATTTTGCGAAAAAGATAAAATACGTATTTCTTTATTTCTTACCAAAAGCCTATTATGAATTTTCAGAAAATTAAGGATTGCCCGTACAATCTTTCAACCCCTATTTCACTCCCTTCAATATTATTTTATGAGAAAAAGATAGCCTATGTCCTTATCTAGGATATATTCTATCTTCTTGTTATATTTCATTACGATCTGTTCAGCCGTTTAGTCGTGAGAAGGTAATAAACAAACAAACTTACAAACAAACAGAGTTAATTTTGCATTTATAATTTTAGTATGGATATGGATTGATGGATGGATTTTAGGCTCAAGGTAACTAAGCGTACTATGGAGAGGGCTATACTTGATCCGTAGACTAATGGCAGGTTCCTATATCCGTCGGTAACCGACTACGCCTCGTATCTCCTTGAATAAGTGTCAAACTAGTGTCAAACTTTTGACAGGTTTTCAAGGAGAAACGAGTCGTGGCTGGTTACCGACGAATATAGGAATCAGCCATAAGTAAACACGATATAACCCAAAGGATTAGAAAAGTTAAAGTGTCTGTGGTCGAGTCGCATAGCTCGAAGAACTAACAGCCGTTGGGACTGAAAAGTTTGTTAGCACACTGGGAAGCACAGGGTAAGGAAGCGGCTCCCTAGATGAAACGACGACCTGATACAGGTTTTGGGAGTCATTGGGTGCAGGCCGCACAAGATCGGTCGCTCTGGATATCTATAGGGAGCAGTGAACGTCCTAATGCTGATATGATGATGAAAAAAACCGTCCAAGTGCGAGCCAAACTCGCGCACGAAGGGTTCCGAACCATTACCTATAAAAGCGGCTAAAAAATCATGCCTGTTGTATTGGAGTCCCACTTAAATATTTGTTTTATTTTAACTTAATTATGAATTTTAAAGTGAATATATATAGTAATCCACATTCTGTGAAAATTTCAAGCGTCTACCTGTTGCCGTTATCAATATCGAGCAAAAAATCACGTTTGTTGTATGGGAGCCTCCTTAAACATTAATTTTATTCTGTTTTTATTATTTGCTGTTATAGCGGCAACAGAAATACATCATCTGTGATCATTTCAATTGTCTAACTATCACGATTCATGAGATACAGCCTGGTGACAGGCGGACAGACAGACAGCGGAGTCTTAGTAATAGGGTCCCGTTTTACCCATACGGAACCCTAAAAACAAATGATAAAGTTTATTTTCTACAACATGCACATAGGTTCAGCTTAACCATGTAAATATATAAAAATTGATAAACCAATCCTATTACTCGGAAGTGGTCGTTATAAATATCAATAACAATTAGAGATCGTCGTTTAAAACTGAAAGCGCTTTTATTTGATTACGTCAAAGCGAAATATGTTTAATCACTGTAAACACAAGGCTTATTTTGAAATGATTTTCTGTGCGTCAACATACAATTAAACGCAGTAGAAGGGCGTTCAGTATCAGACTAAACGGTCTCAACCTATTTAACTGTTCACTGTGCTGTTAAATAAAATTATACTAAAAAAATTAGGTACGAAAAACCTAAGAAAATCCAGAATATAGTCGGTGGTTTTACTTTCGCAAGCTTAAGTGGTCTCTATGATTCATACTTTAGAGTTCAAGATTACAACCTCTCAAGTCTCGTTCCTGAGATTACCCGGTACATTACTGCAACACCACTTTACCCACTCAGAACAGAATTGTTTCACTTTAAAATGTGTTAACGTGGAATGAGTTTTATTTCGTAGTCTGTAGATATGAAATTGTTTGGATGTGAACAATTTGATGTGATGTTATGCGTCTACAAAATTTGCAATAACCCTTGGCCTGTGTTGCGTCATCTTTATACAAGTGAAAAAGATTCATCATAGCCAGTAATTACCCATTCGGCACATGAGGTCTAGGTTTGGTATATTCTGTCCGTTACATCCCGTTACCAATTTCGTCAAACTCCCTGTTAGTCTATACGCTCCTTTTGCCTATTTCTCCAATATTCCTATTACTCTAATGTCTAGTAGACTTCGTAGACCACCACAAAACATAGCTAAATAATTTTTTTTTTTTTAATCAAATTAAAAAAATGAGCTGCCACAGCCTGAATTTAGAATTAAAAGTTTAATAAGTTTGACGACCTCTGTGGCGCAGTGGGCGAATAGTCAGAACCGCGGCACAAATGATTGAATGATCTACAGATATTTGTTTCGGGTCTGGATGTTTTTCTTTGTAATAAGTATTTATTTACAAAAAAAAAGGAATATAGTTATATTAGTATCAGTTATCTGGCTCCCATAGTACAAGCACTGCATAATTTGGGGATAGATAGCGCTGTGTGAAATGTCCAGGATTATTTATTTAATACCACTCGTATAGCCCAACAGTTGTTTTCAGTGATAATTCTGTTCTTAGTACTGTTACATCTTCTGTACGGAACCCCGAGATAAAGTGAAAAGTTAAACATAGTGTCACTTCAATTAAAGGTTGAAAGTCTTGACCTTTCATCCCTTGGATTTATATTCTGCAATCTTTACAAGATTTTAGAGGATCTTGTCATTTAAAAAAAAGCTTTTACCTTAGAGGAAATCCGATTGATCCGATTTGACGTCCACCATTTTGCATCCGTGATAACTAAGTACGAACGCCTACATCATAAATAATAAAGTTTTATGTTGAAAAATTACTTTTTCAAAACAAGCTTTTATAAAATTCATAATCGGAACCGCAAGCAGATTCAAATGAGCCCAAACATTAACCTACTATAATCCATTCAGAAGTTTCGTTGTCTAGCATCCGTCTCTATCATGAGACCACCTCCATGGCACCATATTATTGCATTGTCACCGAAGTTACATATGTATTCCAAATTACAGTTCAATGGGTTGAGAGGAACGGGTTTAAAATTCATTTGCAAGATTCCACCCGGACAAACATACATACATTGCAAGTTAATATTAAGCTTGTAAAAAATTAAATACATAATGCCAAATGATTAGAATAGTAAGCATCAAATTTTATGTTGATACTGTAGCCCACGACGTTATCCACAGGTTAGATAAATACGTTTCATAAAAAGAAATATTCCAGCTAGAGGGTCTGTTAGAGGGCAACATAGATTATTAAGGTTGTGTTAACAAAAAAGACCCTCAAAGAAGAAGAAGAATAAACAGAAAATGTATATTTAAAATATATTTTCTATTGGAAACAGCAAATAACTTTTTTATACTACTTATTTGGCAAACGAGCATGCATTTCACCAGATGTTAAGTGGCTACTGCAGTACATAGATATCCACATAGAATTCAAAACAAGGTATTATGTTGTCTTGATCTCTATGTGGGATACGTTGCCATACTATAGGACTTAGCTGTTATGCCTATGTGCCAGTAATTACAGGAACATCGGAACACAGCAGCACAGGTACTGCTATTTGGCGGCAGATAAAGGTAAGGCGGTGGTGCCCACTTCCTCGAGCCCGTTCACAAAAGCTCTACCACCAGTGAAACTGCTTTAATATTGACGAAATTAATCTTTTTGGAATTAGTAGAGAATTCTATGAATTTATATTTATGGTAAAATTCTTAAAAATATTCTCTTAAAAACCACTTTGTCAAATCAACATTCGATGTTGAAAAGTTTACTTACGCAGTAATATTTATGTAAAGGTCGCTCAGATTGTGAGTAAGCATAATAATGAACCTGCAACCTTCTGAGAGCAGCTTTTAGCTAGCTCTGGGCCAATGGCCTCTGATGAAGGTGACATGTAACTTTACTTATTGAAAGCTTAAATCAAATTACTTAGAAAGAAATTCTAAATTCGTTCGGTGATTGAGATCGGTGATCAGTGGTGATTCTATCCATCAAAGGCAAGCACACGCACGGCTCAATACCATACATACTTCGTTTTTCTTATTTGTATTCGATTTCTGGATGTCTGAAAAGGGGCAGTAAAGGTTAGCAATTTCTGTGACTTTAGATAAGGTTCCTAGTTCTTATAATAATTAATTTAAGGAGAAAAACGAAACTTGGGGGCATGACAGTGGTACTGATTGATTGTATGGTAAAAACTATTTTCTCTAGTGTCACTATCTAGAGAGGAAACAAGGGACTACGTTTGTATAGTTCGCACTCACCGTTTTCGTTCTACGTTTTATTGCGTACAGCTAAGTTATGGAACACTTTACCGTCGTCTGTTTTTCCTGAAGAGTACAATCCGGGCATCTTTAAGGTCAGAGTGAATTGGTGTCTTCTAGATCTTCGTGCTTCATCTTAGATCACATCATCGCGATGAGGCGAGATTGTGGTCAAACGAAGATATATTGGTGATAAAAAAGAGTGCTCCGCGGAGAAGCGTGAGACTGTCAATTTTCGGGTACAGTGCCACAAAGTTATCTGTTCAGGTAGGCTTATATGAAACTAACCCAGACAAATTGATAATCCAACTATCAACGATGTCGTCTGAGTACATAAGATGGTGGGACTATAAATTAAAATCTTAAGTAAGTACATACAAAAAGCCTATAGAAACAAGCACTTTCGGTTTTTCCCGAATTATCAAATTTTCCGGGAGAATGTTAAAATAAGCTCTTAAAACTCATATCGCACTGTTACAAATATCACGAACTTTAAAAAAAATAGCCAAATATGTCCAGCCGTTCTCAAGTGATGCTCTTACCAACATACACTTTTTAATTTATATTTATAAGGATAGATAAATTACGAGCTATTTACCCGAGACTTCGTTCGCGTTGACTTATATCGTCATCCTACTATCCTGTCCTACTATCCTACTAATATTATAAACGCGAAAGTTTGTATGTATGGATGTATGAATGTTTGTTCCTCTTTCACGCAAAAACTACCGAATGGATTTTAATGAAAATTTACAATAATATAGCATATACATTAGAATAACACATAGGCTATAATTTTTAAAGATAATGTGTGTATTTCCAAAATATAACGAGAATTGTCAAGTAAGTCGGAAAAAAATCTGCCTTCTGCGAGCTATTCTGGCGTACGCTGCAAAAACTGTAGAGTTTACACGTATATAATGTATAAGAGAAATGTTTAATTTAATTAGTCCTACAAAAAAGTCCGCGACAGCATATATCTAGCTTATATAAGTAAGCCATTATCGCCAAAAGAGTAAACCATACATCCAATAAAAAATGATAATATATTTCTCATGCACATTAGGTAGTAACAAACGTAGCTACTCGAAGTACTTACTAATCCTGCGCAGACGAAGTCGCGGGTACCAGCTAGTATATAATAACAGCGCCAGTTCCGAATTATTTAGAAACTCCTCTACAAGATGGCTACCTCACCAATACCACAGAAGGTTGTGAAGGTAATAGCTTCGTTCCTCCAAGGACGCAGCTTCTCAGTGCGCGTGGAGCAAGCGACCTCCTCCAGAAGACCAATCGGGGCCGGAGTCCCCCAAGGCAGCTGCCTCTCCCCAGTGTGTTACTCACATTACACCGACGACATACCCAAAACAGAAGAAGCTCTGTTAGCCCTATACGCGGACGACGCCGCATACATTACCAAATCAATGAACTTGAACCACGCCGCCACCAAGATGCAAAGGGTACTAACAGAGCTCCCCGCCTGGCTGACAAAATGGAGACTGAGTGTCAATGTGAGTAAGACACAGGCCGTCGCATTTTCGAGGAAGCTCACCCTACCACCCAAACTCACCCTGGAGGAACAGCCGGTGGCCTGGTCACACACGGCCAAATACCTGGGGGTAACATTAGACCGCAACTTAACGATGAGGAAACACGCAAGGAACGTCCGTGGCCTGGCGAGTATAACCCGAGCTCTACTCAAGCCCGTCCTGCAGTCCAACCTACCGCTCCGAATGAAGGTTGGACTATACAAGACCTATGTCCGTCCGCGCCTTACATACGCGACCCCCACATGGTATGCTTTGTTAGCCAATGGCCACAGAAAGATACTGCGAAGTCAGCAAAGCCTCTGCCTCAGGACCATCGTAGACGCGCCACGGTACGTCCGGAACAGCACTATCCAGCGTGACCTAGAAATTGAGAGCTTAGACCAATTTATAGGCCGCCTAGCAACCAGGATGTTTGCGCGCCTGGGCAACTCCGCTTACTCTCACCTACGAGAACTAGCTCCTCTCACAGATAGACCCCCAAAGAGTAAGCCATATCCGCGGGAACTGGTCACAGAAAACGACCAGAATACGTCGACAGACTCAGACGTCGACATCCCTTCATCCCTCCCCACCTCCACCCCTCTTACCATCCAACCTAGATCCGCGCCAAGCAGCCGACCGCAAGTCACTCCGTCCTGCGGAGAGACCATCGGGCGGCCAGCTACGCGTGAGTAAATCACCTGAGGCTCCGCGAGCCGACCCGATGACCCCCCCGTAGAAACGGGGGGCGGAAATAACTCCGCAGGAAAGGGCAAAAAAGCCCGGTACTGCTGCCCCACACCGGCTGCGCCGGTGTGTGAGAGCGAAAGAAGACACGGAATTATTTAGTCCACCGCGAACAGAGTTTGGAAAAAACTAATCGGGCTATAACTAATAAATATTTATTGATCTGAGAAGCAGTCACCGATTTCGATATTGATTGATTTTTAAATTGTATGACAATAAAACTTAATTTACCCAATATAAAATTATAGTATTTTATTCTATGTGATTTCTCATAATCACACTCATATTATAAATATTGATGAAACTTGATGTGTTGATAGATTACGACCTGGATTCAAACATAGGCTACATTATTTTGACAAACAACGCGTTCAAAGCCGCTGGCGGAAGTTAGTACTCGTTAAGTTTCATAAAGATCCTTCTCAAAACCCCGATACATAGAACCAGTTTCTATGCAAACTCCTTTTCCGTCCAAGCTGTCCGATTATGGAACGCCTTGCCGGTCTCCATCAAGAAATCCCCTCACCTTCCGTATTTAAAGCTAGACTCAAAAACTTTTATCTCCATGAAGAGTCATGATTCATGTGATTTCTAATATTATTATTGTAAGTATAAGTATGTAAGTACATATTTATTTACTTTATATATGATATTTATTTATTTAAAGTTATTTATGTATCGAATATGTATGTATATAACTAATTTCTTTTTCTATTATTAAGTTTATTCTTTTTACACCTCGGCCAATCTTCCATTAAGCAATGATCCTCTCCATCCATAGGTTGTCTAGAAGAGATTGCTTTGTTAAGCGATAAGACCGCCCATTATGCTTACTTTTATTTGTTTTTTTCTTTAAATCTGTTGTGTCTAGCTTGTAAGGTATAATAAAGAATTTTAATTCATTCATTCATTCAAAGATCATTATTACAAATACGGGATTTATCACGTACCGTTTTATCGGTGGTTCATCAGGATCGGTCCAACCGTTCCATCGTGAAAACTTAACATAGACATACAGAGACACAGTTTCTTTCGAATGGATTATACTATGGATTACCTAAGCACCACGCAATCTGCACCTGAAGCGGCCACGCGACCTCGCGCGTTGTGGGTGCCATTCGCTCGTTACCTTAGGTGGCCTTTTAAATATACAAATTTTTCTCACAATGTTTTTTTTGCAAGCCTATATTTTCCCACTGCTGGACAAGTCCTCCCCCAACTCCGTCCACATATCGCGATCACAGATTCCCACCATTCCCTCTCGAATCCTAAGCTCGTCCGTCTACTTATATTATATTACAAATAAAAAGTACTCCACCAAATATCTTCCTCTGCCTTACTTCGACAAAGTTTAAGCAAGATAAGCATCGAAGTAAGCCGAATCGACGTGGAAACATCGAAAGTCCCCATCAGCTCCCAACTTTGCAGAGTTTGCGGCCGTCATGTAAACAATCGGACAGATTGTTCGTGCGTGATGCAAACCTGATCGCGTTTGGCTTGTTAATTTTTTCTTCAGTGTTACAAGTTTTGAGTTAGCAGCGATTATAGAAGATATAAGTGACGTTTTAAAATAATTATTGTGATTTTTATGAATATGAAGATAAAGAGTATTCGATACAGATTCTTGAACATATAACGCTCCATATTTGGTCAAAGTCATTGGGGCATATATCCTAATTTAATTTTGCCCCAATGCTCAATCACTCTTTAGCAGACTAACTCTTGAAACACTGGTTGTCAAAGATATATGAAACGGAACGCCCAATCAACGCAATTATTTAAGTATAAAAATGGCTTAATATACAATCTTATTAGAAGATTGACAATTTTTTTAATTTTTTTTCATAAATTATATAGATTAGCGTTTGACCACGATCTCGCCTGGTACGATGATGCAGTCTAGGATGGTACACGCTTGCCAAGAAAAAATTTTAAGGCGCTCACCATAGACGATGACCTTGAGCGAATGGGCGTATCTATTGTTTCGGCCCCGCACCTTCCGCCATACGCATCTAACCGACCAGCAAATAGGTGAGCGCGAGGCAGATGAGCACAACCCTCCCATACGACAGTCAGCGGTGCACTGCCGGCCGTCGCCCGCGCAACCAACTTCTAAGGATACGCCCACTAATTCGGAAAAGTTGAAAATAATTAATTGCTACGTGAAAGACCGTCGCAGCACAGCATCATATGTTCAACTTGAAGGTATAGTCTTTGCCCACATTTAGGTAGAAGAAAAATTACAAAATTTTACGTCGTTTAGAGGTTGAATCAAATTGAAAGTCGAAAACAACTACATTTTGTTATTTTTTTTCTCATAATAAATAAACAGGCAGAACTTTTTTGTATGTTCACTGTGTAGATAAAAGGTCAATGAATGACACATAGTTTTTTGAGCACATAAAACTGATTCCTCCCTGAGGAGAAAGCCTCCAAATAAGACCAATCAGCTACTATATTCGCATTAATGATAGAAATGATTCATAATTTATTTACTTAATTCAAGTTTTTTTTGTATTATTTCAATATTTACATTGATAACATAAATAATAGTTCATATCGTTAAAAATAAATGTTATATTATTTATACCTAGTAGTAAAACTAGCGTTATAATTTTATAAATTGATCACAATTAATTAAAGATCTGTTTCTTTTTGGTTATTAATAAATAAACTATAACTAGCAGTCAGTGACATCGGTTAGAATGAACAAGTTTTATATTGAGTGACTGGAAGGTCGTCCGAAAGCTCCCGTTAACGGACGAAGAAAAATAAAAATTCTTTATTATGTTGGTTCTGCACACCGATTTTGGTACAATAAAAAAAAACTTTGAGTATCAGAGACTGATACAATCTTTGTTACTGGTAAGTACAATGTGTCGGAAATCGCTACATCTTATGATTTGCATCCAATCTGTCCAAGTCACACGCTACGATCGCCTACTTTTTAATAAAATTAAAAATGGCAAAATAGTGTTTTGTGTTAATTTATAAATACCACTGTTTGCATTTAAAACCGGATCGGAAGCCGGTTTATTTGCTGCGACTATTTTTTGCCTTAAACACAGTTTTAATTTATTATGTTGGTTCTGCACACCGATTTTGGTACCATAAAAAAAAACTTTGAGTATCAGAGACTGATACAATCTTTGTTACTGGTAAGTACAATGTGTCGGAAATCGCTACATCTTATGATTTACATCCAATCTGTCCAAGTCACACGCTACGATCGCCTACTTTTTAATAAAATTAAAAATGGCATAATAGTGTTTTGTGTTAATTTATAAATACCACTGTTTGCATTTAAAACCGGATCGGCAGCCGGTTTATTTGCTGCGACTATTTTTTGCCTTAAACACAGTTTTAATTGAATTCTAGTTGGACTTGTTTGGACGCAGCTTTAGAATATATGGCAGTATTTTAATTTATGAGAAAAGGATATAAATAATTTATTATATGCTCGTTATACAAGGTGCAAGAATCATCACCATCATTTACAGCCGGCATAGATGAGACCACCTATTGAACCTCTACTTTTACAGAGACTCAGCCGAGTCAGCTGTTGCAGATGTAACCTTAATAAAAACTCTTAATCTTATAGTTAATAACATATATCAGGGTATCTGTGAGGTCAATACTGGCCTCAGCAGACCAGCGCTGCAGTATGGCAACATGCTGTAGCAAATGCTGAGCTGAGGACCCTTTCGCCACCATACTTAGCAGTTAGCTTTATAATGTTATCCGAACACTTACGGAAAATTCCAAGATTTTAAAACCATTCCAAAAAAATTCAAGCCTAGACGACTGCAACGTTTGGCATTGAGCAGGTCAAAAAACTGTCTAAGTTTTTCTGTAGATGGAGCTAACGGCGCTTTATTTATAATCTGAATTATCTCACTAATTTCGACCCTGACGTGACAAGAGCCAGTAGCACAATTGGTAGTGCATCCTCGTATCAAGAGGAAGGTTGCGGGTTCAAATTCCGTCTAGACTTGAACATTTTTGAGATGGTTTTAAGAATCTTGAACAAGTAATAGTGTTTTATTTGTATTATTTATTTCTTGTGATAATAATAAATGTTTTTCTTTCTTTATTTCTAAAAAGGGCATTATACACAAATCGGCCACGTAATGCAAATGTGGTGCAAAGCTCCAAACAATGGCATCTGTCCTTGCATGCCCATCCTACCCTACCACCTGCACGATTGATATAGGTTTATGAAATCACAATATTGGTGAAAAAATTAACTTCTCCTTTCATGATAAGTTAGCCAGCTTAGCCACGCAACTACTACTAAATCTGTATCAGCAGCACCATCACACAATAAGCGTCATGATTGCAGGTAGTTCACGCGAGGCGGCCACGGCTAACGTTTGAAACATTTCACTTGACCCCGTACAGCCGTGCCTCGTTCAGTAGGCCACTTGCCGGGCCAGTTCGCTGCCATAGAACTACAGGTTGTAGAAACGACTTATAAGGGTCTAGACAGACGGACTGCACCATAATTGCACTGCATCGAAACTACCAAACGTATATGTAACTGTTCGCCAACTGCACCCCAACTGCAAACGGTCTGCGAAGATTATTGCCAGCGTGCAGTGACGATGCAGTCCGTCTATCTAGACTAGGGATTCTCAAACTATTTCGGGCAAGAGACCCTTTTTCCAAAATGAACTAATACCTCAAACCCCTATAGCCAAATTACTTTAAAAAATCTCTAGTTTTATTCTTGTGGATACAAAATACCAACCAATTTAAAAACTTTGTGGTTGGTTAAATTAGTAAACTTGACATCATTTTCTCATCAAAACTTAACAAAATAAATGGACATAAAATACAGTAAATATCAAGTGTAATTTTTAATACAAATTAAGTAAAAATACTTAAATAAGTAATTATTTTTTGAAAAACAAATCATTAAAATCACATAGTAAAGATACATAAATAATATATTGACCCCTGGGAAACCGATTTCGACTCCAAGGGGTCGATAATCTTTGAGTATACTTTGGGAATCCCTGATCTAGATCCTAACGCAAAAAGAGGGGTGTTATAAATCATTAGGGGTGTAAATCTGTATGTCTGTCTGTCTGTGGTATCGTAGCTCCCGAACGGACGGACGGGGTTTTTCTTAATAAAAAGCTAGTTTAGCTGGGGTGGTTCTTATAAGAAAGTTTCTTTATTGGTGTAAAATTTAAATTTATTAAGGTTTTTATAGGTTGGGGGTTTTATAAATATTTATTTAATACTTGTACCTATTGACAAAATAGGACGTATCCGCCGTGTCCACCGATGGAGAACTTTGCAAGTTAAGGTACATTAGGTTATTTAAATGTGACTGAATTATGTCCTAAATACAAGGGTAAGGGCAGAACAGATAAAAAGAGATGGATGACGCATTGCAATGTGGCTAAGTGAAGCCTGACCGCTAATAGGGTATTATAGTTTTCCTATGTATAAACCATGACTAGCACGAAACCACCATCAACCAAATTACCTTACTTCTGAAACCTACAAATGATTGTTTTTTTTATTTTAGCGGCCAAGGACAAAACTAGTTTTTTTATAGGTACTAGGAACAAGCATATGACCCACCTGATGTTAAGTGGTAACCATCGCCTGTAACAGAGAATTGTCTCGTAGGTCACGCATGTTACCACTAGGCCCTACGCCAATGATGCACTGCCCTGCGTCCATCAACTTGAGGTATACAGATGTAAAGCCTCATGTGCCTGTAATTTCACCGGCAACCATTTCCCTGTCTATTTACAAATTATTTGTTATATAAAGTCAATCCGTTTTTGGCCGTATGCTACGCTTAGTACATATATAAGTTTGTATCTTATATAATAAGGGCTGTGGATTTTGTTAAATAAATAAAACCATACCCTTCAACCCACAGCAATGCTGCTAAATAAGTATGATAGCAGTACTTTCCCGGGGCGAGCCCTTTCACAAAAAACTCTACAAAACTGGTTATCAGGCGTCAATGGTGACCATGATGCGGCTGTTGGATGCGGGATCAGCTCACTTGTAGCTAATGAGTACGTGAAGTGTAATAATAAACAGACCGGCACACATTTGTTGCTTCACTTATACTTACGTTCCGTCTCATTTCTTTTTGTTACATAACGCAAAAAAACGTATAAGTGCTATCTACAAGCTTTTGGGAGGCGAATTGTACACAAAATTATACAGGTAGGACTTTCTGACACAGTATGTACCTCATGTATGTACAAGATATACCAAATTCACGCCCTGTTCCATTCTAATACAGCGTACAAATCTATTGAATACGGTGGAATAATATTTGAAATCAAATCCATTGATGGATTACGGTATAGAATCCATTGGATTTGATCAGTGGATTAGAGTGGAACACAGCAAATTCACTATACCTACTAGCTTGGTTGCATAGTTTTATTTAAATCTAAGAGATTTAGCAGTTATTTTCCAAACAAAAATGACCTCCATTACTGCACAAAATATACATGTCTCATTAGAGTCATTAGTAATTATTAATTATTGACTCAAGATAAAATTAATAAAAATATGAAACTCTAAACATTTATCCGACTTTAGAATCGTTTTTTATAGCAAACTAGTTGACCCGCCGAACTTCGTACCGCCTTGACATGCATATAACGCGAGCTGTCAATATACGTCACCCTGGTAGAATTGTCAATTGTTGTCCCCGGCCATCATTTTACAACCATACTTAAGCATAGACAAAATTACGTTTAGCTTTCATTTGCGTTTTGTTATTCCATGTCAGATCCTTTTTTGTTATACCACGTTTTATAGTGACTTGTATTCTCTGTGCCATTTTATGTCACGTCACACGGGAACGCGGTCGAACGGGATATAAAGTATCCTATGTCCGTCTCCTGGTTTTAAGCTATCTCCCCACCAATTTTCATCCAAATCGGTTCAGCCGTTCTTGAGTTATAAATAGTGTAACTAACACGACTTTCTTTTATATATATATATATAAGATATATAACAAACATTATACGTCGCTATAAAATTTTATATATATATATATATAAGAGAAAGTCGTGTAGTTACACTATTTATAACTCAAGAACGGCTGAATATATATATATACATATAAGATATATAACAAACATTAAACGTCGCTATAAAATTTTAGGGTTGGGAATTTGGATGCAGTCTACGGAAGATATAACAAAGTTATTGCCATATTTATTACAATTGTAAGTAAATCATTAAAGGTTTACCCTATGGCCCAATTATCGGACTGCGGAGAAGGTTCATGCTGTGTGTCTCTATCTGTATCATTCGACACAGATTCGAAAGACAAAGAGGCAAACACGTACATTCGCGTAGTCCAAGTAGCCGTAAAGTGAGTACAATGATTCAAAAACTTTCTATCCCCTGAGCCCTCTTTTTAACGGGGGATTAAAACTAACAATAGCTAAGAACCACCCTAATTAAACTAGCTTTCTAGTTAAAAAACGCGTCCAAATCGGCCAATCCGTTAGGGAACTACGATGCCACAGACACACACAAACAAATAAAGGCGTCAAACTTATAAAACGTATTTTTGCGTCGGTGGTTAAAAATAAAATACGGCATGGAAATTGTCTCATCCAGCGCTTTACAAAAACAAGGTTTAGGTACAAGCTATAATCAGCGAAAGTGGTCTTCGCAACCTGCCGGAGAAATGCGCATCGCCTCGCGCGAGTCGCACGCGCATGTCGTAACAGCGCGTAATGGATGACATTGAACGGCGGCTGGTATCTAGGTTGCCGTACTCATAAGTTACGAATGAATGATTCATTTTAATAGCTTGATTTCTTGTGTTTTTTACATGGTGAAAATTGTTAATGTCAGCATCTAACATTTGTTGACATGGTTTTTATATTAAAACTCGTCATTTTCCGGACCAATCACACTAATATTATAAATGCAAAAGTTAGGCTGTTTGTTTATTTATTTGTTTGTTACTCAATCACGTCGTAACGGCTAAACCGATTTCAATGACATTTAGTTTGTACGTAGATTATAGCCCGGATTAACACATAGGCATACATTTTATGACATAAATCAGGTCCCATGGGATAAAAATCCAGTCAAGTTGCAACAGCGAGTTCAGATTTATTTCTAGGTTACCTACACATTTAGGAGTGTAACGCGTAAAAAGTCGCGGACAACAGCTTGTATATATAAATAAATAATGTTAGACATTTCACATAGTGCTATCTAGCCTCAAACTAAGCAAAGCATGTACTATGGGAACCAGATAACTGATAGAATACTTATATAATTTTTTTATACGCTTCCTCCTGGATCTCAGCCGGCTATCCGCCCACAGCATCACAGAGGTCGTTATCGTAATCTAGGAGTCTTCAGGTCCAGAGTGAACAGGTTCCTTCTAGGCAAGCTAGCACTTTCTTTGACCTTAACGAGTGAGGTTGCCAAGCCATTGCGTAATCTCAAAAAAATGGTATGATTTTAAAATGATTTGTCTGGATTAGAAAAAAAAAACAAAATAAATAGGTAACCTAAAAACGTTCTTGATTGCGCACATAAAATAAAATCAGTATATTTTACTAGCGGTTAAAAAGTAGCGGAGTTAGCCGTATGCTATCAAAAATAACTTTTTCGTACCACTTGCTCAAAAAAGTGACATTCTATGCCACAAATAGCGAACATAACAATAGTAATTTTTAATCAAAAAACAGGGAAAGAAAATTGTACTGAATTTCATTCATCCACTAGGGGGAGAATGTGATTTAAATTAGGAATACTTACCGAAATTTATACTGAACTACATCTGTGTTTACACCATTGAGTTTGTATATATAGCATTATACATCTTTTTGAAAAAGGAATACGCATTTATTATGCAGTTATGATTATTAAATAAAATTACGAAAACCGACGAGGCCGTATGAGCTTGATGCCTTTGCTTTTCCGACAAAAAAATATTAGTCTAGGAATTTGCCGCATTTTTGTTTTCTTCAAATACATAAACGTAATAATAATTTCATATTATTATTGTGTTAATTTTTTCACAAACGGTACGAAAAGTAGAGTATTTTCCTCGGCGATAAAGCTGTCTTAGTCTTGGGTGAACTTAAATCCCTCGCTACACTCAGGACTCGACTTAAATCCCTCGCTTCACTAGTGATTTAAGTTTTTAACACTCTCGCTACGCTCGGGAGTAAACCGCGAGTCCTTCGTTACGCTCGCGATTGAAATCGTCACCCGCGACAGAAGACACTGCTTTATCCCCTTGGTTAATAATCTACTATTATCAAAACAGAAGACTTCATTACTTTTACTTTAAATGCGGAACGTGTATTTTGGTACCGTATTTTAGAGCACAATTCAATTTACACAAACGTCTTGAATTACACAAAAATAGGACAACTATTTCAGACGTTCATTCGGAAACCACAGAACAACACACTAATCTTGACGGTCGTAAAATCGTTTGATCTATAACACTTGTAGTTAGTGTTGCCAGATCCAGCATGGCAAATTTCGGAACGGAATGTTAAAATAATCGGGATTTTGATTTTCAAATCGGAGCTAAAAACTGGTTTTCGTGAATCCTCATTTATTATATCGGTGGTCATTTATAATATCGCTTTTAGCGATTAGACCCCCCATTGTACTAAATATAATTGTAAAAATTTATGCTCTGTATTTTACTTTGGTGTACAATAAAGAGTTATCTTATCTTATAGTTTATGTTATGAAATGTATCTCATATAAAAATTGAGTATTTATTTTCCCACTCACAGACCTATCTAACAATTTAGTTAGGTGCATAGAATAAATACAGACTAGATTAGTGAAAAAGTGGGACTTATATGGCGTCCCGATCCAGGGTGAATCGGGACGTGTCACCAGACATCTGAAAATCGGGAAGTCCCACGCAAATCGGGACACCTGGCAGCACTACTTCTAGTGTACCTACTTTAAAATAAATCTCAGACATTAGAGTAGAATAGAATTAAAAACTTTTTTTAATACACAGGGTCCTACTACAAATAAAATCTTAAGATCCTATATTTTTATGAGTAATACTACATCATTTATCTATTATATAATATATAACGTGAAGTGAAAACTAGGGAATGCAATCCCGACTCGAGATTGCAAATTCGAGATCCCGCGGGATTAGAAATATCAATCCCGCGGGATCCCGGAATTTTCGGGATCCCGTCTAGTTTAAAAAAATGTTAGATTCGGATGACTGAAAAAGCTAATAACTGCTTGTTTGTGATAGTGAGGTTAACTAAAATAACTTATTACTCGAAAGAAAATAAAAATCTTTAATCTTACCAACTAAATAATTATCGTCACTTGTCGCTAATATTCGGAAATATTCGGAATAGTTTTCTAACGCTGTTTGGCGTTCCTGCCGCTCGCGGCCGTCAGTCAGCGCGCCGCTTTCGCCCCGAGTGGACGTGTGTAGCGTCGCTGACTACTGCCGCCCAATCCCGTCAATCTCGAACGGGATCTCGTTATATGATGCGTCGGGATTGACCCCGAAAAATTACACGAGATCTCGCGAGATCGGGATCCCGCGGGATCGGGATTGCATTCCCTAGTGAAAACACAATTTCTTAAAATTTACTGTATTTAATGCGTAGGTAGTACCTAATCAATAAATACTTTAAATGAGATAGTGAAACTTTGCAGTTATTGATTTGTCACGCAAGTGCTATGTGTTTACGTTTTCATATTATCTCACATATGGGGGTTAGTCAGAGGTAAATCCAACCATGACGTTAATACATGCCAACTTTTGCACGGTCTATTCACGTGACAAGTCGATCGCCATTTTCAAAATATATTTCACTTTATGTCCGGTAAAGTAAAAATATATTATGGAAATGGCGATTTATCATTAGATTTAATCTTCAACGCCAACGATAAAATAATAAAACCTCCGGCGAAAATTATTGATATTCAGAAGAGCAAAAATAATTTCATGAAACAAGTGATTCAGTTTTGTTAGTCTCCAGGGGGTCGTAGCGAATATTTTAGAAAATGTATGTGATTTTATCGTCTCGCCTCTGTATAATAGAAAATTGTTATTGTTTTGGGAATGAAACAAATAAAAATATATTTTTCGATATACACTAAAGATATGATAAAATAGAGGATTTTTATAGCACGTTTGTCTATAAGTTAGGTTAATCCAAACAATATTTGGTGTTGAAAGTTTGCGTTGGGTGAGAAAGAAAGATTCTTGAGTGGAGGCCATACACTGGAAGTCGCAGCGTAGGACAGCACCCCACTAGATGGTAAAACGACCTGATAAAAAGCTTGGTATACTCGCAAAGGTGAGACACTACTTCACACCGGGATAGTTGCTCAACATGTACCAAGCACAAGTCCGATCGTGTTTGGAGTACTGTTCTCACCTCTGGGACGGATCAGCGAAGTACCAACTTGAAGCCTGGAATCAATTGAGAAAAGAGCCCAGAAGCTCATAGGCAACGATGAGCTAGTCGATGCAAGGCTCCTCAGCCTGGAGCATCGACGAAGGGTTGCTAGCCTCTCGGTTTTTTATCGAGTACATTTCGGGGAGTGTGCGGCGGAACTTTTCAACCTGATCCCACCATCTACATTCTATCAACGGACAACCAGACGCTCTGCGGTGCGCCACCGCTATATGGTAGAAATACCTTCCATTCGCACAAAGCGGTTCTCTTCGAACTTTATTATGCGCACCGCCAAAGAGTGGAACGCCTTGCCAGAGTCCAGAGTGTTGTGTTTCCAGTTAGCTACAGCCTGGGTATTTTTAAGTCGCGAGTGAATAGGTTTCTTCTAGGCAAGCGTGCACCATCGTAGACTGCATCATCGTTTACCATCAGGCGATATCGTGGTCAAACGCAAGCCTATAATGTATAAAAAAAAGGTTGCTGGTTGGGTGCAGGCTGCGCAAACTCAGTCACTCTGGAAATCTGTGGAAAAGCAGTGGACATCCTATGACTGATGATGGTGATGAAACAGAAAAAAACAAATCAATGTTTTATAAATAAACATTTTATCAATAAATTGCTCGTTGAAGGAACTAAATCAACAGAACCCATCTAAATCAAGATTAACCAAATGAAACACAATCAATAGCAAAAAAAAACTACAAGATTTAAGCCTAACGTCCACTCTAGCGCTACACAATCACGTACCCAAAATTTCATTTTTGTGCTCCCACCTATTAGTTCCTGCTTACTTTTTCTTCTTCTTCTTCTTAGAGCGTCAAGAGTTCTACGTTTTCATTTATAGTATGTTGGACAGGTGTTTGGGCACAACAATAGCATTAGGTGAGGCGGTTATTAAGTCCTCCATCGCGCAGGTGTTCGGACACAAAGGGCACATTAGAAAGTGCTGCATTGACTGCGCAGGACCACTGCAGTCGCACTGCGTTAAGCTAGGGTCCCTGAATCCCCATTTGCACATATTAAATCTGCAGCGGCCAACCTGGGTGCGGAGTCTAACTGTTCCTGCGGGGTGATACACTGTGGGGATAACTGTGAGGTGGAATTTTTTATCCATCTTACTAAGCAAACTTGATACGAAAACTACGTATGCTTTAGTAGAAAAATAACTTCATTGCACTAAAAAATATATTCGAACTCACGACTCGAGCAAAAAGCAAGACCGATTCAAGTTATTGACGCATTACCTAATAGGAAGATCGCGTGTTCCTCAAAGGAAACGTTGTACAAAATAAGGCGATGTCAAAACCGACTTGAACAATTGGTGGGAATATTATTTATTACGATTAGCTTGCGGATACGGTACCTGATAGATGACTTGTGGTTAGTTGAACCGATGTAAGTTTGTGTGAACAGCCAACAGAATAAATATGTTGGAACAAATAAATGAATTAAAACACTTTATTGTACACGCGCAAAGACGTCGCGGCAGACCAAGGAAAATATAATGGCACGAGCTTACTAACTTCCGAGCAGATTGGACCATCTTGGCGCTGGAAAAAATGTGGGGAGGCCTTTGCCCAGCAGTAGGATACAGATGGCTAAAAATAATAGTAACTAGTGGTGCGCCCCGAACTGAGATCTCGCGAGTCTCCGATTAAAACAAAAAATATTATTTGTAATCTTTGACTATCAAAATAGTGTCACGAAATAATGAACCAATTTACATGACCTACAGTTTAATTCAAATTAAATGTAACGGAAGTTCATATTATGTGGTTACTCTTTTTTGGGGTTCAAATTGCAGTTATTCTAGATTTCAGACTTTTGTCTGTATTTGTGTCACTTAAGCTACACGCATACTAAATTACAGCACTGTAGGGTCACTGGTGTACCCTGGGAATTTTGTCAAAGTTTAGTTTTAATTATGCCTAATAACTCAAAAACTATAAAGAATTTACGAAAAATAAAAACTGAATCTAAATGTACTAATCAATACCTTTAATTTGACGTCCCTTTTGACCAGTTAGCCTAACTTTAATTTTTTTACCCCTCTTGAACCCCAATATCTCAACAGCCCCCACACATTTTTAGCTCATTTATTCACACCAAAATTGTGCCATCACTGCGTACCTATGTATTAAATTTCACGATGATCGGATCAACGCTTCGAAAGTTATCCTCGGACAAACATACATATTATATATATACATACATACATACAACGCCGATTTGCCCAAGTTGATTTAGAGATCTCGCTTCGCTCGATCAATAATTGTACACCACAGAAGAAACTAACATAAATATGAAAACACAAAGCCACAGGTTTAATGGGCGTTAATAGACATTCCTAAGGCATTTCATACGGTTATGCGATTATTTTATTTGGGGTCACGTTATAGTATAATCTATATTTATATTTTAAAGGGGTAAAGTTTGTTGTTTGTAAGTTTGTATGTTTTTAGGGTTAATCTCAAAAACTACTCAAACGATTCTGATAGTTATTTCACAAATAGACAGCTATACTATATGCTTATGTTAACTATATTTTATATTGGTTAACATTTATGCGAAGCCGTTATCAGGTATCACTAAAACTTATAATAATTTGTTTTTTTCCGAATTATGATATTTAGTGAATTTTAACAACCACTGTTTACCTTTTATAAGTAGTAAAGCTTACTTTGAGTCAAGGCAGTATCATTCCCCATAAAACTCGATAGTTCAGTTAAATGTAAAAACATTATTTCACAATGGTGAAACGAATTCTGAATGGCAGAAAGAAATAAATTATGCTTATCGCAACGCGTACGTAGTTAAGTTTACAACTCACCATGGCGCAGACACGCTACGTACGTTTGGTATTAAATATATTTATGCTTTGCACTACAGGGCTCGCTGTGCTTGGATAAATGATTTATATCATGACTGTGTACACTTATCCCTTAAGTCAGTTGTCACGCTTTTATTTCTACCCGTTTCCGTAATACCTGGCAATTAGAAGCCATCATCATCATCCACAGCCTGACTTCACCCATTGTTGGGTATATACCTCCCCAAGTTTGTGCCATCCACCACGATCCTGCGCTAGTCTCACCCACTGACGGCCCGCGACCTGACCTACGGTGCCGAGACATGGACGCTCACGCAGGAGGCTGTGTACAGGTTAAGAGTTGCACAGAGAGCCATGGAGCGTACCATGCTTGGCATCAGACTGTTAGATCGAGTTCCAAACGTCGATATCCGTAGACGAACGAAGGTTCATGACGTTGGGATTCGAGTTATGGAGCTCAAATGGTTTTGGGCGGGACACTTGGCAAGACGCGGTGATGATAGATGGAGCAGGACAGTGACTGAATGGTGGCCGAGGAGCGGGTATAGAAGGGTAGGACGACCAGCAGCGAGATGGGTGGACGACATTAGAAGCCAAGTGCATTTAAATTCTTGCCTACCGCCAATGCGCAATGCATCTGTACTTCTGCATGCCACACACGTGTTTGTTACGTCATTAAATCACATATTCTTGCGTAGCGTGTTTGTGAAAGTCGCTATCATACCGCCAAAGTTTGTAAAAAACAAAGTATATGCAGCAATCAGTATGCCCGTGCACCACAGTGCACTCTCACCTTTAACCGCAAGAAGGTCTCATGAGCCCGTTAGCAAAATAACAACCATAAAACAAATGAGTTCCATTAACTCCACAATAAACTTGGCAACTTATTTAAATTACGAAGTATTAAATAAAAAATTAGTTGCTAACACGCAATAATCCCAGAAGAGTTGTTTACAAAACTGAAATGAAACTGTCTTGCTTATTAACATTAATTTGTGCCAGGGGATGAACAATATGAACATTGAGCAACTCGAATACAAACTCGACCGATGTTTTTAATTAAAATCCTCAGCGTGCAGAATAACAGGGATTTAACAGGTTTTAGGTGGAATAATGAAAGGGCAACGATCATAACTGAGTAAAGAAAAAAATATTAAAAAGCCGATTTTCACTCGCGTTAAAGTTAAAAACGACAACAGGACTTGACTTCATGACTACCCTAAAAAGTTTCTGTCTACTGAAGAATAGTCTAAAATGTCATTTTTTTTGAATAATATGTTTTTATTTATTTATTCGACAAAATGTATCATACTAATAGTCTATATTAATATTTATACTAATATATACATATGTATATAATGTTTGTTTGTGCTTTGAAACTACTGGACCGATTTAAAAAATTCTTTCACTGTTGGGAATCTACAATATTCCCGGGTGGCATACGCTACTTTTTACTCAACTGCGCAGAAAGAGGGTAATGTTTTTATTGAAAAACTACGCGTGTGAAGCTGCGGATTGGTCAGCTGAGCATGAGTCGAACTTGTTTTATTGGATTCAATTGTATGTACTGTTCCTTTAAATTGTTTCATGTGTCATTTTGTGTGTACTAAATAAATGATTATTCTATCTATTCTATTCAGCTAGTCTAATAGATATAACACTTTTTTTGTAGACACACAAGCGTCAGCTTGTGGGCCTCCTGATGTTAAGTGATCACCGCCGCCTATAAACTCCTGCAGCACTCGTGGTACTGCAGTCGCGTTGCCTAAAACTTAATACCCTATTTACAACTCTCTTGAAGGCGTTTATGTTGAAGCCCACCGGGAAAACCTCCGGGGGAAGGTCATTCCACATCTTGCTGGTGCGTGGAAGAAACGAGCGGGTGAAACGCACCGTGTGAGACTTCCACGCATCTACAATATGTGGGCGAGCTCGTTGTTGCTTAACACTGTATCAAGTATCCATTTTGTAGAGCATATGTATTAATTAGCATAGGTTATTAACTATTTGTTTCTTTTTAGTTTAGTTGCAAAAGTATGCTGTCCCACTGCTGGGCAAAGGCCTCCTCCTCATCTCTCCACTTTTCTTGATCTTGTACTAAATCCCGCCAGTCCCCATAAAAAGCGTCCAAATCATCGCGCCGCCGCTTCTTAGGCCTTCCACGGTGTCGCTTTCCATCTACAGGGATCCACACAGTTACGACCTTAGCCCACCTATTTAGAATAGAATAGAATAGAAGAATAGAATAATCATTTATTTGGCACACACACACAAAATGACACATGAAATAATTTAAAGGAACAGTAGATACAATTAAATCCAATAATCAATCTCATGTGTCTGCGTACCAAAATGGCGTTCAGCTCAGCATAATGTTGGATGTTAAGCACCCAACGCTGATTTTCAGCTGAAACCAGAAGCAATAGGTAGTGCAGCAGCTACGTAGAAAAATAAAAAAATAAAGAAGTGATTAAATAAAAGGTGAGCAGAGTTTTGTTTAAACGTAAATACACATTTTATAAACATACTTTACTAAAATAATATTACATACCTATATATATAAACATGCAACTTATGAACTTTCTTACGATTTCTAAGGTTATGGTAAATTGTTATATATATATAAATAAATATGGGTAACTATTTAAAATATATTGGTTGCATGCGGGAGACATGTCCCGCCCAATCCCACTTGAACTTGGCAGCCTTGATACCGACGTCAGCGATGCCGGTCCTTGAGCGCAGCGAGGTGTTCCGAGTCTTGTCTATTCTCGCATATGAAATTCTTTCTCCGCGGAGAGAAACTTCTCTTGGCTCTTCTTATTGTTTATTATTGTTATTTCCTATCCATCTGGTTCATTACTTATATTTTCTTTTCTTCTAGGTTTTTTTATACGACCTCGAGATGGAACAAGCATTGGCTGATGTTAAGTGGTAACCATCGACTAAAATCATAATAAAAACGAGTGTGTTTTAAACCATACGACTGAAGTAAAACTTCTTTTTCAAAATTTTAATTTATAAAATTGTCCACACGTCTGCAGGTCGATCAGTCTATGTTCATTCTGGAAAGATGCAACTCGCACTCGCACATTAACGTTTAAAAATATACGAAACGTAACTCTCTCTCTTTCTATCTTCGCTAACTTCTTCTCAACTTCCGTTCTCGCTTTTCGTAATGCATTCACCAGCTTACTCCCCAATTCAAGCGTGCGTAAAGGAGTTTTACTTCAATAATGAGTGAAATGTATCGAAGGTAATTAAAACTGATGTAATTAGTCGATAAGTGTGAATAAAGGCTTTATTTATAGTTTAATATAATGAAACTATAATCTATATATATATATATATATATATATTTAATTTTGATCAGTTCAATAACAAGGAAACTTACCGTCATCGACGCATTCAACGTGAAACCATGCGATTTTAACATTTGTACAAACAATCGAGTAGGTACATTGAAATCGTTGAACGAGATTTATTCTCACTTTTAATCATAAACCGTTATGGAAATATGTTTTTAATAAAACACGGTATTTTATTTGTACCAATAAATAAAATACTCGTATACCTACTGTCACGCATAAAATATAAGCAATGCAAGTATTAATCTGTCTTTTTATTTTCTGTTATCCTGTATACACAAGTTTTGTGGATAAGACTGCTCTTTATTTTATTAATAGCTAGCTGTTGCACGCGACTTCGTACGCGTTACACTACTAAATGTGTAGGTAGTAAACTAGATATAAAGCTAAACTCGCTGTTGCAACTTGACTTGACACCCTATTTTTATTTCATGGGAACTGATTTTCATGGGATAAAAGATAGCCTTTGTGGTAATTCAGGTTATAATCTACGTATACATCAAATTTCATCGAAATCGCTTCAACCGTTATGACGTGATTGAGTAACAAACAAGCAAATAAATACACAAATATCTAAACTTTCACATTAATTAGTGTGATTTGTTTGGAGTCTGATATAATCAATCTATTTATCTTTTTACTGCAGTCCAGTTTCAATATTTATCATAAGGCCACTAATATATATAAGAGAAACGCAACGCTTTCTACATCTCAATGAATGAATAAATGAAAACTCTTTATAACACAAAATAAAAAATAAATTGTACACAGGCGAATTTTCATTATCATAGCATTATTTTCCAGTTATCCTAAAAATGTTCGTTCCAAAAATACAATCCTAAATAATAAAACACAATCGAAATCACTACGATTCGATGAACACAGAAATAGAAATGGCAACTAGAAGGGCCGCATACAAATAATGAGTTCTGATCAGGGATGTTGCGAATAATCGCATCCGCATCCGAAAATGCGGAGCCTCCGCAACTATTTTTTTTATACATTATAGGCTTGCGTTTGACCACGATCTCGCCTGATGGTAAGCGATAATGCAGTCTACGATGGTACATGCTTGCCTAGAAGAAACCTATTTACTCGCGACTTAAAGATAACCAGGTTGTAGCTATCAGGAAACACAGACTCTGGCAAGGCATTCCACTCTCTGGCGGTGCGCATAATAAAGGTCGAAGAGAACCGCTTTGTACGAAAGGGAGGTATTTCTACCATATAGCGGTGGCGAATCGCAGAGCGTCTGGTTGTCCGTTGATAGAATGGAGATGGGTGGGATGTGGCTATCTGAATAAGCATCTGCAATAATCGATGCAGATGCAGCGCAGGTCACGACAAGAAATAAATTTAGTGGGGCTTGAGAGTGGCACGTGCCGTGGGACGTGCTGATTGACTAATACGAGCGAAGATTTCGGTGACAATATCCCACGCGTTTGTTAATGCTTTTCATTTGTATCTCGTAAATCAACCATAACATATTTACATGCGCTTATCGTATGAGCATTGCAGTGTTTGAGTGTTATTGTCAGAAATATAGGAACGACGCCCGGGGTTCCCAAAAAAAACCGATTCTGGAATACTAATTTATTCGGGATTTTACAATATAGATTTTACGAACTAAGTTATAACTACTTGACTGGTTCGATGTGTGAACCGAAGTGAAGCCGGCGGCGACGCGGTGCGCGGGGCTCGGCTCCGATGACGTGCGGCGGTGTCCGGCGTGTTGCAATGGTGCAGCGTCGGCTGATTCCGTCGATGCACTTTGACTCTATTTTATGTCGTAAATAATAGAATCGTGCAGGTCGGCAAATATGTAGGATTAGGTATATGTAACATCTCCCCCCTGAGATCAACGACTATTTTTGAAGATTGGGAAAAAATGTCGTTGGCAGCTTCCTCTGGTTAAGGGATGAGTCTGGTACAGCGTAAGTTGGCGCCACCTGAGTTAATTCTATCTCAGTCTTCGATGTTTCATTTGTTCGGCGTATGAAGAATCTACGATATAGTACAATGATAGTGAGTACAAGCGCACCGGATAGTATACTGTAGAAAGGTATGGTTGTATGATAGAACGATGTGGGTTGTTCTATATACACAGGATCTTGTAGGTGTATTTTATCTTGAAGATCGTGCAGTTTTCTCAGGTTGATTGAATTGATCTTGATGTGGGGTGCAGGTGAAGGTACTTCGTCCTGGTGATCTGGAACTCTGGATATCTTCAAAGGTTGTCCTTGGATATGGTCATTGACATTGACAATGGTGAAGTCATCTGTACGTAGTTTGCAGTTGTGCGGTATAGTTGCTAGATAGCTGCCGGTGAGCGTGTTGAGTTCGTCTCGTTCACATGTGAGTCGAACTTGAGTTGGTTGAGGGAACACGACGGCGTAGTGGCGGTCGTCCAGTTTTTCCATGGCGGGTTTCATCAGATCGATAGTAGTCATCTCGCAGGGTTTTCCTTTGGTCATTTCTCCTTGGATGATGTTGCTGATACAGTCAGGTTGAGACTTCAGTTGATGGTTGAGTTGATCTTCACAGATGTACCTCGTACCTAATTTCAGGCATTCAGCCTCTATGTACACGTGAATATTTCCAGTAATTGCGAGGAATGGGAAAGGTGGGATGACAGCCTGCCTATTTTTATTCGGAACTATAACCAACTTATATAAAGTATAAACTAGTGGTGATACCACGGGAAACTTAAAAGCAAAAACTAATTGATCTCCGTTATAAAACGATGCTGGTTTTATAACGTCGTAGTATTCTCTAATTTCTAAGTCTAATAACTGATCTTTAATGTAAAAAGTTTTCAGTTTACCTAACATATTTTTCATTACTTCTATACCTATCATCGAATGATGAGTTTGCGAAGCCTTGCAAAATGCTAGCGCATTTTCTAACCTACTTATTTCACTTACTAAGCTACCTATGTTGTTGCTAGTTATCGCCAATATTTGTGCGAATTTAGCTAGTTTAATTAACTCGTGTCGCGGATACGAATCGGGGTCAATTAGCATCAGCAATGTTTTATTTATTTTAACTTGATTATCTACGATTTTAGCAATAATTTTATTTTGTTCATCCATCCAATCTCGACTGAGACTGATATGATGATTATGTTCTGAAACGATTTTATCTTGATTTTTTCTTAGAACTGAAAGGGCATCATTGTATTTTACAGCATCTGTATAATCTAGATTCCCTGTAATACTCTTAATAACTGATCCAAGGCTATCTACTAAACCTCTTCTAAAACGAGTTGGCTCTAAAGTTTTTAATTGAAGCTCTGCGTTATTTAATTCGTTATTTAAGTGATCTAGCTGAGTTTCGTAGACTGCGTACGTGTAATTATCTACCTTGGTTTTTATTTCAGCGAGTTGCAACCTTACTAAGGTAATGTTAGAGTCTATTTCTTTTAGTTCAATGTATTGTAAAAACGTATGATAATGAGTTGTTAGTCGCATGGGTCCTAGTTTGAAGGGTAAAAGTCCTGGTCCGTCTCCAAGTCCTTCAAGTTTTATCTCCTGTCCGTGAGTCTGTATTAGAGTCAGGAGTGACAGCAACAGGGTCAGCATCCTGTAACAATTTCGCTGTCTTAGGGACTCGTTTCAACCTATTCTTCGCGATGGGACCTTTTTTCTTAGATGTATAGATGTGAATAGGAAGGTCAGCTAAAACAGTATCCTGTGTGTATCTAGGTGCGAGCTTAGATCTACTAGCACAAGGATTACTGATAAAAATCTGTTGGTCGGGTTGGTACTCAACCTCGGATTCGCGAGTTTTATTCTGATTTTCAATAATCGCGGTCCTATTAGCGAGAGATGTCTCGTTTATGAGATCATAGACTTGTATCATCTGCTCTCTGTGGGATTGTGAATATTGTTGTAACAAATGTCCTGTAATGTCGATGTCAGTTGGGTCACGTGGGTCAGTATGTCCCAGTATGAGGTCATATGGTTTACACTTAGTGAAGCTATGTACCGAACTATTATAGGCAATCAAAGCGTATGGCATTAAATTGATAACGGGCTGATCTTTTTGTTTTAATTTTAAAATGCGCAGATGTTCAAGTAAAGTCGAATGAAAACGTTCTATATTTCCATTAGCGTTAGGTGAATGTGCTAAGGTTTGATGATGAATGATTTTATGAACCTTACAAAATTCTGAAAACATCTGATTAGTAAATTCAGTACCTTGATCTGTGATAATAGTGAGCGGTAAGCCATGATGCGTGCTAAATGTTAATAAAGCCTGTATTACACTGAGCGCTGTGCCGTCTCTAAGTAGGTAGGCCTGACCATACTTTGAGAAAACGTCTATTAAAGTAACGTATTTCTCATTTTGGGCAGTGAAGCTGTCCATGTGCACTATCTCAAAGGGCCTTGTAGCTGGTGGCACTATATTGAGCTTGGGCCTAATGGGATGTCTATCGTACTTAGCTTGTCCGCAAATCGTACAATCATTTATGAATTTGGTCACGTGATCTTTCATTCGGGGCCAGTAGTAACGGGCTGAAAGGGCTAGGTAGCATTCGTTAATGCCGCGATGGTTAGTTTTACCTTCGTGGTAATTACGAATGATCTCCTGCTGTCTGAGATATTCTTTGACATTTTCAAGTTCCTTTTTTGCAAGTACCAATTTCATACATGAGCTTTTGAATGTATCCTGTAAAATAGGGAGGATCTTATACATACCTAAAGGAGGGTTAATAAGCATACCTGTCTTAATTTTAGGGTTAACATACTCCTTTATAACATTAATTAAATCTTGTTCTAAGTTAGATTCAGATAACTGTACGGAAGTACGTGTGTGAGTGTCGAATGGCTTGGTCGCTGACGCGCGCTTCTTGACGTCACCTACTATCGTCATGATAAGCTGACGATTGAATTTATTCAAGGGCTCGTCAGTCAAGGGAATTTCAAGGATAGGGTTTTCGTCGGAAGTATGTACAGTCTCCGTTCTTGAGTCAGAGTCGTTGGGGATAGGTGGTGGTACTTCTGATGTATTACCGGCCATAGAGTTAGTCTCTTCGTTACAGATCTCAACGCGAGAGAGAGCATCGGCGTTGGTATTTTTCTTACCGGGCTTATGTTCGGTAGTAAAGTTATATTCACTTAATTTAAGTCTCCATCTAGTCAACTTAGAGTTAGGCTCCTTTAAGTTCATAACCCATTGTAAGGGTTTGTGGTCGGTAAAGATTTTGAATTTACGGCCATAGAGATAAGGACGAAAGTACTTTGTCGCCCACACGATAGCAAGTAATTCTTTTTCTATGGTGCTATAGTTTATCTCGCTTTCATTTAAAGTACGTGATGCGTACGCTATGGGCTTATCGGAGCCCGAGGGACCTTGCGAAAGAATTGCACCTATAGCAAAATTAGATGCATCGGTCGTAAGAATAAAGTCACGGTCAAAGTCAGGATATCTTAATATGGGGTCGTTTGTCAGAAGAGTTTTACATTTTTCAAAGCTATTAACATATTCAGAGTCAAATGTAATCTTTCTACCTTTCTTTAAACACTGCGTTAAGGGCTTAGTTATCCTGGCAAAGTCGGGAATGAATTTACGGTAGTAACCGATAAGACCTAAAAATGATTTTATTTCTTTAGGAGTTTTAGGTAAAGGATATTTCTGTATTGCAGAAATCTTATCGGGGTTAGGTTTAATTCCTTCTCTAGTGATAACATGTCCTAGGTATGCGGTCTCGAGTTTGAGGAACTCTGATTTATCGAGTTGAATTTTAAAATTAGATTCTCTTAGTCTCTGAAATACTTTTTCAAGGTTTACCATATGTTCCTGTAGTGACGTGGAAAAAACTATGATGTCATCTAAGTATACGAGGCAAATTACGTTATTTAGGCCTCGAAGGACGTTGTCCATGACACGTTGGAAGGTGCTAGGGCTGTTCTTCAATCCCATGGCCATTCTTAAGTATTCAAATTTTCCATTTTCCACGGAAAATGCTGTCTTATGTATGTCGGCGGGATCCATCTCAACTTGGTGAAATCCCGATGCTAAGTCTAGTGTCGTAAAATACTGACATTTCCCTAACTTATCAAGTACGTCGTTGATGTTGGGAATGGGATACTTGTCGTCAATAGTCTTTTCATTAACCTTACGAAAGTCTATCACTAATCTCCATTTTTGTCTACCCGAAGCGTCCATCTTCTTCGGAACAATCCAAATAGGTGAGCTCCACGCAGACTCCGATGGTCGGATAATACCCTGGTCTAACATTTTAGATATTTGATCCTGGACTTCCTCACGATGTATGTAAGGGTAACGATAGCTCTTTGTGTAAACGGGTATTTCGTCATGAGTCCTAATTTTATGCTTAATTTTATTCGTGAACGTTAACGCTTCACCCTCGATATAAAATACATCGGCGTAATTAGAACAAAGGGCGAGTAAGTTGGCCTTTTCCTCTGCATTTAAATGGTCAGTTCGCAATCGCGCGGTAACATCCCTAGCGCGTGACGTAATAGATTCGGTGCGCGTGCACTCCATAGTGAATACGGTCGCTTGCGTCGCGTGATCTAACGATAAAATTATATCGTTCTGGGTGTTATTTAAAACCTCTACTATACCACGGCTTTTACTAACTGTGGTTAAGCACTCGCTAATCACACAGTTACAAATAATCTGTTCCGGAATAAAAACTTCGCCGTCCGGGGCGTTAATCGGTAGTCTAACCAATTTTGATGATTCTGCTGGTATGATATCTTCGTAAAGATTCAAGTTTCGCGAGTTATAAAAGCAAATAGGGTTCACTGCGGTTTTGGTAATAAGCACTAAATCTTTAAGGTCGAGTTTAGCTTCCCATTTGGTTAATAAATCCATACCTATTAACCCGTCAAAATGATTGTGAAACCTATACACGAATAACTTAATATTTTCCGAATCTTTAAATTCTGAAAAGCATGGAAGAGTTATAGAATACTCATTTCTACTAGTAGCGTGAACGTTTGTAACTTCGAATGGATCGTAGTTAAGGGGTACATGTGAGAAATAATTTTCCACAGCCTCTGGACTAATAAATGATTGATTCGCGCCTGTATCAATGAGAAAATTTAATGGAGGGTTTGCTATATGAATATAGGGTAACTGTCTCTGAGTCTGTAAATTTAATTCTATTTTGACTTTTTTATAGTCGTAACTTTGTGAAAATCCTCGGTTTTCGACTCAGGCTGGGGTTGTTCGTCATCTACTTCCTGTACACTAACACTGCTATTTGGTTGGCAGGGATAGTCATAGTCAGTGGGGTAGTTGTAATATTCGTTGTAATAATCGTCGTAATAGTCATAGTCACCATAGTCATAGTATTCATAACCGTCACAGTCATAAGTCAAACACTCATTTACATTAACATCTTTAGTTTTAAAATAATTGGAAGGGGGTGGATTGCCTTGCTTAGCCCAGTTCCAACCACTGGATCCCGCTGGTGTCGGTCTGTCCCTAGTGACAAAGTGTGATACACCACTCATAGGCTTAGGGCCATGAAAAGAGGGTTGCGGCCTAGGAGGCATTTGAAAGCCACGCTGATAATTTTGCGGCTGAGCACTGAATATTTGTTGAGTGCGTGAAGGCATTCTCGGCTGGTTAAAAGGCGTTTTAAATGATGGGGGCTGCCTTTGTAAAAACTGTGGTCTGAAAGACTGTGAGCTAGGCCCTGAAGGCATATTAAAATTCATGGGCCTGAAGGGCTGAAAAACTTGATTGGGCACTTTAAAATTATCAAATTGGTTTCTCTGACTATCACCTATTTTCTTATCAGGAAAATACACATTCCTACTCTGAATATACATAGTGTTCATTTCATCATGCACATATTCCAGAGCCTTTTCAGTTGTTTCAGGACGCATGCACCTAATGCGTGATCCTAGAGGGTCCTTCAAACCGCGTAAAAAGGCTTGGAGGGTTAGTTTTTTATACAATTCCCGCTTAGCATCTATGGTAGTAGGCAAGGATTCATGCAAGGACACATAAGTCATGATTGTGCTAAAAAGATTTTGGCACCTCTCATAAAATTCTTGAGGGGTGCTAGAACCTTGTGTTAAAATCGCCAAATCGTTGTAGAGGGCTGTTTCGTCTCTCTGATCAGCAAAATTATTTATGAGAGAATTACGGATGCTACTCCAATCATTCGGGATGCCGTTCGCATTGATCTGTCGTGCTGCTGCGCCCACGACTTTATTAAGAATACCATTTAATAATCCCGAATTATTTAAAGGATTTCCGTCTATTCCGTATGTAGCTACTAACTGATCACACAAATTAACAAATCTAACTAACACATTGGGATTCCCATCGAATTCTGGGACCAATCGTAGAGCTTTGCAAATACTATCTAAGCTGGTAGTCATTGTGCTATTTTCGGAAAAACTACTTAAACTGAAATTACTACTATCGGTACTAATATCTAAATTTTCTAAATCCCTATTACTATCAATTAAACTGTTTCTACTACTCATAAGACTCGTTAATTTTCTTGATCGAAAAATTTATGAGTTAAAAAAAAGGACTTAATTTTAGGAAGGAAAGCAAGTACTGGAGAAAATTCAGTGGACTTACATAATCTGCATCTCGGTACTTCTTGGGAGGTAATCGATTTCTTGATTCCCGGCGAACGCCTGAGTGTGGATGACCCGGCTCGACCTTGAAAAGTCTATCACTCCTGGATTTTCCTCCTGGATTTCCTGGAATGACCCGGATTATCCTACCGCCTGCGCCAAATATAGGAACGACGCCCGGGGTTCCCAAAAAAAACCGATTCTGGAATACTAATTTATTCGGGATTTTACAATATAGATTTTACGAACTAAGTTATAACTACTTGACTGGTTCGATGTGTGAACCGAAGTGAAGCCGGCGGCGACGCGGTGCGCGGGGCTCGGCTCCGATGACGTGCGGCGGTGTCCGGCGTGTTGCAATGGTGCAGCGTCGGCTGATTCCGTCGATGCACTTTGACTCTATTTTATGTCGTAAATAATAGAATCGTGCAGGTCGGCAAATATGTAGGATTAGGTATATGTAACATCAGTATACAGTGAGTCTGGGTATTTATTTATTTATATAACACATTCACACAAAACAGAATAGAACTCAGAAGACTTAATGCTAATAGCATTTTCTACCAGTCATCTTGGTCATGCAGGTAATATTTAAGTTAATAGTTATAATTTTTGTTTTATTTCTGCATCAAAAGGCAGTTTCTTAAAAAAATCTGAAGATCCGCATCCGCATCCGCGGATGTCAAAAAATCTACATCCGCAACATCCCTGGTTCCGATTGTACGTCGGTATTTTTACAGTTCTCTTTATAGACCGTCTGGCGTGATGTCCGCGTATCTGTGTCAAGTGTTCCTGTTTTGTAATCACTGCGTGTCGAGGATTTGTTGGGCTGTCATTCACATTGTGACTTGTGCTTTCTCGGTTTTGTTATGATTTATGATTTTCCGTGCCACGTTTGATGGCACGGATAGAACATTTCCTGAAATTTGGACGGCGTGCCTTTTCAGTGTATCACTGAAACTAAATTGGTCGAACAAACGGAAGCCTCAATCAGAACTGGTGATTTGGCAAACGGAAACTTCCGTTTATCAGGAACAACATTTTTTTTATTGATGGCAGTCAAGCGCTTGACCACTACTTCACCTGATGGTAAGTGATGGTGTGATCGAAGATGGAGCACATTTCCATAAAAAGAACCTGTTCACTCTGGACCTGAAGACTTCGAGATTATACTGGAACATTATACTGGACATTTTAAAGGGCTATCTAGCCCCAAAGTAAGTTTAGCTTGTGCTTTGGGAACCATAAAACTGATTGAATACTTACATACTGTTTTTTTTTTGTTTTTTTCAAACAGTTCCGCGCGGGTATTGAACCCCTCCAGCGTCTCAGCCGGCTATTTACCCACTGCGCTGGTGGTTGAAGGAACTACCGAAAAAACACTACACAAAATTAAACAGTCCATTACCCCAATGGACTGATAGATGACTGAATTAATAACTAGATGCATTGGGAATACATCTTCAAATAGATAACTCAAATCAAATAAACGGACAGTAATTGTACCTACGAAAGAGTTTCGTAGGTACCACTCATATACTGTCTCCTCCAAAGGTATTTAAATCATAAAGGTTGTCTAAAAAAGATTGCCTTCAACGATTAAACCACCTTTTGTACCGTTATTTATTGTATATTTTCTTTGTTACTGATTATTCTAAATAAAATTAAGTTTTCTTATAAATAAATCTAAAAAAATAACATATTCATTTACCCACACATTTTACAGCTACATTTTATATTTAAAAGCTCATTAACCTTAATATGCTACCCGAAAAAGGTAATAAACAGTTCCAGCCGTCTTTACAGCACGGGGTGGGCATTTTGCGACATTGTCACTATTTGGGTCAGTGGCGCATCGTTGATGGCAAGAGGGTACACCTTGCTTACGTAATGCCACTTCTGTTTGCGTCACCTCTTTGATTATTTCCGCGCTGCTGACTTTACATTCATTAAATATAGATAGATAGCTATATAATGTTCTGTGATACATATAATGTGTTGCAATTTAATCGATAAAATGCTGCTCGATGAAATATTAGAGAAGTAGCGTATTGCACGATGCCACATATTACTAAAAAGTTACTGCGAGCCATTCAACAACCCCGCCCAGTCAATCACCAAGCCCGGTTAATAGAGCGAATCCTGTGCTTACAGCACGGCAGGGCAGTATGT
Source organism: Philereme vetulata (assembly GCA_918857605.2). Classification (NCBI taxonomy): domain Eukaryota; kingdom Metazoa; phylum Arthropoda; class Insecta; order Lepidoptera; family Geometridae; genus Philereme; species Philereme vetulata. Next base: position 1,202,102 of record OU975484.1, on the reverse strand, counting down.
TAGGTACAAAATACAAAATAGAGATTTTTAGATTGCAATAAATAGACATTGTTTATTTATGGTCTTAAAAGTATTCTCCATCCTTAATTAAAGTTTAAATTGTAACACCTTACATACATTTATTTCGAAACAAGTAAACAACACACAGAAACTACATAAGGTGGATAATACAGACACATTAAAATAAACAGAAGATGATAAAATGACGTACCTAGTCAGCAATATGCTGAATACTGGCAGCAATATTTTTGTCAGCAATAGTTTGGTCAGGGCTGGTTGTTTTTTCCTTATAAATGTATTTTTGAAATATATTTGTAACACATTTTTCAATGTTGATTTAATTTTGTGTAGTGTTTTTTCGGTAGTTCCTTCAACCACCAGCGCAGTGGGTAAATAGCCGGCTGAGACGCTGGAGGGGTTCAATACCCGCGCGGAACTGTTTGAAAAAAAACAAAAAAAAACAGTATGTAAGTATTCAATCAGTTTTATGGTTCCCAAAGCACTAAGCTTACTTTGGGGCTAGATAGCCCTTTAAAATGTCCAGAATTATTTATTTATTTTTCTGATTAGCCTTACCGATTTTTATTATTATAGCTAACTACCACATGAGCGTCCATCACAGTTGATAGAAAAAATAATGAATGCATTTTTCAATTTCAATGGAGCTGTTAACTTACCAAGATCCTGCCACAAAATAAATGAAGTAATACCAGCATTAATGAACAATTTTATTTTTATCTTCGCTGTTTTACTCTTTATTACCATTTATATAGTTATTTTATAAGTTATGCACCTGCCCGACTGAAACGTTACTTACTTTTTCATTCGATATTTAACGTTTATGACGACGCTTTTCGTATCCTCTATCTAGTTCGCTTCCTTTAAATTAAAGTATGATTCATTTTGAAATAGGTAGAATTTTCAGTAAGGTTGGCGGTACGATCTGGACGCATTTGAGAGAGGATGGTGGGATTTGGGGGAGACTTTTGCCTAACAGTGAGACGAAATAGCTTTAATAATAAAAAAAACTGATAATTAAGATCATCATTATATCAGGCATACGACCATTTTTTTATACGACATGTAGATGGAACGAGCATATGGCCCACCTGATGGTAAGTGGTAACCATCGCCTATAACAAAGTATTCCCTCGTAGGTCAAGAACCTTAAAAAGTGTTCTACGATGCACTGCCCTGCGTTCATCAACTTGAGGCATTCAGGTGTCATCAAAGCCTCATGTGCCTGTATTTCACCGCAACCATACTCAATGTTTGGAGGCACAAATGTGTACAGCGGTAGTACTTTCCCGGGCTAGCCCTTTCACAAGGAGTTCTACTACTCCTTCCGTTTGTAATAGGTTCCGTTGCCGGTCTAATTGCAGGTAAACGGTAACTTGTATGTCTCAGAGTGAGGGGCGCAGTGTAATGCCATCTAGGCCATGTCATAATTGGACGGAGCCTGTGAGGAAATGCAATGGTTTTATGGGCAGTAAGCCGGTTATCAATGTTATCACCAAGTAGGCCATGGGATTGAGCCATCAGTACTATTTATAAAATATAATATTAAAAATGACTACAATCATTAAATCAAGCCATTTATCTTAATCACCTCACGGCAAATACTCAAAACATGCCTGCGTCTGGTTAATTTTGCAACGGTACAGGTACCTATAAATAGAAAGACATTGTGTTCCACAGCTGACAAGCCACTTCCAGACATATTATGTTATTTTAAATCTTCACTCTAAAACGTACCTACAGTTAACACCAAAACTGAGTAAAATCGCAATCTAAGAACGTCTTGCACAACGATCACTAAACGTATTTAACAACTAAACATGTTTAAACTTTGAGTATTTGTATGATTTGACACCGCCTTACAGCATATTTAGCCACTAAATACATTTAGGCGTCGTTGCGCGAGTCGCCCTAAGAATATTTTTTATGTTTTGGAAAACTCGCGAGATCTCAGTTCGGGGCGAACCACTAGTTTAGAGAGTTGTCAAAACGTACAAATACGAATAATTGAAACATAGTCGCTAATTATAATATATAATATAAATATAATTAAATCAGAAAAAGACAATAACTTATTTGTTGAAAAATTACTTTTTCAAAACAAGCTTTTATAAAATTAATAATCGGAACCGCAAGCAGAAGATACAAATGAGTCCAAACACTAGTAGCCTACTACAATCCATTCAGAAGTTCCGTTGTCTAGCATCCGTCTCCATCATGAGACCACCTCCATGGTACCATATTATTGCATTGTCACTGAAATTACATAATGTATCGCAAATTTCATTTCAATCGGTTGAGGGGAACGGGTTTAAAATTCGGTTGCAAGATTCCTTGTAATAAGTAATTGTACACACGGCTACACATCAAGCTATACATTTCCAGTATAAGCTGACCTCTCATTCTACGAAAAGCCTACACAATGCGAGGTCAGCTTATACTGGAAATGTATAGCTTGATGTGTAGCCGTGTGTACGTTTAAACATCATAAAATATCTTGCGGGACTTTTTGCTGTAATTAAGTGATTTGTTTCAAAATAATGACTTCATAAGCATAACGATGAATAATAGTTGTTTTTTTGCCCTACTGCCGAAGGAGGATTTTGTTTAACATATCTGATTAATCTGTTTTTTTAATATTATTAGAATATATTATGTATATAAGTACATATTTATTTATTTTATGTATTTATTTATAATTATTTAAGTACCTAATATACATATATTCTTTTTACACCTCGGCCAATCTTCCATTAAGCAATGATCCTCTCCATCCAAAGGTTGTCTGGAAGAGATCGCTTTGTAAAGCGATAAGACCGCCCATTATACTTACATTTATTTGTTTATTTCTTTACTTACTCATATACCAAATTTCACGATGATCGAATAAACGCTTCGAAAGTTATCCTCGGACAAACAAACATACATACATACAACGCCGATTTGCCCAGTTGATTTGGAGAATTACCCAGACAATAAGATAAGAGTTTAAGATGTTTGTGTGGCTCTGCTGTTAATAAAATAATTTTCACAAAATGCATATGTTTTAATTCCTATATCTCCAAATATAAAACCTGTTATGTTATGTACTTCATTCATTTAAAATACACATATGCAGAATCGTATTAACTGATTTTAGAGGTGGGTTTAATACCGGTAGCTTGAATATTTATCCAGTAATCGATACATATCAAATTAAAAAAAAATTTACGTAAATCATCGGCCATTAGTCCTACCTGTGTTTTCATATAATGTTGTACATAACAAAACAGGTTTTATAGGCATCAACATCAAGAACTTGATGGGACAATTTCGAAGAGGTTAAAACACGTTGTGTATTACGACTGCTATGCAGATTTTCTCTGACTGATCTGATCTATTTGTTTCAATAAAACATCATTGAGGCGGCAATGTATGATGTTTGGATTGGAAGCAACGTATCGATAACGTACGGTGGTGACGTAAGAGACCGTATCGAGTCGACTTGTACGAAAAAAACATTAACTATAGCTGCTATGGCCTTGGCCGTTTAAGCTTTTGTATTTTTTGACTAAATACATCGTCTTACCTAAAACAAGGTTAGACAAAATTTCAAAGAGCTACTACTGTACAGCAATTAAATTGTACATTAAAATACCGCACAATCTAATATGTATGTCAGATAATTCATTTATAAAAAGACATCTTATTTGTAAAAGTTACTATAAGTTGGACGAAGCTTTTGCTGATAAAACAATATTTAAATTTGATGAATTGTAGTGATTACCTGACATATATACATTGACATATATACAGACCTTATTTTAAGTTGTTATTATTTAGAACTGTTTCTTTTTTTCCATAAAAAAAATATTAACTATAGGTACCTTTATATATCTATGGATTATGTAATTACGTAACATATTTTAATTGTTTCATCTGACTTGTCCTAGCACATGCAATTTGTCGAAGGATATGAATAAATGAAAATACACTTGTTACGGTTCCTGACACCACTATCGTTCAAATAAGTTAAAAGCTAATGGACGCAAATACAATTGGCGGTCTCATCGCTAAAAGCGATCTCTTCCAGACAACCTTTGGACGGACTGGATTTCACAGGAACGTTATAGGGCGGTAGCTTTTAATAAATCTATATAAGTACTGTTCTATGGATTGCGTACATAATAATAAACATTATTTTTTTAATATTCGGAGCCTGTACTGTCGCACTGCAGGGCGAAGGCCTCCCTTTCTTTCTTTCACTCCACTCCATCATGCGCGTGTTTGGTCCAGTCTTCTATACGAGTCAAATTCGTCATTCCATCGGCGTCGCGGTCTGCCACGTGGTCGTTTTCTGTCTTTTGGGATCCACTCGGTGGTGGATTTTGCCCACAACTCCTCCGACATGCAGTAGACATTGCCCGCCCAGTCCCAATAATATAGCATAGTACATAAATATTCCAAACTAATAATAAGTAGGTACATTAAAACCAAGAGCATCGTAGGACACGTTTCTAAAGTGCGTGACCTACGAGGCAATTCTCTGTTATAGGCGATGGTTACTACTTCACATCAGGTGGGCCATAAGATTGTTCCATTTCCAAGTATCATAATAAGTAAAAACAAAAAAACCCGTAGGTACCTTATGGCTTTGTCTGTCTGTCTGTCTGGCTGTTACAGCTGAGTATCGAAGCAACTACAGAAGCTATTAACTAGAAATTTGCAATAGTTTAATTTTGATTGGCGAAGGTCCAATTTTCAAAATAAGGTTACTAGATCACCAACAAACGTTTATAAAAAAAAACATTCAGGATCGTCAATTCTATACCTGTTCTTCTCGACGAAACTAAAACAGAATTAAACAAAAACAGGTCTGTTTTTGGACCACTGTAATCTCGGAGTTAGCAAGTCCAGAGTGAACAGGTTCTTTCTAGGCAAGTGTGCTTCATCATCGACCACACCATCACTGGTTAATAGCACTTCACCAACGACAATCACAGACCAGGACAGCTTCTTAGTATTTACAAAGCACAAGTCCGGTCTGGTATGGAGTACTGCTGCCACCTTTGGGATGGTTCGGCCAAATACCAGCTCGCTATCTTAGACTCGATAGAACGTAGGGCTCATTGGCTTATAGGTGAGCAATATATGGCGGAGACTAAGACCCAAAGTCTCGAACACAGCCGTAAAGTTGCAAGCCTATCGATCTTTTACAGATTACATTTCGGGGAACGTTACGATCTGATTCCGCCAGTTCCTTTCCATCAAAGGACAAGCAGGCGCACGCACCGTTTTGGTTCTACGTTCTTGATGCGCACAGCTAAGGTATGGAACGCTTTGCCCTCGTCTGTTTTTCCTAAATAACACCATTCGGGCCTCTTTAGAGTAAGAGTGAATAGGTTTCTTCTAGATCTTCTAGCTTCATCTTAGACCACATCACCGCTTACCATCAGGTGAAATTGTGTTCAAACGAAGATCTATATAGTTAAAAACAATAAAAATGTCTAATTAATCTTATAATAAGCATCATTGTGTAAAACGAGATTAGACAATTCTGTATTCTGATTTACAATTAACATTTTCAAGTCACGGCAGAGTAATTACAACTGTCCTAGATACGACACGCGACTTGCACTTGTTACCACTGACTGTTATAATACCTAATGCACTCTGTTATTATGACATTGACATCTGTTGTAAAGTCAAGCAGAAAGGTTTATGCATTGGAACACTCAGCGTAAGACGGCCCCGCACAAGATGATTGATTTGAGTTTTGTAATTTGTAGGCAATTGTACTGGTACTAAGTATAGTATTAATAATTCTTTATGGTTAACTTATATGTCAGGTTGTCCGTGAGGTCAACACTGCCCTGAGCAGTATGGCAATAAACAAACGACCGTAACAACCTTCAAGTCGGCACTCAAAAAGGAACTCAACAATCTTCGCCAGAAATGCATTATAACGCCTCACTCACTGGACTGGCATTGGCGGGTCGGTATTCTGCTCTATACTCTTCATAGATGGTCGTCAATTTGTTTTTGATTGGTCTCTCTCTGTTCTTTTCTTATTCGTTCCTTTCATAATTCCGTCCTATATTTATTTATTTTATTTAAATTATTTATACGTCTGTACTTTATATGTATGTATTTTACTAATGCCTCTTTTTTCATGTTTCTTCGGTATCCTCTCTCTCTAGTCATTCGTCAACCTATATTGGCCCACTGCTGGGCAAAGGTCTCCCCAAAGTCCTTCAATCTATCTCTATCCTGTGCGACACTCAACCACTCCTGCTCGAAGGCAACAAGATCGTCTTGCCAACGCTTTCTTGCCCGACCCCGATCGCGTCTTCCATCAGGGCTCCAGGTTGTAGCTGGATTAGCCCACCTATTGGGGTGCATTCTGCTAATGTGTCCCGCTCAATCGCATATAAGCCCAGCTGTCTTTTCTCCAACATCGGCAATGCCTGTCAACGAACGCAGCGTGGTGTTTCTCACTCGATCAAACCGTTTGAATCTGAGAACACTGCGTTCCATTGCCCTCTGGCAAATCTTGAGTCTGGACTTCTGTGACTCGCTATATATATATAGCAGTTAGTTATAATTTTAGTAAATATGTAATAGTCTACGGCGCCCAGTCTTGGTCACTGACTGAATCTCAAAAGTCCAGGCTCGGGGTTTGCCAAAGAGCGATGGAGCGCAGCACTTTGGGTGTCAAGAGAATAGACAGGATTCGGAACACCTCGCTGCGCTCAAAGACCGGCATCGCTGAAGTCAGTATAAAGGCTGCCAAGTTGAAGTGGGATTGGGCGGGTCATGTCTCCCGCATGCAACCAAATAGGTGGGCTAAGGTCGTAACTGGATGGATCCCTGTGGATGGAAAGCGACACCGTGGAAGGCCTAAGAAGCGGTGGCGCGATGATTTGGACGCTTTTTATGTGGACTGGCGGGATTTAGTACAAGATCGAGAAAAATGGAGAGATGAGGGGGAGGCCTTTGCCCAGCAGTGGGACAGCATAGGCTAGATAAAAAAAAGTAATAGTGTTTTTTATGTATTATGATGGTGTGAATAAATATTTTTTTTCTTTCTTTCTAGATGGAAATACGATCTAATAAAGGTTGTTAGATTCCTTAAGAGATTGGCCGCTTTGGAAATCTATGGCAGACGCCTATGTTTAACAGTGGACGTCCTTTGGCTTGTATTATATAATGGCGCATCTATTGACCCTGAATTTATAAACAATGTGCATTTTATAATGCTTTCAAACTTATTGTATTTATCATACGTTTTCATAGAACTTACTTAACGCCGCGCCGTTTAATCCGCCGTTCACTTGCTGACGCGAGGGTAAAGCTCCTAGTATATTTATATTTATTCGTATTATTATTTATAATCTACACTCTAACATTTCTTATCATTATTATTATTCCTTACATAATATATCTACTTAATTAAATAATTCTATCTACTTATCATAATTATCTAATTAAGCCTATCATAATTGTCTGCAAACACATTCGTTCTTACGAGTTCTAATGACTTGCCTAAAAAAGGTTTCTGCAGAATAACAGCGCCGAGCTGTGGATCGGTGGCGAGGCATATTGCTGAGCTGGAACCCATTTGCTGCGCCACATACACACCTACTTGCCTCTTTTTAATTTCTCCCTGACTACATTGTAAATTTATTATTTCATTCTATTGTTCCTATGTTTGTTGAATGTAATTTTCTTTTTTCTCTTACTTGTGCTTTCTTTTTGATGTTATACCTTTTGATTGTATTGTGTGAATTTGTGTGTGCTATGGTAGCAAATAAATGTCCGTCTATGTCTTAACGATGACGCAATATATCTCATGTTTAAGACATTTATTCTCGTAAGAATTTACAATTCACTTAAATGAGAACTTATTAAAACAAAAAACTTTGACTAATATAATAATCGCATGCGCGAGCGTGCTACATATCACTAAAAATAAACATGTATACATACTTGATATTACCTCATTTACACAATACAATAACGAAACATATTTTTCGAACGATAAAATTTGTTTTTACATTGTATCCTCATTGTATATAATAGCTGATAATGTATTTATTAACACTGTTAGGAAGTCCAGATGTGTGTAGGCGTTCATTATTCGTACATGCTTGTTTTGCGCTACAAATAATTTAATAAGGACAGCGATTTAATTATTTCTTCCTCCCTGTTCTGCTAAAATTATTAATGCTCACGTAATCTTTAACAAATTCAATGAGGTTCGATGGTTTCTATGAACCAAATTATATGTTAGGAATCTTCTCTCGTATCTTTCTATCGACATATAATATGTGACTTTAAAAATTGCTTTTTTGGAGTTGTTTGCGAATATGAATAAATGTTTGTTGTATGCACCAGTGTATGCATAATTAGTTATATCAATTCTAGACAAGATTCTTGTATAATAAATGAAATTACAGGCACATGCGACTTTTTTGTTACTAGTGATGTCAGTGTGAGATGTCCAGTTAGGTAGGTTCAACTTCGAGAAAGAGGTCAGTCGACGAATCCAACTCGGCTGGACAGCGATCGGGAACAATCGGGAAACTTCGTGTCGTGTTCTCGTCCAAAATACCTCAGTGTCTTAAGACGAACGTCTTTGATCAGTGTCAGTTACCAGTGATGACGTACGGCACAGAAACGTGGTCTCTGAATATGGGCCTCATAAGGCTCAAGGTCGCTCAGCGTGCTAAGGTGAGGGATATGATGGAAAGACCCCTAGATGGAAAGACGACCTGATAATTTAGTTTTGAATTTGGATATATAATATAAATATATACATATGTATATAAATAATATAATTATTTATAATTAGGATATATAATTTTAATTTGGTTGGTGGGAGCAGTAGGTTGCAGGCCGCTTAACAACAGATGGGTAATGTATTTATGCTAATATCTCATCTTTTAAATACTGTTATGTTTTATCTAACATATAACTTCCGTTCATTAATTTGTTATTATAACATTGACCAATGCATAAACCACCAATTTTCTTTGGCAAAGCTAGCAAGAATTGTTACACTAAAATAACCTTGAACCAAATGGTCCAGGAAAGACGCACATTACAATGCAAAATATACCTAAATGTCTCTCACTATTTTATTCTTGTATTGCCAATGACAGATTACTTAAAAGTTACAGCCAATTTGGTGACCGTTCGACCTTAATCCCTTTGTCACAAACTAACATTACCTAAACCATAAATAAAATAAAATCGTCCGTTGTTTAGCAATGTCGAAGCGACGGGAATTTACGGCGTGCCTAAATTCTCAACTGCTTTCGATTTATCTGTCTGTCTGTCCGCACCCGATTTACACGCAGAAACTACAGATAAATGTGCAAAATTTATTTATTTTTATAGCACATTTAACAATAGGGAATTCGCTCGTCACAGCTTTATTTTTGGCAGTTGAAACTTGCTGAAAGTTTTCTGTTTCTAGGTGCCCGGAGCAGATTTGCAATTTTTTTTTATTTAATGTTGTAATGGGAACTCAAACCAAACTCAAGTGGGACTGGGCTGGTCATTTATGCCGTATGTCGGGTGATCATTGGGCTAAGCTCACCGCTGAGTGGAACCCCGTCACAGCCCGAAGACGCCGTGGCAGACCAAAGAAGAGATGGAGGGATGAGCTCACTAAATTTCCGAGCGGACTGGACCACCTTAGCGCTTGGAAGAAGTGTCTGGAAAGAATGGGGGGAGGCCTTTGCCCAGCAGTGGGACACAGCGGGCTGATAATAATAGTAATGATGTAATGCGAGAACGTGACTCATCGTTTGCCAGTCCTGTTCTTTTGGTAAAAAAGAAAGATGGGACGGATGTACTGTGCATTGATTTAGTTAGACCTTTTAACAAAACATACAAAAACTTAGTTATGCAGAAATATAATTCGCGCAGTCAGGTAATAAGTAGCCTATGTCACAATCTATCTGAATACTACATCAAAATCGGTCCAGCAGTTTAGTCGTGAAATCATAATAAGCAAATTAGACAAAGAGACAGAGTTATTTTCAAATTTATAGTAATAGTATGGGTTTAATGCATTTGGAATGTTTCTACATAAAAAAACACTATGTAGTTAAATGGAATTCTTCGTTACGCAACTACTATGATAGTTTAGATGAAATCTTGAATCTAAATTATAGGTTTACAACTCGGATCAAAACACAATTGTTTAGACCTGTCTACAAGTACCTTTACTAACAGTGTCCAAGAAAGAAATGACACGACAAGGTCAAGGGCAAACGTGTATTGTATGCAAAGAATACTAGGGGTTATTCTGTCTAAAAAATAAAATAACAGAACATTTATTCATTTACCAACTAAAAACAATATTACAGTACAATATCGTGCGAGTAAATAGAAATCATTACTTAGATAGATAAAATACTCATATAAACATTTAAACTCATTTTTCATCCCCCCATCTCGTAAAGAGTAGTTTTGCTCTTCGATATTTGAGTGCAAAAGCCGTTTTTATCCGGTAGAGGATAAATTAAATTGAATTTAGAACATCGTGTGCACTAAGTCTGTGAATTCAACCTATTTACTTCTACCTCCATGGTGCCAAATTTACCAACCAACAATCTTTTTTAATTTGTTAAAAACTCAGGAGAAAGGTAATACAGTATGTCGATGAGTACATTTACTTGGGCCAGTTAGCTAGCTTCGGAAACAGGCAAGATAAGGAAATCGATCGCCGTATCGAGAATGCCTGGAAGAACTACTGGTCCATGAAGGAGCACATGAAGGGTGACCTTACTCTGACACTTAAGCGCCAACTCATCGACATGTGTATCCTGCCCATCCTAACTTACGGTGCGCAGACATGGTCTCTGACTGAAGCCCAAAAGTCAAAGCTCGAGATTTGTTAAAGGGCTATGGAGCGCAGCACTCTCGGCTTCAAGCGTGTCGACCGAGTGCGTAACACCATGCTGCGCTCACTTACCGGCATTGCGGATGTAGGGAAGAGATCGGCTGGGCTTAAGTGGGAATGGGCAAACCACGTTGCCCGAATGCACTCTGAGAAATGGGCCCATATTGCAACACCATGGACGCCTGAAGACAGAAGGCGACGTCGGGGTCGGCCGAGAAAGCGTTGGCGGGACGATTTCGACACCTTCCAAAGAGGATGGTGGGAAATAGCGACAGATAGAGATGCTTGGAGGGACTTGGGGGAGACCTTTGCCCAGCAGTGGGACGAGATAGGTTAGGAAAAAAAAAAAAAAAATTCTGACTCGGAACCTTCTTAGTGTATTACTTTTCCTTTGCATTTAGTCATATTCTCGCTGAGGTGGGATGAAAAGTAACGTGTTTCACTCGAGTGCAAAGACTTTTCGCCCCATGCTCTTTTGATTTCCTCGCTAGCATTCAGGATTCTAACTTTTAGAATCCTTCGCTTGCTCGGTCATCAAAATAAAGAACGCGGTTATAAATCAACTTAGCACTCTTGTATAACAAATAACTATTATCGCGTATGTACCTTTTTATTTGTCATCCTGACATTTCGACTGTGTTGCAATAGCCGTAGATAGATAATGCCCTTATTGCACACCATTAAAAAAAAAACGAAAGCAAACACTTTTAAATCTTAGGAACGCTAAAAGCGATCTCTTCAAGGATCTATGTAATGACTTTAAACCTCAGATGAAACCCAAAATTGTGTAGGAGCTCTGAATATCATAAGAGAAATGATGTCATACCTCATTCGAGATTCCAGGAGTACAGGCCCAAGGTGGTCTAGCCCCACGTATACAAAACACGATGCCCAGTATACAATTAGGGCACACGATCCCAACACGTCCACAAGAATAATGCCCCCTGATTAATCATCGATCTTTATTACAAGCGTGACTCGGCTTTTATACTATTTACCAAACACACGTCTGCCGTAAACCGAACATGAAAGAAAATGTTTTTAATTACCGATTCGGGACTGGCCAGTGCTGCGGTCTTACCACTATCTTTTAACCTTAATGTGCTTCTCATCATCATTATCATTACCAGCCATAGGACGTCCACTGTTGAACAAAAGCCTCTTCCAAAGATTTGCAAAGCAGCCGATCTTATGCGGCCCACACCCTACGCGTCACAGCAACCTCTATCAGCTGGACATTTCATCTAGTGCTGGGCCGCATCTAGTAAAGTGCGTCTACACGGGTAATATTTTACACTAATATTATTTAATATACTAGCCGACCAATTTAAATCGGTGTAGTTGTTTCGGAGCCTATTCCATACAAACAAACAAACAAACAAATCTTTCCTCTTTATAATATTACGAAGTTTTTTGTAGATATTGATATGTTCTTTAATATTGTAGAACATACTTTTGTTCTATCATCAATAGTTTCCGCAGCTCATGCGACAAAAGACGTTTTAGGGCACTTTCTTTACACCTTGGGTTACGTTACTTAAGTTTTAGTAAGGATCCCTAATCTTTTCTAGCAATAAATATAGCCTATGTCACTCAGGGTGCATGTAACTTTCCAATAGTGAAAGAATTATTGAAATCGGCATAGTAGTTTTTGAGTTTATTTATTACAAACATACACACAAAAATACAAATCTTTCCTCTTGATAATATTAGTATAGATATAAGGCCCTTCTGGCCCTCTAGTTGCATCTTGTTTTTGACTTTGTCTTACCTATATGTGGATAACGTAGTGGGTTACATTATTAATACTTTTATCACATGACCTATCTTACCTAACCTAATATAACTACCTAGTATAACTGTTTGTTGTTCCGAAATAAATTAAAATTAATATAAAATATTGTTTGGCCTCATCTATTGTTGTATTACTTTAAAATATACCTTTAAATTTAAATTTAACACAATAAAGAAGAGACCATCCAGAAAAGAAATAAATAGAGGGAATTGCATTAGTTGCTACGACAAGAGCGACACTCTCGTACACACGGCACACTTCAAGCTATACTTTTCCAGTATAAGCCGACCTCTCATTCTACGAAAAGCCTACACAATGCGAGGCCAGCTTATACTGGAATGTATAGCTTGATGTGTAGCCGTGTGTACCATGTAAATTACTGAATAAATTCAGTTTTGACTCTAAGCTATTTTAGACTAGATATCTCATTCATCATCATCTTCATGTTTTTTTTTCCACATTACGTGGGGTCGGCACAACATACATATATATTTTTTTAACTCTATAATGTACTTAAACCAAATCAAAAACAGATTTATTTTTAAATTTACTTAGTACAGAATAAGTATTATACACATTTTTTTGTAAATACATACTTATAATATATAGAGAAACAACCAGACCCGGAACAAATATCTGTATATCATGCAAACATTTGTTCCGGGGCGGGAATCGTACTTGCTTCCTCCTGCGTCTCAGCCGGCTATTCGGCCACAGCGCCATGGAGGTTGTCAAAATTGCAACATCTTTTATAAATATGAATGAAGTAAAGTTGGTGGTCTCAAGTGGGACACTTGGCAAGACGTGGTGAAGACAGGTGGAGCAGGGTAGCAACTGAATGGTGGCCGAGAAATGGCTGTAGAAGGGTAGGACGTCCGGCAGCGAGATGGGTGGACGACATCGTTAGAGTCGCGGGCCGTCAATGTGTGAGACTAGCGCAGGATCGTAGCGGATGGCACAAACTTGGGAAGGCCCAGCAGTGGGTGAAGTCGGGCTGTAGATGATGATGATGATGATGAAAGTTGGCGGTAGCCTCCAGTGCCGGCCGGTGCTTTTGATACGGCGACGATAAAAAACCGACGTGTCACGATGTAAGATGTACTCGTAAGCTCGTAACGAGCCGATTGTGATTTAGTTACGATGTATAGTTAATTGATTTTATTTATTGTTTAATTGAAGTATTTAAATTATTTAGATTCTTATTGCCCATATTTATACGACGACGAGGACGGATTCGATTTGGCGTTGAATCATTATTATAGATACGGGATTTCTCACGTACCGCCTTATCGGTGTTTCGACCGACAATGTTTACCGACAATCCCGTACTTATAATGATTGAAATCAATCACGAACGTTTTCTAAGTAAAATTGGCGTTGAATGTTTGTCGAGATCATTTTTTTAGGGTTCCGTACCCAAAGGGAAAAACGGTACCCTATTACTAAGACTCCGCTGTCTGTCTGTGTGTATGTCCGTCTGTTAACAGGCTGTATCTCATGAAACGTGATAGTTAGACAGTTGAAATTTTCATAGATAATGTATTGCTATAACAACAACAAAAAAAACTAAAAACAGAATAAAATAAATATTTAACGGGGGCTCTCATACCACAAACGTAATTTTTTTGCTCGTTTTAGCTCGATATTGAAAACGGCAACAGGTAGACGCTTGAAATATTCACAGAATATTAAGTTATATATTCACTTTAAAAGTAAATAATTAAATTAAAATAAAACAATTTTTTAAGAGGGGCTCCCATACAACAAACATGATTTTTTTACTCGTTTATATAGATAATGGTACGGACCCCTTCGTGCGCGAGTCCCACTCGCACTAGGCCGGTTTTTATTAGTGTTTTTTTTAGTATTCAGTTAATAATTTGATAAATTCATCATTTTAAATTACGCATAGTTGACGCAGGCTCCTTGTATGCAAGGTTTAGGATGATCTTTTCTTTTGACCCTTCACACCCTTTTTATATAAAAAAACTTAATTTTACTTGCAAATATAGTACAAACGCGAACTTAATGCTAAAGAGCAGTCTCTTCCAGATAACCTTTGTTTATTGGGGATAATTACGTGTCGGTAGTGCACAGAAAATTATCTATTTATTTTAATTATTTATATGGGAAGATATACAGTATAGAGATATCCTCTGTTTATCATTAGGTAACATTTGAAGAGAAATTAATATTATTTTTACATAATGTTTTACATGAGAGAGGCCTTTGTCCAGCAGTGGACGTCCTACGGCTGATATGATGATGAATGTTTTACATACTTACATAAATAAACCTAATTTAATACAAAATATATATTAAAAACATATTAATAAAATTTTTGAAATATTTGATCCTATTGCATTTTATAAACCCAAAAGACAATTAAGGCAGTTTTTTTTTTATTTTATTTACTTACATAATGATATATTAGTATGATTTGATAGGGAGTATTTTGGAACGTGGCTTTACATTATATTTTCTCTGCCCGCGACCACAGATACTTCTACAGTATTGAATAAAAAGGTATATTAATTGCAAGTAGACGATAAAACCTGTCTAAAATCAATGATTACAGTCTTCTACAGTCACAGCTATAGGCTCTCAGATAATTAAAAAAATAACTCTATAAAGCCTCGTTGACATCACCTGTATAATTACCCAATGATTTACGAACAGAACTTTAAATGACTTGCCGTGGACTTGCATCTCGATTATTTAAATTATGCGACTCTCAACCGGTCGGATAGACCGACGAGGTAAAGGCCTGAAAGACCGGTGGATACGATTCACCGGTTAATATCAATAATGAGTGTTTTTATAATATAAAACCGATTTTGATCAAGCGAGCGAACCAAACGAGATCTCCGAGTTCTGACACGCGATGTGATATTTTATTTAGCCCTCTTAGCTCGCCATATCATAAAAAAAAATACTTCATTATCATCATCCACAGCCCGACTTTACCCACTTCTGGGTATAGGCCTCCCCAAGTTTGTGCCTTCCACCACAATCCTACACTAGTCTACGACTTTAACGATATCATCCACCTATCTCGCTGCCGGACGTCCTCCCTATCTACAGCCACGACCACCATTCTGTCGCTACCCTGCTCACCAATCAATCTCATTTGAGTTCCATAACTCGATTCCCAAGGTCATGAACCATCGTTCGTCTACGGATCTCGACGTAAACTACAGTAATTACCACTCCACGTTCAATTATTTTATAACATTGAAAGTCTTATAACATAATTTAAACATTTATTTCAGACAGGTCCATATTTTGTTAGTACCAATTATTTCTGCAGCTAAGTTAGTGCCACAACCAGAACAAAACAAAACACTATAAAATAAACAAGCAAAATACAGAAAAACACAAGACTAACATACAGCAATAAAGAGAGTAACAAAGAGACACAATGAGTAACACATCTCAAGACATGCAGCCCCATGAGTGTCCCCAGTACTGCGGACTCAAGTCTTTCAGCAATCATCTTCAGAATTCCGTTGGTGCTGCCTCAAATTCAGCCTATTAAAGTGAGAGTGACTTTTGCGCATGATTACAAAAAGTCGTATGTCCTTGCGTCAGCAAACATGCCCGAGGCGCTACGAAATCGAGGAAGCCTTACCAGAACCTTGAAGCCACTATTATATTGAACACGCAGAGCGTTATATACCCCTCTGCGCATAGTTGATACAGTAAAATTGACGTTTCAAAGTGATCCTTGTGATTTTAATGTATAGATATATTTACACAACTTATGAATCTTAATATGACATTTAAATTTCACGATCATTTGAAAATTATCGTCGGACAAACATGCACACATACCAGAAAATTGTGTGATCTCAGTTCCGGGCGAACTGTTGTAATGTAATATTATTCGTAAAAGCTTAGGCCCACGTATAGAGTAAAACTATTGACAGGAATTCTGCATCTTTACTCTATCCTATTAAACTACTGGCGAGACTATATCCACTCGTCGATCACTGAAAAACTCGCGCAAAGTGATTCAACGCGTTGTTGACTCATTTGCCAACCACTCATTTATAAACATAACTACTGATTAGTAATTCGTTGAGAAATAGGGAGAGTAAAGGTTGATTTATGCTAGAACGTGACGGGCCCGAGCCGTGCTCCGTACGAGGCGCGGACGATACACCGTACGGCGCCCGCGCGATTCCGACTCGCTCTCTCCTCAGCTAACCGAATCACTGCGGCGGCGTACGTACTCTGAGAACACTCGGTGTAATAAGTACGTGTTGCACGTAAAGGGCCCGGACAAGGCAAACACGGCTCGCTCCGTCCGCGCCTCTTACGGGGCACGGCTCGGGCCCGTCACGGTCTACCATAAATCATACTTAAAGCGTTATCTATATAATCGAATCTAGCTCAGCAAGGTGCTGACTGATATATCACCTTTGATCGTCGAAACTGAATATCACCTTACATAGTTACAGTTTCGTCGATTATATTTGAGTCTCTTGAAGTCCAACTCCCACTAGGAACGGTAAGCATCATAAGCATGATATAACCAGTGAAACATAACCAGTTTTTAGACAAGAATTTTTAACCAGAATATAACCAACTTCAGATAACAGAAAAAACCAACCAAGCTACTGAACCGATTTTGATGAAATTTCTACGGGACCAATCTGAAAATAAAAATTCCAAATCGGTACATAAATGACGGAGTTCTGAGGTGGCAAACAAAAAAAAAATACAACCGAATTGAGAAACTCCTCATTTTTATAAGTCTGTTAAAAATAGGTCCGCGGTTATACTTTTCACGTGACGTAGGTATCATCTGGGTATCTCTGTTGTGATCGTATTGCAACGATACGCTTCGTGTGTTGGAACCATTAATTGGAACTAGAACTACGGTGTGGGGTGGGCCCGTTGCCAATTGTGTCTACTTTTATCATAAAAATACCCTAGATAATAAAAAAAATACATTAAATACTATTAGTTTCATAACTTTTATGGCTCGTGTCATATTCACGATGACGTGAGAATCTGATATACTACTCGTAAAATAATGTAGTGTGAAAACGTTATCAAAAGCGAGTTATTTTTAATCAAGCCTAAGTTCCTAGTACCTAGTAGTAGTATCACAATTGTTTTTATCAGCTTGACTCCTAGCTTGATATCGAGTCACAAATTAATTAAAACCACAATAAATTGCAAATCTGTTGTGTTTTAATTCTGTGCTTTGACAGGTTAAGGGCCACAAAGATGATAGAACTAGCGTCCATCAAATAGGGAAAAAAACGTATGCTTGTATACTTATTGTACCCACGTAAGAAGTTATACTTCTTTGGTGTAACAGAACAAAATTTGCTAAAGATTACATCCTGTAAGCCACAACTGTTTGTTTGTAAAAGTAACGATACATTAATAAATATAGTTATGAGTTTTCACGGAAAATTGAAAGACAGTTATCAGCTAACTTCATCATGTCGCTTTTTGGCTGTCGGTGTGCGCGCGCATGAGACAGTTATCAGCTAACTTCATCATGTCGCTTTTTGGCTGTCGGTGTGCGCGCGTATCGTAAAAATTTTACTCTCATATTTATTTCCAAACGCGTCAAAATAACAACTTTGTAATATATACAAAATAAACCAAACAACGAAACAGTGTTTGTGTTTATGAATTGTGTAACATACTAGGGTTTACTGATGTTTAAGTATTAGAAAATAGATTTATTGATATACCTTGTGTTTGTCTAGGTTTAGCTATAACTATGTGTTTTGGAATTTAAATTAAACTCGCTGTACCAAATATGCATTACCTACAATAACGCTGGACGCTTGGCGCTATCTAGCCCCAAACTAAGCAGAGCTTGTACTATAGTGTGACCATTAGTGCTGTGCACTCCCTGAGGTATGCGCGCGGCGTGACGGGGGGGGAGAATCGGCTGCTGCGCTCTGTCAGTTCGCCGTCAACGCTCGTGGCGGCAGGTAGTGTTATTTGTATCGGACTGTCTATGTCAGACGCACAGAGTGCACAGCACTAATGGGAACCAGATAACTGATATAATACTGATACTTTGTTTTTGTAATTACATACTAATAATATAAAGAAAAACAGCGAGACCCAAAACAAATATCTGTAGATCATGCAAATATTTGTATAAAAAAGAATAAATAATTTTTATTCATGCATTCATTCAAACAATCGAATTCCTCTTCACCCGTGAAATGCTAAGTTTAACATTTGTAATTCATCACAGACAGTTACACAAACGGATTCATCCCATCAGTTATTTATTGCATCCATTGTACCGACCCATTAACAAACCATAGACGCACGGTATGCGAGCATACACCAATTAGTGGACCCTTTAAACGCTTTACGAGATAAAATATTTTCAAGAAGCCGACTCGGGGCGATTAGAATACCTCTGCAATCTTATTTTTAGAATCTATCTTATTTTTTTAAGTTTTACTTTTTGTACGAGAATAAAGGTGCAAAAGATTACATTGACTGGACAATAACGTATTGAATTTGTTTCCAGAGATGTAAATTTAAAAAATAGTTCAAGTCATGTATGGTTAGACAATTTTTCCAAAAAGGGGAATACTATAAATACATTCCCCTTTTTGGAAGTAGGATAACCATATACTGTTAAAAAGTATTGCTGCGAAGTCATCACACCGCTCTAAAAAATTATCCTGTTTTTATCTATAAATAATAGTCTTCTCTAGACTCGAAGAGCTGACGACGGTTGGGGCAGACAGTTATCAAGTGGAGATCACGCACTAGAAAGTGCTGCTAAAAAAAGTTGCTGGGAGTCATTGGGTGCAGCCCGCACAATATAGTCACTCTGATAATCTATGGGGATTCATGTTCAGCAATTGACGTCCTATGACTGTTGTGATTATGATGTTGATGACGTGGGTATATCTAGTAACTTCTATCTATGCATAATCTCATTTATTCAATTTAGTCCGTGCCAACTAAGTATTCACTGCATCGCAGAATATTCAGAATTGCTCGCAGTTATGGCTCTTTTATACGACCGCGGTAAATCGCGGTTTTCACGAGAAAATAGTTTAGTACTGTTGTTTGTATTTCTATTTTATACAGCACTTAAATAATTTATAATAATTTTAAAAGAGAAGGTTGATACTAAATTACCTTCATAGAAAATCAACCCTACTTTTCAGGTTCTAAATCCAACAATGTTTTCATATCATTTTGGCCAACAATGGCAATTCACAAAAAAACAGTCTAAAGACATCTCAATCAACGCTAACCTTATCTTTTGTGTTTTTTTATAGTTGATATTGACTGCAATTCCGTTATTTTAATGGTATGGTAACTTTTGTGTGTTAGTCAGTTTTTTCTTATTTTTAATGTTAGATTTAGGTAATTATTGTGCTATAATAGGTACAACTATTTAGATTAACGCGTATGGACTATGAGAGAAAAAGGTACTAAAGCCATCATCATCATTTTGAGGTTATTCAACGCACTGCTGAGCATAGGCCTCCCTTGTTTAAATCACTCGCCCCGATTACCACGTCCGATGTTATTTGATGTCATCGACCCATCCCGCTGGTGGCGTAGATTTCGATGCAAATACCCCTAGTATTTAGGAATAAGAATATTTTTTATTTGCCAGAACTTAAAACAGTTGTACATATAAGTGCTAAGTTTTTAAATAATAAACATGCAATTTGTTGAGGGTAGATTTGCATTACGTATTGCACCGAGTTCTCGGCCTCCACTCAATAATCTAAAATTGTTAGGGTTAGTTTGTCCGTCGTTTTGGAATGAGTGGTGGGTCGGCGCCGATGCGCGCTGGCGGACGGTGGCTTCGGTCCCCCCTCCAGTTGTCTCTGTCCTTGAAGGTGGCGAGCGAGGAGAAAAATTCTCACTATCATCACCGCAGCACGTCGCGCTGACGAGTCGTGTGTAAAGTGCACATCCTCAAGATGGCGACAAGGTCGCAACACTTCAACAATGATACATTGTACATCTATTTTTTCCGACTTCGGATTTACCTGATTTTTACAACACATTATTATAAGCAAATCACAGAATTACATATAATTATGCATAATTTGAGGATAATTAAGGAAACTGTTTTTGTACCCGCATCTGTATTGACTTTGAACGTCATTTAGGTTTTTGCCTGTTACTTGTGTGACGTCAATAATAACTAAGGTCGGCTTACTCAACGATCCCTAAACGTATTGAGCGACTAAACTTTAAATTTGAAGTATTTGTATGATTTGACAACTCCTTAAATCATAGAGTAAATAGGTTTCTTCTAGATCTTCGTGCTTCATCTTAGGCCACATCATCGCTTACCATCAGGTGAGATTGTGGTTAAACGGAGATGAACCCAATAAAAAAAAATAGTGGCACTCCGGGAGTGCCGACAGAAGTGAAAACTTGAACAGACTACAGATACTTATATACAGCGGTAACGGTAACAGTGTCACGAGTTCAATGGTTTATTCCCATCTCAAAAAATAAAGAAGTTTTCACTTCAAAAAAAATTTAGCCATTAAATACGTTTAGTCATTGTTTCGCAAGTTAAAAAAAATACTATTTAAGGCAACAGATTTTTTGAAACTAAACTCAAATAGAAAGGTATTATAAATTTGAGGCCTATGTCTGTCTGTATGTTTGTGATAAACCGATTTCGACGCGGTTTTTTAATAGAAAGCTAGTTGAACTGGGGTGGTTCTAAGCTACATATGTCAGTTGTTTACCCCTCGACGCAAAAAGAAGGTTTGGGAGTACACGTGGGAAGGATATAGATCATGAAACACGGTGTTTTCCCATAACTGTTTATTTGAAGGCGCTCTGACGAGTAATTCTACAAAGATTGAGTTGACAAAAAACGTTCATAACTATATTAAATTCACGATCGTTTATCGGTGTTGGTATCGAAAGCATTCACAAACAAAAAACGTATATCGGTGATGAAGCAGCCGCGCTTGATAATTCAGGGTGAAGTAGCCTGAAAGAACCGGAGATTCGGCGCCAAAAACAGTAATTAACCCCGAAAAAAAACCTGAACTGTCAACGTCATTTCTACCGGACGTTTTGTTCGGACAAGCTACAAAGGGGACGGTGGAATGGTTGCACTGGGTTACTAAACTGGACTAATGTGCACTGGTTTTAATACAATATAGATTAATATAACACTTTAATGTACAGAACAATTACTAAACATAACAGAACTAAGATATTATTACTATAAGGGATTTATCACGTCCCTATCGTTTTATCGGAGCCCCCACCACCCGCGCGGATGTGCGATGCGGAGTGCGTGACGAAACGCAGTGCGGAGCGGATTGCACTCACCCTCATTAAGGTTTACGAATTGAACCGAAGCATTGGCAGACGAAGTACACTCGTAATAAAACAGTACATACTAATTCCCGTCTATAAATAACTCGTTGCCAGTGCAATGTTTTTATTTCTATTTGTTATAATTTTAGTATTCGTCCCTCCATATAAAACTTAACTATGGCAATTGCACTCAATAAGCTTAAAAAAGGTACAAAGTTTTCTCTTCGCATATTAAAATACATGTACAGAAAATGTGTACAGTGTGAGTATGTGTACAATAGACAAAACAAAACGATTAAAGGACAATAACAGTGCAAATAAAACAAACAAAAACTCCCAAAACTCAGACAGCATATTTAATAAACACACAATCGTAAATGAACATCATGAAGGCAGTTTACAAAACTATGTTATAGATCGAACGTGTAAACAGAGCTTTGTTTATGGATACAGAGCCGGAGCTTGCGAACATTTACTTACGACATGATGTACACTCAGGGCGACATGCGCAACGATACCTAAACGTATTTAGTGGCTAAATATGATTTAAGAAGTTGTCAAATTATACAAACACGTCAAATTTTAACATATTTAGTCGCAAAATTTTAGAATTGATATTTAAATACATCGGTATTCTAAGAATACCGGAATACGAAACGTCGTTGAACTAATCAGTTGAGGTTTAGCTACTGATCAAACAATATGCAGGTTGACGTTAGTTTTGTATGGAAATCGAATCAGCGCCTCTAGTGCAATATTTGGTTTTGAGATAACAAAAATACCTTAATGCGATTGGGATAACTTAATACGTGTATGCTTTTTGATATATTTATTTATCCACAAAACAGATTCCAATCGAATTAGCACTGATTCTAATAAATGTGTCCTGCAGTTCACACTATGACGCGCAGTTAACTGCGTTCTTCATCGACCCGCGAGCCAAGTGATCCACCGTCAAGGGTAATAGTTTTTGTCTGTTAAAAAAAATAAAATAAATTCACTTAGAACAAGAGCCGCGCGCAAATTAAACGCAACTCTCACTCTAAACCGTGAGTATTGTTTCGTTGACGAGCACGCACTCTGCACTCCGATTCGGGGTGCGGATTTCTCAACCGTCATAATGCACGAGGAGAGTCGTGACGCGAGAGCTAGGGCGACGACTGTGATGTCTTCTCCCTCTCTCTCTAAACAGTAAGGAACGTATCTTTGGATCGATTAAATGTCACAATATATGCTGCTTGTAAATATGCGAGCACATTCGTTAAGCACGTTAATGATCCTTCCGCAGGTTCCCCTACGGAAACCTTGTTACTACTTTTACTTCCTCTAAATGATCAAGTTTAGTCAACTTTCCAACGACGCCAACGGCCGTGAAGCCACCGCGTGTCGATTCGAAGACCTCACTAAAGCAACTCACTGGTGACGTATTAAAATTCTTCCTAGTAAATGTTGACGGTAAAGATGTCAATCATGGTCGGTAGCAACGCAACGGTGTCTTAGATGATGTATGACAATCATCACTAGCTCCCGCACTACCTTTGTTACTGATATGAGCTCTATGAAAACAATCAAACAGTATTTCACACAGCCTATAAAACGTGGAGTAATAATAAATAGCTTACTTGCTTATATAGCCTATATACGAATGAAAGAAGAACAAATCAAAATTTCCTACTTTCATGTGTGCCGTTCCCATTTATATTCTATCAACGGCAGGAACTTAAAACTTAAACTAAAAAAAATTTTTATAAAACCAAAAATCCACCTGAAATTCAAACTGAAACCGAGTAAAAAGATTTTTGTTTTCTCAAGTAATATTTTTCCTTTCTTTTTAGTGCGTATGATTGATATCTAGCACACAAAATTTGGGTCGTGAGGGCGGAATATCTATAATTATTTTTTTTACCACTAACTGATACTTTTTACGTATAGATATTCTATATTTTTGGAATAGTCTTTAAAATACCTTTATTTTGATATCTTACTCGACATGTTTTGATACATTTTTTGTTTCACTAAAATCCGAAAGTTTCATTTTCTGTGTCTGTACCTACTATTTATTGGGCGTTCGACGTTAGTACCTGTAAATTGGGTTTCTACACTAGAACTTCTATGTTATCCTTCCTCTAAGGTTAGGAACCCTACGAAAACAATCAAAATGGATTCTACAAAGCCCATAAAACGGAATGTATTCCACACAAGATAATGTTAGAATTATCGTTGGAGATAAACCTGTTAATCTTCAGATAGGATTTCAAATTGAACGTTAGATTTCACTGTTAGATACGTATTAGTATGATCAATTAAACATCATGTTATCACTGTTTAATTACTATCAGTAACCATAATTTACATTTTCGCAAGGAACAGGCGGTAAAATTGATCACGCACTTCATGGTTCCCATTCGAATTAGATACTGCCCGGCCACGTTTTTGTCACTGTGGCGTGGTTGCAGCCCATCTGAACAGACGCTAAGGATGGTTTTTATAGCGCCTAGTGGTAAGTTGGAGCACTAGCCGGGTGAAGGCTGTAACCGCTCTAATGCCTGGCACAGGTTTCTAGCTGGAGTAATCTTACCAATACTCAATACATTTATTGCTTTCAGATGAAGGCAGACCATATTATTCTTATAATTTTTAGTTATATCCACAGAATTAATTTAATTTAGATCAGTCATGCCCACCTACACTCATCAGCTGTTCCAGAGCGCAGGTGCGGCATGTTCTGTTTGGGAGCTCCGCACTAAAACGGACCATGAGTTGGGTCAATGATGCCCCTTTGCATGGCCTGGGCATGGAGTCTTTTAAGTGATTTTTGGATAGGCCTCTGCAGCTTTTTTTAGCGTTTACGGCTTTAGTTTCACTGCAATCACGAGACCTATTGTGACCGCCACTTGTTTTTACGTTGCCCCTAGTTTATGGGGGTGTTCAAAGTTCACCACTAAGCCCTACACCTTATAAAAACTGTAGAATAGCCTAAGAGGGAATAACTGTTAGCTCCTCCGTCCGGGCTATGAAAATATTTGCCCAGATGAATTCTACATTCTCAGATCTAACGCTCATTACATAATCTGAATGTTTGTGTATCGCATATATAGCTTGTGCCTTGGGGCCGTTCTGCCGGGATGGTAAAGTCCAATGGAGGGGGCCACTTGGTTAATCAAAGTTCACATCTTGCTGCTGCTGCATTTTTATCCATAGCAACAGTGGTAGGTTCCTCTTAAACCAATAATAAAGTCAATTCATGTTATATATTCTTATGTTAAAACACGTTTTGTATCAAAGTATGGTTCAATGCCATTATACGGAATCAGAAAGAGAAGCCAATGACATAAAAAAACAAAAGCTTTGATTTTACGCCTTTTGTTTCTATTTAATACTAGCTTACGCCTGTGGCTTCGCACGCGTGATTTGTTAACCAAAAGTAGCCAAAATCTGTATTTATAGCAAATTTCCTCGAAATCGGTCCAGGAGTTACGACGTAATTGTGTAACAAACAAACATCCAAACTTTTACATGTTCAAAATAGATGTGTATAATGTATGTGTTGTGTAGCTTTCCAGGACTTACCAGGAAGTTGGATCATAATAATGAAGTAAGACAATAAAGCTGTGTTTAATGAGTTTTCTATGGAAAGCCGAGATGGGAGAAAGCCGACATGCAATCCATCATGTAATAAAATGATATTTTTAATCTCAATAAAAGTGAATAGCATGCTATTTATTCCGCAATTAAAAAGTCTTTATACTTAATTATAAATATTTTGTATTTTACCGAGAAATATGAACCCTTTATCGGTAAACGTATCTTGTGCAATATTTGAACAAATCCATTTTTATAACCTCCTTTTTATTTCCCATTGCGCTGACGATGCTGGATTACATAATTTCTGTTTTGTACTCAAAACAATTATTAAGTGGATAAACCTCCCTAATTTTTAAGGTTGAAAGTGCTTGTTCTGACGAAAACAAACAAATTCACAATTCATTTTACAAATATAGTGACGTCTAGTAGTAATTTTATTTATATGATGTTATCCGAACACATACGTAAAATTCCAAGATGTTTAAGACCCTCACGTGACATGGCCTGGTAGCACAGTTGGATAGAGCGTCCTCGAATCAAAAGGAAAGTTGCTAGTTCAAGTCCCGTCTAGGCTTGATATTTTTGAGATGGTTTTAAAAATCATAGTGAGGTCTCTCAAATAGTCGCTTAATTGATTTGTCACTTTTCGTTCGTATTCTCTTCAATTGAAGTACGCCGGAATTGCTAGAACTGGCTGCCTACACGAAACATGTTAGTAATTACGTAAGAAATACATTTTCAAAGTAATAACAATTACTTTAGTCCCAAAACGGGAAACGGGATCATCATTGTGACATGTAACATACAATCAAATGTATGCCAAAACGCTTTTATTATGTGTTATTCGTGGAATCAAGACCCTACAAACACCTTTATAACAAAATGAGCAGCTCGAAATAGCTCATTGTTATCCCTTGAGACTAATATACATATATTATAATACACGTTGGAAACATAGTTAGCACGTCATTACCCAAAGAGCGATAGCGGAATTTTCATTTCACTATAATGTGTAGCAGGTGTATCGAACGCAAATCTTCTCATCTATATAACAACTCTCTCTAAAATTACTGTTTGTAAAAAAGTTTTGAAATACAGTCAAGATAAATGTATCTTGACTATTATAGTTAGTTACCTATAGCTATTGAACTTCTTGTGTGCTTCTGGACTGATTTTAGTAGATACAATAACTTATCTAACAGGATATATGTAGATACCTACATAGATGCGGTCAGCTCAGAGAAGATCAAATGGCATAAACAGAATTAGACCTATGCCCAACAGTCGGTGGATATGTGTTGAATATGATGATGGTGAATCTGTAATGTAGCTAATCAGTAAACAGTTTTTGTGTATCATAAGTTACTGTTATAATTCTGGCATCAGAAGTTTTAAGGCGAAAGTGATTTAGTTCGCGCTTTATTAACAAACGAGTTATGAATAAATAAATAATAAATATTGCTGGACATTTCAAACAGCGCTATCTAGCCCCAAAATAAGCAGAGCTTGGAAGCAGATAACTGATAGAAAACTTAATATACTTTTTTTTTTGTAAATACATGCTTATAATACATAGAAAAACATCCAGACCCGGAAAAAATATCTGTAGATCACGCAAACATTTGTTCCGCGGCGGAAATCGAACCCGCTACCTCCTGAGTCTCAGCTGGCTATTCGCCTACTGCGCCACGGAGGTCGTCAGTTATGATTGCTTATACTAGTGATCTGGTATAGATTGCTATTTGAAGATAATACCGTCAATTGTATTATTTAGATTTAGGTTTAAATTTGGGATCCTAGGTCTAATAATAATTTCATTACTATTAAATTTTAGGAAATCTGTTTTAGTTTACAGTGAGAATTATAGTTTTAATTTTTAAAGCAGGCAGGGCCGCAGGCAAACACAGGTTACACAATAAATATGCAAGGAAACAGTCTCAGTCTACTTTTTGGCAACATAAGAGTATTCATTTTTTCAGGCACGCGGTCGAATTGTGAAACAAAAGGTTGGGGTGATTGTATTTTTTTACGAAAATAAATATACGGAAAGTCCGGCCGTTAGCCAACTATCTGTCGCGAGAGTGGGCTCGAAATAGAACAGTACTGTTAAACAGTACAGTACTTGTTTTACAGTCAAACCGACAATCGTTTGGTCTGCATTCGCGTTCTGTTCAGCCTTTTTGTGTTACTATTTTAGTATTCTATTAAACTCTGATTTCCTGGTTCAGTTCGCCTGAGCGCGTCCCTTATGCGAATATAAATTGTATTAACTTAACTTTATTACCTTACTAGTGGTCCCGCCGAACTTCGTATCGGCTTGACATGCATAGGTATAACGCGGGCTGTCAATATAAGTCACCCTGGTAGAATTGTCAATTGTTGTCCCCGGCCATCATAATGTATAAGAAAATGAATGACTTCCACAAATAATTCAATACCAAAATTTGCCATATCGCTCCACCCGTTCTCGAGTTTTAGCGAGACTAACGAACAACAATTAATTTTTATATACATATATAGACAATATATCTCGGGATAACTCCTATCGAAGCATCTGTTTCAAACGATATTCATTTTCTTACATCCTCTTTGACGATATTTGCAGCACGCATTTTATCAATTCTATGTCAAACGTCATAAGGTTACATTATAAAAGCGCTAAGGTTCGATTATAAACAATTTTATATGGTGGTTAAGTATTCTTAAATTTTCTAATTTTGCGCGCAATTTTCTTAATTTTTTCTTTCATAAGAACTTTCTCCTGACAATAAGAAATACAACAAAAAAGAATTGGCCAAATTGGTCGAGGCGTTGTTGAGTTATGCGCTTACCAACACATTTTGCGATTCATTTTTATATTATAGATCACAAAACTTTGTTAACTATAAGCGCTTCAATATACAATTTGCTCTACAGAAACCATTTAAATTAGTGATCTTCGTAGCCACTGGGCAGAGCGTTGATGTGTGGGTTGTGGAAGAGAGACTTCTGGCCATCACCCCACGGGAAGCGCTTTGTGCGTACACGCAGGTAGTCACAGGCCACAAACTCAGGGCGCTCGTGATGCTCCTCTTGATGAGCCAGGTAGGCATTCAGCATGCCGAGGCCAATGGCAGGCATGGCCACGAAGAACGTCATTTTCTTCCACAGCTTGTAGCCACCTCAATGTCCACCAGCTGTAGCAGCGTGCGTAGAAGAACGAGCATTAGATTTGAGGAATTGGATAGCAGCTTGCTGCATGATTGAAGTAATTTTTCTAGTAGGTAGGTATTTCCAATACCAAAATGTTATGAACTCCACTCCACTGTATTGACATTGCATTATCCCTGTAGTTTTCCGTGTCAATAGTTCTACTATTTAAAACGATTTACTTGCATTTAACTAAGTATGTAAACAAATCTAGGACGTCCATTTTAACCCCTACTTTATTGTTGTATCGATATGAAACTTTGAATGACTTTGATGATACGGATCACAATACAATAATTGGTACCATCGAGCTGCTCTGATCATGAAACCGGTAGGTGGAACGTTTCAATTGCTTCTATCTCTTGAATTTAGAGTCATTGTCTGACTACCTCCGTGGTGCAGTGGGCGAATAGCCGGCTGAGACGCAGTAGGTAGCGGGTTCGATTTCCGCCGCGGAACAAATGTTTGCATGATGTACATATATTTGTTCCGGTTTTAGAAGTTTTTCTATATATGATGAGTATGTATTTACAAAAAAAAAAGTATTCTCTCAGTTATCTAGTTCCCATAGTACAAACTCTGCTTAGTTTGGGTCTAGATAGCGCTGTATGAGATGTCCAGGAATATTTATTTATTATTGTTTTGACGAGTCTCTTGGTGAAAAGATAGCTGAACTCTTCAATGGTTACCTACTATGTTACCCTTCAAGTTTGGGCTCATTTGGTTGAATACAATATGTATTTTTAAAACCTAGACAGTTCAGTTAGAACCCATATATTCAAAATACAGTTTTGTAATTCTCGATTGCGAGAAGTGTATGTTTTTAGGTTTTTTTGAACCATAATTAATGCTTAATAGACCTTAGATGTCGAGATACCGCGCACTGGAAAGATACCGCGCAGCATATGATGATGCAAAGACGTCCTGATAAAGATTGCTGGGAGCCGTTGGGTACAGGCCACACAAGATCACAGTCACTTTGCAAATCTAAGTTCAGCAGTACATACCATGGCTAATATGATGATGATGACGAGACCAGGTCTCCTTATAGTAATAATGAATGAACAATATTTTACTATGACATAATATAGTAACAAGAAAAACACATATCAATGGCGAATACATCACTCACCTTCGTTTTGCCGATGATATAGTCATTATGGCCGAATCGCTCGAGGAACTCGGTACCATGCTAAACGACCTCAGTAGGGTCTCCCAACAGGTGGGTCTTAAAATGAACATGGATAGGACGAAAATCATGTCAAATATTCATGTTGCGTCCGTACCAGTAGTTGTTGGGGGCGATACTCTCGAAGTTGTCGACGAATATGTATACCTAGGACAAACTGTCCAATTAGGTAAGTCCAAATTCGACAAAGAGGTCGCACGAAGAATCCAACTCGGCTGGGCAGCGTTCGGGAAACTTCGCGATATCTTCTCGTCCAAAATTCCCCAGAGCCTGAAGACTAAAGTCTTCAACCAGTGTGTGTTGCCAGTGATGACCCTATGGCACTGAAACGTGGTCCTTTACTCATGGCCTCATGACCAAGCTCAAGGTCGCTCAACGAGCTATGGAGAGGGCTATGCTCGAGGTTACTTTGCGTGACAAAATCCGCAATGAGGAAATCCGCAGAAGAACTAAAGTTGCCGACATAGCTCTCAAAATTAGCAAGTTGAAGTGGCAATGGGCAGGCCACATCGCTCGTAGAACCGATAACCGTTGGGGAAGAAAGGTTCTCGAGTGGAGACCACGGACTGGAAGACGCAGCGTAGGCCGGCCCCCCACAAGGTGGACCGACGATCTAGTAAGAATCGCGGGGAGCCGTTGGGCGCAAACGGCTACCAATCGCTCTTTGTGGCGATCTAAGGGGGAGGCCTATGTTCAGCAGTGGACGTCTTCCGGCTGATGATGATGATGATGATGAAGTAAAGCATGTTTAAACGATCATCTTTTTTCTATTGTCTAATTCCTTGAAATAGTTTGATGCCTAGTAATTCCTTCTTTTATTTCGATGCCGTAAAGTTTCTATAGATCATATCTTTTAACCTATAACTCATCTCATATTCTTGAAAATTTTTGCGTTTTCGAAAATATTACAAAAAACTATTTTTTGTACCACTTGCTCAATAAAATGACATTCTATGCCAAAAAACGAACATAACAATAGTAATTTTTAATCTGTTAAAAACAGGGAAAGAAAATTGTACTGAATTTCATTCATCCTCTAGGGGGAGAATGTGATTTAAATTTGGAATACTTACCGAAATTTATACTGAACTACATCTGTGTTTACACCATTGAGTTTGTATATTATAAAGCATTATACATCTTTTTGAAAAAGGAATACGCATTTATTACGCAGTTATGATTATTAAATAAAATTACGAAAACCGACGAGGCCGTATGAGCTTGATGCCTTTGCTTTTCCGACAAAAAAATATTAGTCTAGGAATTTGCCGCGTTTTTGTTTTCTTCAAATACATAAACGTTAAGTTTATTTTAATTTATTTTTATAAATAAGTTAATGTTCTAAAATACTCAAATCAACTCATCAACAATAAATGTACCAAACAAAAATGTAACTCTCTCTAACAATAATTGGACCAATGTTTCGAATGTTAACTTTTACTTTTAATTGTCATTATTTTTAATAAATGCTTACTTCATATTATTACTGTGTTAATTTTTTCGCAAATGGTACGAAAATTATTTTATTTCGTTTCTAAGGATAATATATCGTTTAGTGTCTAAAAATATACCTTCTGTAAATGTAAATAGAATAGAAAATACTTCGTTGTACACTTCATATAATTTAAAGATATACGAGTTCACGCTTGTTAACTTCATTATAAGGTATTCTAAAATGCTAAATGTATGCTCCTTGATAGTCAAATGTAGGTTGATTATGTGCAACAACGTAACGATAAACACTAGAATTCTCTTACCATTATGTATCAGCCATAAATAACATTATCAAGCCCATTGTATCAAATAGCGGTATCATATACAAAGGACTTCTTACGGTACATTCCTATCTTTCCGTACGACGTACTATAACGGCCCTTAAACCACAAAATTCGTCTATGGCCACAACATAGGTCACTGGATCAGTAAGTCTCCCTTACAGCGGAACTTACTAAACGTAAAATTTATCTTACAGTAAATATAACGTAAAATCAATCTTTGTTTAAATGAAAATAAATAGCAATTTATAGTGTAAAACACCTAAATATAGCAAACATTTTTAATGACATTATAATACCTAAGCCGATATGGCTTGAAAACCCCACCTAAATAAGATTACATTTTTAGTTAAGGAAAAAATTTGTATGTTGCAATATTTCAGTTTGTATTATTATGGTCTGCGTTAACTTGTGGCTATAGCAACAGAATTAAAACCAAGGCCATATTATCTGCAATGGCTTCTTGTTGTGTTCAATTATTACTCACTGCATTCTAGAAAACTATGCTTAGAGCACTGATTTATGTTATTGTATGAGAGTTTCTCAAAAGCTAACCGTCAAAAAACATGTTCCTGTTTACTACAGAAGTAATTTATAGCTAGAACACACTTATCATTACACTTATCATTTTACAAAAGTTACGTCTACTAAATAACTAAAGTAAATTTTGATAAAAACTAATTTTTTTTTTAATCGAAAAAATTCATAAATTTGCTCTCATTATTCGTCTTTTTCATGAATTCATCACAAATTCAAACGAATTCTAAAAAAAGAGAAACAGTAACCACAATGAAAGACACTGAGTTTAGTACAGGCGATCGCCGGCTGAATGATGATGCCAGATGTCGGAATATGAACGGAAAATGCATTTCGAAGCTACGTTTCTTGTGCTATTTTGTCTCGCCGTAATTCGTTTGAACCAACGCTTTTTACTTTAATATAAGTTCCAGTATATATTACTGGACTTATTTAGTAATAACAAATATAAAAATATAAAATCTAATTGTATTTTCTTTAATAAAAGCTTAATTGTAAAACGTATAAAAAGAGTTTACAATAAGAATAGAGATTTTAATAAAAGAGACACAGCTTTAATAAAAACATTAATGTTTTGACGACAATTGTTTCTATAACGAACAAATAATACGGTTTCCAAAGCTGTATGTTGCTTTATCTTGTAACAACATTTTAATCAATTTTGACCCAAAACTTTTCCGTCCCTCACATCGTTTGAGAAACAAATTTTATTCGGCCCCGGGTTAAAACAACTTTGGGGTCCATTGATAAATATTTCAAAGATGGTCGCATATACCTAGCGTTGAGATTGTTTACTGGGGCATGAGATTAAGTGATTTAGAAGGAGTTCAACTTTTGATATGGTTAATACTCATAATAAATAAACTAGAAAAATAACACGAAATATGATACCATCATGCAAAAATGAATAAAAAATTTCGATATCTTCTAAAAACACAAAAATATAAGACATAAGACTCACCGTATGAAGATATTAAAACGTTGAACAACTAAACAAAATCCGTGACACCGGTCCTTCTTTCCGTCTTTAAATCACTAAATTTCAAACACTACTGAGTTAAAAATTAATAAACGTCACACATCAACATTAACAACGAGAAAATATTACAGATAAATACGCAAAAAAAAATGAAAGAAAATTCGTTGGCCGTACGTAAATTTTCGCGGTAAACGGAGCGAGCGTCGAACGTCCACCCACGTAGCGATTTAGAGACGACTGTCTGTAGAACCGCGGATTCACCTGCAATGCGTGCGCTCCTCGCCGCCGGCAGACAAGGACGGCAACCATCTCAAACGTATTAAACAGAGCGAGAGAGCAGCAAACACACGTGCTCGTACCCACCTCGGGGGTAAAGGCAGTTTTCAGGAAAAGGGGCGCGTTATTACAAAGCTGGGAATGAATGGCTATGCTATGTATTTAGCATTATGAAGACTGGGACAATGCCGCGAGTTATGTCTTTTGTTCGGGAGGAGCGAAGCGGTGTGACATTTTCGCCAATACCACAGAAGAAAGCAAAGGTACTACGTGTAAAAACTTCACTCTAATACTATGTATTTATATATCTGTGTGTAAGAAAGAGGTTAAAATTGAACTTTTAACAGTTAAATCTACAAAATATTGATAAAATGGACCAATCTAAAAAACATTGCATGATCATCACAATCACAATGTAAATTGGTAGATGTAATCAATTTTGAAGTAAAAACTTTAGGCGCGTTGGGCATTTTTCGAGATGGGAAAAACCGTTGAACTCGCGAAACTGTTACCGTTACCGACACCCCTGTATATAAGTATCTCGTAATTGTTCAAGTTTTCACTTCTGTCTGCACTGCCGGAGCGACACTTTTTTTTTGTCAAGGGTGAGTGATTACACATCGAATGGGACTGGGTACCGCGTTCTTAGACATTCGGTAAATTCCATCAAGAGGCAGCTAATGTTCTATTTATTGTTATATCATGAAAATCATTGTCCATAGATCCAATATTTTCCCAATCAGCCGGTAGGCGTCTTTGCGTGCACTTTAAATCTAATTAACAGGGCGATAAAGCTCATTTTTGGTTTGGACTACCTACCATCTTATTTCGGTAATGAACCACGTCGTTTTGATACGCAATGACGTAGGGTTTCTCTTTGTATCTAAATTTAATTAGTTACATCCACATTCAATGGTATCAACACTTTATAATATATTGAGGAAAGCCAGGGTTAGTTATTATCATCATCAGCAGAAGGACATCATCTGCTAATCTTAGGGCTTCCTCACATATTATCAGAGCGACCGATCTTATGTTCCCAACGGCACCTTTAATGAGATAGTATTTCCATCTAAGAGGTTG
The DNA here is from genome assembly GCA_918857605.2 of Philereme vetulata. NCBI lineage: Eukaryota > Metazoa > Arthropoda > Insecta > Lepidoptera > Geometridae > Philereme > Philereme vetulata. The sequence continues at coordinate 1,167,467 of OU975484.1, read as the reverse complement.
TGTGTGTGCAGTTTAGTCTACCAACTGATTTAATATAATAAAACATATTTGAATGCCTAATAGGTTCAGCAGATAACCATATTGAATCAGTTGGTAAGCTAAACTATACACACACAGCCTCCTAGATGGAAATACTATCTCATTAAATTTGTCTACCAACTGATTTAATGTAATTATCAGCTGAAACCATTAGGCATATTTGAATAACACTAATATTAAGTATATATGTGAAAGTTTGGATGTTTGTTTATAGATGTACATATAGATGTATGTACAGAAATTATAACCTGGATTAACACATAGGCTACTCTATCCTATAAATCAGTTTCCATGGGATAAAAATGGAGTGTCAAGTCAAGTTGCAATGGCGAGTTTAGCTTTATTTCTACGTTACCTACACATTTAGTAGTGTAACTCGTACGAAGTCACGGGCAACAGCTAGTTTGAATATAAGATTAAAATGCTTAGTTAACTACAAACGTAAACGTATTAATTCTAACTCTGTTATTATATTATTTAGCTGAAAGTAAATTTATTCATAAAGATAGATGTTGAATCCATACTGCTAATACATAAAGTCGATTATCATATTACTTATTTTCTGAAAAGCATGTGCTCTCGTAGTACCAATTGTGTTCTACAATGCCATAACTGAACACATTTGATTTCAAAAGTCTTAATTTTTTCACATAGATCCCGTCCATCCATAGGTTCCCTGAAAAGATGGCTTTTAGCGCCAGTGATAACAAAAACGTGGTCAATAACTATGGGCTCCGTAAGAAGGCTGACTCAGTGCGCTATAGAGAGGACTATGCTTGGTGTTTATCCACGAAATCGAATCAAAAATGAGAATATTCATAGACAAATCAAAGTCACAGACATAGCCCAGAGGATTGGCAAGCTGAAATGGTAATAAGTGGGGCACATTGCTCGAAAAATGTACGGCCGTTCAGGCAGAAAGGTTCTCGAGTGGAGTCCACGCACTGGAAACAAGATAGAAAGACGACTTGGTAAAGGTAGCTAGATTGCACAAGGTCGGTCGTACTAAAAATCTAAGACGGAGGCGTATGTTCAACTTTGGATGTCTTGATATGATGATGATGATTGGGTCGTCTATTATACTTCTAATAACAATTGTTTTCTTTCTATGTTTCTTTAAAATGTTGTGTATTAAATGTAATAATATAACTCGTCAAGGACCACACCAATACATTTTTTTATGGTAGAGCTGCCAGACTAATTTTTATTTTATCTTTATAATCTTACGTTTGACCATCTCGCCTGATGGTAAGCAATGATGCAATCTGCGATGGATCACGCTTGCCCAGAAGGAACCTATCCACTCGCGACTTGAAGACTTGAGAAGAGTCTGTGTTTCCTGATAACTACAAGCTGGGCATAAATAATGAATTAATTAAAAATTATTTATTGCACAATATAAAAATAAACTTTACTTGGGCGAACTTAATGATAGATAGCATTCTCTTCCAGTTAACCTTTGTGTAATGCATATTTGGTAGAGGAAGAGGTTTACTTTAAATACCTATCTATATAAATAAAATTATCAGCACCTCAATATTTTTTTTCCTAGAATGCTATGCTGGAGACCATTAGGTTTAATTTGAACGGTTATTTGTTTAATTGTAAGAAAACTGGTCGAGTGCCAACGCGGAACATACATTACTGCCACAGACAATCAAACATTTACTATTAACCATTTGACTGACAGCACAGAACAACGATTAGTTACTATAGAATCTACAGTTAGAAAATTTCACAGATGTTTGAGAGTTTTTTTTTCATGGCTCTGCTATTGTTCATCTATTTATAGCGGCCTGATTCGACACGTGGACACTATAGGCTTGGGTAAATGACACATTTTTTTACATTTGGTTACTAGTTGGCAAATATAGTTATTTTATAAACTATAAATTAGACCAGCTTGAACGCCGTAAAAGTTTGTCACTAAGGAAGAATAAAGTTACATTTAATTTTATCGTAGAGTGTAGAAACATTTCTACGCGAGACCGTACAAATGTTACTAATTTAGTAAAGTTTAAATTTTCTCTATTCTTCCGTAGAGAAAACTTCTCTGGTGTGGTCAGGTTGTGAAAGCCTAGTTGGTACACTCTCTAAAGAAATATATATTTGAATAATGCGACAAAAAGTTAAAAATATTTGCTAAAAGTGAAAAAAAAATACCTGGAGGAGCTTCTGGTCCATGAAGAGGCTAATGAAGGGAGACTTTCACTTAAACGTAAACTCATAGACATGTGTATTCTGCCCGTCCTTACATATGGTGCCCAAGCTTGGTCATTGACAGAATCTCAAAAGTCCAAACTCAAGGTTTGCCAAAGAGCCATGGAACGCAGCGTGTTAGGGGTAAAGAGAATCGACAGGATCCGCAATACCACACTGCGCGAAGACCGGCATCGCAGATGTTGGCGACAAGACTGCCAGGCTGAAGTAGGACTGGGCGGGTCACGTCAGTCGTATGGTCACAGACAAATGGGCAACAGTCGTCACACAATGGTTGCCTGCAGATGGGCATCGAAGCCGGGGCAGGCCGAGGAAGCGTTGGCGTGACGACCTCGATGCATTCCAAGATGGCTGGTGAGACGTGGCGAGTGATTGTGAGATGTGGAGGTACAGGGGGGAGACCTTTGCCCAGCAGTGGGAAAATATAGGTTAAAAAAAAGTGAAAAAACGTTATAGACACAGCAAATTTCATTACAACAAAAATGTTTTAACACGAAAAACAACCCAATTTGACATAATATAAAGGATTAACCATCATCAATGTATCAGCCATATAACGTCCACTGAATAGAATAAAAGAATAAAATAGAATTATTCATTTGACACACAAAGAAACATAGAACGGATCACAAACAAAATAGGTAGATAGACAGGAAAATTACAATACAATGAGATTATATATTAGACCTACAGCTAGAACACATACGTACCTACCCCACCAGTAGGTAGTAGGTAGGTGCACCAACTAGTCCCGCTCCGTGTCACGCGTGCCCAAACAGGCTCTGCCTCAGCTTTATGCTTCCACTGCTGAACATCGGCATCCTTTATAGAACTCAAGAGCGGCTGAAAATGTGCGGGCTTCATCCAACGGCTGTCAACCTTTATGTCTTTACATCTAGAAGGGGGGCGTTGTACGCTGTGCTTTCCAGTTTTTAGTTTCCCCTTGAGAACCTTTCTGCCCCAACGGCCGTCAGTTATTCGAGCTATGTGCTCCGCTCACTGCCACTTAAGCGTGATAATCCTCTGGGCTTTATCAGTAACTTTAATTCGTCAACGAATCTTCCCATTTCTGATCTAATCTACCCATAAAACGCTAAACGACCCTAAGGCTTCGAGGCCCATAAAGACCACGGTTCTATGCCATATGTCATCACAGACACTGATCAAAGACTTTCGTCTTAAGACACTGAAGTATTCCACATTAAAAAATCTATTCGTTTATTTACAAACTCACTTCGTTTCGATCTCATTTTGACGCGGTCGTCAAAATAAACAGCCAATGCTAGTACACAAGACCGGCATCAGTTTTAATCTAGGTTTCTTTGAGGGGTTGCCAAATAATTCGCGTATTGTCTGCTTGCTAAAACACAACATAAGTAGTTGTATTTTAGTCAACACAAATAAATAAATTCTGCAATTCATCATTCATATACAGTGTAAACTCCATGTAACGTCACTCGTTTTAACGACAAACTCTCTAAAGCGTCGAAATCCCTCGGCTTTGGTTGGTTTGGCTTGTCTTGCATACAATGGTACACTCTGTACAACATTACACCCACTCTCAATAACGACAACAATTTGTAATAAAAAGTTCGTTTTAAATTGCCAAATTAGTAAAAACTGCGCAGCTGTGTATATTCTTTTGTCGTTTTATTATCCTAGACCATAATAAACTCGACTGTCGGCATCATACACACCAAACTTTCTAAGAAATCCGTTCTTTTGTTTACAAAATGGGATTGCTTGCACGTGTAGCTGCAGATTGTTGTTAGTAGAAGTGAATTAGTGAAGTTAGTTTCTTTTTCTAATTCAGATTTTACTTCTCTCCATTAAACGACAACTCTCTATAACGTCAAAATATGCTCAGTCCCTTGAGTGTCGTTATATAGAGTTTACACTGTATTTGTTTTAATATGGTATACTAAAATCTTTTAACACATCTTGGCTCATATGCAAATCTGGGATGCAAATATACACATAAAAACATAATGATAAAAATCTGACAATAAAAAAAATGCTATGACAAGAAATTATTTATCACTAGCTGACCCACCAAACTTCGTACCGCCTTGACATGCATATCACGCGGGCTACCAATGTCGCCACGTTGTTATTGTCAATCGGTCATCATTAGCTGCATCTATATGTATGAGAAAATGAATTTTCTTTATAATTTCTTTTTGCGTGTTTTTTTTATGTTATCTTAATAGTTATTCTGCTATTAGGGCCGGAGTCAAATCCAACAAATCAAAGATCATGAACAACAAAAAACGTGATTTTTTTGCTCGTTTTTCCTCGATTTTGATAACGGCAACAGTTCGACGCTTGAAATATTTACAGAATATTTAGTTATATTATTCACTTTAAAAATAAATAATTAAACTAAAATAAAATTAATATTTAAGGGGGGCTCCCATACTATGAACGGGTAATTTTTGCCGTTTTTATAGATAATGGTACGGAACTCTTCGTTCGCGAGTCCGACTCGCACTTGGCCTGTTTTATATATTACATAAAGATTTCAAGAATTGACTAATAATGATAAGATAACAAAGCGGATCACGGCACAAATATGGAAGTATCGATAGAGCTATATATTAGAGCCATTTGGCGTCAAGACCCTGGGTCCATGGGGTACCGGGGCCAATCGCGTTTTCAAAATTCTTTCTGGGCGTCTGGTCAAAACAACGTGTGCAGAGAGCTGGCGCTTATCTGGGTCAACGCATTAGCATTGCAATTCAGCGGGGCAATACAGCCAGTGTCTAGGGACACTTCCGCCTGGTAGTGACCGGGAGCAGTTGAGTTATCTATAGATCGTTTACAAAGGCCTTTAGATGATTCAACTGTTTTTGTCTGTAGTTTAGTCATGTATATAATTGTTTAGTCTTTCTGTTATAAAAGACATTTCCCCCCCTCTTGTTAAATGATAGAATACTTATATACTTTAATTTGTACATACTTAAAATTCATACAAAAAAAACCAAACCAGGAACAAATACCTATAGACCATGGAAACATTTGTCCTGCAGAGGGAATCAAACCTGGAGACTGCGTCCAGCGCCTCAGCCGGATATTCGCCCTCTGCGCCTCGGAAGTCATCAATTGACGATGATCATTACTAAAAATTCATATTAAACAAACCAAACTTTTAAATAACTATAAAACAGAACCGCGACCAATAAACTCTATTTCATAACACAACTGAGCTAAATTTAAAAACTAAGTACATTTATTTTATGGCGGTAACATTAAAATAGGCAGTAAATTGCACGAGGTCGATTGCCCTATTTTCAACCTCAGTCGAGTCGATCGATTCCCCTAGCAATCCCTACCCTCGCATTTTGTCAAAACTTCGTACTATTAACACGTTAGAAACAGGCCAAGGCCGGAACTGAAGACTTGTATACATAACGCTTCTTTTGTTATGCAGTAGTCAGGCAAGAAGCCATTATCATCATGTCAGCAATAGAACATCTATGAGATACCTCCTCATTGGATTTCCAGATTGATCTTAAGTCGCCTGTAACCAACGGCTCCCCGCAACCTTTATGCCTTAATTACATCATAATTGCCTATCTATATACATACATACCTACATAATATAGTTGTTGTCTCTCTCTATTTTTTATGCTACCTATTGTAATATGTAACGGCGAATGTTCTGAAGAGCTGTTCAATTTAATCCCTGCTTCCCACTTCTACCATCAAACCTCCCGCAACCGGCAACGAGCTCACCCACATGTTGTAGATGCGTGGGAAGTCTCACACGGTGCGTTCCACCTGCAAGATTTGGAATGACCTTCCTCCGGAGGTTTTTCAGGTGGGCTTCAAACTGAACGCCTTCAAGAGAGGTGTAAATAGGGTATTAAGTGCTAGGCAACGCGACTGCAGTACTACGAGTGCTGCAGGAGTTTATAGGCGGGGGTGACCACTTAACATCAGGAGGCCCGTCAGCTTGTGTGTCTACAAGTTTAATATAAAAAAAATGTGGGAACATATAATATTAGATTATTAAACGAGGGGACAAAGCAGTGTCTTGCGTCACGGGCGCTTTATTGAATCCCGAACGTAACGATGGATTCTAGAATTAACTCACGAGTGTAGCGAAGGAGTTACCGGAATCATGAGTGCAGAGAGGGATATAAGCACGACCAAGATGCATACAGCTATCCACGAGGAGAATACTCTACTTTTTACACTTTATGCGAGACAATACAAATCAGATCTAGGACATAATGTGATTTAAATTTGAAACCTCATCTGTATTAAAATTTGAATCCAAGAGATCCACACAATAAGACCTTATTCGTAAATCGAACTAACAACTGGACAGAATGCACCAACCTAGATTTGGTTTTTATTGTCTCGCAGAAAGTGTGAAAAGTAGAGAATTCTACTCGTGGATCTGCATCTTGGGCGTATTTATATCCCTCAGAACTCGGGATTCTAGTAACTCCCTCACTCCGCTCGAGAGTTAACTCTAGATTCCGTTACGTTCGGGATTCAATATAGCGCCCGTGATGCAAGACACTGCTTTATCCCCTCGTTTAATAGTCTACTATTCTGTCTTTATTTCTTTTTAAGGTAATTTTTCCATTTAAAGGGTTATCCTGCGCTACGTTTTTAGTGCGTTGTCTCCAATCGAGAACCATTTTACACGCAGTAGACGATGACATAATCAGCTCATAATAGCTTGATTGAAAAACTATTGTACTCGCACATAATACTAATCTCAAAATACATAAACACGAATAACAGCAGAAATGCAAACTTACAACCATAAGAGAGAGAGGACTTTATGGAAGAAAAAGACGGTGTACATGCTAAGTATTGTCAATTTATCTCGTTGCCGTGACTTCTTTTGTCTACATTAATTAAGGCGAGTCAAGGCTAAGCTTGATGAATATTTACGATAATTATTTGCATAATATTTGTATACATATTAGGTTTTGCTCGGCCTGAGTTAACTTGGATTTCATTAGGTTTTGATTTTACCTTATCACTGTCCAACGTTCAGTTTGAAGTAGGTATCCAACATTTTATGATGTAGGTAAACAGGATAAATGCAGTGAAAAATATGTTGGTATTAGCTAGAAATAACTTATGGTAAATCCTTAGATATAAGTTTATAGACGACTTCCGTGGCGCAATGGGTGAATAACTGGCTGAGACGCAAGACGTTGCGGGTTCAAATGATTCAATGATCTCATATCTGTTTATGGTTTGGGTGTTTCTCTATATAATAAAAGAATGTATTTGCAAAAAAATATACATACAACCTGTTTTGTTAAGTACGACATTAATTTAAATCACACATCCGGAATCGTATTGACTGATTTTAGAGGCGGGTTTAATACTGCTAGCTTCAATATTTATCCAGTAATCGATATATTTTCAATATACATTTTTTTAAATAATTCAACGGCGCCTTTGCGACGATGCTACTTTGTCAGTTTAACAGGTACCTACCTACTGACATGATGAATCAATATGATTTATTTGCGTATTTTATACAGGCAGGATATTATGGTTGACTGAAAATTTTAAACTTTCTTTTGTAATAAATTTGGATAAAACCTATTTTACAATAATGCTAGCCGTTAGCCCTACCCGTGTTTTCATTTAAGGTCGAACATAACAAAACACGTAATTTAAGTATTCTATCAGTTATCTGGTCCCAATTGTAGGCTTTGCTTAGTTTGGGGCTAGATAATGCTAGATGTGTGAAATGTCCTGCATTATTTGTCCAATTGTAACTACTAATGATATTTTTTACTGTTTTTATCTAGCAATGTTTTTTAACGTGAATATACAGAGTGTTTGTTAATATACTGACGATGTTCAAGTGGCGGTTTTTCAAAACATAAAAAAAGACTTCTCGAAATAAAAAATACTAGTTACAATAACAAATTAAAAAAAATCGACTAAGTTTAGGTGATTAATTCGATATAAAACTTGCTGCCTACTCTTGCAATCGACATCCAAAAATAAAGGCCGATTTGATATCTCTTTCGGAAATGGCTGCGGGTTTTGGGTTTATTTATTTATTTATTTATACTTAGATTCACAGTTACATTACCATATATTATAAACTAATTAACATAGTGCTGGAATTAAACCAAATTAAATCTACATTATGTAATACTCAACTTATAAAGACCCGGCAAAGTAGCTCGCCTGTTAACTTTAACATACTTACTTACTTACATATATATATATGTAAGTAAGTTGAGTATTACATAATGTAGATTCAATTTGGTTTAAGTTAAAGGGACTATAAGAGATATCTCGAGACGTCACCAATATAGTATCTGTGATTAGATGGCAAACATTATGCAATAGCACAGCATAAGTTTAATAAACCGTTTGTTTTTACATGCCAAAATAAATTTCACATTTCTATGGAAATTTTTTACAAATTTATTTATTATGCACATAAAAATAACCCCTTTTAACTTTTGTACGTATATTATCAAACACCCTATATAGTAGCAGTTTTTTTCCTCTGCCTCACTAACTTTATAATCCTTTTAGATACTAATCACCACACTTTCTCTTCATTCGAATCAGCTTAATTATGAGAACTAACCTTCCTTGAAGGTTATGATCGTAAAACGATGAAATATATTAGAATATATATTCATGCCGTTAAAAATCTTTCTTGTTGATATACTAAAAGGCAAATTTGGGGTTAATTATTCATATATATACAAAAAAAATAATAACAAATAATAAATTACCTATATAAATAATAATTATTATGAGTAGTTATTATTTAGATTCATGTAATTTTCATTTATGTAAGTTTTATATATTTTTTTATTTTTATATAATTAGTATTAGTATGTATGTTTATGTAGTATGTTAGGTACACCATTACACTCCAGGTAATGTCTACACAGTCCATTCCATCCAAAGGTTGTCTGGTAGAGATCGCTAATTAGCGATAAGACCGCCAATTGTATCCATAGATTTACGTAGTTATTTTTTATATGTATTTGATTCGTGGTGTGCAATAAAGTATTATCTAATCTAATCTAATCTAATCTAATCTACCTACTACAATAATTTCAACATTAAAACTTTAATTTTTCAAACGGAAAGTTTAAGAGCACTATCTTTCTCTGTAATTTTATTTTATGGTAGGTATATAAAGCGTTGTAGTATGATAGCGAATACCAATGCTGGTGAACGTTCTCACATACAATGCATGGTACAAACGCACCTCGAGCGATTCATTGACATCGATATTACGCTTACTCAATCCCTTCTACTTCATCTTAGATTACGGATAACTATCTCTACCTTTCCGAAATCCTACTGTGCAAACTTGAACGCCTTCAAAATCTTTGTATTCGTGTCCTATTTAACTTGTGCAAGTATGACCATGTTTCAGAATATCGCGCAATACGCAAGTGGCTCCCTATCCGCCTTCGCCGGAATGCACATATTCTGTCCCTTCTTTTTAACATTATTTTTAATCCTTCTTCACCATCCTATCTGAAGGAGCGTTTTGTATTCTTGCACCAGGCGCATGATTGAAAACTACGCTCATCTGAAGCTCTAAGTTGCCAAACCCCTGTCCACAGTTCTCAATTTTATGGTGACTTCTTTACAGTTGAAGCTGTGCGGCTGTGGAACTTCCAGCCCCTTTTTAATCGCTATTTTAGTATTTTTATATGCACAAACATCCATTTAATTTAACCGTCGTTCATTGACGTGAAGACATTTACATGAAGTGTCGCGTCACTTTGACAAGAGTGTTTTACGTAGTTTTTATCTGGAAATGTTAACCTTGCAAAGCCGCGGGCGAGTCAGCTAGTCTCATTATAATTATTATTAACGCTCCAAGTTTTCAATTGTACTCCCTACAAACATATTACGGAACAAGTTTACTGCAGTTCTAGGTAAGCCAGTTGCATTTTTGACCACGGCGAAGCCTTAGCGGGCGGTGAAGGTAAAAAGTGGTTTACAGAAAACAGTACGAATACTATTTATACCTATACGAGTAAATACATTTGGTTTATCAACGATAGCCATTCCTTAGCTTGAGGCAATTATTCCATGTATGTAATCCTGAACTTGACTTTATAGCTAGGCTTAGAAATATAACTTATACAAACTGAGAACGAGGTACTTTTTCCGAAATTATTCACTTAAGAAACAATTAAAATTTTTGACCTTTAACAAGATTTTGCCAACACTACCTACATATATACCACATTTCACGATGATCTGATCAACGCTTCGAAAGTTATCCTCGGACAAACAAACAAACATACATACATGCAAAGCCGATTCGACTAAGTCGAGGTGGAGATTTCGCTTCGCTCGATCTCACTGACATCTGCAGAAGTATTGTGACGTAAACATCAACGCCCGCCTCCGGATAATGAAATGATGATGATGATAGTATATATAAATATATAATGCTGGATATTCCTCACAGCACTATCTAGCCCAAAACTAAGAAAAGCTTGTACTTTGGGAACTAGATAACTGATAGTGGATAACTTACATTTTTTTTGTAAATAAAAACTTATATTGTATAGAAAACCCAGACCTGGAACAAATATCTGTAGATCATGCAAACATTTGTGCCGTGACGGGAACCGTACCCGCACCCTTAGACTAACTTTAACGCTCACTCTAAATCACAACTTCGCAACGCACAGACAGGCTGCGTGCCCTGAAAAAATCGTGGCATAGATTAATGGTAACATTATGTTAATCCCTTTTCACCCCTGAGGGGGCAGTTCCCACCCCACTGACCCGACTTGATACCGCGGAAGTGTTTCGGATAATAGTCGAACGAATAAAGTTAAAAACTAGAAGTTCCATTTATCTTCACAATCGCGTGTTAAATCTTTACCCAAGTAGTTCTGAATCAATGTTTAAGTTCATCCATTCTCATTATCTTTAGCCTCGAATCTCCAGTTTTGGACATCCACTTTCTCAACTCTTACTCGAGGTCGATCGATTTTGCCATCTTGAAGTAACTGACCTTTTTAATTTCAAGGTTAGCGCAAATAACCACTAAAATTAGGTAACATCACTTTGCATAAGCATAAAATTAGTACCAACTCGAAACCAAGTTGATCAGAATGAGCTTAAGAAACTTATTTTTAACCCCAGACGCAAACATAGGGTGTTATAAGTTTGACGCCTATATCTGTGTCTGTCTGTCTGCCTGACTGTGGCATCATAATTCCCAAACGTATGGACGCTTGTATAATTGAGGAGGTTAGGAAAAAAAGTGACATTTACCCATATTAGTTTTTTTAGTAAATTGAGAAAAATAAATAACTAACCACTACTGTTTTTGAACGAAAATGATACTATTTGTTCCGGAAGCAGATATTTAGGTTGATATTTCTATGAAACAAGTCACTTTTTGAACTTGATCTTTACAGATAAAACTCAACCTTTTGAGTTGGATAAAAATAAACGAAAATGAACAAATACGTAAATGTCATTTTTCGTTCCTAACCTCCTCAATTGTTGTGTTTCTTAGGTTGAAATCTAGTCTGTAAATAAATATGAATGAATTTCTGCCTAAGCTTGCTTCTGATTTTCACAAAATGAAACCAGTACATATCGTCGTTTTCTATCCATAGGGAAATTAAAACACTAAGTTAAACTCCTAATAAATCAATGAAATCCTACCTACGAGGCTAAACACGAGGCTACAAGCTTTCCCAAATTCCCTTGCGTTGCCTAATTTTACCATTTGGTCATTTCTATTACTTTCCTCGGTCACTGGCCACACACCATCTTCCGGTCTAATTATAGTGAAGGTTTTATAAGGCTTTTTAGGAATGGCGTGTATCGGTGACGGATTAAGGCGGAACATTTGTTATTGCAATAACGAATACCTACTAGTATATATACGTTTGAACTTCAGTTACATACATTTGGGCACGATGTGTGATAAGGAGTTGTTTGATTACGATAACAATAAAATAAATAATGGGAAAAACGTTCACGAAATCCTTTTCGTTTATTACAGTAGATGAATATAGGAAAATGAATCTCAACTCAGAGGAGTAGAGGAGTAGAACCTTATGAAATATACTTGCTGTATTTCATACCCCAGGCGTTTTGGTTTTGACTTAGGATCGATGTTATAACTTTGTGAACATACCTGAAACAAATCAGAAAATTGCTATTAGTTTGTTTTTTCTGTATAAAAAAGCTAATATTTATTTCTATAAATTAAATATTATACAGCGCCTGGTGGCAGTTGCAGTTAGTGCTAGCTAGTGGAGGAACCAGGAAAGGACCAGTGAAGGACGCAATCGATGTGGTTCCTGTGTGGTCAATATATGCAGAGCTAAGCCACGGGTTCAAGCACGATTTTTTCCTTTACCGTTTGAAATACATTTAATAAGACACAGACAACCATTTATTTAGTACATTAAGCACACAATACAGTTACATTTTAAAACAGAGAAAAACTAAAAATAAGACAAAAAACATAAGAGAACTTAGTAAATACTGTGTACTATAGCAGTAAATGGTCCCTGGTAATTCTACTTTTGTTCTAATATTACACCTCCCTAATTTAATAAATACAACCGGCCAAATGTGAGTCGTACTCGCGCACGAAGGTGTCCATACCATTATTTATATAAACTGCAAAAACATCATGTGTGTTGTATGGGAGCCCCCCTTAAAAATTTGTTTTATTTTAATTTAATTATTTATTTTTAAAGTGAATATATAACTAAATATTCTGTGGATATTTCAAGCGCCTACCTGTTGCTGTTATCAATATCGAGCAAAAAGGAGCAAAAAAATCACGTTTGTTGTATGGGAGCCTCCTTAAATACTTATTTTATTCTGTTTTTAGTATTTGCTGTAATAACGGCTGCAGAAATACTTACATCATCTGTAAAAAAATTCAACTGTCTAACTATCACGCTTCACGGCTTGGTGACAGACGGGCAGACAGACAGACAGCGGAGTCTTAGTAATAGGCTCCCGTTTTACCCTTTGGGTACGGAAGCCTAAAAACATAACTAAGTTAGATTTCCTTAAGGTTTTGTTTAATAGCTCAAACGTGCCAAGCATTATTAGCAAGTCAAATATTTTATTTTAATAAAAATGCATGAGCGCCTTATATTTCCTCCGCAAACAACTTGAAACGTTACAAAAATATAACAATAAGCTAGCTATCCAACGAAAGAAACTCGAAACTACATTTTATCATACAAAAATATTATTTTTTGTATTACCACGGCCAAGTTTAACAGTAACTGAACAATAACTGTAATTAGTGTGATAGCGTAGTTATAACAATAATGGTTACATCTCATTGCCAGATATTGAGATCTGATCTGATTCTGTAACAATGCAAGGTCAGGCGATGACGGACAAGGCGATGATAAAATTCAGAATATGTACAATAGGAGAGTTAAATTACATTCTAACTGAGAAACACTGTTGTCCACAAATACGCCAACGCTCCTGCCAGACGGGGTTATGAAACAAGTGAAGATGATATTGTCATCTCGCTCGCTCTAGCAGCCCTTACGGGAGGCGCTAGTGATGCGCCGAGTGCCTATCGATAACACTAATTACCAGTATTGAAAAGGAAATAAACAAATTTATTGGTTGGCTCCGTCTGCCACGAGTCTTGGCGTATGCTTTAACTACTGAATTAAGCCACAAGTCAAGATCTTTGTATTCCGTAATCTCTTATCGTGTTTCAGTTTTCTTTAACATGTCAACTAAAATTATGATTTTTAGATTTTTAGATAACTATATCAGAATGACAGGTTCGCCGGATTAACTTTACTAGGTAAGTTTATTAGAAGAGTAATAAGTAATGTGGCTAATAATATCAGCGCAAGTCAAGATGCCATTATAGTCCAGTCAATAAAGGAGGTGTAAAGTAAGCCATTCCTTCAGAAACTTATTCAGGGTTCTTAGGAAGTGGACATACTAAAAGTCCTGGCGGAGGTGAGCAGGAGGAGCCGTGCAACAAAGTATGGCACAAGCTACACGAAATAATATATAGTATACTTTTAATCAAAACAAAATGTTGTTCAGTATATAGTTTAGTTAATCACACGATCGATCGTATAAAAAACACAGTTCAGGGTTAAGTTTATGCGGATTATATTTGCAAAACATTTTCATATTAACTGTCCTACTTTTACGCGCATTAAAATAGAAAGAAAAAATAATGAATATCATCATAAAGTACTGAATGTACCCAATAACTCGGAAGTTATGACGTCACGGGAATAGAATCTACATAGGATAAACATTAATTGCATATCCACAGGGATTAACTGAAGACTTCAGAGGACAATGGACGTTTTGCTTTTATCTTGTGTTCAAAGCTGTCATAATAAATGCAAGCAATATTTTAAGCTATTTTAACTATAAAAGCCAGCTGTGTCTTTAGCTGTTTATGCAGTAAGACTTGGAAGTTAAGAATCCTTTTGAAATATCGTTCACTCCATTGTTTTCTTGGTAATAATTTTTAAAAATGAGCGTGATTTTTATATATTTTTTAACTTAAATAGATCTTCGTTAGAAATTGGAACATAATTGCACCTGGTGGTAAGCGATTTGGTCTTTTTTCTATAGCACATCCCTAAGACCTACGTGATGTTAGCGGTTATAACTGCTTTTAAATTTCAATATCTCATAGGTTACGAGTACGTCACTTTTGGGGTGAACGAATTATTGAGTGGATATCGCATCTTGGTAAACGTAGTGTGGGGCGCTCCCCGGTTAAATGCAGAAATAGAATTTGAAGAGCCGAAGACCGGGATGAGACGCCGATGTTCATCAGTGGACTAATGTGCTGATGGTGATGAAGAAGTCCAACTAAGACTTGGCCTACACGATATTGCATTGCGCTGAACAAGCTGCGACGTA
This sequence comes from Philereme vetulata, assembly GCA_918857605.2. NCBI lineage: Eukaryota > Metazoa > Arthropoda > Insecta > Lepidoptera > Geometridae > Philereme > Philereme vetulata. Next base: position 1,152,314 of record OU975484.1, on the reverse strand, counting down.
CAGATAAATGGTCTGCCTGTAATTTCAACAGTACCTCTTCAAAACGGAACACTGACAGAATTTTATCACAAGGAACTCTAAGATAGGTATGACAACTATTAAGAGCACGTAGATCTAAAAGACATCTGTACACTCTTACCATAAAAAAGCCCAGATTGTACTTTACAGAGCTTTATTTTACTTAATTTTCACTAGCTGACAAATCCGCAGCTTCGCACGCGTAGTTTTTCAATTAAAACATTACCCTCCTTCTGCGCAGTCGAGTAAAAAGTAGCCTATGTCACCCGGGGATAGTGTAGCTTGCCAACAGTGAAAGAATTTTTAAATCGGTCCAGTAGTTTCGGAGCCTATTCAATATACCATTGCGTTCCGTACCCAAAGGGTCAAACGGGACCCTATTACTAAGATTTCGCTGTCTGTCTGTCTCTCACCAGGCTGTATCTCATGAACCGTGATAGTTAAACAGTTGAAATGTTCACATATGTTGTATTTCTGTTGCCGCTATAACAACAAATACTAAAAACATAATAAAATAAATATTTAAGGGGGGCTCCCATACAACAAACGTAATTTTTTTTTTCGCTCGATTTTATTCGATAATGATAACGGCAATAGGTAAACGCTTGAAATATACATAGAATATTGAGTTCTATTATTCACTTTAAAAATAAATAATTAAATTAAAATAAAATTAATATTTACATGGGGGCTCCCATACACCAAACCTGATTTTTTTGCGGTTTTTATAGATAATACGGAACCCTTCGTGCGCGAGTCCGACTCGCACTTGTTTTATTTATTTTGGGCACAAAGATTCATAACATAAAAAGTGCAAGTTTTAACTAGTTTTTCTGCTTAAATTTAAAAGTAAGTAAAGTACTACTCTAGGAGGAGATTGTCGAAGAAGAGGAAAGATTTGTTTGTTTGTTTGTATTGAATAGGCTCCGAAACGAAACTACTAGACCGATTTATGACATTCTTTCACTATTGGGAAGCTACACTATCCCCGGGTGGCATAGGCTACTCTTTACCCAACTGCGCAGAAAGAGGGTATTGTTTTTATTGAAAAACTACGTGTGCGAAGCTGCAGATTGGTCAGCTAGTATTTAATAAATAGCTAAATAACCGCTAAATATTATCACTGTATGCTATGTTGATGACTCCTATTAATACAAAAATAAAAGCGTATCGTGAAGTGGTCCTTGTGACCACTTCGTGACTATTGGCCTTATGAATAAGCTCAGAGTCGCTCAACGAGCTATGGAGAGGGCTATGCTCGGGGTTTCTCTACGGGATCGAATCAGAAAAGAGGAGATACGTAGGAGAACACAAGTCACCGACATAGCCCGACGGATTAGCATTTTGAAGTGGCAATGGGCAGGCCATATAGCGCGCAGAACATATGGCCGATGGTGCCGGAAAGTTCTCGAATGGAGGCCACGGACCGGCAGGCGCAGCGTAGGACGTCCACCTACAAGATGGGCAGACGACTTGGTAAGAACCGCAGGTCGGCGTTGGATGCAGGCCGCTTCCAACCGCAGTTCCTGGAGATCAATGAGGGAGGCCTTTGTCCAGCAGTGGACGTCCTATGGCGGATATGATGATGATGATGAAAAGCGTATCATCTGTTTGATAATCGCAGGTAACTTACATTTACTCCTTCATGATGTTTCATGAACCTGTATTATTTATCTGAAGGGATTAGGTTATCGTTTTTTTTATTAATATTTAATATTTTTATCGGGATTGAGGTGGAGTTCGATCTTTATTGCGCTATTTGTGTTCTTGATAGATAAGTTTTACTGCTTGATAGTGTGTTTTCGGAGCTCTACCTAGCATTTTTGTCAAATAACCTACATTTCAGATCTACCATTATTCGCCAAATAATTTAGGCAACCTAGTGCTGAACAAGGTATTATTGACTATCGACAAAATAAATCAATGCGATAAGTTTATATGTACTAAATTTTCATAAATTTTTAATCATAAATCATAGACTCGGTCTCTTTGTTTATGCGACGAAAATCCGGCCTTTATTTTTGTGGTCGAGTACGGTTTCGTGGCCTTAAGAATGAAACCTTAAATGTCTCCGCTAAATTCCTTCAAGAGCTGACCACAATTATTACAGAACAAAATGTTCCGAAAACGAAAAATAGTGACAAAAGAGATTGTGAAAACGTTTTACAAAACGCAAGCAATCAGTTTCATTTCATACAAACGTGGCTCTCTAATTTGGCATCTGAAGAAATGTAATGACCGCTCACCACAAAGGAATAGCGACCATCATTAGCATGGCATAAGGCCTCCAATCAGTGGTGAGCTTGCTGGGTGAAATAGGCATGATTAGGTAAGCTGTTATGATATAATACACAATCTCTCGGGGTGGAAATATAAATTACGGATCTTGAGACGTTATAGAAGCTACAATGGAAAGTAAGGAAGTCAGTTTTATCAACTTGAAATGTTACTCTGTAACTGATTGTATTCAGCTACGCAGTAATTATATGAAACACTAGCTGTTGCCAGCTGCTTCGCACGCGTGGTTTGCCAATAAAAAGTAGCCTATGTGTTAATCCAGGTTATGATCTACGTACATACCAAATTTCATCGCAATCGGTTCAGCCGTTCCGGCGTGAAAGAGTAACAAACATCCATACATACAATTTATAACATTAGTAGGATACATGTTTGAGTTTTAAAATTTATTTTATAGAGGTGACCAGCATTTTTGATTTAACATCAAGAAAAGATAGTATTTTTTGCTAGATGCTAGATTTCAACCCAGTGATTTTACAAATGCACTAATTTGAAATTGAACAGATTTACTAAAACTTCAAGATTTTCATTTAAAATAAAAGTAGTAGACATTAGAAAAATAGGAATTTAATTGGTGTTCAAACTCCGATAGGATATCACTTTTCCGACTTAAAGCTATGTGCGGTACAAACGATAGACTTTCGACCCGCTACAAAAACGTTTGAATCATCACCATAATTGGATGAATTAAATTAATATTTAAGCTGCACATTTACGAGTTATATACAATCACTACAGACATATGTAGTTTTTTGTTAAAAGTACAAACACATACAAAAGTTGGTACATAAAATCTTCATACATCAAAAATTATAACAAAATTCACAAATCATGGTAAATATCCCGTTGATAATGAAAATCTCATAAGTATTTATTGCGTTCTTTTTTCTACTCATTGAAATTGCTTATTTAGATATAGAAAGTTATTGATCGAGCGAAGCGAGATCTCTAAATCAACTTGGGCAAATCAGCAATTCTTGTATGTATGTATGTATGTTTGTCCGAGGATAACTCTCGAAGCGTTGATCCGATCATTCTGAAATTTAATACATAGGTAGGTAGTGATGGCACAATTTTGGTGTGACTAAATGAGCTAAAAATGTTGGGGGGTTGTTGAGATATTGGGGTTCAAGAGGGGTAAAAAAAAAGAGACTAACTGGTCAACTGGTCAAAATCAAATTAGTCATAGTAAAAAATGAACTTTGACAAAACTCACAGGGTACACCAGTGACCCCACAGTGCTGAAATTTGGTATGCGTGTAGCTTTAGTAACACAAATATAGGCAAAAATCTGAAATCCAAAATAATTGCAATTTCTACCCCAAACAATGAGAACCATATTTACATGAATTCCCGTTACCTGAAATTTGAATGAAACTGTACGTCAAGTAATTTGGTTATTAATATTTTATTAGTCTAAGATTAAGGCCGGTTTGCACAACAATTCCTAAAAGTATTTAGCGACTAAACATGTTTAAATTTTACGTATTTGTATGATTTGACAACTCCATAAATCATATCTAGCCACTAAATACGTTTTGGCATCGTTGCGCGAGTCGGCCTAAGAATATTTTTTTCGTTTTGGGATACACGCGAGAATTTAATTCGGGGCGAATCACTAGTTAATTTTCTAGATAACTTTCTTCGAACTCTTTGTTCAAAATTCATCGAAGTTGACAGTCGTCTTTAACCTGTGCCGTTAGTAATTATTATGAAAGTTCGTATGGACTTCGAAGGTATAACCTCAATTAAAAGTTGGCCCCTCAGACGTCTCTGGCAAAAACTCGCTTCGATTTTACTTAATCGTTAATTTGAGATTCGTTATCAAACTGTTTGTCTAACAATTGTGACTAAACATTTAGTAATTGTTACAATAAAAATATACAAAATTATGAGCTAATGTTTATTAATTACATTGATTGGTTTTGTTGGTACCAAATACCTAATACAAAAAAGAAGGTCAGTGGGCGTGGAACATTGCTCTACAAATTGACGGCCGTTGGGGCAGAAAGGTTGTTGATAAACCCATGCGCTGGAAAACGCAGCGTAGATCGGCTATTAGTGGAAAATACGACGTAATAAAGTTTGCTGGGAGCTGTTGGGTGAAGACCGCATAAAATCTCTGAAATTATATGGAGGAGGCCTATGTTAAGTATTAATATTTAGTAAATAAATAAATATTGCTGGACATTTAACACAGCGCTATCTAGCTCCAAACTAAGCCGAGTTTAGTTAAAGTTAATAAATCATTTAAAGGGCAAGGTGTTCGCTTTTATAACAAACTCCCAAATGATGTACAAAAATTGACAATTAACAAATTTAAAAACGCAATTAAACAAAATCTTTATAAAAAAGCCTACTATAAAATATCGGATTATTTAGATGATAGAGAAGCTTGGGATTGAAATTGCTCCAACTCGTTCAAAATGTTACAATTTAGACGTAATTTATTTCCTGTATTGTTATGTATTGTAAAAGGATCATTAAAAAAAAACAACCAGCCTTGTTTCTTGCCTTTATTTCCTAGCTTGGTCGCGAAGGAACAGGCAGTAAAATTTACGTTTCAAAGTCATCCTTGTGATTTTAAAGAATAAAAGATTTTAACTTTGACTTTGAAGTAGGTAGTGGTTGTCCTATGGTCCTCGTAGTATAGAAATTCCTGTTATTCATAATCATAACTGTATTATAAATAACAGGAATTTCCATACAAAGAGGGTTCCAAACCCAAAATATATCCTAGACAAAGTTTACAGTAATAAAATATTTGTTTTTACACAGAGGTGGTTGAAGTCGGCTGTTGATGATGATGATGAATTGGTCATTAGATGTATATTTAGATAAAAAATAGTCTTTAAAGCCGTTTATAAATAAATATTGCTGGACATTTCACACAGCGCTATCTAGCCCCAAACTAAGCAGAGCTTCTACTATGGGAACCATGCAACTGATAGAATACTTATATACTTTTTTTTAAATACATACTTATAATATATAGAAAAACAACCAGACCCGGAACAAATATCTGTAGATCATGCAAACATTTATTCCGCGGCGCGAATCGAGCCCACTACCACCTGCGTCTAAGCCGGCTATTCGACCACTGCGCCACGGAGGTCGTTTACATTTCAAAGAAATAAGAATTAAATCAAATGATCAGCTAGTTGGTCGGAAGATAAATAAGAAGGCATTAACTGCGTTTGGCACAGAGAGTAAGAGAGAGTAACGTGATAATGAGACCTTTTTGTTACTTGATAAAAAAGAGACCTACCCAGCAGTGAGTGGATTTAGACTGAGTTGATAGATGGGGCCTCGAAATTCTTTATCAGCCACTTCACTCACTCAATGTCTTTGGGCTCTAATTACATTAAAATTAAAAAAAATACCTACAAAATTTTGCTATAATCAATTATCAAACCTCGTTCATTACAACCCTATCGATCGCCACGTCGCCAGCTCAATTTTTCACACGTTTTCATAAAGCCGCGATATTGGCACGTATGACGTCACGGATCCACACATGACGTCATGAATAATAAGCTAAATGACGTAATGCGAGCCCTCGATGCAGCCGTCATTTATTTTTGTAATGGGGTGTCAAGTCAGATTGACGAAACGACAGATATTGTAATCTATACTAATATTATAAAGAGGAAAGATTTGTACCTATTTTTGTAAATTGTATGTTTGTAATGAATAGGCTCAAAAAGTACTGGGCCGATTTAAAAAATTCTTTCACCAATAGAATGCTACATTCTTCCAATTTGACATAGGCTACATTTCATTTTGAAAAAAATTAGGGATCCTTGGTAAAATTTGAACAATGTAACCGAAGGTGTAGATGTAGATAGAAAATGAGTCTTAAAATGTCTTTCATCGAATGCGCTGCCGAAACTATTAGCGATAGAACAAAATAATGTACAACAATATTGAAGAACATCATAATGTCTACAAAAAAATCCGCGGTAGCATATGTCCAACTATTGTAGTTATGTCACTACAACAACTTTTTTCATTTTAAACAATAATGAAAATGCTAACCAAATTCAAACCATGCTATTTATGTGTTTATATTAATCCTAATTAATACTAATTAATAAATAATATTTTTTTAATAAATAAAAATATTTGTGAAAAAAAGTGTTTTATATCCAAATTTCCATAAATAAATAATTGTCTACCCCGTGCGAAGCCGGGACGGGCCTAGTGCTTTATAAACGAATCGCAGTTCGGTAAAAGTTGACGTATTTTTAAATATTCAATAATTAAATAGGCCTAGTGTGAGAATCACTAATCAAACATAATAACTACTATTATAACTGTAACCAATATCATAAATGTAAAAATTTGAATGTTTGCTTATTTATCTGTTTATTTGTTTGTTGCTCAGACACGTCTTAACGGCTGAACTGATTTCGATGAATTTTGGTATATAAGTAGATTATATATAAGTATATTATATCTTGATTTAACTGAAGACCAACTCAACAACCTTGAGCGTCTCCAGAATTTCTCTATTAGATTCATATTTGGCTTGCGCAAGTTCGACCACATTTCTGAGTATCGCCACAGACTTAAGTGGTTACCCATCCGCCTTCGCCGGAATGCGCATATCCTTTCCCTCCTTTACAGCATCCTTTTCATCCCTTCTACTCCGTCCTACCTCAAAGAACGCTTTGACCTTCTTCACCTTGCCAACTCTCGATCCTTACGTTCCTCTGAAACCCTTCAATTAAAAACTCCCCACCATACCTCAGTATTTTATAGTACCTCTTTTACTCTGCAGGCTACCAGACTCTGGAATGCCCTACCTGTCTCAATTCGTCATGCAAAATCTCTCCCTATCTTTAAAAACATGGTCAGACAACACTTTCTGTCATCCATTGCTCACTAGGCCATTTATTTATTTATACATTTTTATAATTTATGTATGTAGGTATGACAATATATATATATAAATATATATATATATATGTATTTTATGTATCTTAATATTAATATTTATTAATTTTATGATTATATTATTTAATATAATTAAGCATTTTATTTTATATTAACTATATTTTTTATAAATTGTAATATTTGCTTGTTTTATAAAAAAAAAAAAAAAAACTGATTCTAAAAAAATCTTATGCCGCCGTCCTTATTTGTTCATATAGATTCTGTCCATCCAAAGGTTGCCTGGAAGAGATCGCTTTTAGCGATAAGGCCGCCCATTGTACCTATGATTTGAAATTGTATTTTCTTTTATATGTTTGTATTTAATGGTGTGCAATAAAGAAATTATCTAATCTAATCTAATCTAATTATAACCTGGAACATTGTATGCCAAGCTTTCTTGTCATTTGAGGTACCTATTTATTTATTAATTTTAATTTTATTGTACTCGTTTTATTAGATTTGTAATAATATTGATTTAGGTTGATTTAGGTTAGTTTGGTATATAAAGGGTGTCTCAGAATGTTTTTCGTTTTTAGATGTTAAATAAAAAACAAAATATCAATTAAATCTCGTTTTATTTAATGTTAATTTAAAGAGCAATTCTTGAAGTTTATTTATGAATAACAACCGTTTGCAAATTTGTTCAAATTATGAGAAGTTGCGCGCAATCTCAATGACTGTCGTGGGTCGTCCTTAACAGACTTTCGAACGCGATCGACGTTCATGCTCGTTCTTGATGTCCTTTTACGCCCAGACGATTTGTCCGGCATTGTATTCCCAGTCTCTTCAAACTTACACACCCCATGCTTAATTAAATTGGCACCTGGCACATGTATTAAACTTTTTAAATTAAAATGTGTCCTGTAGAGACGACGAGTGTAGGAATCGTTGTTTTTATAAAACGCTCTCACGCAAAACGCGCGCTGTAATCCCGTGAATCGATTCATGGCTACTAAACTAAACATAACAACTTAACAAGCCGGCCAAGCGGACGAGTCCACTCCCCTCCCCCTGCTACCTGCGGTTGGCGAGTATTGGTCAATTCAAAAACGAAAATCATTCTGAGACACCCTTTATTAGTATCTTTAGGTATTTATTTGTGTATTATGATTATAAGTAGGTACAGTTTTTTTATTTATAATTTTTTTTTTATTTCTTTCATTTGTAAAAATACCCTGTGCACCGCTGTCCATTACTGCTTCGCTCTTTACTTTCTATCCAAAGGTTTCCTGGAAGAAATCGCTTTCAGCGATAATGCCGCCCATTTTACTATATTTAACATACATGATTTTTATTAAGTATTCCTGGTGTACAATAATGAATTATTTTATTCTATTCTGGATCACCACATAGGCTACTTTTGATCCCATAAATCAGTTCCAATGGGATAAAAATGGGATGTCAAGTCAAGTTGCAACAGCGGGTTTAGCTTTATTTCTAGGTCAACATATTTGGTACACATTTAGTAGTGTAACGCGTACGAAGTCGCGGGCGCTAGTTAGTAAATATGTTGCCAGCGATGTGCACTATACTAGTTAGCTAGCTAATAAGATTTGAGTTAAAGATGTATGTGTGTGTGACTCTGCTGTTAATAAAACAAAATTCATATATTTTTTCAATTTATCAATTAACAAATTTATTTTGAGACATTTATGATATCTGCCCGTGAGCTATATTTGTTTATCAGTCTACTCTTATCTACTTAGGTACCTTATTTTATAAATAGCGTCTATACTAATATAATAAAGAAGAAAGATTTGTTTGTTTGTATTGAATAGGCTCCGAAACTACTGAACCGATTTATAAAATTCTTTCACTGTTGGGAAGCTATACTATCCCCGGGTGACATAGACTACTTTTTACCCAACCGCGCAGAAGGAGGGTAATGTTTTTATTGTAAAACTAGGCGTGCGAAGCTGCGGATTTGACAGCTAGTATTAAATATAAGAGTACCATATTACCAAAGCACAGATTCAAGACAGCGGCGGCGCCGGTGGCACTAACAAATACTGTAGATACGGCTAAAATGAGACTGGCTACAGTGCCGTATGCAGTGTAAACTGTGACTCCATTCTACCACTGAATGGTCCCTAAATAGGCGCGGTAGGCCTAGGCGCATATGACTCAACGTATTCTATATAAGGCGCATATAACGAACTAACGTATACATACGATACTAGTAGTTCGCCCTAACTGAGATCTCGCGAGACTCCCATAAACACAAAAAAAAAATTATTTGTAATCTTTGACTATCAAAATAGTGCCGCAAAATAACAACCAAATGACTTGACTTACAGTTTCATTCAAATTACAGGTAACGGGAGTTGTTCGTGTAATTGGTTATCTTTTTTGAGGTAGAAATTGCAGTTATTCTGGATTTCAGACTTTTCTCTACATTTGTGTTACTAAAACGAAACGCACTACTGAATTTTCAGCATTGTGGAGCAACTGGTGTACCCTGTGAATTTTGTTCAAAGTTCAGTTATTAATATAGCTAATAACTAAAAAACTACAAGGTGTTAACTAAAAATGAAAACGGGGCGAAATGTACTGATAAAGATCTTTTATTGTAGTGTGACCATTAGTGCTGTGCACTCCCTGAGGTATGCGCGCGGCGAGACGGGGGGGATGTGTCGGCCGCTCCGATCTATCAGTCTGCCGTCAACGCTCACGGCGGTAGGTAGCTTTTGTACCGGACGGTCTATGTCAGACGCACACGGGATAAATATTCAAAGATGGGTCGCGCGTTATCTCGTGATATGAAATGGAAGATGAAGTTGAAACAGAATCTATGTCAGAATAACTTTCGTTAGAATATATAATTGTTTGTAAATATAAAAAATGTTCAATAAAACAAGTCCTTTGAATTATAAGTTTAGTTCTTATTTATCACCTGCATACCACATGCATTTTAATCAACTAAGTAAGTATAATATATTACAGATAGATAGCCTCCGACCATCGTCCCGCCACAAGTCTTGCCTTAGAAATGCAAACTGATATCGTAAGATATGTCCGACATGTATTGATCTCATGTGAACTCATGCAGTTTTTTCTTTGCCTCCCACCTCGCCGCGCATACCTCAGGGAGTGCACAGCACTAATGGTCACACTATAGACATGCCACTTGGTAAGAAAGTAACATTTTGGTTTCTTTACTCCTCTTGAACCTTAATATCTGTCCAACCCCCCCCCCCCCCCCCCCCTATTTTTAGCTCATTTAGTTACACCAGGATTGTGCCTTCACTACCTACCTATATATAAAATTTCACGATGATCGGATAAACACTTCGAAAGTTATGCTCGGACAAACATACATACATACAACGCCAATCTGCCCAAGTTGATTTGGAGATCTCGCTTCGCTTAATCGAACAGTTATTTCATCTGCTGGTTATCGATCTGGGGCCGAATTCTGCTAATTTATATAAAAAAAACTATTATGGTGCCATGCCAATATTTAACAACTATGATTGTTGTTCCTGTCATTGCCAAATTTTCATTGGAGTTGTCATAGTAACGGCAGTCTTTGAGAAAAGATTGTGTTAGTAGAATACCAAAAGGTAACTGTCTATAGTGGCGATTGTGCGACGATACCATTCTTGAAGCTATTGATTTAGTAGAATGGGCCCCAGGGTGAGTAACTGACACCCTCACACACACGCACCACACACCCACTCTCACACACTCACGCCACACACCCTTTCACACACAATCACTCACCACACATGCTCGCATGCACATGGACACACTTACACATACACACACTCATACTTACACTGAAATCACGCAACGAACACACTCTTACACTTACACATACGTTCACTGAACATTCCTTATGATGCATAGTCCGGAGGGAGGTATAGGTATGCCATCATACAGGTCCATCCTAGTTTGGGTACTTATATTTTCCATCCTGAATTGTATTATACCTATTGTAATTTTTTGTTTTTGAAATACTGAAGCAAACTACAACTAATACAGCAACAAACTGAATAAATAAATAAATAAATTGACCATGTTTCGGAAATCCTAATTACAACCTGTCTTTTTGTGAATCATGCGAGTCCTTATCTTCTGGCAAGCTGTTTATTTTACGAGTCCGTTTTAAAATACCAAAAACATATTTCAATTTAGCGTGCAACACTCCCCAGGGCTACCTACAGTTACACACCTATTACCTACAATAGGCATAACAAAAGCGATACATAAATACCCAGTCACTCGAGCGTGAAGGAGACGCCAGTTTATTATCCTACGAAACGGTGTATGATAATAAGGCCGATTTATAAAAGTCTGCGCACCTTTTTATGTGAAGTAGAAGGTTTCATAGAACGACGTCATGCGTTGCGGGCATTGGCGTGGCTATGAATAAATCATATGAATATTTTATTTGGCTCTGAAATGGGGTAAATTATTTGATAGATAGGGATACCAATTAATTTTATTTAGGGGACCTTCAGCTGGGGAACGTACACAGATGAGCTGCATTCAAAGACCGTGGATCGTATATATGGTCAGACTGACACAAGATATAATTAGACATAGACAGACATTTATTTGCTACCATAGCACAGACAAATAAAAAGAATAAAAAATAATTAAAGAGATATAAAGGAAGAGTGCTATAAACAACAAAAACTCAAATACTTGACATAGACTGAAATAATGATGATAATGCCCTTCATGTACTAGTTAAATCTCTTGAGATTCTTGTTAACTATTTAAGCTGATATCGACAGCTCAGCAACTGACTTCAGAGGCTAAGCATCATATCATCATCATCTAAAACCTAACGCTTGCTACAGCTGCGTATAGACTTCTTGTCTGTGCCGCTCTCTACAGTCTTGTCCAGCTTTATCTAGGTAGACCCGCGATGCTTGCTACATCGGCTATCCATCTCGTAACTGGCGTTTATAACTCGATTCCTTAACGCCATTCGCTGAGCACCTTACTCCACGTGTTGGCAGTTAACTTAGTAAAGCCAACCTAAGTAAATAAATAATGCTGGACATTTCACACAGCGCCATCTAGCCCCAAACTAAGCAAAGCTTGTACTATGGGAACCTGATAACTGATAGAATACTTATATACGTTTTTTTTGTAAATACATACTTATAATATATAGAGAAACAACCAGACCCGAAACAAATAACTGTAGATCGTGCAAACATTGATCCGCAGCGGGAATCGAGTCCGCAACCTCCTGCGTCTCAGCCGGCTATTCGCTCACTGCGCCACAGAGGTATCAGAATATCTGTAGATCATGCAAACATTTGATCCGCAACGGGAATCGCCCGCTACGCCACGGAGGTCGTCAATAATGTTGTCCCGATCCAATTTTTCCTTATGCCGATCAACATTTTACCAGATAATTCTGATAAAACAGCCAAGCTATGTTACTATGCATAATACAATTTTTTTTATTTATCTCTTTGGACGACCTCTGGCGCAGCGGGCAAATAACCGGCTGAAATGCAGGTGCGGGTTCGATTCCCGCATTGCATTGCATTGTCTACAGATATTTGATCCTGGTTTGGGTATTTTTTATATATATTAAAAGAATGTATTTACAAAAAAAATGTATATACGTATATACATTTTTTTTTGTAAATACATTCTAACCAGATAACTGATAGAATACGTATTCTATCAGTTATCTGGTTTCCATAGTATACAATATATATGCTTAGTTTGGGGCTAGATGGTGGTGCTGTGTGAAATGTCCAGCATTAAAAATAAAAACTTCATATTCTAGATTCGTACAATTCCTACTTTAAGAGTCAAGGCAACTTCCAGTTTAGCTAAACTACCTGAATAGCCCAAACGCTGCTGTGGAATATTTTCGGCCACTGTCAGTCCGCGAATAAATCAACCTGTCATATATACACAAGAAAACTATAAATTATGTCTGTTAGCAGTCACAGTTTTGAGGCGTTTATCTTCTTTTTTAATCTTTCTGCGGATTTCTTGGTCGTAAAATAAAATGTTATTGTTGCTACTGCAAAGGAGTTTGAATATATTTGTGCGAATTGAAATTCTATTAGTATTAGTAATATCTTATCCATTCTTGTAATGGTTGCCGCTACACTACGAAGTATTTTCAAGTTCTAAATTCTACCAAAACTAATACTATTACTTTAAAATAATTCTTATATTAATAACTTGATCCTGGCGGGACAATCTTGATGTTTTCATGGAGTAGTGAGTCTGCCAAAGACAGTGACATGTTGAAAGATTTAGAGGAAACCTTTGCCCAACAGTGGAACGCAATAGGTTAGTGATTAAATAAAATATTTAAATGTTTTATATAATAATAATAATCCTCCTAGCCGATTTCGGCTACAGAGACTTGACTTTGTGATTATTGGCCTAGGTGTTTAGCCTGTATGTGGCTGATGTACCCTATTTTTGCGCTAAAAGTCCGGTTACAATGAACACAAGTTAAGGCGCCATTAATGTAGTTGTAATTGATATTAGCCGGCGGTCGACTTTTAAGCTGATCTCGTTTTAAGTCTAGTTCTTGCCTCCTTTCTTCTTCAAACTCGTACACTTTGTCCTGAACATGACGCCTCCATTCAGGTCGTTTTTCAGCGAGAGCCTCCCAGCGCGACGGATCGATACAACACCTCTTCATGTGCCTCTTCTGTACGTCTTTGAAACGTAGGAACTGACCTCCGCGTTTCCGCTTACCATGTTCTAGTTCACAGAAGAAAATGCGTTTCGCCCTTCGCTCATCAGACATCCGAGACAGGTGCCTGCACCAACGCAGCTGACGCCGCATCAAATATGCCTCTATGCCACAGACATTAGCCCGTCGTAGAACATCGGTATTACGGACCCGATCCGACCACTTGATGTTAAGAATGTCGCGGAGGCATTTCAGATGGAATCTGTCTAACGTGCGTATGTGTCTGCGATACAGGCACCATGTCTCTGACGAGTACAAGATGTTAGGAAGTACAATAGCCATATACACCTTAATCTTGGTACTCAATTTGATGTTATGGGAGCGAAATACCTGGACTCGTAGTTTACCAAAAGCAGCCATAGCGGAGCCAAGTCTGCTGTTGATCTCCGAGTCAAGGTCGCATTTTGTTGTTATGCTGCTTCCCAGATATCTGAATGTATCGACCTGTTTTATGGGCTTTCCATCGATTTGCAGATTCAGTGGAGCTTGGTTAACAGTGTCCATTGCCATCACCTCTGTCTTTGTAATATTAATTTTGAGGCCAAATCTACAGCACGCAGCGTCAAGCCGAGTCATCAAGTCCTGGAGTCCCTCAGAAGATTCCGCAACGAAACATAGGTCATCAGCATACATCAATTCGGTAATGAGGTCATACGATACCTTTGTGTGCGCTTTTAACCTAGCCAGGTTAAAGATACTGCCATCTGTGCGAAAACGTATGCGGATCCCTTCGGTGTTGGCTTGTAAAGTCTCCCTCACGACAACGGAAAAGTACAGAGCAAAAAGAGTGGGTGCTAATACACAGCCTTGTTTTACACCACAAGTGACAGGGAATTGCTCTGTCTGCTCACCATTGACGGTTACGCAACAAGTCATGTTGTCGTGAAGAAGTCTTATCAAGCGTATAAATTTGTCGGTGCAACCAAGTTTCGAAAGCACAATCCACAAAGCTTCGCGAGGTACACTGTCAAAAGCTTTCTCCAGATCAACAAAACAGAGAAACAGAGGTTGACACTGTTCCCTGCTTTTCTCTTGCAGTTGTCTAAGAGAGAATATGGCCTCGCATGTGCCGCGATTGGGTCTAAACCCAAATTGCGTTTCAGGCAATATACTTTCAGAGAGCTCCATAAGACGATTTAAGAGTACTCTGGCAAAAGTTTTTCCTGGAGTAGACAGAAGTGATATACCCCTATAAGAGTTGCAAACAGATCGATCACCTTTATTTTTATACAAAGAGCAAATTAGTGATACGCCAAAACTAGGAGGAACGAACTCCATTTCCCACATGCGCTGGAAAAATTGCCAAATCTTGTAGTGCAACTCATCTCCGCCATATTTTAATAGTTCTCCTGGTATGTTATCGATGCCGACAGCCTTATTGTTTTTCTGCGCTTTGATGGCGATGATAACTTCCTCAAGAGAAGGAGGCTGATCCAGATCTACGGCTTGTGGTAAGGCAGGAAGTGATGCTAAATAGTTTATGTCAGCAGAACGATCCACATTGAGTAAGCTGTTATAGTGTTCTGCCCAGCGAGTAAGAACTTCTCCTTTGCTTACCAGGAGGGTACCTGAAAGTGATTTCAGTGGTACGTTTACTCGATGTGGACTTCCTACTAACTTTTTAATCTCGTTAAAGAAATCGCCGAGTCTATTCGAATCAGCAAGCCACTGAATATAGCGAACCTTGTTCAGCCACCACTCATCTTTTGCGTTTCGAGTTAGTCTCCTTATTTGGCTCGTACTCTCCTTTATTTTTTCAGAAGCAGTTGTCTGATTTCCCTTTCGAAGGAGCTGGCGGTGTTTTTCTAGGGCGACTGTCAATGTATTATCATTTTCGTCAAACCAGTCTTCACAGACACGAGGTTTTTGGCCTAAGATCTCAGTAGCCGCATTGATGGTATTTGTAGTTAACAGTTTCCAGCCCTCGTCCAACTGTTCATCTTCGGGGTGTATGCCTGCTGTAAAGGTATTGACAGCTTCCCTGTAATTTGCCAATATTTCAGCAGACTCTAGCTTTTTCAGATGAAGACAGTTAGGCTTAGCCCTGCGAGGTCTACGGCAAGGGCTAAGACGCAAAAATAGTTTTGTAACAACAAGTCGGTGATCCGACCAACAGTTTGCGCCCCTCATTACTCTCGTTACTTTGACATCCGCTATATCCCGTTGACGGACTATAGCATAATCAATAAGATGCCAATGCTTGGACCTTGGGTGCATCCAGGTAGTTTTGTATTTATTTGGGAGTCTAAACATGGTATTGGTAATACCCAGATGAAATTGGGAACAGAGGCTTAGTAACAGTTGCCCATTACTGTTCATGTTACCAATGCCATGTCGCCCTATCACCCGAGGCCAAGCTTCAAAATCACGTCCGACGCGAGCATTAAAGTCGCCAAGAAGCAAAACTTTCTCACAGCGCCGGATTTTAGTCAGCACTTCTGACACTTCCTCATAAAATTTGTCCTTGACGTCATCACTTTTGTCGAGTGTTGGCGAATATACGCTGATAACATTTAAGTATTTATTGTTTCGAAGATGGAAACGTAAGGACATGACACGATCAGAGATAGCAACTGGATGTTCTTCCAACTTAGAGGCTAAAGTAGTTTTAATAGCAAAGCCTACTCCTGACCGTCTAGGCTCAGAAGCTGGTGTGCCTTTCCAGAAGAAAGTGTACCCACCACCACGTTCAACAAGCTCACCTTCGTCAGCTAGATGTGTTTCGCTGAGAGCGGCTATGTCGACGTCATAGCGTTTGAGCTCGCGAGCCACAATGGCGGTTTTACGTTCTGGACAGAGGTTGTTGGGTCGGTCTAAAAGAGTACGTACATTCCACGCACCAAAAGTCATATTCATCTGCATGTTTTTAGATTTATTCTTATTGCGAGGAATGAGCGTTTGTTTGGGGCACCTTTTCTAGCCCCCTCCCCGGCTGAGCGAGGAAAGCAGTGCCTCTCTAAATAAAGCTGCTTTGTCTCAAAGAGTGCTGCCGAACCACACTGTCACCCCGATGCAGTGCTAGAGCGACCACTCTCCTCTCCTTAGGCCACCCGTGTCCAGGTATTAGACCAAGCCCAGGACTTTTTTAAACTCGGAATGACAAAGCCAAGTCAGATGCGCAGGATATATTAAGTTGCATAAGTGTGCGCGCCGTACACAGATGCACCCTCTCCTCCTTACTCCCCTTGACCCAGTGGAACGGAGAACCGCTACGACTGGAAGGGAACAGGACGCAGTATCTGGCAACGATAAAAACTCCTATCGCTACCTTCAGGCCTTCTACAGTTGCCTGGTTGCCTCGCCACTTGAGGTGGATTGCGTTGACGCCGAAGCAACGAGCACTAGCACGGGGAGTGACCGTGCCGACTCGAGGGCCGAAACACGCCGTTGCTACAACAAAGTGTTTCGGCACTCGAGCCCCCCTCTACCAGCCTAGGTTCCTAAGGTGTGGCCGCTGCATGCTATAGCGGCGACCACTAACGACGACCGAATGCGCGCCGCGCGATCTGAGGAGCCTTTTATAGGCGATGTTGCCTCGACCACTAACGACGATCGAATCTTCGTATATTCAACGGGCAGCGTAACGACGCCCCAGAGACGTCCGCACTGTACGACGGCTCGAGCACGACCTAAAATGTTTTAAATGTTTTATATTTAGGCAAGGAATACACAAAACTCCTAAAAGATCTCGTATCTGTCTGTTATAAAGGGTTTTTGAAGTTACTTCTTTTGGCGGGTTTGGAAAAAAAATATGCGAGTTAAATGGTTATGATGCGTGTGTACACCGACAGCCAAAAAGCGACATGATGAGGTTAGCTAATAACTGCCCCATGCACGAGCACACTGACAGCCAAAAAGCGACATGATGAAGTTAGCTGATAACTGTCTCATGCACGGGCACACTGACAGCCAAAAAGCGACATGATGAAGTTAGCTGATATCTGTCTCATGCACGAGCAGACTCACAGCCAAAAAGCGATATGATGAGGTTAGCTAATAACTGTCCCATGCACGAGCACAATGACAGCCAAAAAGCGACATGATGAAGTTAGCTGATAACTGTCTCACGCGCGAGCACACTGACATCCAAAAAGCAACATGATGAAGTTAGCTGATAACTGTCTTATGCGCGAGCACACCAACAGCCAAAAAGCAACATCATGAAGTTAGCTGACAACTGTCTCATGCGCGAGCACACTGACAGCCAAAAAGCTACATGATGAAGTTAGCTGATAACTGTCTCTCAATTTTCCGTGAAAACTCATAGCTATATTTATTATTAACATTCCTTTTAAAAACACAGAGTTGTGGCATACAGGATGAAATCTTTAGATATTTTTGTTCTGTTACGCCAAAGAACTACTTACTTCTTACGTGCATACATAAGCACACATACACTTTTTTTAAAATAAATATTACTTTATATGCGCTGTATATAAAATAGAATATTTTACATATGGGCAATGGCCCTATTCTACGAATGTCGTAGCGTATTGCTACAAATCTAAGCTCTGTAGCAGTGCTACGCGAGACCGCTACGAAATAAAGTATCGCCTTGAGATTGTATCAACATTTTTATAAGCTAAGATTCTAGTAAAGTTAAAAAGAGATGCGTTATATTATTATTACAAAAAACTTTGTTTCTGTATTACAGAGTTTTTTTCCTGTAGTTTAAAAATGCATAGTAGCTAATTCGTCCCGAATTATAGTATATTAAATATATTAAATAAATATATATATATATATATATTAAATATTACACATTTAATCATTCCTATAAACGTAATTAGGTACGTATTTATATAATTTGACAACTCTTTTAACCAATAAAAATAAAAATATTAATTTCATCTTAAATATAAAAATTAAGTTTACAAGACACTATTTCAAAAGACGGTTTCCGTTAGTAACAAAATGTTCTTCTTCTTCCTCGAGTCAACGATTCACTTCTCAATCACAATAAAGATGAATAAAAATTAGCCACTTGTATTGCATTGTCAGTGGCTAAGTTTAAGTCGTCCTTTGTGCAGGTGGTAGGGTACAACGGACAGATAAGCGTGTGGGCCATGCTTTAAATGCATTCCTTGCAGTTGCAGCCAGTCAATGTAGGGTCTCGTATTCCCCATCTACACAGATTCTATAATGATTCACCAACAAAAACGAAATGTTACGAAGTGGTTACGTGGCCCAAATGTTATAAAAAAATGGCACACCGGGAGTGCCGACAGAAGTGAAAACTTGAACAATTACGAGATTCAGAAGCGTCGGTAACGGTAACAGTGTCTCGAGTTCAATGGTTTTTCTCATCTCAAAAAATGCCTAACGTGTCTAAAACACTTTTCACTTCATATAAATAGGTGTCGGTAACGGTAACAGTGTCACGAGTTCAATGGTTTTTTTCACATATCAATAAATGCCGAACGCGCAACATGTTTAAATTTCCGTAAACAAACTTCCGGGTAAAAAATCTTCGCGAATTTAAGCAGGTTATAAAAAAGTTCTCCATCAATCATCGGACAATCAGACGCTCTGCGGTGCGCCACCGCTATATGGTAGAAATACCTCCCATTCGCACAAAGCGGTTCTCTTCGACCTTTATTATGCGCACCGCCAAAGAGTGGAACGCCTTGCCAGAGTCTGTGTTTCCTGATAGCTACAACCTGGGTATCTTTAAGTCGCGAGTGAAAAGGTTTCTCCTAGGCAAGCGTGTACCATCGTAGACTGCATCATCGCTTACCATCAGGCGAGATCGTGGTCAAACGCAAGCTTATAATGCATATATATAATATATACTATAAATACTATATAATATAAAGAGGAAAGATTTGTATTTTTGTGTGAATGTTTGTAATGAATAATAGGCTCCGAACCTACTGGACCGATTTAAAAAAATCTTTCACTGTTGGGAAGCTACACTATCCCCGGGTGATATAGGCTACTTTTTACCCAACTGCGCAGAAGGAGGGTAATGTTTTTACGCTACGCGTGCGAAGCTACAGATTGGTCAGCTAGTAATGCATAAAAAATGATGTGCTGCATCCCATTGATATTATAAATGCGAAAGTTTGGATGTTTGGATGGATGTATGGATGCTTGTTCCTCTCTGTCGCCAAAACTACAGAATTAATTTAGCTAAAGTTTGGAAAATATATTGATGATGACCTAGAATAGAACATAGCCTTGTGGGATGGAAACGAGGAGTGCAAAGCCGCGAGCGGCAGCTAGATCACCAGACACAGACCTAGGCTAGGCTAGCGTTTTCCCAAAACACTTCGCTTGCCAACCGCCACAAAAATACACATAAACATCCACCATGTGTGCGTCAATCACGTTTGCTGTCAGTCCACGTCCGCGCTGAAGTGGAGAGTATTGAAAAGCTAGGAATAGATAATGATCTATTGTCTCTGGATGGATTCGTTAGTTAAATAAACCCTAGTGCCCTGCCACGCTCTACATTTTTATATTCCATATTTTTTTCATATTAAGTATCAAGTTCATATAATAATTAAAAAAAAATGCTGGACATTTCACACAGCGCTGTCTAGCCCCAAACTAAGCAGAGCTTTTACTATGGGAACCAGATAACTGATAGAATACTTATGTACATTATTTTTGTAAATACATACTTATAATATATAGAGAAACCACCAGACCCGCAACAAATATCTATAGATAATGCAAACATTTGTTCCGCAGCGGGAATCGAACCCGCTACCTCCTGCTCCTATTCGCCCACTGCGCCACTGAGGTCGTCACATAACCTTAATATAAACCGTGCAAGGTGTGTCCGGGTACTCACATGGGCATATGTAATTTGTTTACAATAATAGACACATATATATTGCATACATGTATATTGCAATACATTATGTAAATATATAACAAGTATTATAATAAGACAATACTTATTAAGACGTTATACAAATTTAATGTCGGTGACGGTTGGGCGGAGCGTATAGCCGACTAAACTCAAAGTCAAAATCTTTTATTCATTAAAATCACAAGGATAACTTTGAAACGTCAATTTTACTACCTGTTCCTTCGCGACAAAGCCAGAAAAGAAAACAAAGCTGGTTGTTTTTTTTTAATTATCCTTTTAGAATACATAACAATACAGGTAATAAATTACGTATAAATTGTTACATTTTGAATGAGTTGGAGCAATTTCAATACCAAGCGTCTTTATCATCTAAATAATCCGATATTTTATAGTAGGCTTTTTTATAAAGATTTTGTTTAATTGCGTTTTTAAATTTGTAAATTGTCAATGTTTGTACATCACTTGGGAGTTTGTTATAAAAGGGAACACCTTACCCTTTAAACGATTTACTAACTTTATGGAGTCTACAAGGGGCAACAGGGAGTTTCTCTTAATTTCTAGTATTAAAATTTTGATTATCACTATTTTTCTTAAACAAATTAATATTTATACATACATCAGATTTTCATAGATGTATTAACAAGGGAATGTCATAATATTTTTTTCTTTAAACTCATTGCGAAATGATTCTCTGGGGCCCATATTATACTCGTAAATTGCACGAACAGCCCTTTTCTGCAGCACAAAAACGGTGTTTATATTTGCAGCATTCCCCCACAGCAGTATACTTTATGACATAATGCTGTGGAAGTAGCTGAAGTAAACTAGTCTAGCTGTGTCTACGTCTGTAAAAAGACGGATCTTTTTGACTGCGTATGCCGCAGAACTAAGTCTCTTCGACAACTTATCAATGTGAGGGCCCCATTGAATCTTATTATCTAGGGTTATACCTAAGAATATGGTGGTGTCCATAAGAGCCAACTCCTCGTCTTTGATTTTTATATCTGCTTTAACTTGTGTAACATTAGGTAGTATAAATCTAAAGACGTATAATCGACTATCCGGAAATGCAAAAAAGTGACAGCGCTATTTACTTGCTAAAGTGAAGAACTAAACAAACTTGTATCATATCCGCGCCGCATTGTCGCAGGAGTAAATTGACGTGAGCGACAAAAGATAAAATCTCGAATTGCATGAGAACCAACAAATGAAAAAAAAATGCTTTTTCATTAATTTAGGTACCATAATTACCTACTTATCTAAGTAAAAAAATACTTTAAATCTTTTCTAGAAGCGTAAATTATGAATGAAATTAGTGTTTTAGGAGAGTCGACTTTGACAAATAATTGTATCAAGAAAAGTTTCACCAATTGCGTTTCTGACTTTTATTTATGTAGGTTAAATCCTCAAGTAAATATAGTTTAAATATAAAATCAGTACCTTTTTTCGTTGTTGAAAACGACAGTTACTTAGCGGCTCAATTTTTTTTACATATCGTTTTAACTCCGTCATCTTAAAATAACATACCGAAATGAAACCACCTGTGACACTTATTATGCAAATAAACATCTAAACAATTATTTTGAGTATATATTAAACATTATATTCCATTCTTATTCTCAGTTATATTTAACGCATATGTATACTTATATATTAACCTCAAATTCCCCTTAAATTTAAGGGGAAAATTTACAAGACGATCATAAGACCTGTCATAATGTATGATTCTGAGTGTTGGGCTACGAAAGGGACGGATGAAAGAAGAGTGCACGCGGCGAAAATGCGAATGTTGAGATGGATGTGTGGGGTAACGAGAATGGATAAGATAAGGAATGAGTATATTAGAGGAAGTTTAAAAGTAGCGCCAATGATAGAAAAATTGAAGAGTAAGAGGGTATGGGCAGGGAAAAAAATCATGTGACTAAAAGAGTGTTAGATATGAGTGTGGATGGATATAGACGCAGAGGAAGGCCGAAGAAGAGATGGATGGACTGTGTGAAGAATGACATGGAATGACATGACAAGAAGGGAAGTGACAACGGAGATGACGGCTGATAGAGAGATATGGAGGAGGAATACATGTTGTGCCGACCCCGCGTAATGTGGGAAAAGGGCAGGAAGAAGATGTAATACTTGTTTAGTATTATGCTGACGTTTAGACTGTATCTCAATACGCGATAAATACTCCTTTAATAATAAATATTATATGCGTAATATGAATTATGATAATTCATTTTATCAACCTAAAACAACATCGGTAAAAATGGCAATGTAACAAGATAAACACATATGTAAGTTATTTTAGAACTGCATTGCAATAAGTAGGTCTTGGAAAAGCTGCTGGTCACCTACACAGGGCGATAATTACCATCCTACCCTTCTCTATAAGAACATCCAAGTGTAGATAAGATTAGATTAGATAATACTTTATTGCACACCACGAATCAAATACATATAAAAACAACTACGTAAATCTATGGATACAATTTGCGGTCTTATCGCTAATTAGCGATCTCTACCAGACAACCTTTGGATGGAATGGACTGTGTAGACATTACCTGGGGTGTAATGGTGTACCTAACATACTATATGTACATACTAATACTAATTATATAAAAATAAAAAATAGAAAAAAAATATATAACTTACATATATGAAAGTTACATGAATCTAAATAATAACTACTCATAATAATTTATAGATACATACTTAGACTTATTTATGAAACAAATAATTAATAATAAATACATATATATTTAGCGACAAATACTCAGATAGTGTTCTCTGAGCATACGTTTAAAAATGGCAAGTGACTTGGCACATCTGATAGCCACCGGCAGCGCGTTCCATAACCGGACAGCCTGCACTGTAAAATACTTATCAAAGTAGGAGGAGGAGTGTACAGGTGTCCTGAGTTGGAGTGTGTCAGATGAACGCAAGGATCGAGGATTGGATTGATAGAGGAAATGGAAGCGTTCTTTAAGATAGGAAGGTTAGGAAGGGTTGAACAGGATTACAAGTGTATTACTGAGGCAACCAGTTGATATACATTTAAACTCAAACTGAAGCGCTGGCTCCTGAGTAACACCTACAGTTATTGACGGAGTTTATTGACATGACGAATTAATAGATACTATAATTTTATTGGACTATTGGATATTGACTGTTTTTATATTGATTATGTTGTATGACTATTTATATTGTATTATTAACATTTTAATTGACTTGTGTATTTTTTTATTAATATCCAAATTTGTTTGTTTTTTTATTATTTTAAATAACTTCTATTCTTTTATATTTTGGTTATAATCAATATTGTAAGAACTATATTAAATGTGTACAGTGTGTACCGAATTACCGGTACGAGGTACCATTATAAATTATGACGTGTAATATTCTTACCAAATAAATGAATATTAGTATTAGTAAGATTATTAGTAATTTTACAACAAAAGTGCACACCCATTATCTGTCCTTGTGTTGAAGTTGTAGCTGCTTGTTAATTCAACGAGCTTGCTTCAAGGATAGAGAGAAAGCAGGAAAAATTCTAGAACTTTTACTAACCACGAACTAGAAATCTTGCCTGAGGTTAGGTTTTCTGCTGATTACAGCTTGGGTGTCTTCAAGTCGCGAGTGAACAGGTTTCTACTAGGCAAGCGTGATCCATCGTAGACTGTATCATCGCTTACCATCAGGCGAGCTCGTGGTCAAACGCGTTTTTTATATGTATAAAAAAGTGTTCCACATTTGTTTTTTCGAGTTTTCAATGTAGAAACTGTCAAAAATCAATGCTTGTTTTACATAGAAAACTTTCATGATTAATTTTAATCATTATTATAAATACGGGATTTATCACGCACCGTTTTATCGGTGTTTCGACCGACAATGTTTCGGTTCGATTCGTGAACAGGGTGAGTGCGATCCGCTCACGATAAACGGTACATGATAAATGCCGTTTTTATAATAATGATCAATGCTAGTGTCTCGATTCAATTTTCAATTTTGGAGTATTTAGTGGTAGAGTTCTTTGTGAATGGGCTCACCCGGGGAAGTACTACTATCATACCAATTTCTGCCGCCAAGATAGATAGATGTATTGTACATTATATATTGCACACCATTAAATACAAGCATATAAAAGAAACTACACTTTTAAATCATAAGTACAATGGGCGGCCTTATCGCTAAAAGAGATCTCTTCCAGGCAACCTTTGGATGGACAGGATCTATATGAACAAATAAGGACGGCGGCGTAAGATATTATTAGAATCCCTAGAACAAGTATATAAAATATATAGATAATATAAAAGAAAATGCATAATTATATTAAATAAAATAATGATAAAATACATAAATATTAATATTAATATACATAAATTATAAAAATGTATAAATAAATAAATGGCCTAGTGAGCGATGGATGAATGTCTCATTGCTGTGTTGTTGCGTGACCAACACAGCAATGTTGGTTGAACTATTCAACCAACATCACTTTTAAATTGCTTTTCAAAAGCAATAACCCATTTGGAGTAATTCTGTTGGCATAAATTTAACTAAATTTAGTTTTGACAGCATTAAAATGACATCTGTCAATCTCTCTGTCAATCTCTCACAACAAAACAGGATGGCAATAATTTTAGCCAACATAATTGCCCCCATTGTCTCAGCACCTTTAGGCTTATTATTAAAACTCGATTATAACTTATTTAAATGTAATTTTATGGAAATTTGATTAACCTTTCGCGGGAAATGATGGAAGTTAAAATTGTATGTTCATAAATTTGAAATAGCGGAGTTGCCGTATTCTCATGCTAATAACTTTTTTGATTTCTTTTCTTTATCTTATAACAGAAGCGTTCATAGAGTTTCTTAGTTATCCTTCGGTAAACTTCCGATCACATTATGATCTACGGAGGTAGCGAATGTTTTTTTTTATTCAACATGGAGATGAAACAAGCAAATAGCCGACATGATGTTTCGTGGTAACCATCGCCTATATCCTACCTGGGCAGGACACTTGGCTAGACGTGGTGATGACAGATGGAGCAGGACAATGAATGAATGGTGGCCGAGGAGCGGGTATAGAAGGGTAGGACGACCAGCAGCGAGATGGGTGGACGACATCGTAAAGGTCGCGGGCCGTCAGTGGGTGAGACTAGCGCAGGATCGTGGTGGATGCCACAAACTTGGGGAGGCCTATACCCAACAATGGGTGAAATCAGGCTGTGGATGATGATGATGATGATCGCCTATAACAAAGTTATGCCTCGTAATAATAGTGGGACGAAATATGTTTTTTTTATTTTATTAACTTCAACTTACTATAAAAAAATAATTCATTTGCAATTAGTTTACTCTGCGAAACCAAAACGAATGATAAGTCAATTCTGAAAATAACAGATTAAACATAAAAGATTTTAACCTCCAGCGTTCCTTTCATCCATAAATCTCTACTATATACATATGTGTAGTGGACGTATGGACTACGTCATGATCGTAGCTTCACGTGATGCTACCACGTTTACCGCGCATGATTAACCGAATTTAGACAGGAAGCTGGTTATCGACGTCAAGCCAGTAGACGCTTCAGAATCCAGGTTTACAGGTTCGGGTTATTTTTACCGGTAACAGCCGGCCATCTTCTCTATTCTGATTACCATAGCTGAACAGGTATACGTACCGAGCGGGTACGTTTACGTATTAATAAACGTCTTGTTTTCGAAAGTGTTCGAGTATGACGACCTCCGTGGTGCAGTAGGCGAATAGCCGGCTGAGACGCAGGAGGTAGCGGGTTCAATTCCCGCCGCGGAATAAATGTTTGCGGGTCTGGTCGTTTCTCTATATGTTATAAGTATGTATTTACAAAAAAAAATGTATATAAGTATTCTATCAGTTATCTGGTTTCCATAGTACAAGTTCTGCTTAGTTTGGGGCTAGATAGCGCTGTGTTAAGTGTCCAGCAATATTTATTTATTTATTCCTTAAAATAAATGCCTTAGTAAAGGTACTGCATCAAACCATTTTCAAAAATTACTAATAATGTGTGAAAATTGACGATGCTGAACACCGGCACCGAGTTCTTTATAAACAGGCGGCGAAAACATGTTTTTTATACATACGAGATGACCGTGATCCAAACCAACGTACGCAAAAATTTTAAAATAACATATATCAGAAAGGTCGTTAGTTTGTGACGTCACAACTCCATTGATGTCTGAAACTTTACTCAAAGTTCTTGATACAATTTAGATATTAAAGAAGCTTGTTTTTTTTCGAGATTTTCAGAATCAGCTTTAAAAGAAGAAGAAAAGAAGAAAAGGAGTTTAAACAGTTCTTACCACAAAAAAATTAAACACTGTTTAGCGTGTGTTTAAAAAATGCTACACATAAATTGCTAAGGAACTATTTAAGCACGCGTTAAACAGTTGTTCAACTTGTTTGTGGTAACAAGGCTAGTGTTTGTAAACGACAAGTGTCTAATGACATTGTATACAAAGTCGTACACACGGCTACACAACAAGTTTCCAGTATAAGCTGACCTCGCATTGTGTAGGCTTTTCGTAGAATGAGAGGTCAGCTTATTCTGGAAAGTTATAGCTGGATGTGTAGCCGTGTGGCTACACATCCAGCTATAACTTTCCAGTTCCAGTACATCAGTGAAAAGTGGAAAGGTGTCCTAGAAAAAGTTAAAATTTAGTATTTTTTTGACTGTTCATTTTATTTTATAGGCAGTCCGTGTATTGGCCACGATAGAGCTTTTGATCACTAGGTAGACCATCAGATTGTTGGTAAAATAACAATATAAAACCGTGGGATATCACTGTTATCAATTGGAGCAGGATCGGAACAAACAACGTGCTAATCACATCACACTAATATTATAAATGTGAACGTTTGAATGTTTGTTTATTTATTTATTTGTTACTCAATCACGTCGTAATGGATTATACCTGGATTACCACATAAGCTACTATACGAGCACGTCCACTGACCCACATAATTTCTGCCATCTTGCACTTTACACCAGCCAACAAAATCATCAGTTCTTCAGTTCGCGTTTGGTCATCAATCAAACCACGCGTCTCATTATCATATCATTTATTTAAAAAAAAATTAATATATATTTTATTTCAACTGTTCTGTTACAAAATATAAATATATTTGTTACAATCTGTTATTTTAATATTGCTTCACCTTTATTGAATAACAATCTGAATAACGCTGATATTTATTCACACACACAATACAATCAAAAGGTATAACATCAAAGAGAAAGCACAAGAGAACACAGAAAATACAACAAACATAGAAACAATAGAATGAAATAATAAATTTACAATGTAGTCAGGGAAAAATTAAAAAGAGGCAAGTAAGTGCTACTGCAGCAAATGGGTTCCAGCTCAGGATTATGCCTCGCCACCGATCGACAGCTCGGCGCTGTTATTCTGCAGAAACCTTTTTTAGGCAAGTCATTAGAACTCGTAAGAACGAATGTGTTTGCATACAATTATGATAGGCTTAATTAGATAGTTATGATAAGTAGATAAAAGAAATAAATATATTATGTAAGGTATAATCATAATAATGTTAAGAAATGTTAGAGTGTAAATTATAAATAATAATACGAATAAATATAAATATACTAGAAACTTTACCCTCGCGTCAGCAAGTGAACGGCGCTATATAACAATTTGTACCAGACAACACAATTTTTTGTTTTTCTATTAAATGTTTCCTATAATGTTTTTTAAATGTAAATTTTGATTTTAGTAGCCGAAAAGGTGGTGGTATGTTATTCCAACACTTGGTTGGCTGGTACCGAAAACTGCCCCTAAACGCTACAGTTTTATGCTTACTATAATGTAGCAAGTCACGGGTTGGTCTCGAACTGTACTTAGTCTTTGATCGGTCAAGCTTGGCGTACAAATACTCTGGCATCTCAGATATCATGACACTATGTACCATTACTCCTAGATGTAAATCTCACCGCGAAGCCATGTTAAGAGTAGAAGAATTATTTAAATATGGTGTTATATGCGTTCGCGGCGGGATATTGTAGCAGAACCGGCAGCAAGCATTCTGTATTCTCTGTACAAGACGAGTAGTTTTCGCAGTTAAGCGCGGACCGTACACAAGATCACCGTAATTTAATTTTAACAATATTAAAGCTTCGCATATTTTAATTCGGATTTCCTCCCTCAGATATGCATTGATCTTATAAAGCAATTTCAATCTAAAGAAACAAGTCTTCAACATATTTAAAATGTGACCCTCAAAGCGAAGAGAACTATCAAAAGTGATACCGAGATTTCGAGCTTCATAAACCTGTTCGACATTTTGTCCGAGAATGCTCACATTAAAACTATTACCCGCTGTGCAATTTATAAATCTTTTTGAGCCAAACACCATAAATTTCGACTTTGTGGGATTTAAGACCAGTGCATTATTCCGTGACCATAGCACTATACGTCCTAGATCATCATTGATTTTTACCATTTCAGAGGATACGTTTCTCGGGCACATGGGCAAATACAATTGTACGTCATCAGCATACAGGTGAAATTTACAATGTTTGATATGCCAACAAATATCGGCGCTGTAAATGATGAAAAGTAAGGGTCCTAAAATTGACCCCTGTGGAACTCCTCTGCTAACCATCTTCTGAGATGACAAAAGTTCCCTGTAATTTGAACAAATTGAGATCTGTTTGTCAAATAACTATCAAACCACTTGACCGAGGAGGCATCCACACCATAATATGACAATTTGGAAAGCAGCAATGGGATGTTTATCGAGTCGAAGGCACGAGAAAAATCTAGTAGTACCAATAACGTGCCCATACCCTGATCCTGATCCGCAAGTATGTTGTCAACAACATCCAGTAAAGCTGTTGTAGTGCTTCTACCCTTACGGAAACCAGACTGAACATTAGGCAGGATATTATTGAGCTCGACAAATTTACTTAGCTGGTTGTACACTATCCTTTCAATAATCTTTGAAAGAACTGGTAGTATACTGATTGGTCTTAAGTCATTGATATCAGTTGGACTAGATACTTTGGATATGGGGTTCACTTTGGCAATTTTCCATTGACTGGGGAAGGTAGAAGTTAGAATAGACTTGTTGATAATGGCAGTTATCAACGGCAGTGTAGTAGGTAAAGTAAGCAAGACCATATCCATTGAGAGCCCATCTATTCCTCGCGCATTTGTTTTAATAGACAGCAAAACTTTAGCAACTTCCTCTTTTTTAGAATCAATATCAATAAATAAATAATAATTATCAATCAATATATCAGTTAAAATGTATCTTTAGTTTTACTGATATTACTATCATCTCTTACCAGGGTGTGCGGACCTTCATCATCATCATCATATCAGCCGTAGAACGTCCACTGCTGGACAAATGCCACCCTCATTGATCTCCAGGAACTGCGGTTGGAAGCGGCCTGCATCCAACGCCGACCTGCGGTTATTACCAAGTTGTCTGCCCATCTTGTAGGTGGACGTCCTACGCTGCGCTTTCCGGTCCGTGGCCTTCATTCGAGAACTTTCCGGCCCCATCGGCCATCTGTTCTGCGGACCTTACATCCTTTTTTTTAATTATAAATGATATATTGATTGACTTTTATCCCATAAATCAATTCCCATGGGATAAAAATGGGGTGTCAAATGAAGTTGCAACAGCGAATTTAGCTTTATGTCTAGGTTACCTACACATTTAGTAGTGTAACGCGTACGAAGTCGCGGGCAACAGCTAGTCACAATAATTTTATAAATGCGAAAGTTTGGATGTTTGTTTATTTGTAACAAACAAATAAACAAACATCAAATGTTTCGATGAAATTTGGTATGTACATTGTTTATAACCTGGTTTACCACATAGGCTACTTTGTATCCCAAAAATCAGGTCCCATGGGATAAAAATAGGGTGTCAAGTCAAATTACAACAGCGAGCTTAGATTTATTTCTAGGTTACCACATTTAGTAGTGTAACGCGTACGAAGACGCGGGTAACCGCTAGTATTATATTTTACTTAGAAAACTTTCGTGATTGAATTCAATCATTATTATAAATACGGGATTTATCACGGACCGTCTTATCAGTGCGAGGCGAGACGTTATTCGGAGCGGATCGCACTCACCCTGATGAAGGTTCACGAATTGAACCGAAACATTGTCGGTCGAAACACCGATAAGACGGTACGTGATAAATCCCGTATTTATAATAATGCTAGTATTATAAATGCGAAAGTTTGGATGTTGGGTTTATTACTGAATCACGTTGTAACGGCTGAACCAATTTCAATGAAATTTGGTGTGTCGATAGATAATGACCTGGATGAACACATAGGTTACTTTTCATTGACAAAACACACGTGCGAAGCCGCGGGCGAAAGCTAGTGTAACAGTTCACGAGGGACCGTTCAGGTTGATAAATTTGCAAATAGGTTTTAAAATAAATTATAGTCTGTGGGGGATAGATTTCACTACTTGTTGGAAGAAGTCGTTAGGATAAATTATAATCTGTGGGAATAGGTTTCGCTACTTGCCGCGAGATGTTGTCAGAATAATTTATAATCTGTGGGGTATTTATGGGTAGACTGATTTATAATCTGTGGGGAATAGGTTTCGCTACTTGCCACCAGGGGTCGCATACAGGAAGTTGGTAACTGAGGTATGTGGGGGGGGGGGGGGGGGCGAAGGAAGCCTTAAATACGATTGCTAGGTAGGAAGGAACGGGGTTCATTCTCTTTTCGATTTTATCGCGGTTTACAAGTGATACTAAGGTTTCACGAGGATTAAGGTAATTTCTAAACTTAACTTTATTTCTGCTATTATGTATTCTGATTTCTTGTGTGAATTATTCAACTATCGTGTTCCGTGGAAAAAAGGTCAAAATGAGGGTAGCGGGCGAATGTTGAGAAAATTTATAAAGTAATTTTGGGGATTTGTGTTAATTGCATTTGAGCTTAATTTGGTGAAGTATTGAAGGAAATAAATCAAGGAGTATCTATAAAACATATGGATCGCTCCAAGATTTATGTTCGTGATAAATTTGTAATGAAAGGGGAACTTCTATGCGGATTTGTGGGGATATTTAAATGTAATGGTTGGGTAGTCGTGGTATTTTACGGTGTAACTTAATTCAGGGGAAATCTAGTTAAATAGATTTTATTTTCATGTGTATCCATAATATATTTATTGCAAATTTTCTCTCTTTCAATAGCGTACGTTCCGATTATTTCTGATCGTATTCGTGTCGATAGAGAACCGATAGTAAATTGGGATAACCACTCGATAGATACGTTCATACATAAAAAAATATTTTACTGCTTTCCATTACCTCATTGTTTATTTTTTATGTTATTGGTGAAACACATACAAATACAAATTACGCGAAATTGTGTTTTTAAATATGTTTGTTGATATTTCATTGAACTATATAAATAGAACACATTACTGTCTAGTCTTAAACGTATGATTTGTTTTTGTATGTAAATCGCATTTATCACTTTTTATTGTTTATTATTATTATTAGCCCACTGTGCCCCACTGCTGGGCAAAGGCCTCCCCCCCCATTTCTTCCAGACACTTCGTTCAGGCGCTAGGATGGTCCAGTCCGCTCGAAAATGAGTGACTTCATCCCTCCATCTCTTCTTTGGTCTGCCACGACGTCTTCGGGCTGTGTCGGGGTTCCACTCGGTAGTAAGCTTAACCCACTGATTACCCGACAAACGGCATGCATGACCATTCCAGTACCACTTGAGTTTAACGGCTTTCGTAGCTACATCTACGATTTGTAAGATTTTTAAAATCATCTCAAAAATGTCAAGCCTAGACGGGACTTGAACCCGCAACCTTCCTCTTGATACGAGAATGAAATTTTTGAGATGATTTTAAAAATTTTGGAATTTTCCGTATGTGTTCGGATAACTTGGCACTGAAACGTGGTCCTTTACTCATGGCCTCATGACCAAGCTCAAGGTCGCTCTACGAGCTATGGAAAGGGCTATGCTCGGGGTTTCTTTGCGTGACAAAATCCAGAATGAGGAAATCCGCAGAAGAACTAATGTTGCCGACATACTAGCTCTCAAAATTAGCAAGTTGAAGTGGCAATGGGCAGGCCACATCTCTCGTAGAACTGATAACCGTTGGGGAAGAAAGGTTCTCGAGTGGAGACCACGGACTGGAAGACGCAGCGTAGGCCGGCCCCCCACAAGGTGGACCGACGATCTAGTAAGAATCGCGGGGAGCCGTTGGGCGCAAACGGCTACCAACCGCTCGTTGTGGCGATCTAAGGGGAAGGCCTATGTTTAGCAGTGGATGTTTTCCGGCTGATGATGTTCGGATAACACTATAAATGAAATACTATATACGATGTGTGTTCGCGAGCGCAGCTCGGTATTGCGTATGCGGTCAATACGCTTGAATCCGAGAATGCTGCGCTCGATCGCATTATTTAGTATGTTTAAATTATTTTATTTTCTATAGTTTGTTTGGCATTGAAATTGAATAACAATACTTAGAGCAGCTAATGTCTTTATTAGTTAATTTATATAAGTAACTTTTAACTCAAATATAATTGACTCCAGTTAATCATTGAAATCGGTTGACGTGGTAAAAAATTGTTAGCCCAAATGTCGTACAGATGCTTTTGCAAACTGAAGAGATTGGTAATTTCTCATTATCAGATCTTGACCAAACTGATCACCCCTGAAATACCAACTAATAAAATTCTATTCTAACAAAAGAAGAATCATTGAAATCGGACACCGTTGTAAAAAGGTTTGTTAGAGATCGCTGCTTAGCGAGAAGAACGCCAACTGTATAACATCCTCGTAGATCTACGTCGTTCTTATGCAATTATTTTGTTTATGATGTTCAACAAACTATTTTTAATTCTATTCTAAAGTTATCGCCCAACATACATACAAATAAAAACTTGAGAGGTGTCAAGGGACACCCGGATGGAACGAAGTTCCTTTCGATTAATTAGTGAAGGAATTGTATTAAAATGTTATTTGTTTTAAATTATAATAATATTTTTTTATTAATAACAAATATAATGTACTTAATATAAATTAATCGTACCTTTAATACATCTCGTATTAAAGATACGATAGAGCGGAATAAAGGCACCAAAGTGTTCGCGAGAGATAATTCTATTGGGCAGAGCCGCATGACGAAGCTGAAGAGGGAAGATGGCAGCATAACGTCAAGTAAAGCGGAAGTGTTAAGGGAAGTCGAAAGGTTCTATGGACGGCTCTACGATTCGGTCACTAAACCTGTTTGCAGTGCGGCCAACGACCCAAGAGCCAAACTGACCCGACATTATACCGAAGATATACCGGACATCAGCCTGTATGAGATCAGGATGGCCTTGAAGCAGCTTAAGAACGACAAGGCGCTGGGTGAGGACGGAATCACTTCAGAGCTTCTGAAAGCGGGTGGATCACCGGTACTTAAAGTCCTTCAGAAGCTCTTTAATTCCGCCTTGCTTGAAGGTACGACGCCAAAAGCATGGAACGGGGGCGTGGTGGTTCTGTTCTTCAATAAAGGTGACAACACCTTGCTTAAGAATTACAGACCCATCTCGCTTTTGAGCCATGTTTATAAGCTGTTTTCGAGGGTCATCGCGAACCGTCTCGAACGCAGGTTTGATGACTTCCAGCCTCCCGAACAAGTCGGGTTCCGTAAAGGCTACAGTACCATAGACCACATACATACGCTGCGGCAAGTCATACAGAAGACCGAAGAGTATAACTTGCCGCTATGTCTCGCGTTTGTGGACTACGAGAAAGCCTTCGATTCGATCGAAACATGGGCAGTAATTGAGTCTCTCCAACGATGCCGTATTGACTATCGGTACATCGAAGTGTTGAAGTGTTTGTATAAAAACGCCACTATGTCAGTCCGAGTACACGAACAGAGCTCGAAGGCGATTCCCTTAAAAAGAGACGTAAGACAGGGAGATGTAATTTCTCCGAAACTATTTACGACCGCATTGAAAGATGCCTTCAAGCTTCTGGAATGGAAAGGACTGGACATCAATATTAACGGCGAATACATCACTCACCTTCGATTTGCCGACGATATTGTGGTCATGGCAAAGTCGATGGAAGAGCTCAGCACGATGCTCGAAGGCCTCAATCGAGTCTCCCAACGGGTAGGACTTAAAATGAACATGGACAAGACGAAAATCATGTCGAATGTCCATGTCGTCCCTGCCCCAGTTATGGTTGAGAACTCAGCTCTTGAAGTTGTCTCCGCGTATGTATACCTAGGACAAACAGTCCAATTAGGTAGGTCCAACTTCGAGAAAGAGGGCAATCGTCGAATCCAACTCGGATGGGCAGCGTTTGGGAAACTTCGCAACGTCTTTTCGTCCAACATACCTCAGTGCCTTAAGACGAAAGTCTTCAATCAGTGTGTGTTACCAGTGATGACATATGGAACCGAGACGTGGTCCTTCACTATTGGCCTTATGAATAAGCTCAGAGTCGCTCAACGAGCTATGGAGAGAGCTATGCTCGGGGTTTCTCTACGAGATCGAATCAGAAATGAGGAGATACGTAGGAGAACTCAAGTCACTGACATAGCCCGACGGATTAGCACGTTGAAGTGGCAATGGGCAGGCCATATAGCGCGCAGAACGGATGGCCGATGGGGCCGAAAGGTTCTCGAGTGGAGGCCACGGCCCGGCAAGCGCAGCGTAGGACGTCCACCCACAAGATGGGCAGACGACTTGGTAAGAACCGCAGGTCGGCGTTGGATGCAGGCCGTTTCCAACCGCAGTTCCTGGAGATCAATGAGGGAGGCCTTTGTCCAGCAGTGGACGTCCTACGGCTGATATGATGATGATGATGATGATGAATCAGTAGGCTCAATTTTAGTAATAATTGGCTTGTGGTAACTGAAGTAGGGAACATATGTTTGGGATTCTATTTTATTTAAATGTCTGAAAAAACTGCATCGAATTGCAATTCTCGAATTTATTTTCGAATTTATTCTAAATCAACTTGGGCAAATCGGCGATGTATGTATGTTTGTCCGAGGATAACTTTCGAAGCGTTTATCCGATCATCGTGTAATTTTGTTTTTTCAGCTTTAGTGGAAACGGTCAAGCGGCATGTCTTATTTTCTACAGTGCATTCACATCGAAGTTCTAAGCAGATAGCGCTTAAAGAGAGGACATAAGTTATAATTAGTGTAACAAAACTTTCTTTTATATATATAGATGTACAAAAAACCTGTATACACTCAACAAAAATAATCGTCGCGACACCACACTGTTCAATGCGAAATAGAAAGACGAAACGAAAATAACTGGCTTGCTTTCTATGAGAGAAAGAGAGATACTGACAGAGAAACACGCGCACGCCGCACAGTTTACAACTATAGCAAAAAGTGTCGTTACAACTTTTGGTCTTAATTTTTTCCGTCTAGCCTATTCTATTCTATTCGCAACGCGCGATAAGGAACTTCGTTCCAAAAATAAACATTCCGACGAATTGATAACCTCCTCCTCTTTTTGGAGTCGGTTAAAAATAAAGTTGTATCTTTCATGAACAGAATTAACCCCTCGCAGGATAACATTATAAAGTACGTTATTAGTTGGATCTAATTGTCAGCCTTATAATACATCCCCAATCTTACCGTCCGCAGGCTATTGCTCGGTAATTCCCAGCGCCTTTTCAGAGGATTGTATTCGAAATCCTGGGATTACAGTTTAAGGGTCGACTTGACCCGAGAAATCTGACAGGAATGGACAAATGTCACGCGACCGTTATAACGCTGTTGACGATCAAATGTTACCGCAAAAATCTGCAAAAGGATTATCACATTTTCATCCTGCAAAAATTAATGAAGGTATCACATAAAAACAACCTTATTGTTATATTACAGTTACAAGAAACTGGGGTAAAAATAATTATATTGGAATCTATAACAAATTTAAAAGATTTTGACATCTTCCATTGGACAAACGAGCATTATTAGCTTATCTGCTAATAATGCTAACAGTACAAATAGTTTTTAGGGTTCCGTACCCAAAGGTTAAAACTGCACCCTATTACTAAGGCTGCGCTGTCTGTTTGTCTGTCTGTCCGTCTGTCACCAGGCTGTATCTCATAAACCGTGATAGTTACACAGTTCAAATATTAACAGATTATGTATTTCTGTTGCCGCTATAACAACAATTACTAAAAACAATAAAATAACTATTTAATAGGGACTAAGAACGTTAAACGTGATTTTTTTGGCATTTTTATAGATAATGGTACGGGACCTTTCGTGCGCGAGTCCGACTCGCACTTGGCTGGTTTTTATTAGACTGTAAGAGAGAGTTGACGTAAGGTTAGTTTAAGTTTAGTAGAAAATTTAAATTTAATTTAAAATTTAGGTTTTAAGTTTAGTTTTAAGTTTAGCTGTAAGGCTAAGTACAAGGTTACTTATAAATTTAGTATCAGGTTAAGTAAAGCTTAGATAGAGGTTAATCTGTTTTGATAAAATTATGTTTAGTTTTGGGTACGTTTAATATCCTAATTAAATCCAAAAATGCTCGTAAAAATATTTTTGTAGGTTGTAGGTATAATAAATAAATAAATAAATATTGCTGGACATTTCACACAGCGCTATCTAGCCCCAAACTAAGCGGAGCTTGTACTATGGGAACCAGATTACTGATAGAATACTTATATACTTTTTTTTTTGGAAATACATACTTATAATATATAGAAAAACACCCAGAAACGGAACAAATATCTGTAGAACATGCAAACATTTGTTCCGAGACGGACCGAACCCGCTACCTCCTGCGTCTCAGCCGGCTGTACGCCCACTGCGCCACGGAGGTCGTCTAAACTATGGTCGTATAAACATAGAGCGAAGCGAGATCTCCAAATCAATGGGTACCTCTTTTAGATCCATTAAAATCTCGTAACCTTATATTTAAGTTTCCAATAAATATACAAATTATAAGGGCCACGGAAAAATAAATCATTTGGATTTAAGCATCATCAACAAAATCATCTTCTTTCCCTTACAGGCAACATGTTACGCGCATGTTTTGTTTTGGCTATCCCTAAATCAGCTATTACAAAACCAATCCATCTGTTCTATAACCTCATCCTCATCATTATATCAGCCAAAATACTTCCACCAATGAACATTGCAGCCTGCAGCCAGCACCCAACGGCTCCTAGAAACCTCTAACAAGTCGTCTTCCCATCTAGTGGAGCGCCGTCCTACGCTACGCTTCCCATTTATATCTACCTCTATATCAAATAATTCCTATTTGAGTACTCGAAACCTAATGAAATTCTTCTTTTTAATATTAAATTCCAAACTTTATTCATCATCCCTTTAAAGATATTAAACCTCCTTCTTTCTGGACCCTTTTCAAATAAACAGCTTCAACCCCTCACTATTCTGTCGCGTTCGATTAAGTGGAGTCAAAAATACTGTTTAGTTACAGCTAAGGATAAAGTCAGTAGATTAACTCGTTGAACTATATTTTTTTTGTTTTTTAATTTATAATAATAATATTAACCCACCAAGCCCAACCCCACGTCCGTGCTGACCATCTATGCCACGTGAGGGGCGGACGCATGCAACGAAGTAACTAAAAAAGTGGTAAAAGTGGACGTTACAGTAATGGGCAGCCCTTTGCCGGGGAACCCGAAAAAGGTGAGTCCAACAGAAGGTACAACCTACGACCACTGAGAAGATTAAGCCGGAGCACATCACGAGCCGGCGGCGAGTGTCTCAGCAGCACGAGTGCAGCTGACGTGGGAGCAACGCGGCTAGGCCCTATTGTGGAGAGGGGCCCAAGCCGAACAGATTGGGCTGAAAAGGACCAGGAGGCCCAATCCATTACATCTTCACCAAAATCCGCTTCTCCTCAATTTCTTCCTCTCCGCCTTCTTATCTTGACTCTAGTACTAAACCTTCTTCTATTTCTCCTTTTTCACGAAGATCAATATCTTCAATGGCCGAGGACGTTGTACAGGCGACAATTGTCAGTAGTCCTGTACCCGCCAAAGCCAAAGCACGTGCGCGCAAAAAATGGACTGAGGAAATGAACAAATTCATCCTGCGCACATATTTCATAGTAACAAAACTTGAAACGGAGACTAGAGCCTACCTTACAGAGCTCCACAATAAGTTCATTCAACGATTTCCTGACATGGATGTAAGTAGACAGAGAGTGGGAGACCAGCGTAGAGCAATCATTCGTAGTAAGCTACTATCAACAACTAATGTGAATGAGATACGAAAGGAAGCAGAGACTTACCTGTTAACTAATCAACAAAATGCACAACCACCCTCCACTCAAACGCAACCCACCCAGCGAATACGCTGGACAGCTGAACAGAACGAAACAATAATCAGAGAATACTACAGAATCACACATTTAGAAACGAATAAAACAGCTTATAGAAAACCATTGCATCAATCTTTCATTAGCACATTTCCACAACTTGCTCATATCACTGAGCAAAGAGTGGCAGACCAGAGAAGGGTGCACTTGAGGGTGCACTGAGGTGCACCTGGCTTAGGCCCGTGGCTCCCAGTTATTACCGATTCTTTGAAAATCGAGTAGAGAAAATCTCTGAATACCATAATAATAATAATCTTTATTTCAGACTCATGAGGTCCATACACATTTACTACACACAATACAATACAATACACATAATTCACAATAAATCACCTTAAGTAGTTCTGGTGGCAATGCCCACCCTACGTCTATACATCTTAGAATGTATAAGCCTTTCTGCCAGACTTCTAATGATAGCGTTATTACAAGTGTCAACTTTATGCTTAGGGAAATCAATAACGACCGATAACTCTTTATTATACCAGACCAAAGTATTTACAAGCAATATTATAGTTTTTTATTATTTTTTTTACAAACAGTATCTTTTTTAGTTATGTATTTAGAAGTAGGTTATTTAATGATTATAAAAATATCTATATTTATTTGTATACATTATTTTAGTAATATAAATGCTTGTTCTGTTAGTTAATAATTGATTGACGCCGCCGTCCTCATTTGTTCACACAGATCCTGTCCATCCAAAGGTTGTCTGGAAGTGATCGCTTTTAGCGATAAGGCCGCTCATTGTACCTTTCACTTAATTGTATATTCTCTTTTGTTTGTTTTATTTTTAATAGTGTGCAATAGACATAGACAATCATTTATTTACTACATTAGCACACAATACAGTTACATTAAGCAATAAAGAAATTATCTAACTAATGTATGAAAATAGCGCTTCAACACCACAAAGGTTTGTAGATTCATATCAAACTAGCTGTCTTGGCTTTGCACGGATTTTTATCAAAATGCTTAGAGCACTTAGAGATAATCCTCTCTATCATTGAAATTCAGGATTGTACCATCCGTTCCGGAGATTAATTCTAAATACAAACAAATAAACTCACAAACTTTCACCTTTTTTAAAATATTTGTGTACAGACACGCATGAATACAGACGGCCATAACGTTACCTATTGTTTCAGGTTTATTTCAGAGCTTGTACAGTTTTTAGTATTTCTATATATCTAGAGATTGTTTGCAACAGTCTTGAAATTATTTAACTCGTTCTTATGTATTGGATAGTCGTGTAAACAATTGTATACTTGTAAATTTGTAAGAGCTTTTATATATTTTCCACATGAGCATACTTATGAACTTTTTTTCTTAGAAAAGATTCGTGTTTTTTAGTTCAATCATTATTATAAATACAGGATTTGTCACGTACCGGTTTACCGAATTGAACCGAAACATTGTCGGTCGTAACACCGATAAAACGGTACGTAATAAATCTCGATACAATCTCGAACTTATTTGAAAATCATGTGACTAAAAGAGTGTTAGATATGAATGTGGATAGAAGAGGAACGGATGGACTGTATGAAAAATGATTATGGGTGAGAAAGAAGTGACAATGGAGATGATGTCGACCCCACGTAATGTGGGAAAAGATCAGGAAAAAGAATTTATTAAAAATCAAGATAAATAAATAATATTGTTCACAAGAATATATTGAACTGTTCTAATCCTCGTTATGTTTATTGTAATTGCTGAAAGCATTGGCCAATTCTCACTAACATTATTATCTCAGCACGCAAAAGTTTCAGTTCTGTGCATCTTCATTCAAATTTTGTATGCGAGTTTTTCAAATATACCGCGTCAATGACTCGCTTTTTGAAACGTTTGCAACGACGCCATTTTGTTTTCGTCTTTGTTACAAAACACATATAAAAACAAAATGGCGTCTGTAAGTTTAACTACTGTATGTAATTTTACTGTGGTTCCATTCAATGATAAAGTTCGATCTTTGACGTTCCTCGAAGCGTGTAATACTGTTTACTACTTGAAGGTAAAAATTGCTTCCTTCTTTTTTTGTATTTACTTTGAAATAATTCAATATTGAACTGATAAGTATTGGAGTTCTGTTATAGCTCGCTTGGTTCAAACCTTTTTCACTTTTTATATGTGTTTTGGAAAATAAATATATTTTTATATCAAGTTTTTACGAGCAGGGATTGCCTAGCTTACGTGCAACATAGTTACAAAAAAAGTGTTTCTTAGAGTTGCGAAATAACGTTTAACAGCACAGTATTTTCCCCGTAAATGTTATTGTTTTATGCTAAAATTCTAATACAAACTCAGTTTTAATATTCTTTAATTTAACATTCAAGCGTAGTCTAAAAAATTCATTGATATTGCCCTGTACAAAGAAACACCAACCGCAGACAAAAAATAAACATCAAACCTTAAATATAATATGTGATTCGTTTCAGATTTGAAACGTAAACCTAGAATTTTCAGTCCAAATATTTTTTACATTCAGCAAATGAAAGTAGAGCCGCATTTTTGCCTAATCCTTTTAAAATACGGTGACGCAGCAATCCCTGACCGCCATGACAGGTATAATCGCATTCGGGTACGTTGCTTTGAATAAAGAATCTTTTAAAAATACAAATCACGTTCCAAATTTAAAATTTATACCGACAGCCAGGTCTCACCTGCACATACAGTGTGCAATTTAGAAGAGCAGAAGAATAAATTAAACAATGAATACTTGTATGTACGAGTTCCTACTAACTGAAGTAGATTTCCGAAGCGTTAGTCAAGTGAAATTTCGCCAGTTAAAATAGAATAGAATAGAATAATGCTTTATTGTACACCGGGAATACTAAAAAAAATCAATTAATGCTAAATATTATCATATGCTAACAATGGGCGGCCTTATCGCTGAAAGCGATTTCTTCCAGGCAACCTATGGATGGGAAATAATGAGCGAAGCAGTAATAGACAGCGGTGCACAGAGTATAAATTACAAATGAAGAAAAAAAATAAAAACTGTACTTATAATCCTGATACATAAATATAGATCTAAAGATTAATATATACCCAACTAATAACTTAAATCATTATGCTTACAAATCTTCTAAAACAATTAAAATAAATAATACATAAATAAATAGGTAACTCAAATGACAAGAAAGCTAGGCCTTAAGGTAATTAAGGCTAGTTAAGTTCATTTATGGTCAAAGATAAAGAAGTTCGTTTCGACGCAGAAAAATAGTTAATGCTTATAATTAACAAAATTATTGAAAGGAAAGTGATTTAATAAAAAGCTAACCATTTTACAAGCTTTTTATTAACTTGCAATGTATGTATGTTTGTCCGGGTGGAAACTTGCAAGTGAACTTTAAACCCGTTCCCCACAACCGATTGAGCTGAAATTTGGAATACATTATGTAACTTCGGTGACAATGCAATAATATGGTACGGAACTTCTGAATGGATTATATTAGGCTACTAGTGTTTGGGCTCATTTGAATCTAGCGGTTCCAATTATGAATTTTATAAAAACTTGTTTTGAAAAAGTATTTTTTCAACAGAAAACTTATTAATGCTGACGTTTCGTGTATGTCTGACTTTGACAAAATAGAGTAGTGGACCGCGTAATTAAAAACATGAAGATCTCTACAACAACGTTTAAAACTAAATCAGTATTTATCTTTCAACAAAACTTCCCGTAATAATATTATTCAAACTTTCGCGATCACTGTACATAATTATTGATTAAAACGGGTATTTATCGAGTCTATAGCCATCATAGATGGCTATAGACTCTCAGCGTCTTTGAACCCGGTGATTGCTAGGTGTGCGCGTCGTAATCGGTCGACTCAGTGCGTAGAAACGGTTAGTGTAGTGTGTCGTAATATGAACGAGGACATTTCTAATTCTGAAGACCAAGTGAGGGTAGATGCTGCAGCTACCCGCACTTCCCGACGGTAGCTCCAAGTACTCCAGTCAGCCCGAGACCATGACTGTTGCAACACAGCCGAAACGTCGGGATAACAAATAAAAAAGGTACATACGCGATAAATTCCCGTAATAATACTGGTATCGACGAAGTATTATGAAGCGGTATTTACTGCACCGGTATTCATTACAGGAACGGTATCGCACGGCTGAGTGGACACAATACGATACCTGTTGCGGCGATTGCGAGTTTAGTAAACGCGGTATCGAGATGGAGAATTTTTATCCCGTATTTTTAGTGGTAAAGATTTGCAAAGAATCTCTTTATAATTTTGATATCACACTAATATTATAAATGCGAAAGTTTTGGATGGTTGTTCGGATATTTGTTTGTTACTCAATCACGCCGTAACGTCTGAACCGATTTCGATGAAACTTGGTATATAGGTAGATTATAAACTGGGTCACGACATAGGTTACCATTTATCCGATAAATCAGTTTCTATGGGATAAAAATAGGGTGTCAAGTCAAGTTGCAACAGTGTAACGCGTACGAAGTCGCAGGCAACAGCTAGTTATTTATATTTTACAAGTAGATACAGTATAAAGGTCATTGGGCATTTTGTTCGGACATATGACCCACGGCGCACAAAAACGAAACAGGGCTAGGTATGTAGTTAAATGTATATGTTACTTAATGGTATGGGTCGCATTATTGCAGGATATGGGAGAACCGCAAAAAAAATTTTTTTAATTAATATTATAGCATTTTTAAAATAATTATTATAGCATTTTTAAATTATTATTATAGCATTTTTATAATGAACTAAGTAAAAACTATTGGCCTGACTGTAAAAATACTTTGTAAAACAGTTGTTTTGAACAATTTCCAGGAATACGAAAATAAAATCCATTTTGCGGTAATAATATTTTTATTCTGCATTATCAAAATCTATAGTTAATTCATCTAAAAAGGCTGCAGGCGCGTCTATCACGTCTTGATGCCTGGCCCATGACAGAAAGTATACGACGCTTACAACATGTGCACAGCTTCCGACAGTGCGACGGCCGTGTATACACGAGCAGTAATACTGTTGGATGCTATTTCTTCCAATATGGGTAGGATCTACTAAAATATAGGTGTAGTACTGCTTTGCACGGACGTGTCGTGACTGTATTCTGCCTCTTATCAATATCTTATTTTCAATCATTTCTTGGTGCCGGTATAGTTCGATAGTGTATACA
This sequence comes from Philereme vetulata, assembly GCA_918857605.2. Classification (NCBI taxonomy): domain Eukaryota; kingdom Metazoa; phylum Arthropoda; class Insecta; order Lepidoptera; family Geometridae; genus Philereme; species Philereme vetulata. The sequence continues at coordinate 1,108,014 of OU975484.1, read as the reverse complement.
CCATCCTCACGCATGTGCTCGTGGCAATACGATCTTGCGATTCTCAAGTGGTATGATCCCAACGTAAACAATATTAATTCGTCAAATGTAAGCCGAGGAAAGTCATCAAAATCCGGATCATTGCCATCGAGTCGCACAAACGCTACTCTCTGCCTGTTTAAATTATGGTTAATCACATATTCTGCCATCTCATTGGGTTCATTCATTCGTTCATTTATAATTCTTATGAATTGTTCCGCATACATATGGTCCTCATATGGATGGCGAGTAGCATTAATTATGGCCGCAGTTATTTTGAAGTCGACCATCATGTTTCTCATGGCAACGTTAAAATATACATGGCGGAAGATTTTAAAATCTTTCTTGAATCTGCCGTTAATGGTTTCCACTACCCACCGGATCATTGTTATTAATCTAGATTTATTAGCATCTAGTGTCGTCAGTTGTTCTCCTCTTACTCTTGTAGGCGGCATGTGAGGATTATACCCGCATTCCTCAATTTTATCAATCGAATCCCGAAATCCACGATCCAATATAAAAACATCATTAACTCTCAAGAACCCATGAATCGGAGAATCTTCTTGCATCAGGTCACGCATAATGCTTGCGTCCGAAGTAGTCGCAGTGTAAGGCCCCGTAACATCTACTATGTAGCCGTCGGTACATACTATAAGGAAGGGTTTTACTAAGTTCCAAAACTTATGAAGACTGTAAGTTTTGCGCTGGAAAAGGAAATTCGAACTCTTTTGTAGATAAATATATGTTCCATCACATACGAGAATGGCCGCCGGTTCATTATAGTTACCACCAAAAAAATGGCTTGGAATTGCAAGATTCTTGGCCACATACATACAATCTGAGAGACATACAATCTGTTATGCGATACAAACATTTTTCTTATGCTTGTACATACATTTTCACAATGCTGACAGTAAAATCTTTAGTTTTTAGTCTAATAGAATTATAGTTAGACTCACATACATACTGTTACATAACATTTTTCCTCCAGCAGATACATAAAAAAAATTTACATATTTAGAAAAGTGGAATTGAATACTTTACTTTAAAAGTGATTTGAACACTGTGCGCGAAAAAAAAAAAGTGGGTCAAAACCGCCCAATGATCTTTATTTTGTCCTTATTATAAATTTACTAGCTACCGCCCGCGACTTCGCACGCGTGGTTTGTCAATAAAAAGTAGCTTATATTTCACTATTATTGGAGTCTTCACGTCAGAGTGAACAGGTTTTTTCTAGGCAGGCGTGCTCCATCTTTGGCCACACCATCAGTTACCACCAGGCGAGGTAGAGTTCAGCCCTAGACTATAATAAAAAAATTGTAGGGGGAGTTGGGATTGGAAGGTACGTTTCTTATCCTTAGCCCGGCTTGCACAACGATCCATAAACGTATTCAGCGACTAAACATGTTTCAATTTGACGTATTTGTATGCTTTGACAACTCCTTAAATCATATTTAGCTACTAAATACGTTTAGGCATCGTTGGCAAACTCGTCCAGGTTTTAGAAATAAAGTGTCCAGATATCACAATGCATAGCACACGTTGAGTACGTATGCCCAGTTTGTCTTTCTTAACTTTTCTCAATTTTTGACGCATAAATTTGATACAAGTAGATACCAAGAATCAGTGCCGACACCTTTAAACACCTAGTTTTAGCTCATTACTTCCAACGCATAGACGTACAAAAACTCTGGATGTAAGTAAGTACAACTAGCTAAACGTGGCACACTCCAAGTGCGCTGATTCGGTCTTAAGGTGGTTCGATTCCTAAACACACGTTCAGTGGCGGTTGGCGGTTCACTAGACAACTGAACAGCAGAATTGTCTAAGCATATGCGTATCGAATTAGTTGGGTATTGTTGTCAAAAAATCAATAGAATTGCACCCGTTCATTCATAAGACATTAAAAAAACGAGTGTGCTTTAGACCACACGACTGAAGTAAAACTTTTGCTGCCGCTTGCCATCTGTTGTGGAATAGCTGAAGTTTTCATAAATCGAAGCTGGTAGATTCAAAATACGAAACGTAAATACTCTTTTTATCCATAGCAAAATGAACTCTATTATACAGCATGAAGGAGTGTTTTGTTTTGCAGTTTGTATAATTTAGGCTAATTTGGGATAGGAAATATACGACAAATCAACTGGCTATGAGAGAAAGAGAGAAAGAAAATGTGTGCTCGCACCAATCTCTCTCTCTCTCTTGCCCCTACTGTAATACACGAAACGTAACTCTCTCTCTTTCTATCTTCCCTAACTTATATCTCCCTCTCAACTTCCGTTCGCACTTTTCGTAACGCATTTACCAGCTTACTCCCCAAGTTAAGCGTGCGTAAACAAGTTTTACTTCAATAATTAAAAAAAAACACTTTAATTGAATTTTAAATGAGTGAAAGTTATGAGTGAAAATGATTTTTATGAATTTGTGTGCGGTTTTATTGATTTTTGGGATAATAATTAGTTTAGACATTTCTGCTGCTCGGTTATTTAGTGAATTTCTACTGAACATTTGTATAGGAATCGAACCACCTTAAGGCGGGGAAGTTTGAAGGGTGACGACTTTTAGGTTTTTTTAACAACTGTATCTCTACTGAAATGTAAAATATGCACAAAAAAACATATTTTATTAAAATTGAACATATAATCTACCGCTAGAAACATGATTAAAAATACTTTTCTCGATTAAAAAAATCATAAAGTTGACACTAAATTGGTATTTAAACGGTCGATACTAAGAGGGTTCTTCTTGAAATCATGTCAAATTTATACCAAAAGATAGAGCTTATTATTATCTAAGGAATTGTGAAAAACAATATGTAATTCAGATATTATTAATCTCTGTGAAAAAAAACTATCAAAATCTACTCGTTCAGGCCCTTGCGCCGGGTAGCCAGTGCCCGTCGAGACGTCTTCGAGATCGGACGCACGCCGTTTGTCTCCCAAAAATTCCCCCGCGTTTCAAATTAGTGCAGTGCAGATACGTTTAGATTGGCGGGGCCAGAGGTAGCGTAAAATACCTAAAGTTCTGAAACAAGCCCGCCTTAAATACGTTCTTCGCGCACACATTTGCAATTCTCGAGCCGATCGGCGCCATTGCGCGACAGCACCGTATAGCTACGCACACATCATTTAGGGAGCAATATGGGGTCGATCGGTCCGTCCAGAGTTTTCGCCCGTGTTTAAAGGTTACCTAATTTCTGAAAAAACCCAGACACGGCAGTTATTAATAGCCATACCTAAAATCATTAAGACGTCTGCCGACCTCAAAGAGATTTTATGGATCATTTAGCGTCAGGCTATTTGCTATGAATGATTTATTTTGGTTCGTTTGAATCATTTCGCCACGGTAAAGATATTAAACAGTACCCTGACTCGGTCATTTCTTTGGGTTATTTAATGATTGGAGCATGTATTAGGCTAAATTTATATACAAAACAGTTCGACGACAAGACATACTGGCATTTAGAGAGTAACAACTAAATTAACTAGTGGTTCTCCCCGAACTGCGATCTCGCGAGTCTCCCAAAACAAAAAAAATATTCTTAGAGCAACTCGCGCAACGAAGCCTGAACGTATTTAGTAGCTAAATATGATTTAAGGATTTGTCAAAACATACAAATACGTAAAATTTAAACATGTTTAGTCGCTAAATACGTTAAGGGTTCGTTGTGCAAGCCGGTCTTAATCTTTAACTAATAAAATAGTGCCACGAAATAAATAACCATATTACTTGACCTACAGTTTCATTCAAATTACAGTTAACGGGAGTTCATGTATTATGGTAAAAATGGGGTAGAAAATGCAGTAATTCTAGATTTCAGATTTTTTCCTATGTTTGTGCCACTAAAGATACACGCTTACCAAATTTCAGCACTGTGGGGTCACTGGTGTACCCTGTGAATTTTGTCAAAGTTCAGTTTTTATTATGACTAATAACTTAAAAACTACAAGGTTTAAACTAAACACAAAAACGGGGTCGAATTCTACTCACAAAGACCTTTTATTTTTAGACGTGCTATTTGACCGGATAATCCCATTTTTTTTACCCCTCTTGAACCCAATCTCAACAACCCCACCACATTTTTAACTCATTTTGTCACGCCAAAATTGTGCTATCCCTACCTACCTATATACCAAATTTCACTATGATCGGATAAACGCTTCGAAAGTTATCCACGGACAAACAAACATACATACATACAACGCCGATATGCCTAAGTTGATATAGAGATCTCGCTTCGTTCGATCAATAATGATGCCTTTACTGTTGCCCTGCTGTCTGTTTTAATTGAAAAGAATAGCAAGTCAGACCAACGCTTACCTAATACAGAAAGCGTGCGTGTGTGTGTGAACATTGAAAGTTATATCGTAGTTTATCTACTGTTTAGCTCTATATCGTAATTCGTTCGTTCAAATGGCGGATATGATGCATGCCGTCTATTTTGATGTAAACTGGAAATATTTCGTAATAGTTTTATTTCTTTGTACATTTCAAGAATGAGGTTTAATTGTGCAGAGACGGATAAACAGACATGAGTTACGCTTCCTAAACCAGTTCTGTACTACATTATCATTTGATACTTTGATCTTAGAAAACGATTCTATAAAGGAAGTACCTAGTTCTAGATGAAATTTGACATATTTTTATTTTAGACATAGACATAGACAGACATTTATTTGCTACCATAACACACACAAATTCACACAATACAATCAAAAGGTATAACATCAAAGAGAAAGCAGAAGAGAACACAGAAAATACAACAAACATAGAAACAATAGAATGAAATAATAAATTTACAATGTAGTCAGGGAAAAATTAAAAACAGGCAAGTAAGTGCTACTGCAGCAAATGGATTCCAGCTCAGCATTATGCCTCGCCACCGATCGACAGCTCGGCGCTGTTATTCTGCAGAAACCTTTTTTAGGCAAGTCATTAGAACTCGTAAGAACGAATGTGTTTTCATACAATTATGATAGGCTTAAATAGATAGTTATGATAAGTAGATAGAAGAAATAAATATATTATGTAAGGAATAATCATAATAATGTTAAGAAATGTTAGAGTGTAAATTATAAATAATAATACGAATAAATATAAATATACTAGAAATTTTACCCTCGCGTCAGCAAGTGAACGGCGTTATATAACAATTTGTACCAGACAACCCAATTTTTTGTTCTTTAAATGACACAAAATTTCTATTAAATGTTTCCTATAATGTTTTTTAAATGTAAATTATGATTTTAGTAGTCGAAAAGGTGGCGGTATGTTATTCCAACACTTGGTTGGCTGGTACCGAAAACTGCCCCTAAACGCTACAGTTTTATGCTTACTATAATGTGGCAAGTCACGGGTTGGTCTCGAACTGTACTTAGTCTTTGATCGGTCAAGCTTGGCGTACAAATACTCTGGCATCTCAGATATCATGACACTATGTACCATTACTCCTAGATGTAAATCTCGAATGAATTGATGTTGAGTAATTCATGTATTCTTACCTTATGGTTGAAAATAGTCTGCAGCGGTTTGACTATTACATACGAGCGTATCTATTAGAGCAGATAAATATCAAACTGAGAAAGGACTGATACCTACATTTTTGGGGTAATAACAAATAAAAATATATAAATTGGGCGGGACGAAACAGAACTACTTACTGAGTTCTGCGAGAACAGTAGACCTCGCGATCTCGAAATTACTTCAAAAAGTAATTTGCGCAACAAAATAACAGAAGAAAGTTCAATTTAAAATCGAATTTCAGGCGTTTAAATGTTACAATATGCTTACCTATGTAAACTTTTGAACAAAATATTGGTATAAGTTTTAGAGATTACTCGCGTTTCCTTGGTCCTACGAGGTCTAATCTGATGCTTACGGGTTCGTCTCGTGAAGGCGGAGAGGACTGTGCAGTCTGATTGGTGTATATTTCTCACAGCGCTATCTAGCCCCAAACTAAACATAACTTGTACTATGGGAACCAGATAACTGATACAATACTTATATACTTTTTTTTGTAAATACATACTTATAACATATAGAAAAATATCCAGACTCGAAACAAATGTTTTCCGAAAAAAATTCAAAAATTGAAATCCGTCCATATATAACAGCAAACTTCTCCCCTTTTCCCTTCCTCTCCCCGTTTTAGAATGTTCCTTAGAGTGCCTCTTTAAATTTGATTGAAATCCGTCGATAAATAACGCTACAGCAAACTTTCCCCTTTTCCCAACAATCAAAAATCGCGATCGACAAAATTTAATATATCAAGAAATTTGTGAGCCAATTTTTGTCAAAATCGGTTGAAAAATGCGACTTGTAGGTGAGAACAGACAGACAGATAGCCGAAAAAAAGCATTTTTGGCCAGTCTCGAAACTACGATGCTTCGCTCGCTCGGTCAATAAGGCTGAAACATAAGTTTAATAGTAGTGGGTAAAAAATGTAAGCTGAAAACCAAACAGTGCCATTATTTTCACAAATTAGAAATATTTTAAAATCATAAATATTTAATAACAGACGTATTATACAATTACTTAAATGACTATAAAATATATGAGAAACACTTGAATCATCTACAGACCGTTGCAAACGATCTATAGATAGCTCAACTGCTCCAGATCACTACCAGGCGGAAGTGTCTCCAAGACATTGGCTGCATGACCCGCTGAGCTGAACTGCAATGCTTATGCGTTGACCCAGATAAGCGCCAGATCACACGTCAATCTGACACCCAGAAGCGCAATAGACCCCGGTACCCCATGGACCCAGGGTCTTTTTTTTAAACTAAATAGATCTTCGATTGACCACAACCTCACCTGATGGTAAGCGATGATGTGGTCTAAGATGAAGCACGAAGATCTAGAAGAAACCTCTTCGCTCTTTTTTTATATATATTATAGGCTTGCGTTTGACCACGATCTCGCCTGATGGTAAGCGATGATGCAGTCTACGATGGTACACGCTTGCCTAGAAGAAACCTATTCACTCGCGACTTAAAGATACCCAGGTTGTAGCTATCTGGAAACACAGGTCTCGACCCCAAATAGCCATTTGTGTGTTTTGGATTGTCTTGATATTTCGGAACGGTTGCATGCGCCACGATCACGGGATAAACTGAAGCCCTGGGATACCCACAAACTTACAAATCATGGTAGTGGGTTCGATTCCCGCCGCGGAACAAATGTTTGCATGATCTACAGATATTTGTTCCGGATCTGGTTGTTTTTCTATATCTTTTAAGTATGTATTTACAACAAAAAAGTATATAAGTATTCTATCAGTTATCTGGTTCCCATAGTACAAGCTCTGCTTAGTTTGGGGCTAGATAGCATTGTGTGAAATGTCCAGCAATATTTATTTATTTATATTTATGGTATCGCTCAGCGAACCGAGAATGGCTGGAGGAGCTATTGGTCCATGGTAGATTTAATGAAGGGTAACCTTCCTCTTTGGCTCAAATGAAAGTTGATGGACGTATGCATCCTCCCCGTTCTAACGTATGGTGCGCAGACCTGGTCTTTGACTAACATCCAAAAGTATAAACTCAAGGTTTGCCAACGTGCGATTGAGTGCAGCATTCTCGAATTCAAGCGTATTGACCGCATTCGTAACACCGAGCTGCGCTCGCGAACACACATCGTAGATGTAGCTAAGAAAGCCGCAAAACTCAAGTAGGGCTGGGCTAGTCATTTATGCCGTATGTCGGGTGTTTAGTGTGCTAAGCTCACCACTCACCCGACACAGCCCGAAGACTTTTTTTTTATACAACTTATATGGCAAACGAGCATGCAGTCCACACGCCGTGGCAGACCAAAGAAGTGATGGAGGGATGAGCTCATTAATTTCCGAGCGGACGGGACCACCTTAGCGCTTGAAAGAAGTGTCTATAAAAAATGGGGGGAAACCTTTGCCCAGCAGTGGGACACAGTGGGCTGATAATAATAATATTTATGGTAAATATCCCGTACTTAGTGAAATAATTCATAACCAATATAGCTTCATAAGTTATGCCATACTTTTATTATAACACATCCATCCAATTCTATCAATAGTTGAAAACATATTGCCAGCAGTTTACCAATAGATATAGCAAAATCTATTCAACCCACATCGCCACGACCAAAGGCACTCGCTACCAATAATTCGGTCCAACTTCCCGATACTATCATGTTTTATTCAACTGAAAACAAAGCATTCCAATACACATGCGATATAAACAGCGCACATACAAACAGATATAAAGGTTAAGTCATAACTTCGGATCGAGCTGAGCGGATATTGACTGGCTTTGTATACGCAGACGCTCCTATCTGAGGGCGTTTACACTCAACTGTTTTCACTATTAGTATGTTAGCTTATTTTCGTCCAGAATACCTCATTGTCTTATTACAAAAGTCTTATCAGTGTGTAACAAATGGAACAGAAACCGCTCTTACCAGAAAGCTTAAGGTCGCTAAGCGAGCTTTTTTTTGATGTGAAACATATATTGACGCACCTTGGGGGTAAAACCGGCACATGCGTCTAATATATTTAGAGTAAGATGGATGTAATATTTTATTTATTATTAATGATACACGACATCTTACTGGAGGTAATTCTCAAAATTCAAAAGTAGGAATATAATAAGAAATAGTTTGCCGTCACTGTTAAGATAAACTGTTTTATTTAATTACTAGCTGACCAATCCGCAGCTTCGCACGCGTAGTTTTTTAATAAAAACATTACCCTCCTTTTCCGCAGTTGGGTAAAAAGTAGCCTATGCCACCCGGAGATAGTGTAGCTTCCCAAAAGTGAAAGAGTTTTTCAAATCGGTCCAGTAATTTCGGAGCCTATTCATTACAAACAAACACATCTTTCCCCTTTATAATATTACGAATTTTTTTGTAGATATTGATAGGTTCTTTAATATAGTAAAACATACTTTTATTCTATAATCAATAGTTTCCGCAGCGCATGCGACGAAAGACGTTTTAGGGCACTTTTTTACACCTTGGGTTACGTTACTTAAGTTTTATTAAGGATCCCTAATTTTTTTCAAGCAATAAATATAGCCTATGTCACTCAGGGTGAATGTAGCTTTCCAATGGTGAAAAAATTTTTGAAAACGGCACAGTAGTTTTTGTGTTTATTCATTACAAACATACACACAAAAATACAAATCTTTCCTCTTTATATTATTAGTATAGATAAATTCTTTCAATACAATCGATATGATAAGACGATCATATGATGAGACGAAAACATTTTTTTTTGGGTTTGATATCGCTCGCTTCATGGCATTGTGGCCCGAAATATGACTTATGGAAATATCTATCTATACTATACTTAATTTCAATTACTAATATTATCACACTAATATTATATATGTGAAAGTTTGGATGTTTGTTTGTTACTCAATCACGTCGTAACGGCTGAACCGATTTCAATGAAATTTGGTATATACGTAGATTATACATAGGACCTGGTACCGAGGTGGTAACCTTGATTACCACATAGGCTACCTTTTATCCCACAAATCAGTTTCCATGGGATAAAAATGGGGTTTCAAGTCAAGTTGCAACAGCGAGTTCAGCTTTATTTCTAGGTTACCTACACATATACTAGTATAACGCGTACGAATTCGAGGGCAACAGCTAGACTGATTCTTAACTTCAATTACTAATATTGTAAGAAATATAAGATTTAGGTAGGTAGGGTTTAGGTAGGTATAGGTTTAGGTAGGTAGGGTTTAGGTAGGGTATCAACATAGACGGCCGCAAAACATCACATTCACGCTTTGCTGACGACCTTATGCTCATAACAGAGAACGTTGAAGATCTCCAGGGAATGCTCGCAGACCTTCAGCAAGCTTCAACAAAAGTGGGTCTTAGGATGAACATGTCCAAAACCTAACATAATCGTAGGTAACTGCCCAATAGAAGCAGTGGACAACTACATTTATCTTGGACACTGTTGATCCTTTGACTCACTTTCCCAGAAACAATTTCGAGACGAGTCCAGCTAGGATGGGCCGCCTTTAGTAAGTTAGAAGACATCCTATAGTCTAAAATCCCGCAATGCCTCAAGACCAGGGTGTTTAACCAATGTGTCCTGCCCATTCTTACTTACGCTTCCGAGACATGGCCGCTCACAAAGGGTATTCCTTTGTGCATAAGATTAGAGTAGCTAAACGGGCAATGGAGCGCGCCGTGCTCGGTATATCACTCTTGGACCACATACCCAATGTAGAAATCCAACGTCAGACAAAGGTTGCGGACGTGGGTATGAGGATCGCAGGGCTGAAGTGGAGATGGGCTGGACACTTGGCTAGGAGGGATGACGGGCGTTGGACGAAGGCGATTACAGAGTGGTGGCCAAGGTATGCTCGTAGAGCACCCGCCCGTCGAATGATATTGAAAGCGTAGCTGGGTGTCAATGGATGAGACTCGCAAGGGATCGGAAAGAATGGCGTAATAAAGAGAAGGCCTATACCCAACAGTGGGTGCAAACGGGCTGAGATGATGATGTGATAAGATTTAGATATTATAATTATGTTAATTATTTAGTTAATGATCTGGATTTTTTTATGCACGTACAATGCAAGCGAAGCCATAGTAGTACCTTATAATCAATTCAAAGGTGGCATCGAGTAAAAGTACCGATTTGTAATTCATTTAGATTAAGCTATTTTTACTACGTCCATGTATCGCATCGATAAATCGTATCGGACGCTGTCTTCACCATCAATAACCATAGGTACCAAGTAATATGCAATTAAATTCACAACACACAACATCAATCGTTACTCCATTGATACAGAGCTCGAAATTGCAAATCAACAGGCGATGTTTCGCAAAGACTACATTTTCAGCATTTGATAGACTTTCATTAGGTGTGTAATTGTTTTTCCATCGGTTCTTCCGATCGAAGGAAGTTTGTTCTGTTACCTGCGTTAATCTACTACCTTTTACTTCCAATTTGCTGGTCGTACCTTATGTCTGATTTTTCTCTCTTATTTACTAAGTTTAGTAAACTTACGAACTGTTTGTTTACTCGTATTGATTCTGTTTTGTGTGGGGTGCCGTTTGTTTTCGTAATTAAATGGCACATAGTCCGAGCAGAACCGCACGACAAAATAAAACCTTTTTTATGTTATTTGTGGGGAAACAGGCTTACGGCCCACTTGATGGTAAGCGGTCGCCGTCGCCTATTGACACCGGCAACACCCGGGGTATTGTCGATGCGTACCCTATACTGTAGAAACCTCTTTACATTTCTCTTGAAGCGTGCCATATCGTAGCCTAATGGAAAAACCTCAGATAGTACCTCATTCCACATCTTACAAGTATGGGGTATAAAGATCGCGTGAATCGTGTGGTGCGCGACACCCAATTGTGCGCGATATGTGGATGAGCTTTATTACGTTGTCGAGTAGTGCAGTGGTAAAATCTCGATGATGGGATGAAATCAAATAGCTCCTCAGAACATTCCCCATTATACAGGCGGTAGAATACAATTTTTGGTTAAAAACTTCTTATTTCCTTACATATAGGTGATTTTTGCTTTGCGTATGCGTTAATAAATATCGTCATACAAAATCGGGTTTTTGAAAATGTTTTACATACAGCTCTGGTAGACCTAAAGTTTAGTTAGCTAACGTGTATTACTACTATCATATTATATTCTGTTTACCTTAACTTTCTATGACGCTCATGCTAAAGTTTTTCATCCGGGTTTTGACGTCACTTGCCCGGGATTTTTCTAAGAAACACCCAAATGTAAGCGGTTTAAGATTGATATTTTTTTTTACATCCTGTGTCATCCCGCTGCTGGGCAAAGGTCTCTCCCACTGTCTTCCAGGACTTTCGCTCGCGTTCCAAATTCCACCAATCTGTCTCGAAGGCATCGAGATCGTCACGCCAGCATCTACTAGGCCTTCCTCGGCGCCGTCGCCCGTCTTCAGGCACCCACTGCGTGACGATCGTTGCCCATCTGTCCGGGTGCATTAGTCTTACGTGGCCCGCCCAATCCGATTTTAGCCTGGCAGCCTTATTTCCCGCATCAGCAGTGCCGGTATTTAAACGCAGCGTGGTGTTACGGATTCTGTCAATCGTCTTTACTCCAAGCACGCTGCGCTCCATTGCTCTTTGGCAAACCTTGAGTTTGGATTTTTGAGCCTCGGTTAAAGACCATGTTTGGGAACCATAGGTAAGGACGGGTATATACACATGTCGATGAGTTTGCGCTTTAGTGACATAGGAAGGTTTCCCTTCATCAGCTTTTTCATGGACCAGTAGTTCTATCATATATTCAAAATATTTTTTATAAACTTAATAAAAGTATATTGTTCAGCAAAGAGGATTAAATCAGTGTCAGAATACCATAAATCACATAAATAACATAGCGTATTATTAATCTCCAAGTAAGCACAGACAGGCTGATTCGGATCTCATACATACATATAAATATTACATCACAAATGTGGGAACGAATGACGCCCCATCTGTTGACAAGAGACGTACCAATTATTCTCGAAACTCTCGATTCAGCGAATACATTCATCATCATCTTCAAACTAAAGCAGTCCACTGCTGGCGTAAAGCAGTCCACTGCTGGCGTAGGTCTCCCCCAAGGTGCGCCACTAAATCCGATCTTCAGCACTAAATTCATTGCCTATTAAGTACCTATCTAAATGTAAAAAATAAAAGCTACGTGGTCGTTTTCTGTTTTTTGAGATACACTCGGTGGTGGATTTTTGCCCACAACTCCTCCGACATGCGGCAGACATGGCCCGCCCAGTCTCACCTTGGTGGCCAACGTCCGCGATTTGTGTTTGGGAGCGCCGTTCACTGTTTCCAATGCGGTCTGTTAATTTGATTCCTAATACTGCGCTCCATGGCTCGCTGACAAACCCCGAGTTTGGACTTTTGTTGATACGTCAAAGACCAGATTTGAGCGGAGGTAAGGATGGGGAGAATGCACGCGTTCATGGGCATACGTTTGAGTGTGAGTGGAAGGTTACCTACATCATGTTTTTCATGGCGCAATAGCCCTTTTAGGCGTTTTCTGTGCGTCTTGTAACTTCAGCATCTTGCCTGCTCTGGAAGGATACTATTTGGAAAGCTGGACCACACAAGCGCATGATAGAGTAGAGTGGAAGGAAGAAAATAAATAAATAAATATCTGAATGACACTGAATAGACGATTACAATTTTTTAATAGATTTTTTAAAATATTACTTAAGGTTACATAATTTCATAGGCAAATTTGATTGTAAAGGAAAATAGTGACCGCGTTCCAATATAAATTTAAAAAAATCCTGGATGGACCAGCGAGTTTTCTTATTTGTGTACATATGTATTATTATGCAATTAACATAGTTTTTCATATGAAAGAAATTATATTAAATTGTTTGCTTAATCTTCATCAGAAAATGGTACTTTTAAAAAAGAAATTGCGTTTTTTCCTCACGCATACCATCGCCTCAATACTGCATTCCAATAGTAAGGCCCTTCAGTCAGTAATTCAATACGGCTTGATTTATGATATGGAAAGCAATTTCTCTTCGTTATGTCCGAACCATTTTTCGGTATGTTACCAGATACACTCGCCTTTTCCAGCCAGAGATGGATGGCCCACGAACCGTTATGATGCTTCAAACTTAATCCGCGCTACCTTGAATTTTTAATAAGCTACATTCTATGTTGTGGGCGTGTGGTGGATTTTCAAGTTAAATTGTTTTAGTTTGTATTAAGCGCTCAAACGTCAAATGTAAAAAGTTTTAGCATTTAATGTTAAACCACTACACAAATACACCGACCTCGCCGGCGAGGTCGACGAGTCCCTTCAGTTTCCGCCTACACGAGGTACAGAGATGTACCTAGGCGTTTATTCCTATCCCCACCCTGGCAACGGCTCAAGCCGAGGTTCGTACCTAAGTGGAGTCCTTGCGCTAGTTGCCTTATAAAAACTTACTAGGCTGAGCGACATCTACGCTCACCAACATTTCGGTTAAGCTGCATCGGCCTCAGAGGCCAACAGCGAGTAAGTCCTTCAGAAGAAATAAATAAATTAATAGGTACACACGGCTACACATCAAGCTATACATTTCCAGTATAAGCTGACCTCTCATTCAACGAAAAGCCTACACAATGCGAGGTCAGCTTATACTGGAAATTATAGCTTGATGTGTAGCCGTGTGTACCGGATTTTAAAATACGGTCTACTCTGTAAACTAGAGGTGAGAATAATGCTGTTCCATACAGCTAGGTATATTTTGTGCCTATAGTATTTGTTTCTTAGTGAAAGGTGCATATAAATAAATAAATATTGCTGGACATTTCACACAGCGCTATCTAGCCCCAAACTAAGCATAGCTTGTACTATGGGAACCAGATAACTGATAGAATACTTATATACTTTTTTTTTGTAAATACATACTTATAATACATAGAGAAACAACCAGACCCGGAACAAATATCTGTAGATCATGCAAACATTTGTTCCGCAGCGGGAATCGAACCCGCTACCTCGTGCGTCTCAGCCGGCTATTCGCCCACTGCGCCACGGTGGTCGTCATATATGGTATTTATTTTTTTTTGTATTTAAACACTATTAGTTTATTTATTGATACCAGCAATAATAATATAACACAATAAAGAAAACTAAATAATATTCAAACGGTGTCTCTTTTTATTTTATGAATTAATGAAGGTTTTCTATAACAAACAATGAGAAATAAATAATAGAACAAACACTTAAAAATCACAATCGACAGAAATATCCCTAAAAAGTTAGATTTTTGTACGAAGACTCATAAGTGAAAACGGTAGACCACATCATCGCTTATCATGGTTGTGGTGAAAAGGTACATAAAACAAAATATTTCTAAAATAAAAAAATAAATGAAGAACAAATGTGTTTAAAAATAAAGTCATATCAACACAAACAAAATGTCCACTACCCCAAAACCTTTTGTATTTATAGAGATATTTAATTTTTCCATCCCCCGTTTTGTAGCGAAAAGGTAAACAGAACGTATGTTGCATACGAATAAGGCTTCATCACCGATTTGGCGGTAATATATTTGGCAGATCGTGCCTCGCATCGCAATGCCTCCGTGAGGACATTCCGTTATTTTGGAGTGTATTGACATCTGCCAATAGTATTGAAATGTTGGTGAAATCTGTCAGAATCTCCCCCAACAATATGCCGCTGACGCTTGCGGTGGATTATCATTTTAGCCGAAGGATGTTTCTGTTGCACATATACCTCCATTGGGATATCAAGAACGACCAATTATGCGCATACATGGAGCCAATGGGTTTTAGCCCGGCTTGCACAACGATCCCTAAACGTATTTAGCGACTAAACATGTTTAAATTTAACGCGTTTGTGTGATTTAACAATTCTTTAAATCATATTTAGCCACCAAATACATTTAGGCATCGTTGTCCAAGTCGCTCTTAGCAGCTTTTTGTCTATTCATTTTTACGTAGTTAGACTGTCTTCCAGACCGAAACGTAACTTTTTTTTAACAGTGTAGATATTATCCAATTAAAGATTAACATAAATAGTTATTAAATATCAGTTTTGGTAAACCTTTGTAACGATTAGTTTTTTATGTTTTACTAGCTGACCAATCCGCAGCTTCGAACGCGTAGTTTTTAAATAAAAACATTACCCTCCTTCTTCGCAGTTGGGTAAAAAGTAGTCTGTGTCACCCGGAGATACACTATCTCCGGGTGACACAGACTACTTTTTACCCAACTGCGGAGAAGGAGGGTAATGTTTTTATTTAAAAACTACGCGTTCGAAAAAAGTAGTCTGTGTCACCCGGAGATACACTATCTCCGGGTGACACAGACTACTTTTTACCCAACTGCGGAGAAGGAGGGTAATGTTTTTATTTAAAAACTACGCGTTCGAAGCTTCCCAACAATGAAAGATTTTTTTAAATCGGTCCAGAAGTTTCGAAACCTATTCAATACAAACAAACTAATCTTTCCTATTTATAATGTCACTATTTTTTTTGTAGATATTGATATGTTCTTTATTATTGTAGAACATACTTTTGTTCTATCATCAATAGTTTCCGCAGCGCATGCGACGAAAGACGTTTTAGGGCACTTTTTTACACCTTGGGTTACGTTACTTAAGTTTTAGTGAGGATCCCTAATCTACTAGCAATAAATATAACCTATCTCACTCAGGGTGAATGTAGCTTTCCAATGGTGAAAGAGTTTTTGAAATCGGCAAAGTAGTTTTAGATTTTATTCATTACAAACATACACACAAAAGTACAAATCTTTCCTCTTTATAATATTACTATAGAAGTATAGATACAGAATACTTGCAAAGTTAATACTTGTAGGCATACAAGCCTATCTGTCTGTTCGTCTGTCATAGTAATAGAGTCTAGTTAGCGCCGTTTCTTTATCCCGAACCCTGAACAATATGCAAATTTGCACAATAAAATTAGCGTCAGGTCTTATTTTCCCCAACGAATTAAAAGCTCGCTGTTAAAAAAAGTAAATCTAATCCAACACAAGTGTACACAAGAACTTGAATATATTATTTTAACTATTTCAATTAAAGCCAGTTCCTTGGTCCAACTCGTCTTTGTGGACAAATGTCGCAGTTATCAGCTGCCTAGTTAACTTGCTTTGGTTTCTGAAAATAGACGTTGCGATGAAGTGAGTGTATGGCGAGCATAAGTAAACGGTGCATTCGTCACTTGTCTAACTTGAGAGTTATTTTTTCTAGAACATTAAGATGGAAAACAGCTCAAGTGGGATTGGGCCGGCCACGTCTGTCGCATGCCCGAATATCTATGGGAAAAGATAATATCTGATTGGGTCCCTAACGCAACAGGCCCACGCGGCAGACCACCACGGAGATGGATGTGCATTTACCAGACTGGCCCACTTCAGCAGGGGACAGAAAAAACTGGAAAGAAGGGAGGGAGGTCTTTGCCCTGCAGTGGGACAACACAGGTTAAAAATAAATAAAAAATTATATTAAGATGTAAAAGCTTATGAATAATATAAGATAAGATAAGATAAGATAACTCTTTATTGTACACCAAAGTAAAATACAGAACATAAGTCTTAAAAATAGATTTAGTACAATGGGCGGTCTTATCGCTAAAAGCTATCTCTTCCAGACAACCTTTGTATGGACAGTATAAAAATGTAACACATGACGGCGGTGCATCTATATAAATTTAAAAACATATCTACATACTATAAACCTAAATTACCAGTAATAACACAAATTTAATTTAAATAAGCAACTCTAAAAGTGGTTCTGATGAATTAACAAGCAGCTACAACTTCAACACAAGGACAGATAATGGGTGTGCACTTTTGTTTTAAAATTACTAATAGACTTGGATGTTCTTATAAAGAGGGGCAAAGAGTTCCACAATCGTACGGCTGTTACAGTGAAGGATCGACTATAAAACTCTGTCGTATGGACAGGAGTTTTAAGTTGGAGGGAATCTGAAGCAATTCGCAAATTGCGATCATTAGCCTGGTGGAGAAACTCAAAAGATAGAAGGGAGAAGAAGGGTTAAAAAGGATGTTATACAAAAGGGACAGTATGTGTGCATTCCGGCGAAGACGGATGGAGAGCCACTTGAGCTTTGTGCGAAAATCAGAAATATGGTCATACTTGCGCAAGCCAAATATGAACCGAATACAGAGGTTTTGAAGGCGCTCAAGTTTGCTCAGTTGGGCTTCAGTGATGTCAAGATAGCAGGCGTCGGCGTAGTCCAGGATTGGAAGTAAAAGGGTCTGTGCAAGCGTAACCTTGGTAGCAGTCGGCAAGAAGTTACGAAGTCTCCGTAAAGATCCAGATGATGCAAATACCCTGCAGCTAATTTCATTGATACAGGGAACCCAGATTAAACAGGTATCCATCTGTATTCCTAGATTTTTCACTGACTGGGTGATGTCTATAGGGGTTCCGTCAAAAACTATGGATGGTAGTTGTGCAAAATTGATTTTGGAGATCTGTATGGAGCTACCAATTATAATGGCCTGTGTTTTGTTTGGGTTGACTGTAAGGCCAAAGGATTTACTCCAATATAATGTGGGCCATTTTCATGTTCCCTCTCAAAATTGTATTAATGGCTCTCCTGATGTAATGGTAACCATCACCTTCAAAAAACCATTGCCACCTTAGGAACGTGCTCTACGAAGCACTGTCTCCATCAATTTGAGGCATAGAAGTGTAAGGCCTCATGTGCCTATATTTTCACCGACCTAACCTGCTGTTCAGAGAACTTCTATGAAATATTTTTTGTGATTATTTTAAATTTAAAATCCATATTCTTTTAAATTAGTATTTAAGACTATGAACTACGGCGAGCGTTAGTTATAAAGCGTCTTATGAAAGCTGTATATTTTTAAGTTTCACTTAAACTGAGTCCCGCTATTGTTATTTATTATCCAGATTGCATCGTTTAACTTTTAAATATACTTAAAGTTACATCATCATCCGCTATAGATCGTCCACTGCGGAACATAGGCCTACCTCATAGATTACAAATAAATAAAATGCCTATGTATTTCTCAACTTAAAAATAAACAATTGTTGTACTACCTAAATGTATGAAATTACTTAAATAAAGTTAGAACCCCTGTTGGGTAAAGGCCTCCTCCAGCGTTTTCCATTTGTCGCGTTCGCCTGCTAGTTCCGTCCAGTTTTGTGCAACTTTTCTTATTCCGTCGGACCATCGTGCAAGGGGTCTTCCTATTCTTCTTTTTCCTGTTGGCCCTTTCCATGTTGTTACTCTATTGGCCCACCTTTCTTTTTTCATTCTCGCGGCATGACCTGCCCATAGATTACAAAAGCGACCGATATTGTGCGGCCTGCATCAAACTCTTGACCGGCTTGTCACTAGACCTGAAAGACTCGGGCCGCATTTGTTGAAGCTTTTTAGGGTTATGTATTCGTCATGTCTGTCTGTCTGTCTGTCCGTCCGTATACCACAGCCACTTTCTTCCGAAACTATAAGAACTGTTGAAACTTGGTAAGTAGATGTATTCTGTGAACCGCATTAAGGTTTTCACACAAAAATAAAAAAAAATCAATACATTTTAGGAGTTCCTCATACCTAGAACTGAAACTCAAAAAAAAATTTTTCATTAAACCCATACGTGTAGATATCCCATCTATGGATATGTCTTCTGAGGTTTTTAATATCATTTTTTTCTAAACCGAATAGTTTGCGCGAGAGACACTTCCAAAGTGGTAAAATGTGTCCCCCCCCCCCTGTAACTTCTAAAATAAGAGAATGATACAACTAAAAAATATATATGATGTAAATTACGATGCAAACTTTCACCGAAAATAGGTTTGAACGATATCTAGTAAGTAGTTTTTTTAATACGTCATAAATCTTAAACCGCAATTTACCTTTCAATTCAATCAACTCAAATAAAAAAAATATATATAAAAAGTTACAACGAATTACAAGAACTTTTATATTATGTTATCTACTGCTACGAAACCCTTCATGGGCGAGTCCGACTCGCACTTGGCCGCTTTTCTACGTCAGAGCCTTTTCACGCTCGTTCCTGA
This sequence comes from Philereme vetulata, assembly GCA_918857605.2. Lineage (NCBI taxonomy): Eukaryota > Metazoa > Arthropoda > Insecta > Lepidoptera > Geometridae > Philereme > Philereme vetulata. The sequence goes on along the minus strand of OU975484.1, from coordinate 1,088,429 downwards.
AATGTGTCCAGAAGACCTTATTATGTAACATATTATCATATGACGACATATTTATATTATCCGGGACACAGTGGGCGCATAGCCGGCTGAGACGCAGGCACGTTGCGAGTTTGCTTCCCGCTGCGGGAGAAATTATTTTTCTTAAACTGGACAGATCTTGGTTTGACCTCACCTGATGGTAATCGGTGATGTGTTTTCATGGTCTATATTGCCAGATATTTGTTCCGGGTTTGGGTTTTTCCTATATGTTATAAATAGGTACATATTTACAAAAAAAAAATTATTTAAATATTCTATCAGTTATTTATTTATTTATTTAATACTTTATTGCACAAAAATACAAATTACATGTACAAAAGGTGGGCTTAATGCTAATAGCATTTTCTACCTGCCAACCTCAGAGGTAACAAAAAAGGTTGGCGTGCTAACTTTTAACAATATTAATGTTTATTAAAAAAAAAACAAAAGAAACACAAATTACAATAAACTCCGATTACAGTTAGAATAAATACATAAACCTACTTGATATAACAATAATAATACATAGAATATATATATATGAGAAATATAACAAATATATATATATATATATATATATATATATATATATATATATATATATATATATATATATATATATATATATTTATAGATATAAAACAAAAAATACTATTACATACAACACACATAGTTATCTAGTTCCCATAGTACAAGCTCTGCTTAGTTTGGGTTTAGACGGCGCTGTGTGATATATCCAGAATTATTTATTTATCCCCCATCTGTAAACCGATCGATCAGTGAGGCAAACCATTTGTAGGTCAATTCCGTTAAATATATCAAATAAACTTATGGGGTTAGGTTAACAGCATATGAACGTTTAGCAAAGAAACTATTGGTAAAAATATATCGATAGCTAAAATATATCGATAACGATACCTTTTCTATCAACCTGTAGGTATTCCCCAAACACAGCGGAACAAAGTCCATCCAGTATTTGTCCACGCTCAATTCTGCCATCGTTTGTACAGCACTGTTTGTAAACAAACACACTGCCAATCAGAATCACGTTTATGTACTACCCTCACTTTTAAAGGATTTTTGAAACTGTTTGGAAACAATAAATGGTAGGTACTGGACCATTTTAAGCTGTCATTCTTTATTCTTTCTCTATTCTTTATTGTACACAAATATATTACAGACAAAAATGCTTAGCAAATGTTTATCTATTTTATACAGGCTGTTTTAGTGATGTTTTAGGACTTGAGAAAGTTGAGAATTGTCTATGGTTACGAATTTGAAAATATTATGATACAAGTGAGCTAAGTTGCTCATTATACACGAGGATGTGGGTTGCAGCCCAAGCCGTAGGCAAGGGCGTAAATCAGCCGAGTGTCTATTGAGCAAGTTGCTCACGAGTTTCATACGCACTTTTTATAACACACTTGCGAGGAAAAAACAAATCTTCTTTACTCAAGCTTGACAATTTTACAATTATTTACCACACATTAACAAATGCGATACAAACAAAAAAATGGGAAATGGCGCGCAAGTTTTTTTTGCACGCGCCAAATGTAAGGTACTTGTACTTAAAAATTATAATTTTAGTGATAAAATGCAAATATTTTATAACAAATTATTGTTAATTAAAAATAATTTGAAAATAATAAATGTCATTTCGATTTCAGCGGCATAAAACGTCTTTGTTGTTACAATAAAAACTGTACTATCCGGTTAAATTGAAAATGCTCTGTTTACTCGCACATAATTTGCTGTTAGGTACTAACTTAACTTTGTAGGGACAATTCTATCATGCACTAGTATGTAATATTATTACGCAAGCGTTTGTTATAGTTCGGTTTATGGTCCTAATAACGATGTAATAAGGCTAACTTTACGAGCAAGTGTGTTGAAAAACCTATTTTACAGCAATACTAGCCATTAGCCCTACCCGTGTTTTCATTAAATGTCGTACATAACAAAACACGTAGTATGTATCTGTATCACATTCAGCGATTACTCTTGACCATCGCACATGAGCGAATCAAACTAACAAGGTTTGGCTCTCAAGTGCAGCGCCATCTAGGGTACACAATCACTAAACACTCAATTTTATTTTGCAGACTACTAAATAAATCGTGAAGCCAGAAGTACTTCACAAGGAAATGGGAAAGAGCTTTTCAGGCTTTCAAGTTTTACAAGCTATTATGCTTCGAGCGATAATATTCAGTACTTGCGATCTCTCCGCTTTACAAAAGGTTGCATTTACGAAGGAACCAGGCAGCCATAATTAACCGGCGCCGGCCGTATCTCTTCTTTACTTAGTAAGAAAAAGACAACATTTTTACCTGGTGGTATTTAATAAAAACAAATTATTTTCCTTCAAATCACAAGTTTTTTTCGGCTTTGCGCATTACCTAGAAATAAATAAACGTAAAAAATGTTTGACTTAATGTTATTCACCTACACCAGCTGATAAACGGCTGCTGTACTGTCCACGGAAACCATCACTATGCGTCAGAAACGCGCCTGAACAATTTTTTTATTTATTTATTCATTAAAATTTTACAACAAACAATTCATAAAAAAGGTACATAATAATAGATAAAATACAGAAAATAAAAGAAATAATAATTCATTGCAAGTAAATGTGTAGAGATATTAGAAAATATTATTACTAGTGGTTCTGTGAGAACAGAAGACTCGCGAGTCCTTATAACAGGCCGGATATGCTGTATTATAATGCAAATACAATTCAAAAAAGTGATTTGACGCAACAAAATGAACGAAGAAACTCCTATTTTAAATCGAATTTCAGGTGCTTGAATTTTCAAATAGGCTTACCTATGTAAACTTCTGAGTAAAAGCAAAAGCAAAAGTTTTAGCGACTACTCGCGTTCCCTTGGTCCAAGGAGGTCGAATCTGGTGTCTACGTGTTCGTCTCGTAAAAGCGAAGAGGACAGCTTAGTCTGATAGGTATAAAATTTTCCGAAAAAAAATCAAAAATTGGATATATGTATAACGCTACAGCAAACTTCCCTCTTTTCCCCTTTTCCACTCCCCCCATTTTTTGAGCAACATCTTGTGTAAAATCAATTCATTAATGTGCCTCTTAAATTTGATTGAAATCCGTCGATAAATAACGCTACAGCAAACTTCCCCCCTATTTTCCCCCTAATTAAAAATCACGATAAACTAAAAAAAAAATCAAGGAACATGAGTGCTAATTTTCTTCAAAATCGGTTGAAATATGCGACCTGTAGGCAAGAACAGATTGACGGACGGCATTTTTAGCTAATCTCCAAACTGAGACACTTCGCCCGCTTCGCTCGCTCGGTCAATTAGCTGTCAAGAGGCTGAGCGACAACGAGCGACGCGATTTTATCATCATAAAACCTATAGTGTAGTAATATTTTGATTACTGGTACTTACCGCTTTCTATGTAAATTCAGTCTCACTCAGCAGTCTACGGGCTTCGGTCTAGGATTGTGACAATAACTTGTAGAAAACTGGAGCGGACTCGCTACAACTCGCAAGACGGACTTGCCGAGTTATCCCAAGAAACATCGCTAGCTAAGGAAATGCCAGCCAAATGAAGAACCTACTTCCATAAGATGCTGTACCTACTTTACTAGATTACGCTAAAATAGAATAACTGAGTGACGGCTCAACTGGATGAACATAACTAAAAACCAACCAAGTGACCGCATAAATACAAAAAACCGGCCAAGTGCGAGTCGGACTCGCGCACGTTTGGTTCCGTACCATTATCTATAAAATCGGCAAAAAAGCACGTTTGTTGTATGGGAGCCCCCCTTAAATACTTGTTTTATTCTAGTTTCATTATTTATTTTTAAAGTGAATATATAACTAAATATTCTGTGAATATTTCAAGCGTCTATCTGTTGCCGTTATCGATATACAGCAAAAAAAAGCTAAATATCACTTTTGTTGTATGGGAGCTTCCTTAAATACTTATTTTATTCTAGTTTTAGTATTTGTTGTTATAGCGGCAACAGAAATACAACATATGTGAAAATTTAACTGTCTAACTATCACGGTTCATGAGAAACACTGGTGATAAACGGACAGACAGACAGCGGAGTCTTAGTAATAGGGTCCCGTTTGACTCTTTGGGTACGGAACCCTAAAAACTAATTTAAAATCACAGGCACATGAGGCTTTACACCTGTATGCCTCAAGTTGATGGACATAGGACAGTGCAACGTAGGGCACATTTCTAAGGTGCGTAACCTACGAGGCAGTTCTCTGTTATAGGTGATGGTTACCACTTAACATCAGGTGGGCCATAATCTTGTACCATCTCCATGTAGCATAACAATAAAACGCTGAAGTCGTTTATGAGAAGAAGAATTACAAACACTTCTCTGAAAGTTGGTCATTGTAAACTTGATATTGAATGCGGTTTACGGTCGTAAGTAAGTTTGAAAATAGAATGAGGCTCATTGCATTCTTAATAAGCTAAAATAAAATGCAATCTCCATGATACATTCTCATTTCTATTTAAAAATAAAAGACGTTACATTTATAGTTCAGTAATACCCCGATTTACGCTACCCCGTTTTACGCGAATTCGGAGATACGCGGTTTTTCTCTTTGATGAGTTCGCACTATGTGTTTCGTTTACGACAGGTTCGAACGTGTTCCGCGTGGAATTGTTTTACGTACGCAGTGCGCTTTATCGATAACCTCTAATTATGTCTCCCAAAAGAACAAAAAATGAGCCATTTCAACCTAATAAGAAAAGGAAAACAGTGTCTTTGGAGCGTAAACTGAATGTATTTACGTGCAAAGTTGATACCCGACTTACGCGAATTCGGCTTACACGGTTATCGCGTGGCCCCACTTATCACGTAAGTTCGGGATAGGTATTACTGTACGTTATAGCGAAATAAACAGCCATGACAAGTTTTTATTTCTATAACAATAAAAAATGCCATAGTTTAGTGAACGCAACTTTTCTTTTTAGCAACAAACTGTTATAAAAGACTGTTTTCATTCTCGCATTCGGGATGAAAAGTCATGTGTTATAACTTGGGTGTAAGCGATCAAATACGTCCTCAATTAGCGTCTCGGGTATACAATAGATCGCTTACAGCCCTTGTATACAATGTACTATTACCACGCGTGCGAAGCCGCTGGAGTCTATATAGAAACCTAGCTACCTCCTGCGGCTTCACTCGCGTGTTTGATTTGTTAATAATAACATTACCCTAGTCCTTCGCAGTCGATTAAAAAGTAGCCTATGCCTCGATCATAATCTATCTGTATACCAAATTTCATCGAAATCGGTCTAGCCGTTTAGACGTGAAAAAGTAACAAACGGAGACACAGATTTACTATCGAACGCTAATATTATAAACTAGCTGTTGCCCGCGACTTCGTACTCGTTACACTACTAAATGTGTAGGTTACCAAGAAATAAAGCCAAACTCGCTGTTGCAACTAGAATTGACACCCCATTCTTATCCCATGGGACCTGATTTATGGGATAAAAAGTAGCATATGTGTTAATCTACGCGTACATACAAGTTTTCATCCGGTTCAGCCGTTACGAGGTAATCGGGTAACAAACAAACAAACAAATAAATAAACAAACAAACATCTCGCATTCGCATTTATACAATTAGTGTTAAGTGTGATGTGAAAGTTTTGATGAACCGAATTCGATGAAATTTGATTTGTTAATAGATTAGGACCTGGATTCATACATAAGCTACATTACATTGAAAACAAGGCGTGCGAAGTCGCTAACAGAAGCTAGTTTATAATAATTATGGATTCCGGTGTGCATCTGTACGTCAACATTTTATCATCATAGCGCTAAATTGTTAATATTAATGTGTATTACTTTGCGTTGATGAGTAGAACGAGTACCTACGTTTTCCCTTGAAAGTTTCCAACATTACCCGTACCTATATAAAAAGTTAATCATAATTTTAATACTGGAAATAAAGATAAACTCGCTGCCTGTTGCCACTTGTAGACTCCATAAAGTTGGTCTGTGTACGCTTTAATAACAAACTCCCAAGTGATGTATTAACAAATATAAAAACGCAATTAAACAAAATCTTTATAAAAAGCCTACTATAAAATATCGGTTTATTTAGATGATAGAGAAGCTTGGGATTTAAATTGCTCCAACTCGTTCAAAATGTTTTTTCCTGTATTGTTATGTATACTAAAAGGATCATTAAAGAAAAACAACCAGCCTTGTTTCTTGCCTTTCTTTCCTAGCTTGGTCGCGAAGGAACAGGCAGTAAAATTGAGGTTTCAAAGTGTTTTTGAATGAATAAAATATTTCGACTTTGACTTTGTAGTTTACTTAAAAATTGTCTGTTATATTACAATCCCTGAACCAGAATCGAACGTGGCTGTAACACGAATGTAGCAGAATTTATAGCCTACCAATGAGCTTGCCAAAAAGCTCCAAGCTACTGTCACGACTAGGTAAGCTGAATTGAGCGCATGTTCATTACGTGCCGAGCCAAGCCGAACCATAGCAGCTGGTGAATGTGATTACATATTGCAGCTTCAGTTTGTACTTGTTGCTCTGAGTACGTGGGTATACGGTTTACACGTGAACCGTACCCTTTATTTTGACGACCTCCGTGGCGCAGTGGGCGAATAGCCGGCCGAGACGCAGGAGGTAGCGGGTTCGATTCCCGCCGCGGAACAAATGTTTGCATGATCTACATATATTTGTGCCGGGTCTGGATGTTTTTCTATAATATATTATAAGTATGCATTTACAAATATATATATATATAAGTATTCTATCAGTTACCTGGTTCCCTTAATACAAGCTCTGCTTAGTTTGGGGCTAGATAGCGCTGTGTGAAATGTCCAGCAATATTTATTTATTTACTTATTTATGTTCTAAAAACTCGTACACGGCAAAAGACTTTAGTTTAAATAGAAAAAAAACATTATAAACTTTAAAAATTCTGTATGTCTGTATTTGTCACATTTTCAAAACAAGGATTAACTGATTTCGACGAAATTTGGTTTATAGATAGATGACCTGGATTGAGAAAATCTAGTCTGGCTTTTGACGCACCATTATGCTGATAGTACTTACTTAGGTACTTATTTCCTGATACTTTTGTTATAGATTCTAATATTTATTTTTACCCAAGTGTCTTGTAACTGTATCTAACTAATTGATTATTTTTATGTGATACCTTTGTATTTACTCTTTTTTAAACAAATAAATCATTTTTAGGGTTCCGTACCCAAAGGGTAAAACGGGACCCTATTACTAAGACTCCCCTGTCTGTCTGTCCGTCTGTCACTAGGCTGTATCTCATGAACCGTGATAGTTAAAACTTTCACAGATGATATACTCGTATTTTTGTTGCCACTATAACAACAAACACTAAAGACAAAACAGAATAAAATCAATATTTAAGGGGTTTCCATACAACAAACGTGATATTTTAATCACTTTTTAATTAAATAAAAAAAAAATGATACGGAACCCTTCGTTCGCGAGTCCGACTCGCACTTGGCCCGTTTTTTCATATGCTACTTCTCATTGACAAACTACGCGTACGAAGCCGCGGGCGGTAAGCTTGTATCACATAAAATGACAATGCATGACTGACGACGTTGGTACAGAAAGGTTTTGATTTGGACTACGCTCTGAAACCGCAGCGTACGACAACCCCCAATAGATAAAAACACGGCCTAATAACTAGTGGTTCGCCCCGAACTGAGATCTCGCGAGTCTTCGATTAAAACAAAAAAAATATTATTTGTAATCTTTGACTATCAAAAGATAGATAGATAGATAATTATTTAATGTTACACCAAATTAAAATAACTTAACCTAGAAAACTTAAAGACTAACACATGGTGGTACAATGGGCGGCCTTATCACTAAAAATAATAGCCTAATATTGAACTCTTCAAAGACTAAGTTTATGATCTGTGGAAGTTCTCACAATCTAGAAAGGCTAGTTTCTAATTCATTAAGTGTGTCAATAATGGGTACGCCTATAGAACGGGTATTTGAGGCTCGTAATTTGGGTTTGTGTGTAGACTCAAATTTGCGGTACGAAAAACACATAGCGGATAGCGTGCGGAACTGTTTTTATAGATTAAAAATATTGTATAAAATCCGAAACTACTTAAGTGAAGAACTTAGACTTCAGCTAGTGGAGTCGTTGGTCCTTTCTAAACTGAACTACGCTGACACAGTGTTCGGTCCAAGACTTCTAGCTCGAACACAGAAGCTTGTCCAAAGGGTACAAAACGCCTGTGCTAGGTTTTGTTTCACGATTCCGCTAAGAGGTCACGTTACTCCTTTCTTAAATAATCACTTTGTTTTAAAGATGAAGTCCCGTCAAAAGTTGCATTTAGCGTGTCTCCTCTTTGGCGTTATCTACGAAAAATTGCCTGCATACCTACATGCCAAGCTCAAGTGGGTGACGAACCAACGAATGGGCACGGGAAGACAGTGCGCTGTGCAGCTGGCAACGCCGCGTCATAAATCTGCTGCATTCCGAGGTAGTTTCCGATACGCAGCCACTAAGTGCTGGAATAACATCCCTCCGCCCATCAAAACCCTAAAAAGTAGGTTTGGTTTTAGATCTAAGCTAAAACGTTTTCTTCTTGATGAACAGAAAAGACGTGAAGGCACGAATGACGCTTCAATTATATAAAGGTATATCTACCATATCATATTTTTAAGTTTTTTAATGATTTGTTTTTCTTTAATTTTATCATAGATTTAATTATAATTTCGTATGTGATGTGATAATATATGATGTATAATGGAATTATTGCTTTACTATTTACAACTTGTGGAGGGATATAGTACAAATGCGTCTTTAAAGTTGCGATCCAGCGGGACTCGAACCCACATCTCAGGCATTCGTTTTATTTCATATGAACGGCATTACCTCCTCATTGATGATTTGTTCCTCAGATAATGATATGGTAATTTTTTTTTTTTTTTTTTTTGTTTATTTGTATATTATATTCAGAATCACAGGTAGGATTATAAATTTGTTTCTTTGTATATGCATAAAATACTAGGCTATATAAGTATGTATATTTATTTAAGTATTTTTAGTATTACAAGCTGTTATAATGTTATAAATTCTGAAGATGGTAAATATGTGGTTATGTGTATATATGTGTCATGTATATAATATATTATTTTAGACTTTTACATGGGTGGGTAGGTAGGTAGGTGCTACACATACCTACTTTCACTCAATCCCCGAGAGCAGTGCACGTTTCTGGCGTCCGTGACGACACTATCTGGGATCAGCAGAATACCAGCGTTAAGTAGCTAGGTTCTAGCCTACCTTCTTGGCACATGCTGAGCTGATGCCATTTTGGCATGATTGGCATGGCATGATAAGTGGCTAGAGCAGTACTGGCGTTTGTGACGACACCATCATTATTTAGGGTCAGCAAAAAGCCAGCGTTAAGTAGGTACGCTTATAGCCTACCTGCTTAGCACATGCTGAGCTGGTGCCATTTTGGCGCGACTATTTATAATTAGGTAGTTGAAAGTTGCGTGGGATGTTTCTGTTATCTAAGCATTTACTTATTAGAACTTCTTGAGGTCTGGCATTTTTGTCTTAATTTATGTACAAAATAACGTAATTAACCAGAAGTCAAGGTATCCCATCATTTGTTACTTTGTTGATTGTGTATGCCATGTCGTCGTGTCAAATAAATGTTTTTCATTTCATTTCATTTCATTTCATTTCATAAAAGCGATCTCTTCCAGCCAACCAAAATAGTGCCACAAAATAAATAATTAACTAACTTGACATACAGTTTCATTCAAATTACAGTTAACAGGAGTTCATGTACTGTGGTTACACTTTTTTGGGGTACTAATTGCAGTTATTCTGGATTTCAGACTTTTGCCTATATTTGTGTCACTTAAGCTACGAGTACGCGCATACCAAATTACAACACTGTGGGGTCACTGGTGTACCCTGTGAATTTTGTCAAAGTTTGGTTTTTATTATGACTAATAACTCAAAAACTATAAAGAATTTACGAAAAATAAAAACAGAGTCTAAATATACTAATGACTACCTTTCATTTGACGTCCCAGTTGACCTGATAGATAGCCTCATTTTCATTTTTTTATACCCCTCTTGAACCCCAATATCTCAACAACATTTTTCACTCATTTAGTCACACCAAATTTGTGCCATCACTATCTACCTATGTATTAAATTTCACGATGATCGGAATAACGCTTCAAAAGTTATCCTCGGACAAACAAACATACATACATACAACGCCGATATCGTATCGTATCTTCGTTCGATCAAATATTGCTGAGAACCGTTGAGTGCAGGTCGCATATCATCGTTCGCGCTGAAAATCTATTGGCAGACCTTGTTAACCAGTGGGTGTCATATGGTTGATATGATGATGACAGTAAAGCGGATAAGAATAACGACACACGTCAAAACTTGCATTAACTATCAGGAAGTCGCCAAATATGATCCATCGAGAAGCTCCAATACATTTGACACGACAGGCCTATTCTCCACACAAAAAACACCAAGCCAATATCCACTCCGTCACAAAAGTGTTAAGGCACAAAATGCTATAAACATCTGTGATGGAAAACTGCCAATTCTTCCTCTGTGGATTGACGGGATACTGAGTTGTCACTTACACTTTGATTTCTGACACTACCTTTGACAGTTCAAATCCAAAAATCCAATACCTAATACAGGGTGCTTCGTAATCTAGGCGTTTATTTATTTGAATTTATTTTGGCACAAACAATCATTCAAATTAATGCGCAAATAACAATACATTTGAATTTCAAAAAACAATCAGCGCCCAGTAATTACTGTAACTGGGCATAACAGAAGCCTGGTATTATCTTGGAAACTAAATTTATTTTCGATAAAATTGTACGGTAATTTAGAAATTAATAAATTTCGAGAGAAATGCCTTGTCAAATAATGTGCGGCGCTGATCAAGTGTAAGAAGATTTCGCCGGAAAAGGAATTAACTGGGTCATTAGGTTCTGTAAGATTACTTCAAAGCCGTATTAGATTTTTTTTGGGGTAACATGTTGTATGTCCAACTTCCATATAATTTAACCATCGTTCATTGAAATGAAATCGTTTACATGAATTATCACGTCACTTTGACAAGAGTGTTTTATATAGTTTTTATCCCGAAGTTCCCACGGGAACGGGAAATTTCAAGCGTGCGAAGCCGCGGGCGAGATAGTTAATCATAATTGTATAGCCCGCTTTAAAATTAAATTCTTGACCTAACATAAACATACATGATTATACTAAAATTTTTCTAAAAATTGCTGAATTTTGTGTTCTTGAACAAAAAATATCTACTCGTAAGTTCTCGTAAGTTGGTGAGCAGACAGAGCAATTCCCTGTCACTTGTGGTGTAAAACAAGGCTGTGTATTAGCACCCACTCTTTTTGCTCTGTACTTTTCCGTTGTCGTGAGGGAGACTTTACAAGCCAACACCGAAGGGATCCGCATACGTTTTCGCACAGATGGCAGTATCTTTAACCTGGCTAGGTTAAAAGCGCACACAAAGGTATCGTATGACCTCATTACCGAATTGATGTATGCTGATGACCTATGTTTCGTTGCGGAATCTTCTGAGGGACTCCAGGACTTGATGACTCGGCTTGACGCTGCGTGCTGTAGATTTGGCCTCAAAATTAATATTACAAAGACAGAGGTGATGGCCATGGACACTGTTAACCAAGCTCCACTGAATCTGCAAATCGATGGAAAGCCCATAAAACAGGTCGATACATTCAGATATCTGGGAAGCAGCATAACAACAAAATGCGACCTTGACTCGGAGATCAACAGCAGACTTGGCTCCGCTATGGCTGCTTTTGGTAAACTACGAGTCCAGGTATTTCGCTCCCATAACATCAAATTGAGTACCAAGATTAAGGTGTATATGGCTATTGTACTTCCTAACATCTTGTACTCGTCAGAGACATGGTGCCTGTATCGCAGACACATACGCACGTTAGACAGATTCCATCTGAAATGCCTCCGCGACATTCTTAACATCAAGTGGTCGGATCGGGTCCGTAATACCGATGTTCTACGACGGGCTAATGTCTGTGGCATAGAGGCATATTTGATGCGGCGTCAGCTGCGTTGGTGCGGGCACCTGCCTCGGATGTCTGATGAGCGAAGGGCGAAACGCATTTTCTTCTGTGAACTAGAACATGGTAAGCGGAAACGCGGAGGTCAGTTCCTACGTTTCAAAGACGTACAGAAGAGGCACATGAAGAGGTGTTGTATCGATCCGTCGCGCTGGGAGGCTCTCGCTGAAAAACGACCTGAATGGAGGCGTCATGTTCAGGACAAAGTGTACGAGTTTGAAGAAGAAAGGAGGCAAGAACTAGACTTAAAACGAGATCAGCTTAAAAGTCGACCGCCGGCTAATATCAATTACAACTACATTAATGGCGCCTTAACTTGTGTTCATTGTAACCGGACTTTTAGCGCAAAAATAGGGTACATCAGCCACATACAGGCTAAACACCTAGGCCAATAATCACAAAGTCAAGTCTCTGTAGCCGAAATCGGCTAGGAGGATTATTATTACTCGTAAGTTCCAAAGATAGTATGACAAACATTATTCGTGTTATTTTTCTTTGAAAACTTTTAAGATTTATTTCAATCATTATTACTTATAAATACGAGATTTATCTCGTACCGTTTTATCGTTTTACCATTTCTTGCGCAGAGCTGTGGCGGAATGTGTAGCAAGGCGAGACGTGGTGCGGATAGGATCGCACTCACCCTGAGGCAGGTTCACGAGTAATACACAAAGACAGCAAGCAGACGTACGTACCGATAAGTACCACCCATACCTGGTCGGCATACCACCTTGCCGTACCAAACAATTTGCTTCAACTTTTCTTGTTAGCAAAGTAAGGAGTGGAACTCGCTTCTGGTGTAAGTTTTTTCGAACCAGTATAATCTCGGAGTCTTCAAGTCCAGAGTGAATAGGTTCTTCCTAGGCAAGCGTGCTCCATTTTCGATCACACCATCACTTACCCACCAGGTGAGGTAGTTGGTCAAGTGCTTGGCTATCAATCAAAAAAACAGGCTAAGTGAGAATCGGCGCACGAAGGGTTCCGTACCATTATCTATAAAAACGGCAAAATAATCATGTCTGTTGTATGGGAGCCCCACTTAAATATTTATTTTATTCAATAGCACAATTTTATTTATTTACCTTATTTGAGGTTGGTGCCGATTAAGCTAGTCCTCTAAATTGTACGAGTATGAGCACCCATACAACTCAGAGGACCATCTTAATTGGCGTCAACTATGTATGTATAATGTAACACCTTTTAATTTTAAACTTTTTCATTATTAGTAATTTTTCTTTATTTGTGCTGTACTTTCTTAAATTACTTTTTGTCGAATTTCATGATTCTAGGTCAACGGGAACTACCATATAGGTTTTCGACCAAAAACCTATAGGGTACTTCCGGTTGACGTAGAATTGTCAATTTTGGTTAAAAGCAAGGTCTTACGGCACAAGTAAAGGGAAAATTCCGAAAAATAAAACAAGTTGAAAATTAAGGTAAATTTTAGTACTTACAAGTTTTCGCGAAAATCTAAATTTGCCCATATCTTTTTATTGTGTTGACTCAGGGCCTAAATTTGTATACACCTAATAGGGACTATACACCTCAGTGTCTAGTATAAATTTCAATTTGCTAGATCCACCCGTTCCTGAGAAAATCGGTGGTGACACACGGACAGACAGACGGACAAGAGAGTGATCTTATAAGGGCTGTTTTTTTCTATTGAGGTATGGGACTTTAAAAAAAATCGGTCGTAACACCGATAAAATGGTACGAGATAAATCCCGTTTTATAATAATAAGATAAGATAAGATAACTCTTTATTGTACACCAAAGTAAAATACAGAACATAATTCTTACAAATAGATTTAGTACAATGGGCGGTCTTATCGCTAAAAGCGATCTCTTCCAGACAACCTTTGTATGGACAGGATAAAAATGTAACACATGACGGCGGTGCATCTATATAAATTTAAAAACATATCTACATACTATAAACCTAAATTACCAGTAATAACACAAATTTAATTTAAATAAGCAACTCTAAAAGTGGTTATGATGAATTAACAAGCAGCTACAACTTCAACACAAGGACAGATAATGGGTGTGCACTTTTGTTTTAAAATTACTAATAGACTTGGATGTTCTTATAGAGAGGGGCAAAGCGTTCCACAATCGTACGGCTGTTACAGTGAAGGATCGACTATAAAACTCTGTCGTATGGACAGGAGTTTTAAGTTGGAGGGAATCTGAAGAACGCAAATTGCGATCATTAGCCTGGTGGAGAAACTCAAAACGCTCCTTAAGATAGAAGGGAGAAGAAGGGTTAAAAAGGATGTTATACAAAAGGGACAGTATGTGTGCATTCCGGCGAAGACGGATGGAGAGCCACTTGAGCTTTGTGCGAAAATCAGAAATATGGTCATACTTGCGCAAGCCAAATATGAATAATAATTGTTCGTGTTAGTAATAATAAAAAACGTTTCTATATTTTCTCTTACAACTTAGTAGTTCTAGTCTAGGAAGAATGTTGGATGTTAAATAACTTTATGAAAGACTGGTGTCTGAAGTATGTTCATATGTATTACAGGTCACCAGGCCCCACATTGCGACGACAATCAGTCTTCAAGTCAATGAGGTCAATAACCCCCTTATTTAACATACATTTTCCGAAGCAGCCTGTACATTACCTTGCTAAAAGACAAAGTATGAATTTATGTCATTGTCACTTTAGAAATTGGATGTGAAGGCCGGATGGAGAGCAAATTGGTACCTGCGTGCTGTGACAATACATTTTCCTGGAACGGAAAACACTTACTTGGAATTGGAAAAAGACATTTTCAAAGAGAATTTGGTCTCTTATTTTTTGCAAAATTGCTATTTGATAACAAATAATCTACGATCAATTTTGTTGATTAGAAGTTTCTATCAATGAATTAATAAATGAAAACACTTTATTGTACACCATATGAATAATAAATTACAAACAAAATATGATATAAGATTTTTAAGAATTCTGTTTCGCTGTTAGACTTATGTAAAATATGTTGTTACTATATGTATTTAATTATTGATATTGCATGATTCTTTAATTCTATTGCGAATATTTTCTTTTATGATTTTTACTTTCGTAGAATAAATCACAGGAAACGTGTAGTTTCCTATGAACAAAGCCTTTTAACTATAAAAGAGAAGGAAGCTGCCCCCAATGAGGTAAAATTTTGCCCTACTCCACCATCATCACAATAGTTAATTATACCCAGAAGATAACAAGAATATGCTTAATGCTTAATAATGCTTTTAAGCAATAAGTTCGCCTATATCTATCTATTTCATGACAAGCTCCCAACGACATCACACAAAAAAATCTCAACCTTTTTATACAAACATGCAAAGCGAATATTGAAATACAAACCGAACGTTTCGAAGGGGTAACTCGAATGGATTCGCATTGGGCATCAAAGGAAATAACACGAACATAATTACAAACAGCTAGCACACTCTAAACAATGCAAATCGTCGACATGATTATCAAACTGCCAAGAATAGGCCTCGCCGAGCACTCTCCACTGTAAAAAAATCAAAATTATACAAAATTTTATTTATAAAATCATTCTGCCTCATTCGGGTTGGACCCGGAATGTTTGCTACAATATCTAGCCATGATGCCGCTGGACGGCCCACGTTTCTAAACCCTCTCATCAAAGAAGAAGCAGATGCACGGCTCAGTACCATCCATACCTCGATAATATACCACCCATTCGCACTCACCGTTTTGGTTCTACGTTCTTAATGCGTATAGCTAAGGTAAGGATGGTCATCTGTTTTCCTAAATACTACAAACCGGGTCTTTATGGTAAGAGTAAATATGTGTCTTCTTGATCCTGTAATTACTGGCACATAGGCATAACATGAGGGGGTTGTTGCCATACTCGCCACGCTTGGCAGGCGGGTTGGCGAGCGCAATATAGGTATTGAAACACGAAAAGACGCTGCTGCCCATCTTTCGGAGGTATCCCTTAGCAGACTCCTACTGCACGAAGTGGCAATGGGCAGGCCATATAGCGCGCAGGACAGATGGCCGATGGGGCCGAAAGGTTCTCGAGTGGAGGCCACGGACTGGCAAGCGCAGCGTATGACGTCCACCCACAAGATGGGCAGACGACTTGGTTAGAACCGCAGGTCGGCGTTGAATGCAGGCCGCTTCCAACCGCAGTTCCTGGAGATCAATGAGGGAGGCCTTTGTCCAGCAATGGACGTCCTACGGCTGATATGATGATGATGATGATGAGGCATAACAGCTAAGTCCTATAGTATGACAACGTATCCACATAGAGATAAAGACAACATAATACCTTGTGTTGAATTCTATGTGGATATCCATGGGCTGCAGTAGCCACTTAACATCTGGTGGACTGCATGCTCGTTTGCCATATAAGTGCATAAAAAAAAAGATCATAGTAATCCATAGTTGACTCTGTGTCATAGTAAGAATTTTCCTTCTCTTATGGGGAAAAATTGTGGGATATGCAGTGTTTTGGAACCCTAACTGACAATTTACGAATAAAATTTTGAATATATAATGAATTTAATTACATTCACTAATGTAAAGTGTTTCTATCATAATAGTATTATTTATACTTTAGTTTTATAAAAATACTTTATATACATATAATTATATAGGACTGCCTTTTGCTTAGAATTTTTCAACAAATCTCACGTTCGTTGTGATGAGTGAGCTAGCTAGTATCTCAGCTGCAAGGCGGTTTCTTGTAATAGAGAAATAAACAAGGTTTTTGGTGAGAAATAGAGCCCATTGAGGATCAGGTTAAATATTCCAATGGATTCAATAATGTAATGAACTGGACTTGAAGGAGTTCAGATCATGAATAAAACAATGCGGCGGACAGATCTTGTATTTTAATAGTAAAGGCAGCATTCTACATTTATTAATATCAATGTTGTATTGAGATTGGCAATTAACACCTTATTTTTAATGCGATCTTTAAATGGGAGATTTATTTCCGAAGTATAAATAGAATCGGGGCTTCGATTGAAAGTCGAGTCCGACCCCTTCTAACTGTAGAAGTAGATAACTTTGGCGAACGTATTTTAACCAAGGTACTATTCCGCGCGCTACGGCGGCTGTACGTGCAGTTGGCAGTAGCAGACGGCAGCGTCACTCAGAATAGTACCTTTAGAGCCATCTTGCTGAAAGGCCAAGGGTACTCTAAACCGAAGAATACGTTACCACTCCCTAATGAACGGTACCTTCCCTTCCATTTGGAAGGAAGCCCAAATAACTCCCTCTACCAAAGAAACCTAATCCCAAATCCTTTTCTGAATATCGCCCGATTTCTATCCTTCCTTTTTTCTCCAAAGTTCTCGAACGCTTGTTCCATAATCAATTAAACTCCTTTTTTCCTCCTATAGTCTCCTTAATCCTCTGCAGTCTGGCTTTCGTAAAGGTCGCCTACGCTTCAATTAAGTTCAAACGTTTGCGATTTAAAGACATTTTTCAACAAGAAGCACATAATTTAGAAATTTGACTCTTTTACCGAAATGTATGGAAAAAGTTTTTCGCGATATCTAACATTTCTAGTACTCAAACCTCAGTCGGTCCAGTAGAGACTTTTGATCCTGTTCGCGCCACTGTGCTCAACTTGTGTGCTTTCATTACCGCGCCGAAACAGCTCCTTATATAATACAGGATCGATTGGCATCAAAAAAAGATTTTGTGTAAAATGACAATTTTCTTGCTGACTGTATATTTTTTCTTAAATCTGTGAACGCAGTTCAGAATATCTTAAAAATTTAAAGATAGTCTCGTAAAAACATTTTCCTGTAACTTTCTCCTGGTATACCTGCCCTTACTGGTCCGTCTCAAAAATTCAACCTGTATGTATTATGAATAAAAAATGAGTAAATAAAGCAAAAAAAAAAACATGAGCCTTACAGTAGTCACATATGATGTGTAACATCATTTTTATTGTACACCATACAAACAAAATATTACATACAAAATAGAAAACACATAGCAAATCTTCTTTTCAATCGTAACGCTCTTGACAGAGCGGTCGTGGTCAACAAGTTGTATCATTATTTTTGGGTTCAGACCTTACACGCCTCACGATATCTCGCCATTTGTCTCTGTTGACAGACATTCTCGTGCATTCATGCAGTTGGCCGCCCACTGCAGCCTTTATTTGATCGGTCCACCGCATGGGCGTATGGCCGTATGGCACCGTCTGATGCCGTCTGAAGCAAATCTTAATCACGCTGAAAGTTGGCCATTGAAAACTCGATAACGGCTCCGTAAATGCGATTCATCATCATCATCATATCAGCCGTAGGACGTTCACTGCTGGACAAAGGCCTCTCTCATTGATCTCCAGGAACTGCGGTTGGAAGCGGCCTACATCCAACGCCGACCTGCGGTTCTTACCAAGTCGTCTGCCCATCTTGTAGGTGGACGTCCTACGCTGCGGTCCGTGGTCTCCACTCGAGAACCTTCCGGCCCCATCGGCCATCTGTTCTGCACGCGATATGGCCCGCCCATTACCACTTCAACGTGCTAATCCGTCGGGCTATGTCGGTGACTTGAGTTCTCCTACGTATCTCCTCATTTCTGATTCGATCCCGTAGAGAAACCCCGAGCGTAGCCCTCTCCATAGCTCAAAATGCGATTAACCGCAAATAAATTTAAAAATAGAATGAGGCTCATTGTATTCATAACATGCTATGATGAAATACAACCTCCATGACAAATCCTTATTCATGAAAGAGGCCATAATTTAGTTTCGTAGTGAAAAACATCTGACCACCGCGCGCGCTCATTGGTCAAATTCATTCATTGGTTCGTGTTTTGCCAGTAACTACACCATACCTGAAGGCTATATTTTATTTTTAAAAAATCCATGTGAACCTAGGCTGGGTCAGCTAGTATGAGACAAGGCCGCAGTTACGAAATTAACGACACCTTCTCGAATCGCCAGGCGGGTTGTGAAAGCGCTCTATTTGACATCGTGGACACTCGGGATTAAGTGCCATCCACATTCATAAAAATGTTACAAGTATTTCGGGTAGGTGCTTACGGTACAATTTTGCAAATTGTTATTTAATTGGAACACAGCTTCGTATTTAATATATTTTATTATCTCTTTAGTTAAATATATATCCCTAAATTATAGGCAAAGTGGGTAATATTTAAATCTTACTAATCCTGGACTTATTAATAACGGAACAACACTTAATATTAATGAAAAATGTTAGGAAGATAATTAAAAATAAATTACTATATAACCGTAATTTTGCTTTTCGTACGAGATTTGTATAAATTTGATTCGTTCAATAATTTGATATCAAAAATCTATTGATCACCCTGCGTAACCAGAGTTGGTCTTGAAAATAGCCTAAAAACTAGATAGTGAAACTTACAAAATACATTACAACGCGGCACTAAATTAAAAATAAGAGTTGGAAGATTCAGTGTTCATGCACAATGTGAAAACACTAAAACGTGTACTTAATTTGCTGTACTTTATCCTATATAGAACTCTAATAACACGATCTTAAAGTCTTGATTACTTTGATCTATAGAAGGGTGAAAACTATTTCACAAAACGTGCTAAAGTCCAGTAATCTGATTCCCTGCTGTGAGAATTTCACAACATATCAGATAGGGCACACATGTGCTAGACAAGCTTTTAGCTCATCTTGCGGAATGGTCAGCTAGTACATTCTAGAAATCACAGGCACTTGAGGTTTTACACCTGCCTGAGGTTGATGAACGCATTGCAGTGCATCGTAGGGCACGTTTCTAGAGTGACCTACGAGCAAATTCTTTGTTATAGGCGATGGTTACCACTTAACATTTAGTACAACTTCACTCCCGGCTCAGCCGTAGGGATTTAATCACCTGCTTTCGGTGAGGTTTACATGACATATAATTTGACATTGTCGAGCAGGTGGTGTGAGAAGTTATATAATTGGTGTGTGGGAGCACCATTAGACAAATATAATAGCTTCAAATAGTATTTTTATTTATAGTGTTATCCGAACACATGCGGAAAATTCCAAGATTTTTTTAAAATCATCTCAAAAATTTCAAGCCTAGACGGGACTTGAACCCGCGACCTTCCTCTTGATACGAGGATGCACTACCATCTGTGCTACAAGACAATTCACGTCTAGGTCGAAATCAGTGAGATCATTCAGAATTACGACTAAAGCGCCGTTAGCTCCATCTACAGGAAAACTTATATAGTTCTTTGTACCTGCTCAATGCCGAACGTTGCAGTTCAGTACATTGACAAGAGATGTCGCGTTGCTTATTTCAAATAGTATTTTTATTTATAGTGTTATCCGAACACATGCGGAAAATTCCAAGATTTAAAAAAAAAATTAAGCTTTAGTCGTAATTCTGAATGATCTCACTAATTTCGACCTAGACGTGAATTGCCTTGTAGCACAGATGGTAGTGCATCCTCGTATAATAGTTTACTTTTGTTTCTTCTTTAGCAAGCCTATATCTAATTGCAGTTTTTCATTTTGTAACAGAATGTTGGTCAGATTAGCTTCTGCTAGTTTTGTTTTCGCTGTGTAATACGCTGCTATTGCACGGTTCCTGGCTTCGCGGCCCTCGTCTGATCTCACTACCTTTTTGCGTAAAAGCATCAGGGGCGCTTGGAGCCGTCCGTTACGTCTACGACTAAGCGCGCCATTAGACTCGGGCGCGGCGCGGGCGCTCTTTTATGAACGGACCCGATAACCGACCTTCAGGTTGGCTCCTTTCATTCGCAAGTGGGGTATCATCGGAGCTATCACTGCCCTGGTCTTCATCTTCTTGACTCTTAGCTGGAGCTCGTCTGTTTCTCCGCAGTAAGGAAGAACTCAGCAGTCAAGTCAGTCTTATCTTTATTCGATATTATTTGCGCAATCCCTCTTCGTGCAGCCTTCTTTAAGTTCTCCCACTTCAGTCTGAGTTGTCTCGAAGTTCGTGGCAGAACCCCATAGGTCGCGTTGAACTGATCAGTGACTTGGTTCCACGCCAGCACTTTCTGCTGGTTGCTTGTGGCATTTGTTTCTTTGGATGTTATTACTGGGTTTTGCAGGATTCATTCTAGCAGCCGTGGCGTTCACATTAGGTGGGCCATCCGCTCGCTCCATCTCCAGGTAGTATAAAACAATGTTCGATTAAAACTAAAAATATATAAGAATAGTTATCATCATCATCTCCATAAAGCCATAGAATGTCCACTGCAGAACATAAGCCTCCTCAATAGATTTCTCAGATAGACCGATACTGTGCAGATGGTCCCAGCAACCGTTTCTAGGTAATCAAAAGTTGGGTCAAGCACTGAAAAGCGCATGATATGACGGCAAACAAAACATTAGGCGGAAACTTTTCGTCAATTTTTATAAATTTAAAATCCATTGAAATATAAACCGGTTTCACCAGTTTTCACCAAAATTAATTGAAGTTTAGAGTTTAGAACATGTTTATACCGGTCTATCAAACACACCAGCTTAAAACAAATGCATTTACACACGCACATAGGCTTCAAGTATATTTACCTCTCTTTTTTAGCCCGAGGGTTAATCAAATGTACTGCAGTCGTAACAGTTTTCTGTGCTTTTTCAAACTTTCGCGATCACTGTACATAATTATTGATTAAAACGGGTATTTATCGCGTATGTACCTTTTTTATTTGTTATCCCGACGTTTCGGCTGTGTTGCAACAGTCATGGTCTCGGGCTGACTGTTGCAACACAGCCGAAACGTCGGGATAACAAATAAAAAAGGTACATACGCGACAAATACCCGTTTTAATCAATAATTAAGTTTTCTGTGCATTCACCGTTTTTTTTCAAATCAGCTATTTGGTTGGTTGTACAGAAAGTTAATAATGTTTTTTCGCTCAAAAATCGATGTAACATTAATTTGCAAACAAACGCGGCGTCTCTAGCGGGCACATCGAATGCTTATGTTATGTTTGTCATATTCATAATATATACATTCAAACCATACATGGATTTATGAGTGTTAATCTGAATATGATGACAAGTCCAGAGTGAACAGGTCCTTTCTAGGCAAGCATGCTCCATCTTCCACTATACCATCACTTACCATCAGGTAAGATAGTGGTCAAAAGCTTAACAAAAAATTACAATAAAAATATATAAACTAGTGGTTCGCCACGAACTAAGATCTCGCGAGTCTCCTATAATAATAAAACAAATATTTTTTGTAATCTTTGACTATGAAAATAGTGCCACGAAATTCATAACCAAATTACTGGACCTACAGTTTCATTCAAATTACGAGTTCATGTTCTTTCCTTTCCTTTTTTTGGGGTAGAAATTGCAGTTATTCTCGATTTCAGACTTTACCCTATATTTGTGTCACTAAAGCTACACATATACCAAATTGAATGTGGTCGAAATGTACTAATAAAGACATTTCATTAGACATCCCATTAGACCTGATAGTCTCATTGTTCTTTTTACCCTTCTTGAACTTCAATATCTCAACAACCCCCACACATTTTAAGCTCATTTAGTCACACCAGGATTGTGCCAGCACTACCTACCTATATACCAACATTCACGATGTTCGGATCAACGCTTCAAAAGTTATCTTCGGACAAGCAAACATACATATTATATCTGGATTTGGAGATCTTGCTCCACTCGTTCAATAAAAAGTAACCTATGTTTAATTCCAATCTATCTATCTATAAACATTGATATCGGTTAAGCCACGATTGAGTAACAAACAAACATCCAAACTTACGCATTTATATTATTAGTGTGATGAGCTAGCTGCTAGCTGAGTATGACACAGGAAACGCAAGTCTGGAGCCAGTTGTTCAAAGACCGTGTTAGTTAGTGCAGAAACACCAACAAAAGTGTTTACCTTTAGAAGTTTAGTGCTTCAATGCAAGTTCGAATACTGAGGACCTTTGTTCACAAAATTGCTGTTGATTTAATGGCAAAGGGTAGCCCGCACTGTCTCAAACACGTACGGTCGACTCAGCGTCGGTAAAACATAAACTTTACTAGAACTGGTATCTCGACTAATATTTTTTTATACTAGGTGTTTTGTTATGGGCGACATTTAATGAAAACACGGGTAGGGATAATGGCTACTTTTGTTGTAAAATACATGTTTTTCATATCCATTACCACAGACAATTTAAAACTTTCAAACAACCTTATTATCAAGTCCTAAAATATCAATGAAACAGCCTGTATTATATAGGCAAATAATTAATATGCATTTATCATGTAACTAGGCACTAGTTAAACTAACTATCTATATATTCATATTATTTCTAATTGTGGTACTGTGCGGTAAGTCATCCGTGACATCATATTTTTAAATGGTTCCAACGGAAGATCAGCGTTGTGCCAAAAGCACAACAAATGCTGAGTTGGACGCCTTTTTGTGACGCCGGTCATTTATATTTAGGTAGTTTTGTGAGACACACATTTGTTGGGTATTGCTGTTTTTGTGTGTATGAATTTGTTCTATTGTGTATAACTTACTTGTGTGCTGTGTGTGTTTTGTACCGTCAAAAATAAATGTTTTTTCTTTCTTTCTTTCTTTCTTTAAGTGGCATCGTCCCAAAGCCGCCGCCGATTTACGTCAAAAATTGTTTATTGGAAATGTATCAATTACTGGATAAATACTCAAGCAACCGGTATCAACCCTACCTCTAAAATCAGTTAATACGATTCCGGATGTGTGTTTTAAATAAATGACGTACATAACAAAACAGGTTGTATAACTGCAAATTAATGTAATTTAGACTATAAATGTATCTGACGTGTGAAAGGGATGATCTGAGAAGCGACAGCGACGCGACAGCAATTGGCTCACGCAGTAAGGCTACAAACACAGCAATGAGAGCATTACCCTTATTGGTGTGAATTACTATTCTCCGACAAATGTTTATTGCTCGAATAGTTTTAGCAGCATGAACCTAAGTGTCCTACTACTGAGCTAAAGTCTCCTCTACAATACCTTTTCTATCTTGCTCGATGTCTCCTTCACGAAGGTTTTTTTGGCAGCCCCCAACCACGCACCATAAGGCATTCTGAACTGGTAAAATTGTCTTAATAACAATAATAATGCTGGACATTTCACACAACGTTATCTAGCCCCAAACTAAGCAAAGCAGATTTCAGATTTATTTATTTCACCTTAATTATTACATTGGTTGTTACAGGCATGTCAATTTTACATTATACTACTTAAAATAATTAAAATAAAATAATATAATGAGAAGTCATGTCAACTAAAAATTATAATGATAATACCGATAATTATTAATAAAGTCATAACCAACTACTAAAAACAATGCTAAAAACAAAAAAAAAGCTTGTACTTTAAGACCAGATAACTGATATAATACATATATACTTTTGTAAATACGTACTCATAATATTTAGAGGAAACCTCCAGACCCGGCAAAAATCTATAGATCACGCAATCATTTGTTTCTTGTCATATACTATAATAACTAAATTATCAATGACAACAATTCTTTAACAGCATCCCTAATTTCCGAATGGTGTTCGCAAAATTACTGAAAGTATTAATTTAAACTAAAGCTATTTAGCTTAGCAAATGTTTTGTAAAACTAGGACGTGCGAAGTAACAGCTTTAATCCCCAAATTTCCATTAACTCCGTCGAAAGCGTGCGATTTCGTCAAAACTATTATTATTTCGTACCATAATGTGGTTGTGCGATTACAGACGCTTCCAGCTTTTGATTAAAACTGGGTTTATACATGCGAGTTGATTATATTACATTGTAATTTATACAATAATTGTCATATTGTAGCACTAGCTCCGCCCGCGGCTTTGCGTGCGTTGTTTGTCAATAATAAAACCGGCCAAGGGCGAGTCAGACTCGCGCACGTAGGGTTCCGTACCATTACCTATAAAAACTGCAATAAAACCACGTTTGTTGTATGGGAGCCCCTCTTAATTATTTGTTTTATTTAAATAAAAAAAATATTTATTTTTAAAGTTAAGTTATATAACTAAATATTCTGTGAATATTTCAAGCGTCTATCTGTTGCAGTTATCAATGTCGAGCTAAAACGAGCAAAAATATCGCGTTTGTTGTATGGGAGCCCCCTTAAATATTTATTTTATTCTGTTTTTAGTATTTATTGTTATAGCGGCAACAGAAATACATCATCTGTGAAAATTTCAACTGTCTAACTATGACGGTTCATGAGATACAGCCTGGTGACAGACGGACAAACAGACAGACAACGAAGTCTCAGTAATAGGGTCCCGTTTTACCCTTTCTGTACAGAACCCTAAAAATTGTTAGTTTTCTGTTGTTTTTAAAAAAGTAGATGTAATTTGATGATCAGACTTACAGGAGTGACATAACCATTGTCTGGTTAAAACTCCCACGGTAAATATAGAATTTAAAAAAACCCTAAAAAGTAGCCTATGTTTCAATCCAGGTCATAACCTACCTACATTTCAAATTACATCAAAATCACGTAACTGAGTAACAAACTAACATACATCCAAACTTTCACATATAAATACGGGATTTATCACATACCGTCTTATCGGTGTTTCGCATATTAACACATAGTAGTGCGATATCACAGAAATTATTTGATAAATTTTAGTTCCTCAATAATTATTCAGAATACCTGAACTCAATTTAAACATGACGCAGATATATCTAAAGCTTTTAATATAATCTTAGATTCTGATGCGTTAGATTCGGCAAAGCCGGCGCAAGCCATCGGTGAGCACTTCCAAAGATAACACGTCTGGAGCTCAGTACGTATATGTTACAGTCAAAACTTATAACCGGTCAAAGTCAACTCTCACTGCAAAAATCAGTCAAAACTACTTTTACCAAGATAC
Source organism: Philereme vetulata (assembly GCA_918857605.2). Classification (NCBI taxonomy): domain Eukaryota; kingdom Metazoa; phylum Arthropoda; class Insecta; order Lepidoptera; family Geometridae; genus Philereme; species Philereme vetulata. Next base: position 1,062,408 of record OU975484.1, on the reverse strand, counting down.
GTCGATCAAAACTTACTTTAAACGTAAGGAATAATTAAACGAAAATGTCATTTAAAATTCATTTCATTTCACGATTTATTAAAATCGTCAATTTTACTGCCTGTTCCTTCGCGACCAAGCCAGGAAAGAAAGGCGAGAAACAAGGCTGGTTGTTTTTTTAATGATTCTTTTAGAATACATAACAATAAAGAAAATAAATTACGTCTGAATTGTAACATTTTGAACGAGTTGGAGCAATTTCAATCCCAAGCTTCACTATCATCTAAATAATCCGATATCTTATAGTAGGCTTTTTTATAAATATTTTGTTAAATTACGTTTTTAAATTGTCAATTTTTGTACATCACTTGGGAGTTTGTTATAAAAGCGTACACCTTGCCCTTTAAACGATTTACTAACTTTATGGAGTCTACAAGGGGCAACAGCGTGTTTATCTTAATTTCTAGTATTAAAATTATGGTTATCGCTATTTTTCTTAAACAAATTAATATTTTGTGAACATACATCAGATTTTCATAGATGTATTAACAAGGGAATGTCATAATATTTATTTCTTTAAACTTATTGCGTAATGATTATCTGGGGCCCATATTATAAATTGCACGAACAGCCCTCTTCTGCAGCACAAAATCGGTGTCTACACCTGCAGAACTCCCCCACACCAGTATACCGTATGACATAATGCTGTGGAAGTAGCTGAAGCAAACTAGTCTAGCTGTGTCTACGTCTGTAAAAAGACAGATCTTTTCGATTGCGTAAGTATGCCGCAGAACTAAGTCTTCCACCTCTCTTTTCGACTCTTGAATCAACAACTGGATGGGAATAGTTCGTTAAAATAAGTTTTGACTAGTATTAGTTATTAAATTGTTTTTTACCAGTTATAAGTTTTGACTGTGACTGTGACACATACATACATACTTGTGGAAACTCACATTAGTTTCTAGTTAATAAAAAAATGTTTTTGTGAATATCTGAATGATATTAAAGCCACTGGATGACCAATGGTCTGCTTTTTTGATGTAAAACATCTTTTGGCGCCGCCTTGGGTGGGAGTAAGATCGACTCGTATTCTATCACAGGATGACGTCGTTTGCGTCTCGCGTATTTATTTTTATACTATACATGGAGATCTGTGTGACAAGCTTATGGCCTAACTGATGTTAAGTGGTAACCATAGCCTATAACAGAGAATTGCCACGTTAGCAATGTGTCCTACAATGCATTGCCCAGTGTCCATCGATATTACACTTTAAGTATAAATTCTTTCAATAACCATCGATTATTACTATTCATCATCGATCCTTTAAATCACAAAAAAATATGTATCACATAAGGGTAAAACGGCACCCTATTACTAAAGCTCCGCTGTCTGTCTGTCTGTCCGTCTGTAACCAGGCTGTATCTCATGCACCGTGATAGTTACATTATAAATTTTCACATATGATGTATTTCTGTTGCCGCTATAACAACAAATACTTAAAACAGAATAAAATAAATATTTAAAGGGAGCTCCCATACAACAAGCGTGATTTTTTGCTCGTATTAGCTCGATATTGATAACGGCAACAGGCGCTTGAAATATTCACAGAATATTTAGTTTATTCACTTTAAAAATAAATAATTAAATTAAAATAAACGACTCGCCCTTGGCCGGTTTTATTTTTATACGTCTAAGATGTTAAACAAACTTAAGTACGTACCACTTAATGTTACCTAAGTAGTTACCGTACCCTATTGACGTTTGTAACATTAAAGGTATCACTCGCGCGTTGTTACCCTAAGATTTAATAGTGAAAAGTTCTGTGCCTGTAATTTCACCGGTACCCGTACTCCTCCAACCGGAATACAGCAATGCGAGCATCGCCGCTTGGCGACAGAAATAGCAGAAACGGGTGAGATGGTAGTACTTCCCCGGAAGAACTCTACATACCCTACCGAAAATACGGTAACACACGCTAGATTATACCTTTCAAATAATACCTTTCAAGAGCTTCCCAGGAGTGCCAAATCCTAAAAACTTTGCAGCGTTATTATGTTTACTAAGTCCCTACTAAAGGATACACCGGTATCAAAACTGGGGCAAACTTGTCAGTTAAGTTAAACCTCTGTTGCCACAACTCAATCTAGCCACGTTGTTGCCTCATTGAAAATCGATCAATCGTTTGAAATTTGAAATCTGCCGTCAAACTTTCCTGTGACGTGACATCGGAAGTTTCGCTGCTTCGGCCCTTGTACTCCCTAATAGGGAGTATATTACATTTTACATGGTGCTTAACACAAGGTTTGAAATGAAATGATTATTATCCTTATGCCTAGTGGTGGGCGCGGCACAAGGACGTCCACTGCGGAACATAGACCTCCCATATAGATTTCTAGAGCGACCAATCTTGTGCTACGAACGCCTTCCAGCAACTTTTATCAGGTCTTCTTTCCATCTAGGGGGGGGGGGGGCAGTCCTACGCTGCGCATTCCAGTGTGAGGTCTCTACTCGAGAACCTTTCTGCCACAACGGCCTTCTTCGAGCTGTGGTGCTTCAACTTTGATCCATCTATGTACTATGTAATTTCCTCATTTCTGATTCGATCTCGTAGATAAACACCCAGCATAACCTTTTTCATAGCACGCTCAGCGACCTTGAGCCTTCTTATGAAGTCAACCTGACCACATCTATTGAATTATTAGTAGCTATACTGAGATCGTTTTTTGTGCAGGTCAAAGGGCACAAGGGACAGTTACGAATAAGATGGGGTTAGGGTGCCTATAATAAAGCGCTTATCTGGGTCAATGCATAAGCATTGCCATTCAGCGGGGCAATGCAGCCAGTGTCTCGGGTACACTTCCGCCTGGTACTGATCTGGATTAGTTGCTATCTATAGATCGTTTGCAACGATCTATAGAATAGAATAGAATACTCCTTATTGCACACCAACAAATTAAAAATACAAAGTAATACACAAAAATAAAGGTAAGTACAATGGGCGGTCTTATCGCTAAAAGCGATCTCTTACAGACAACCTTTGGATGGACAGGACAAAACAAAATCAAAAAGACGGCGGTGTATCTATGTTCACAAACCTACATAAACTACCTATACTTGCTAATAATCTAAAAAAATATAGAAATATAATTAAATGTGTTAATTTAAATGTATTGTTTTTACATGTGTTTATTGTGTAAAGCTACCGCTCGTCGAGCAACTAATAAGTAAGCGACAAGTTGTCTGCGTACACACGGCTACACATCATGCTATACATTTCCAGTATAAGCTGACCTCGCATTGTGTAGGCTTTTCGTAGAATGAGACGTCAGCTTATACTGGAAAATTATATCTTGATGTGTAGCCGTGTGTACCTATTAAATAAGCGCGCGAGCGCGGCGACTGATAGCATGTACCATGCTTAACAATACTGTACTGTGATGTTCAGCTCATTAGAGAACATTCCTATGCAACAGTAATATGGCGAACTGGTGAACGTGTTAAAATTATTTGACATGGCTATTCTTTTTGTACCTATGTCTAGTACTGTCATGTAGTTTTTAGACATTTCACATCTCAACTTCAAAACTAAATACAACAATATAAGTTTTTTGTTGAAAAATTACTTTCTCAAAACAAACTTTTATAAAATTCATAACTGGAACCGCAGATTCAAATGACCCCAAACACTAGTAGCCTACTATAATCCATTCAGAAGTTCCGTTGTCTAGCATCCGTCTCCATCATGAGACCACCTCTATGGTACCATATTATTGCATTGTCACTGAAGTTACATAATATGTATTCCAAATTTCAGCTCAATCGGTTGAGGGGAACGAGTTTAAAATTCAGTTGCAAGATTCCACCCAGACAACATGTAAAAACGGACATAATGCAAACTCCATTAAAGTCAATTTCCCATAAATCGCAAACACAAAGAAGCACATCAATTGGTTTCCAAATTAAACTAAAGCTATAGCCAAACTGACGCGACGAACCGAAGAGGGAAATACCGCTTATCGTCGCCAGCCCAATCATAATCATAACCAGCATCAATCATAACATGATTGATGACATCGTGTACGTAAATTAAGTCTTCGTGAGGTGCATCAAATCCTTTACTCATTCATGTTAGCATATCTATAAATCTATAGGACCTTCCCCTAGAGATTTTCAGAACGACAAGTGAGGTAAAAGGTTGCCTATGTCCCAACCCCGGTCACAATCTATCTGTATTATTTTATTTTATTAATATCGCACACAACACTGACTACAACCAATCAGATACATAATATAATTATCGACTCTTAGTCCTAGATTGCATCCCAAAGCATGTGTAGACAGCATGACAACTCTAGCGCAGTTCTGTGTAGACCAGTTGAAGGGAAATATTTGCTTACATAGGCATAATAAAAATATTATACACAAAAAAAAATACTGTCCAGCTTTTAAGCCGTAATAACGTATCAATCAGACAGACAGACAGAGTTCTTTTCAAATTTATAATATTAGTAAGTATGGATTTATATATTGTCGACTTCCGTGGTGCAGTGGGCGAATAACCGGCTGAGACGCAGGAGGTAGCGGGTTCGATTCCCGCCGCGGAACAAATGATTGCATGCTCTGCAGATATTTGTTCCGGGTCTGGTTGTTTCTCTATATATTATCAGTATGTATTTACAAAAAAAAGGTATATAAGTATTCTATCAGTTATCTGATTACCATAGTACAAGCTCTGCTTAGTTTGGAGCTAGATAGCGATGTGTGAAATGTCCAGCAATATTTATTTATTTATTATATTTACTTATGTTGGTGACAATGATGATGCCGAAATAACATCGTACATTTGATTAAAAAAAATACGAAAATAAGCACATTTATTTGGACACCGTACACGGAAATTTAAATCCGCAGACAGCGTCTACCGCGCTAAATGTTATTTTAAGTAAGCTGACCGCCCGCGGCATCACACGCGCGGTTTTTCGATAAAGACATCACCCTCCTTTTGCGCATGGCCTTCCCCAGCATATAATCTATCTCCTCACTAAATTTCATTTCGATCCGTCCAGCCGTTTAGTTGTGAAAAGGTAACAAACAAACTGACAAATCTCTATTTGTAAGTAACTCTTTACTTTCGCATTTATATTATTAGTAAGTATGGATATCATTCAGTCTGTTTGGCCGCAGCCTAAACGCACCCGCGTTCTTTTGATCTTTGCACGTGTATTACGAAATAAAAATAAATATAAAGCTATCCGTTTACAGTCAAATTAATTTGGGGAACTCGTAAAATAACAATTTAACAAGCACGTATCATATTTGATACAAACGTTTATACTGGATGATACAAAACAGAGATTTGTAATATAAACGTGTTTTTAAAAGCGTGTAGGCACGTCTCAAGACCCAAAAAAACTATCATGATTAAACCCTATTAATTTATCTTAATCCCTCAGAGGCCGTTCACTTAAAAATATTTAATAATAACTTTGGCCAGTTAATGGTATTAATGGAATAACGAACATTATTAACAATAATGAATTTAAACGGGCATTTAGTGCGTAGATACGGTTAGTGTAGAGTGTCGTACTAAGAACGAGTACATTTCTAATTTTGAAGACAAAGTGAGGGTAGTCTGCCTGCGACCACCGCTGTTGCAACACAATCGAAACATACGCGATTAATACTCGTTTAAGTCAGTAATTATGTACACCTAGTGATCGCGATACATTTGATAAATATTATTATTGACAATATTAGAATCAAGGATTTCGGTTCGACTTAGAACATGAAGCCTGAAGTTTTATCGGTCTATACTGTTACGAGCTGAGGGTTCGGGATAAAATAATGAATATCAATCTAACCAAAATAACACTTTTATTCGACACTAAAATAAGAAATACACGATGTTAGTCACAAAGATTAACAACACACTAAATCACACAACTGTTACACCATAAACCACTGAAAGTCACTGAAATGTTCGCACGTATCGCCGTAGAGTCTCTACGCACTATTTATACCGCGCATTATTTCCAGAACCTTCTCAATGTTTCTACTAGTTTCTAGAAAAGTATAGGTATTTCGACTGCCTACTATTTCTTAATCTGTGCAACTGTAGGTAAAAACGTGGTATGTAGGTATATTCCATACCAAGTATTACCTATTCTGTGACACAGTAGGTATAACTTCGAGAAAAGCCGACTATTACTTATTCGGTAACAGCCTCGGCGTAACAATACGTTCGAACTAGCTCGATTGTAGGCAAAAACGTCGAGTTTGTACGCACGTGGAGACTTATTAAACTTGGACGTAAAACCTACTAATATTGTTACCTATATCAAGTTAATTATAGACTGTGCCTATAGGCAGTGGAAACCGCTTATTATATGAGCTATGTGCTCTGAAGTCATCTTATAAAAACACTTTATCATCGAACGTAATATTTTAAACTAATCAGAATAATCAATTTAATGGTAAAATAATTCACAAGTTAATTTCAATTTCCAAAAATTATTAATAATTTATTTTAAATTCACAATTAATTACAATAAAATTAAATAATACACAACACATTGACTAATTAATAGAATAATATCAGTAACAATAGAAATAAAAATTAGCGAACTTTGCAGGCAAAATTCTTAATATTGTAGAACGCCCTCTCGATGAGCCATCAATTTAATTTGGATATAAACTCACTACTTGTGCACATCAACTTCCCGAAAAGTGTTTAAAATAATTTGATCATTCAAAACGTTCAACGTTAACACTGTAGAAGTTTATAGCTTCATAAAATCAAAACCAATGTACAGTCAGAAACTAAAACCAAATAATGAGTCTGCTGGGCCTCCCTCTTTCTGTTTATGCCTCGTGTACCGCGCAAAAATTACGACACGGTCTTTAAATTATCGTCGACATAGTTATAATCTCGGAAACCTTTTTTCAGCACTGGAATAGCTTAGGTTAAAAAAATAACTGCATTTATCATCTTTACAGAAATAACGATTTAAAGAAATAATGATGAATCGATCAAAGACTCAAATTATGAGCCATAGCACGAAACGTAGGGTGGTGGTAGACGGGCGAGAAATACACTATGTCGATGAGTACATCTACTTGGGCCCGTCAGCTTCCTTTGAAAACAGGCAGGACAAAGAAATCTATCGTCGTATCGACAATGCCTGGAAGAGCTACTGGTCCATGAAGACATTCATGAAAGGCGACCTTCCTTTCGTTTTAGTAATAACACTAAAACGTCAACTCATCGACATGTGTATTCTGCCTGTCCTAACCTACGGTGCCCAGTCTTGGTCAATGACTGAATTTCAAAAGTCCAGGCTCGGGGTTTACCAAAAAGCGGTGTAGCTTAGCATTTTGGATGTCAAAAGAGTAGACAGTATTTGGAACAATTCGCTGGGCTCAAGTACCAGCATCGCTGACGTCGGTATCAAGGCTGCCAAGACGAAGTGGGATTGGGCGGGTCATGTCTTCCGCATGCAACCAAATAGGTGGGCTAAGGTCGTAACTGGATGTCTCCCTATGGATGGAAAGCGACACCGTGGGAGGCCTAAGAAGCGGTGGCGCGATTATTTGGACGCTTTTTATGGGGACTGGCGGGATTTGGTACAAGATCGAGAAAAGTGGAGAGTTGAGGGGGAGGCCTTTGCCCAGCAATGGGAAAGCATAGGCTAGATAAAAAAAACAGAGATAAATTAATACAGAATTATTGATTACAAATCCCTGAGTGCCCGCTTGAGTCAAACAGTCCGGCAGCATGGAGCGTGGCGTCTTGAGTAAATACTCAGGCGTTCGCACGCCACCCCACTAGGGTTCAAACGCCCCGCAGAACGCTTCTCCACTCAGCGGTACTTAGTGTACACTAATGTGCAAAACACACCAGAGCCGCTGGCCCGGCGGCGGCGGCACAACCAGCCGTGCGGATTTATTTTGAAACAATCATGCCGGTGAGGTATGCCTGCGGGTGGTACCAGCGGCATGCCACCGGCTCGCTCAGTTGCCCACCAGCTTTCATCGAGCAGAACTGCGGTCGGCACACCGCTGATGCTGCGGCGACGAGTTCTGCCACTGGGACGCCAGGTTTGTTGTGTAGAGGCCTTAACAAATGCGATAACCGCCCCGAAAGGCTAAGACGGCTAAGGCTCTCAAAGTTTTTTAATTAATCCAATTTCTAACTCCCAGTAGCGTTTTAAGAACATCTTTAGTCAGCAACTGTACCTAGTGCAAACAAATTAAACGACTTTGCAAGTTTTTGCTGCAGTTCCGATTTTGCAAAGGTATTTTAGTTAGCGAGTTAAGATTAATGATAGAAAGTTTCCTCTTGATGGATTAAATGTGTTTTTCGAGGTAACGAAGCAGGGTCTGTGATCTTTATTACAACGTTTGAAAAGTTGTAGCATATTTTGTGGTTTTTACACTAAACCTACTTTTGGAAAACCATTCTATCGTCGTGTACGATCACTTTTAACGCCATTTCCGTTGTACTAAAAATACATTTTTAGCAACCAATTTTCTGTCTACTACCAAAACGGCATTTTAGTGGCAATTCGCACCAAGTTCATCTTTGTTTAGAGTCGTTTTTTTACGCACTTCCCTTGAAACGTCAGCGTGAATTTTACCAATTTTCGCACAGGAAGTGACGTGAATACCAAACATCTGAGACGTAAAATCCTGCTTGACGACCATTCTCGCTATTTCGTGGCTTTTTTCCAGACTTTAACAGTAAAAGTTGATTACTTTTGAAGACACACACATAGGTCTAGTGTGTGAGGAAAAACGATGTTTGCATCATCCGCAAATATTTTTTTAAGCCTGGTGTCACACTAGACCAGATAACACCATCTGAGTGTTATGGTGGGGGGACTAAAACTGTGAGAACTTGAGTGTGTTAAGGAAATCAAGATCTAACACCCAGATTTAAAACAAATACTTGCCGATAATGCAAACATTGTTTTCCTGCAGAGGGAATCAAGCTTGCGCGAGGCTTGCGCACGTACCTCTGTCTCTGTCACTCTTTTTGTTACATTTTCACGGCTAAACCGCTGGACCGATTTTGATGAAATTTGGTATTTAGATAGATTATGACCACTATTGAAATATAGGCTACTTTTTACCCAACTGCACAGAAGGAGGGTAATGTTTATATTGACAAAACACGCGTGCGAAGCCACGGACAATACTTCTAAAATCTATGAAGCGTTCACTCCTGGAACACAAACCCTAGTCTTCAAAAACATATAGGTAAAACTAAGGGAAAACTTGGAAAGGCGAAACTAAAAGAGCCCTGCGCGAGTCTGCGGTACAACTTTGCAGACTACATCTACTTCGCCGAGAAGTACCAAGTCTATCTGAAGCGGGGAAGATTTGTAGTGAGACCCTACTCAGATTACTAGGTACTGGAAATGGCATCATTGCTTTCTGAAGTAAAACTTCTTTACGCACGCTTGACTTGGGGAGTAAGCTGGTGAATACGTTACGAAAAGTGCGAACTGAAGTTGAGAGGGAGTTATAATTAAGAGAGAGAGAGAGAGTTACGTTTCGTATATTTTTAAACGTTAATGTGCGAGTGCGGGTTGCGTCTGTCCAGAATGAACATAAACTGATCGACCTACAGACGTGTGGACAATTGTGTAATAGAACAATTTTATAAATTAATATTTTGATAAAAGTTTTACTTTAGTTGTGTGGTCTAAACCACACTTTTTTTTTGTTGGTAATAGTCGAGCGCTTTACCACTACTTCACTTGATGGTAAGTGATAGAGTGATCGAAGATGGAGTGCGCTTGTCTTAAAGAACCTGTTCACTCCCGAGATCATTATTTTTTTCTTTTATTACGTCTTATGTTAGGGATAAGATCGCACCTTATCCATTTGTTTGTTTCATGGTTGTATTATAAAAATATCCTGTAAAAAACTTGAATGTGATAGGGTTGGAGCATAAAAAAGTACTCCGTCTCTAAATTCAGATTTTTGTGACATATTACTCAAAGTTTTTGTATTCTACATAAACAAAAAGAAAAAAGCATAGCTCATAGATAATTCCCTATGGAGAACGAGAACCATTTATCATTAAAAACCCATTTTACTCTCAGATATGTAGGTTTCAGAAAATGTATAGAATACATGACAATAATGTGATGTGTTTTATGTATACATGACGCCGACTTAATATGATGCAATGAACATAAATTGATAATTTAATCACGGAACATTAATGTGCTTAGACTTACAGACTAAGGCTTAATGATGTTCTGACAAATAGTTCTGGCTAAATACGCATTTTGTTGTATTTAACTTGTGAGAATAAATAAGTTTAATAGGTATATTCATTTCATATCGATGGTAATAAACAGAGTTAAGTTTTACAGGACTGAATTCGTAGATTTTCAAAACAAAATTAACAAAATTTAAATTAGAACGTGTGATAACGTTCTAATTTAAATTTTGTTAATTTTGTCTTGAAAATCTACGAAAGCAGTTTCTACGAATTCAGACAAAATTAACAAAATTTAAATTAGAACGTGTGATAACTTTCTAATTTAAATTTTGTTAATTTTGTCTTGAAAATCTACGAATTCAGTCCTGTAAAACTTAACTCTGTTTATTACCATCGATATGAAATGAATATACCTATTAAACTTATTTATTCTCACAAGTTAAATACAACAAAATGCGTATTTAAACAGAACTATTTGCCTATTTGAACTGGCGATTTGCGAGCGATTTTTCGTACAATATGACTCACTGAACTGTAGCGGGGCGCGCGAGTGTACGAGTAACTATCTTTAGAGCGAACGCGGCGTCCGCGTTGCAGTTTCACAGCTCGCTCGCGGCAAACACGTTTATAAATCGACTCGCTGAAAACACGCTCACAAATCACCAGTGTAATAACGCTCTAGCTAGGGTTCAATAGAAAAAATAGAGTGAGCTTCAATAAGGGTGTACCTGTCTGCGTGTGACGAGAGCGACTGAAGTTTGCTACATAATGTAAATATTAAAAGATTAAAAGTCTTATCCAGTAAAAGTTGAATCTTTTTACCCGTCCGTCAGGCTGCCGAGCAGTGTAACGAACTTCTAATGGAAATGTTCTTACCTGAAACAAATAGACATTTATTATTAGCATTTAAGTGTAAGAGTTATAAGATAAAACTTAGTTACACACTTTAAAACAAAATAATTTAAACATTGACGACCTCCGTGGTGCAGTGGGCGAACAGCCGGCTGAGACGCAGGAGGTAGCGGGTTCGATTGCCGCCGCGGAACAAATGTTTGTATGATCTACAGATGTTTGTTCCGGGTCTGGTTGTTTCTCTATATATTATAAGTATGTATTTACAAAAAAAAATGTATATAAGCATTCTATCAGTTATCTGGTACCCATAGTACAAGCTCTGCTTAGTTTGGGGCTAGATAGCGCTGTGTGAAATGTCCAGCAATATTTATTTATACAAATTACCAATAAGTGCTACATTCTGTACCGATTAAAAATTTAGGTAGGACCTACTTAGTTTGTGTAGAACACTTAGCAATACTAGAAATATTACCGTGGTAATAAGACGGTCATGAGCATTTTTGTCACATGCGTGTTTTAATAGCTTGATATTATATCATACAACAACAGTTGTTTTACCAGTGGACAGTTCTTTTACCGTCCGAGCAGTACGTCTATGGAATGCTTTACCAATAACAATACAGCAAGCATCATCCTTAGCTATATTTAAATCTAGGTTAAAAAGCTTATACCTATCAGAAACGTCATAGTATCGCACATAAAATAATGTATATTTATCGTATTTATCTAATGTATTTATTATAAATATTATATATATCATAATTTTATCCTACTTATACACGAAAGTTTGTATTTATGGATGCATGGATGTTTGTTACTCTTTCACGCCGGAACGGCTGAACCAATTGCGATGAAATTTGGTATGTACGTAGATCATTACCTGGATTAACACAAAGGCTACTTTTTATTGGCAAACCACGCGTGCGAAGCCGCGGATTGGTCAGCTAGTATATTATATTTAGGTATGTAATTTAATAATTTATTTATATCTATTTATATTTTATTTAGGTATTAGTTGCACTCCCTTCATCTATATCTTAAGTGCACGCCCGACCATCTATGACATTACTATATCTTTTCCATCCAAAGGTTGTCTCGAAGAAATCGCTTTAAAGCGATAAGACTGCCCGTTGTACTATTTGCTTTGTGTCTTCTATTTTGTCTGTAATTTCTATTTATTTTAATGTGTACAATATAGCGTTTTTCATTAATTCATTCAACAACATAATTTGACAAGGCCTATGTACACTGTACGTGTACAGCCGCTAGACAAAATTATGTTAAAGACGAAGCCAAGAGTTCCCCGTTATTGTTATTTTTATTTTGTTATATCCTTGTTATTTTTTTTTTGCAAATGCGAGGATTGAGTTCAGCCACAGGGACCCGACCTACACGTATGCCAATGCTGGTCCACTATTTTTATCCTACTAATATTATAAACGCGAAAGTTTGTATGTATGGATGTTTGTTACTCTTTCACGACGAAACGGCTGAACCAATTGCGATGAAATTTGGTATGTACGTAGATCATAACCTAGATTAACACATATACTAATTTTTATTGGCAAACCACGCGTGCGAAGCCGCAGATTAGTCAGCTAGTTCTTCCTAAACTTCATCATGGCATGAATGACATACGTGATACGATTAATTAAAAATTATATTTTTTTTTGGGATTTCACATGGCATTGGACGCTACATGTCCCGCTCTCACGATCTCGCTTAAATCAATTTTTTAGTTAAACCTACTATGTAATCAACAACTTAAAAGGCATACTTGGTACGATTGATCGATAAAACCTGTCGCGAGCTGCCGGTCTATGTGTTCATAAGGTAATTAATAGATGAAGTTATATCGTTTAATTGTCATTTGTTATTGAAATAATTTGTAACACATATTATGTAAATTTGCCACATCCTAACAGGGCACATGTGTATTGTACATCTGACTTGTAAAGTGATTAATTAACACCTGTTCAATAACCGATGTACGTGTTGCAAATAAATGAATATGAGTAAATAAATGAATCGGAAATCTATTTTTTATTTCTATACTTTTGTTGTACTTAACGCTAGACCAGAGATTTCCAAACTATTATGGGCAAAAAACCCTTTGTTCAAAATGAACTGATAGCATCAGACTGACCTCAGACACCTATAGCCCAATTACTTTTAAAATCCTATCTCTTGTTTTTTGCCTATTGATACAAAATACTTACCAATTTAAAAACTTTGTTGTTGGTTAATTGAGTAAACTGGACATGATTTTCTCATCAAAATTTAACAACTTAAATAGACATAAAATTCAGTAGCAAATATAAATGATTGAATGAATATGTATTTATTAAAAAAAATGGTTTTACAAAGTGCACTTTAATAACTAGTTATAATTCTAGTATACCTAAGGTATTGTATCTTGTGGGTCTGCACTACAACCTTATTATCTATATCAAATGCTTTGGTACCTTGCTCTAACTAAGTTTAAAAAACTTGTGTTTAGATGCAAAGGATCTCTGCTTTGGTTCGATAGACATAAGATGGGCATAACAATATAGGTAGGTATGACTTACTACAGATACTATAGGTATATTAAAGGCAGACTGAGCTTTATACTATTATGAATATGTACATAATTATGTAGTAGTGTAATTATTAATACAAATTACGTAAAAATACTTCAGAAGGTAATTATTTAAAAAAAAAACATCAAAATCGCGAAGTAAAGATATAATAAGTCGACCCCTGGGAAACCGATTTCGACCCCAAGGGGTGTTGACCATTTTGGGAATCCCTGCTCTAGACTAACAGCGCCAAAATATCCTTGTACCTACGTCCCTACTTATAAACTCTACCAGTGAACGCGATTTCGATATCGGTTTGTTTATAAAGAGGCAGCCAGCATGTTCGCTTGTTTACACAACGGGAACAGGACATCGCTTTGAATAATGTGCAGCTAAATATCGATGGCCCACTTGGCTTGGCTTTCGTTTACGATTTCAAAACATATTGACTTTAGTGGCATCTATAAGGGATTTATTATTGGCATGGTTGCGAAGAAAGACGGTAGGATTGTGTATAAAAATGAATGTTGAATTTTGATAGTAAGTTAAACCTCATTGATCTCTGCGTGTCAGAGGAAGTCAAAATGCTATATGAATTTGTTAAAAAAGGAATAAAACGTAGGTGAATCGTAAACCGTGAATGTGGCATGATCATGTCTAAACCCTCCATATTTGATGTAGTAAAGATATTAAAAAAAACTATGTTTAAAATTAAAGTCAAAGAAAAAAACTGTTGATTATATCAACGCTCCTAGATCTTCTGTATGAGATATGAAAGGCACTCCGAAGGTTTTACATTCACTGTTATAGTAATAATAAGTTTTTATAAAAATATTGCAACAATGCTTATTAGAATGTATATCAATCTACTTTACCACAACCTTAAAATTCAAACCAAAATGCCTTCGTACCATAGATGTGATAAAATTATTCAGAGCGAAATACCTCATGCATACAAGTACTCTCAAGAGGGCAAAAGCAACGAGCTCGGAGGGTTCCCGCGACGTACAGACTTGTTGCAATAACCGTCTCAGATGCCCTGAGGTGACCTCGTGACTATATAAATATGTGTTTGTATAAAATTATGAACAAACCTAGAATAGAATAGAATAGAATAATCATTTATTTGGTACACACAAAATGCTACATGAAACAATTACAACGAACAGTAGGTACAATTGAATCTAATGAGACAGTTCGACTCATCTCTCTCATGCGTACCGAAATGGCTTCGTATACCTGATGTCGTTTAACCTGCTTGGAGGCCTCCGACATGTAAAAATTGTATAAACGATGATCGCGAGTAAGCGAAAACCAAATAAAACTGTAAATCAAAGATTTATATCACAACTGTGTACAAAATCGAAACACATGGCACTTGCATCATATAAATATGCCAAGTTTCACTATCTCATTTACTTTAGTACTTAAATATTATTTTATTGTGTTTACTTTACATAGTACTTCTAATCAAAAAAGACGTCAAGTAGGGCGATCCACTACACCCAAACTATTAACAAGTACGTTAGAAAAATTTTTCAAACCATTGGCAGTTCCATGGACAACAAAGGGTATTGAAGTCGGCAGCCAGACGCTAACAAATCTTCGGTTCGGTGATGGCATAGTTCTTTTTGCATCTGCATACAAATTACAAGAAATGCTGCAAGAACTAAGCTCAGCGAGCCAAAATGTTGGATTAATGATGAATCGATCAAAGTGTCGGTAGTAGTAGACAAGGTAGTAGACGGACAAGAAATACACTATGTCGATGAGTATATCTACTTGGGCCAGTTAGCTTCCTTCGAAAACGAACAGGACAAAGAAATCAATCGTCGTGTCGACAATGCCTGGAAGAGCTACTGGTCCATGAAGACATTCATTAAAGGCGACCTTCCATTATCAGTAAAACGTCAACTCATCGACATGCGTATTTTGTCTGTCCTAACTTACGTGCCCAGTCTTGGTCACTGACTGAATCTAAAAAAGTCCAGGCTCGGGGTTTGCCAAAGAGCGATGAAGCGCAGCATTTTAGGTGTCAAGAGACAGGATTCGGTCCTCACTGCGCTCGAGTACTAGCATCGCTGACGTCGGTATCAAGGCTGCCAAGTTAAAGTAGAATTGGCCGGGTCATGTCTCGTGGACACCGTGGAACGCCGAAGAAGCGGTGGCGCGATGATTTGGACGCTTTTTATACTGGCGGGATTTGGTACAAGATTGAGATGAGGAGAGATGAGGGGGAGGCTTTTGCCCAGCAGTGGGACAGTATAGGCTAGATTAAAAAAAATCGCTTTTAATCTCAATTTTTACATATATTTATAACAAAGTAAATGATGCAGTTTTTCTGATAAAAACATATGTTCATATGAAACTATTTGAGGTATCTATTTATCAGGAACATCATATCCTAACACAGAGAAATAATATACCTACTACGTACTTACGTATACCTTCATAACTTGTACTTCGATATGCCTGAACAGCCTTGAAAATAATAACTATTTCGACAAAACTGTTCAATGGGGTAAATAATAAACTGACGTTGCGACATTAACACCAACTAAAATGATCTACAAAATCAATAAATAAATAAATAATGCTAGACATTTCACAAATCACTATCTAGCCCCAAACTAAGCAATACTTGTACTATGGGAACCAGATAACTGATATACTCGTAATTTTTTTTTTGTTGATACGTACGTTATACATAATAGTGAAACAACCAATACTTGTAGATCATGCTAACATTTGTTCCGCGGTGGGAATCGAATCCGCAACATCCTTAAATCATTAAATGTGATTAATGTTATTAGTCTGATTAGTGTGTTCTGCCCACCATGACCTACAGTGCCGAGACATGGACGCTCACGCAGGAGGCTGTGTACAGGTTAAGAGTTGCACAGAGAGCCATGGAGCGTACCATGCTCGGCATCAGACTCTTAGATCGAGTTCCAAACATCGAGATCCGTAGACGAGCGAAAGTTCATGACGTTGGGATTCGAGTTATGGAGCTCAAATGGTCTTGAGCGGGACACTTGGCTAGACGTGGTGATGACAGATGGAGCAGGACAGTGACTGAACGGTGGCCAAGGAGCGGGTATAGAAGGGTAGGACGACCAGCAGCGAGATGGGTGGACGACATCGTAAAGGTCGTGGGCCGTCAGTGGGTGAGACTAGCGCAGGATCGAGGTGGATGGCACAAACTTAGGGAGGCCTATACCCAACAATGGGTGAAGTCAGGCTGTGGATGATGATGATGATGATGAATGTTATCAATTATTAACCTCATTAAATGTGTAAAAGAAACACCTAACATCCGAGCTCTCCCGAGGAAACATACCTGTGTCGCATAACCGTGTTGCAACAAGGTCTCTGAGGCTCCGAGGTGACTACATACTAGTACATACTACAGTCACAAGTAAGTAGGTTATGATAAAGTGAGAAGGCTTTGTGGCTTTCACGTCAAGTTTCACTAAAATACACTTCATATAGAGTGAATTTATAACAGGCAAATGAGGAACGACACTTGCTAATAAAGGTGAACCTACTGTGCGATGCCAGGTGCTTAATTTGACGATTGGCCTAGTTACTGGATATTTACTTATCGAATTTCAGGATATTTTAAATTAAAACAGATTTTTGTCTTGTTACCACAATGCGTGTAATGGCGTACCTATACATTTTGTACACAATTCGAGGAGTGGGGGGAAAGGAACATTATATAACAACCAATAGAAATAAGTTTTAAATAACCACGTGATGGTGACTTGCGTGGATTGGTAGAATAACAACATCGTCTTCAAAACGTTTGCATTCGATTCATATTTGGCTTGCGCCAATATTATCATATTTCCGAGTTTCGCGTTAAACTCAAGTGGTTGCCAATCCGACCTCGTCAGGATGCTCATATTCAAACTCTCATACATAAAATTTCATTTATCTCTTCTTCTCCGTCGTATCTCAAACAACGCTTTGAATTCCTAAGTTTATCCAACCCCCGCAATCTGCGTTCTTCCCCTACTCTCCAGTTGCAAACTCCAGTCCATAATTTCAACTTCTTTAGTAACTCGTTTACGGTACGAGCTGTACGATTATGGAATGACTTGCCCGTTTCCATCAGACATGCTAAATCTTGAGCTATTTTTAAAAGTGAGGTCTACAAACTGTATGTATATTAACTGTAACAGCTTCTTTACACTAAATATTCCAATCCCTTTCTATGTATATTGTTAAAGTATATACATATATATGTATGTATTTTATAGATAGATAGATAATTTTTTTATTGCACACCATTAAATACAAACATATAAAAGAAAATACACTTTTAAATCATAGTTACAATGGGCGGCCTTATCGCTAAAAGCGATCTCTTCCAGGCAACCTTTGGATGGGCAAGATCTATATGAACAAATAAGTATATAATATTTATTTATGTAAGTATATGTAGGATTTTTTTAAAGTTTTTGGTATTTATTTGTATCCTACATAAATAGGTATTTATTGTAACACCGCCTACTAACACGTTTTTCAATCCAGTCCATCCAAAGGTTGCCTGGAAGAGATCGCTTTGAGCGATAAGGCCGCCCATGGTACCAGCATGTATTAGTCTAAGTTTTCTAGGTTAAGTTATTGTAATTTGGTGTACCAATAAATAATTATCTATCTATCTAACATCGTAAGGAAGAACAATTGAGCTTTGAGTTTAGCGTAATCGCGAACAAAGGTTACTGGAGCCGTTTGGTGCAGGCCTCACAAGATTGCTCTGGAAATCTATGGGTATAATATATCTACCTATTATACCCATACGAGTAGAGTAAAACAGTTCCTTGTGATTGGGCTCGCCCAGGGAAGTACTTCCATTATACCTATTTCTGTCACCAAGCAGCATTGCTGTGGTTGAAAGGGTATAGTTGCCGGTTAAATTACAGGCACATGAGGCTTTACACCTGTATGCCTCAAGTTGATGGACGCAGGGCAGTGAATCTAAGTAGCGTGACCTAACGAGGTAATACTTTGTTATAGGCGATGGTTACCACTTTACATCAAGTGGGCTGTATGCTAGTACTCTTACCTTAAGGTATAAAAATACACTCATTTTATATCTAAAGTTGGAGTACCTCAATATAAATCTCTCAAACTTTGTTGGAAAATCAGTTTTTGTTGCTCCTGTAAAATTTTCCCATATGGACTTACGAGTTCTGATAATCATGCCCACAATACCGTATAATATAAACCCCACTGTATACGCCGAAACGAATATAAAAAGTGGATTATAATTTCATAATTGATATTCAATACATACAACTAATTAATATACACCTTCATATTTGCAAGTCGACATTACTATTACATAAGCCCGTTACTTTATAATAGATTAAATAGACACCTAAATATATATCCTCTCTCTTTATTTAAATGCAAAATTAAATGCCTGGAATGGCTCCAATCACTGTCCTACAATGAAACGGAAGAACTCATGGTTGTCTCTAAGTAGTCTAGCACACACACATACATACACACATACATACACACATCCTTACACACACTCACCCACCCCCAAATACACCCTCGTGCATACACGCACGCATACACGCACGCATGCACGCACGCACGCACACACACACACACACACGTGTGTGTGTGTGTATTTTCACATACAAAATGTACGTGTATGTATATATTAATTAGTCTGTGCCTGTAAATGAGTGTGTGCGTGGGTGGGTGGGCACACACAAATACATACACACATACTTACACACACTCACCAACCCATAAATACACCCTCGTGCATACACGCACGCACGCACACGCACAGCGTGTGTGTGCGTGCGTGCGTGTATGCACGAGGGTATGCACAATACCGTATAATATAAACCCCACTGTATACGCCGAAACGAATATAAAAAGTGGATTATAATTTCATAATTGATATACAATATATACAACTAATTAATATACACCTTCATATTTGCAAGTCGACATTACTATTACATAAGCCCGTTACTTTATAATAGATTAAATAGACACCTAAATATATATCCTCTCTCTTTATTTAAATGCAAAATTAAATGCCTGGAATGGCTCCAATCACTGTCCTACAATGAAACGGAAGAACTCATGGTTGTCTCTAAGTAGTCTAGCACACACACATACATACACACATACATACACACATACTTACACACACTCACCCACCCCCAAATACACCCTCGTGCATACACGCACGCATACACGCACGCATGCACGCACGCACGCACACACACACACACACACACGTGTGTGTGTGTATTTTCACATACAAAATGTACGTGTATGTATATATTAATTAGTCTGTGCCTGTAAATGAGTGTGTGCGTGGGTGGGTGGGCACACACAAATACATACACACATACTTACACACACTCACCAACCCATAAATACACCCTCGTGCATACACGCACGCACGCACACGCACAGCGTGTGTGTGCGTGCGTGCGTGTATGCACGAGGGTATGCACAATACCGTATAATATAAACCCCACTGTATACGCCGTAAGGAATATAAAAAGTGGATTATAATTTCATAATTGATATACAATATATACAACTAATTAATATACACCTTCATACTTGCAAGTCGACAATACTATTACATAAGCCCGTTACTTTATAATAGATTAAATAGACACCTAAATATATATCCTCTTCCTTTATTTAAATGCAAAATTATATACCTGGAATGGCTCCAACCACTGTCCTACAATGAAACGGAAGAACTCATGCTTGTCTCTAAGTAGTCTAGCACACACACATACTTACACACACTCACTCACCCCCAAATATACCCTCGTACATACATTTTGTTTGTGTAAATAATTGATTGGGACCTACTGTAATATTTCCCGGAGGAGGGCGTTGATGTCTGCGACACTGTTTAATACTTATGCAGATATCATCGTTTTTCACATCATTTGTACCATTGTTTATGTTCCAAATGAAGAATTTTATGATTTATAATTTTATGATATCTGAATATTGTTCATCTGAATTACTAATACAGTTTATAGCTAAATACCCTCATGTATACGTTCACTCTGATTAGTAGAAAAATAAATAAGTATTTTTGTTGAAAAAAAGGAGTGTGCTTTTGACCACACGACTGAAGTAAAACTTCTTTTTAAAAATATTAATTTACTAGCTGACCAATCCACAGCTTCGCACGCGTAGTTTTTCAATAAAAACATTACACTCCTTCTGCGCAGTTGGGTAAAAAGTAGCCTATGGCACCCGGGAATAGTGTGGCTTCCCAACAGTGAAATATTTTTTTAAATCGGTCCAGTAGTTTAAGAGCCTATTCAATACAAACAAACAAATCTTTCCTCTTTATAATATTAGTAAAGATAAATTTGTTCAAGAACGAAATGAAATTACGAGAAATAATCAAACGAACTACTGACTGAGATATATACGTATGCTCAGAGAACACTATCTGAGTATTTGTCGCTAAATATATATGTATTTATTATTAATTATTTGTTTCTTAAATAAGTCTAAGTATGTATCTATAAATTATTATGAGTAGTTATTATTTAGATTCATGTAACTTTCATTCATGTAAGTTTTATAGTTTTTTTTTTTTTTTTTTTTTTTATATAATTAGTATTAGTATGTATGTACATATAGTATGTTAGGTACACCATTACACCCCAGGTAATGTCTACACAGTCCATTCCATCCAAAGGTTGTCTGGTAGAGATCGCTAATTAGCGATAAGACCGCCAATTGTATCCATAGATTTACGTAGTTGTTTTTTATATGTATTTGATTCGTGGTGTGCAATAAAGTATTATCTAATCTAATCTATATATTTCATGCACTGGCTATGAGAAGAAGAAAAAAAGAAAATGTGCGCGCGCACCTCTCTCTCCTGCTCCTACAGTAATATACGAAACGTAACCCTCTCTCTTTCTATCTTCACTAACTTATATCTCCCTCTCAACTTCCGTTCGCACTTTTCGTAACGCATTCACCAGCTTACTCCTCAAGTCAAGCGTGCGTAAAGAAGTATTAGTTTAAAATACTTTTTGGAACTAGTACATTCTAATGAAACACTAGTAGCCTATCCATAAGTCCACATTGTTCAAAGCTCGTGAAAATCTGATTGCCTGGATTCGACAGAAGTAAAAATACTACCAAATGATACAACAATAGAATAACGTCGAAATATTGATCCAGGATTAACTAGTGTCTCCGAGTGTAATTTTTCAACATAAAGTGGAAATAATTAATAACTAGCTTCCGCCAGCGGCTTCGCAAGCGTTGTTTGCCAAAAAAAAGTCTATCTAGGCAAAAAGCCTGTATTAATCCAGGTTATAATCTACTTATATACCAAATTTAATAAAAATCTGTTAAGCCGTTATGACGTAATTGAGTACAAACAAACAAATATCCAAACTTTTAAATTTATTATATTAGTCTGGTACCTACTCATTGTTATAGTGTATGGATAACATGATAAATATTTGACATAAATTCTTATGTCAAACGCTCGTACAAAGTTAACATAAAAAAAAATTGCTGGACATTTCACACAGCGCTATCTAGCCCCAAACTAAGCATAGCTTGTACAATAGGAACCAGATAACTGATAGAAGACTATAGATATACTTTTTTTTGTAAATACATACTTATAATATATAGAGAAACAACCAGACCCGGAACAAATATCTGTAGATCATGCAAACATTTGTTCCGCAGCGGGAATCGAACCCGCTACCTCCTGCGTCTCAGCCGGCTATACGCCCACTGCGCCACAGAGGTCGTCAAATTATCACATCGTGCAAAATAATAGATATCAAATCGGACATATTAGATTTCCTTTAAATAAATAAATTCTTCTTTAGTGCAGACACAGTGCCCCATATTTTAAAATCTACACTAAACTAAAATTATAAAATTAAACAAATTTAAACAATTACACGATAATTAAAATACAATAAAACTTATTAAAAATTAAAAAAAACATTATTAATTAAAAATTACATTGAGTCTTACTTAGGTTAGGTGGCTATTTCCGCCCAACGCCGATATGCTGCCGTCAGCATCAGTCTGTCCGCCAGACTCTTGATGATTGTGTTTCTACACATGTCGACTCGGGACATGAAGGAGGCAATCCTCTTTCTTTGGATCGCATTAAAAGAGTCAACCCCAGCCTCTGCGCATACATTTCCGAAGCGCTACAATAGCGCCTCATACCCATCATGTGTCTGAAGTCGTTATTGTAAGCCACTCGTATACCGCTGTGCGACTTCTTAGTATAATCTGTCCAGAGTTGACGTGTGTAGAACGATTGACAGAAGTATCTGAAGAGTGTTATTTTCACTCTAGTATATGTACTTTACTTAGTTGATTTTTATCGACAATATTGTGTCAAAATTACTGGGAAATATGACATTACTGACGAGCATTACGCAGAGACCGTTGCAAATGAACTAGCTACCTTTCTGTTTTGTTTTTAGTATTTTGTTATGACATTTTTAATAATTATATGTATAACTTTTGAAACTATTATGGTTATGAACACTATTTATACTAAAACCGAGATATTTACTATGATTTGTGAGTATTTACATTATTATTACAAAGGTACACAAGCAGAATGCCCCGCTACGTCCTATAGTGAGTCAAATTGATTCTCCTACTTATGAATATTACAACCGACGGTGGGACGAACATCGTCTTATGTAAAGGACTCGCGGCATTTCATACAGATCCTTAAGGAGACAGAGGTACATGATAATGAGATGATGGTCAGTTTCGACGTAGAATCCCTCTTTACGAATATCCCCGTGGCTGACTGTATGAGGGTAGTTGAGGCAAAAATAAAGCAAGACGGTATTCCGGCAGAGTATGTCAAGCTTCTGGAGCATGTTTTTTTCACCAACTTCTTCATATATAAAGGGCAATACTATCTTCAAATAGATGGAGTAGCCATGGGTAGTCCTGTTGCTCCCGTGGTGGCCAACATTTGGATGGAGTATTACGAGAATATAGCCATCTCGTTTTCCCCTTTACCAATCAAGTTGTGGAAGAGGTACGTGGATGACGTCTTCTGTATTTTGGAACGAAAAACAGCTGAAGTGGAACTTCTTTTGGCACACCTCAACGTCGTACATAGTAAGATCAGGTTTACGTACGAGAAAGAATGTGATCTACGGTTGGCGTTTTTGGACGTATTGGTTCAGGCTCGAGAGAATGGTAGTTTGGGCCATTCAGTTTACAGAAAACCTACACATACGGACCGATACCTACATGTGGAATCACATCATCACCCTCGACAATTTAATTCGGTGGTAACATCACTTACCAATCGTGCATTCGACCTGTGTGATGAGGATCATATTCAGAGTGAATTGACACATGTCCGAAATGTGTTGGTGAAGAACGGTTATAAACTGCGGTCCTTACCAGCTCGACCAAAGACCTAATTCCCACAGTTGCAGAGTGGAACGAAAAGCTGCTTTTCTACCATATGTTAAAAGGGTGACGGATAAAATCGCAAACATTCTACAAAAAATTTCACTTAAGACTATCTTTACTCCTTTAAAGAAAATTACACACTACCTGCGCTCACCAAAAGATTGCTTTCCACTAGAAAAACCAGGAGTGTATAAAATAGACTGTCGCTGTGGGAGTTCTTATATTGGTCAAACCAAACGTACAATAGCTTGTCGAGTGAAGGATTATATCAGGGTGGTGAAAAATGTTGACAGACAAAAGTCTGCCATAGCGGAACATCTGCTGGACTCAGGCTCAAACCACTGGATCGAGCTATACAACCCACAAGTAATCTCAACTGAGCGACATTACATGCCAAGACTGGTTCAAGAGGCAATTGAGATTGCCAAACACAAGAATTTCAATCGTGAAGATGGTTTTCAATTATCTGGAGCCTAGAATCCTGTGGTGAGTATGTGTAAGAACCGAAGAAGTGAAGTGTCAATTACGCGTCCTGATACCGTTAGTATTGTGTGTCGGAATCGAGTTATGATCGAGAATGCAACCGGTGGTAGTAATAGAATTAGCGAATTCATTCCTAGCAAGAGACTAAGAAAGAGGGTAGATCGTTATATCTGCCAATAACTACCTACTCGCAAAAACTTCAGTTTACCCGTGATCATGGCGCATGCAACTGCGCCGAAATATCGGGATACTCAAATACTCACAAATCATGGTAAATATCCCGTTTTTAGTATAAATAATTATAGGTATTATCATTGTAAGTTTTAGTTGCCATTATTTATATTTATATTATTTTAATTTAATTATTTTAAGTAGTATAATGTAAAATTGACATGCCTGTAACAACCAATGTTATAATTAAGTTGAAATAAATAAATCTGAAAATCTACCATCAACTCAGCTAACCATGATTACTACCAGATCTTATACAACCTGTTTTGTTATGTACTACATTAATTTATAACACACATCCGGAATCGTATTACCTGATTTTAGAGGTGGGTTTAATACCGGTAGCTTGGATATTTATCCAGTAATCGATACATTACCGAAACTCAATTATTCACATTTTTAAACATCAAAACGGCGGCGCCTATGCGACGATTTACCTATTTTATACAGGCGGTTTCATTGATATTTTACGTTTCGATATAAAGGATTCTTAAAAATTTAATTTTTTCTATGGAAATTAATTTGAAAAAAAAAACAATTTTACAACAATACCACTAGACCTACCAGTGTTTTCATTTAATGTCATACATAACAAAACACGTAGTAGCTACCCAAACGCACGGTCTCTCAGGAAGGCAAAAACCAATTTCCTCGCAGCAGATAGATACGTAACAAAGCTAGCTGAAGCTTCTGTAATGTGTCATTGAGTCTTTGTGTGCGCCTGTTGCAGCGCAGCCTTCTACAGATTGAACTGAAGAGCACGCTAGGTACCTAGGAACATTATCCATCGAGTACAGTACTAATAATAATAATAATTAATAATAATTATTAATTTATTCAGCAACAAACTTCAGTATTTCACAAACAAAAATTACAATGGTTTACTAGGTATAATACAATTCAGGATGGAAAACATAGGTACCCAAACTAGGATGGACCTGTATGATGGCATACCTCCGGACTATGGTCATAATGGAATCTTCAGTGAAGGTATGTGTAAGTGTGGGAGTGTTTTTGTTGCGTGATTTACGTGTGTATGTGTAAGTGTTTGTCCATGTGTATGCGAGGATGTGTGGTGAGTGTTTGTGTGTAAAGAGTGTGTGTGAAAGTGGGTGTGCGGTGTGAGTGTGTGTGAGGGTATCAGTTTGTGTGTACAAATAAATGGGTGAGTTTGTTGTGTATTGACTTTTCATACATAACTTATGATAGTATGATTAACAGACTCTCAGTTTCAAGGTAGTTCAAACCTAGCAACCAACTTTTAACGATAAATTTGCATTTATAGCTAGACATTGAGTAGTACTGTAATTTAATATTAATTTTATTGTAAAGATAGGCTCCTAGGAAGCATGTATGTCATCTAGCAAAAGTGGTATTACAACGGGGAATATGACATACTCGCTTATTACTGCGAACTTGGTTAATTGGATCAGGGATAAATATATTCTTCTTGTGATGGGCTAAAACTGCTTGTAAAATAAATAACTGGCGTGTTGAAAGTAACTGGCATTCAGTAAATAAAGATTCTGTTGAGTATCTAAAAGGCTTGGAGTACATAACTTTAAGCACCGAGCGCTGAGCCCTCTCTACTTTAATAATCATGGTTTTGCATGCTCCTCCCCAAACAGGTATGCAGTAACTAAGGACTGACTGGCAGAGTGAGTAATATACTGTTTTAAGCAAATCTTTTGTGGCAACGTTGCGGAGATTCCTGAATATCCAGATTAGTTTACGAAGGCGAGCTGCGACTGAGTTTATTTGGGGCATCCAGGATAGCTGATTGTCTACAATTACTCCTAAATATTTTATTGATGACACATGTTCAAGGACAGTTACATAAATAATTTTGAGAGTAGTTACATGTGTGAGCCTGAATTTTGAAGGAATTGTTACTTGGAGTATTATTTTTTAATATACTAAAGCATAGGTATTTTGTTTTTATGTAGTTAAGTGTAAGCAAGTTTTTCTGTAGCCAAAGAATGACATTGTGAAGTCCTCGTTCAGCATTGACACGAGCTTGTTCCCAGCTCTCACCTTCGAAGACCAGAGCTGTGTCATCGGCAAATGTAAATACTTTGCCATGTTGGGGATCGAATTCACAAAGTTCATTAATAAAAATTTAAAAAAGGCTTGGGCCTAGGATGCTGCCTTGTGGCACCCCGAATGTGACTGGCTCATCTGAACTAGTCACATTGTTGATTGCAACGGTTTGAATTATATTTGTCAAATAACTTTCAAACAACTTTAGTGGCGTACTTCGAATTCCAAGTCGTTCAAGTTTTGACAAGAGAAGTGGGATGGGGACGGTGTCAAAAGCCTTCGCCATATCCAAAAATATACCAACACATTTTTTTTTGTTATCTAATGTACCAACAACGTATTCAGCAAAAGCTGATACAGCCATTTCGGTAAATTTTCCTGCTCTAAAACCGAATTGGGCGTCAGAAAGGATATTTTCTTGTTCTAAGTATTGTATTAATCTTTTATTTATAATTTTTTCCATTATTTTAGAAAGACCAGTTAAAATAGAAATAGGGCGATAGTTGGAGACAACGTCTCGTGACCCTCCTTTGTGGATTGGTAGAATGACCGATCGTTTGAATGCATCTGGAAAAATACCAGATGTGAAGCCAAGGTTTATAATATGAGTGAGTGGTGGAGTTATGAGATCTTTGCCTAACTTCAATAACGTCGTTGAGATGCCATCCCATCCGGTTGCACAGTCAGATTTCAAACCAAGAATGGCCGTCTCAACTTCATTTTCATCGGTGTCAAGTAACACAAATGACCGTGGATGTAATTGAGTTTTTATGTCACATGATATACTGGATATGTTCACGTTATCAGCAATCTCAGTGGCCAAGCTTTTGCCTACATTTGAAAAATACGCATTTATTTCATTTACTGAAGTCTGTGGGTTTTGACCGGATTTTAGGAGTTCAGAGGGCGATGATTTGTTTTGGGAAATATGGGTGATGTTCTTTATTACCTTCCAGGTATGCTTAGGGCTTTTACTAGCTTTTTCAAGTTCCGAACGTTCATATGCTATCTTAAGTTTTTTGAGCAAATTGTTGCAAAAGTTCCTGTATCTCCGGTAAGATGTAGCAAGGACCAGATCTTTAGGGTGATTTTTGGCTTTAAGGTGCATGTTATCCCTGTGGCGTATACATCGTAGCAGACCCGGCGTTATCCAAGGTTTTGATATGCGCTGTCGATATGGAATAGGTCTTAAGATGGTACATTGTTGTACAGCGCTTCTAAGAATATTAACCAGAGTGCTGGAAGTAATATTAACATCGCTAAGATTCAGAATGTCATGTAGGTTAGAGGTTTTCAATAGATTTAATACCTTGCTAAAGTCTGTTTTCTTTGATAAAGGGGACTGCGGCGGTCGATTTTTAATTGTAACTGAAAGACACAAAAGGACTGGCATATGATCAGTAAGAGCATTTTGTAGCACAAATGAAAAACCTGAGAATTTATTTTTTAATAGCACATGATCTAGACAATTTCCAAAGCGGGTTGGATAATTGTGAGCAGGTAGAAAACCAAGTTCGGCAGTTAGATTTAGATAGTCAGAGCTTTTAACATCTGTATTGTTAGTTTTGATATCAATATTGATATCGCCCATAATTATAACATTATTTATGCCAGCTAGTGATTTGAGAACGGTCTCTAGATAATTTAAGAATGTCTCGATACTGCGAAAGCACGGCGGTCTATAGATTGCAACAATTGCGGTGTGACAAGAAATTTTAACTACTAGACAATTAGCTTCCGGGAAGCTTGGTTCATCAATTTGGCATTGAATGCTATTTTTGCAGTAAATCACAATGCTGTCATTCTGATTAATATATGTTTGGGTAGAGTGGACATAATAGTCTTGTAGTTGAGGCAATATCTGATCCTTGGACAACCTACTTTCCGTAAGAATTATGATATCACAATCAAATTTTAAAGTTGATAACAATACAATTAATGCATCGAAGTTTTTATTGATTGATATACTAACCCATAATCATCGATACGTCTTCCGAACATAGGAATGGTAATGTCAAACTTTTAAATCGACTTCAAAAAAAGGAGGAGGTTCTCAATTCAGTCGTATTTTTGTACCTCAAAACTTCGTCATTTATTAACCGATTTGGAAAATTATTTTTTTATTTGAAAGTATATACTTTCAGATTGGTCCCATAGATTGTTCATCAAAATCGGTTTAGTTTGGTTTATAAATCAAAATAGCTGGTTTTGATTTATTGTTTTTTGAGGTCAGTTATATTTTTTGTTTAAAAGTAACTTATTTAATAATATTTATAATTTATATATTGAAAAAAAAAATGTTTTAATACTCTATAATCACAAATTAAGTTTTTAAAAATACCTGATTAACGGATAAACCAGCATCGCCATGAGGGAATAGATGTCTTTTAGATATTCGAACCCTATCTTAGACCACATAATTGCTAACCATTAGGTGAGATTGTGGCCAAACGAAGATCTATTCACGATTATCAAAAAAACATTCACTTCCATGATATTATTGATAACTCTAATATTAAAGGTACTTTTCCTGTAGGTTTCGTTATTTCTTTCGACCCCGGTATCTATACTAATATTATAAAGAGGAAAGATATGTTTGTTTGTTTGTATTGAATAGGCTCCGAAACTACTGGACCGATATAAAAAAATATTTCACTGTTGGGAAGCTACACTATTCCCGGGTGACATAGGCTACTTTTTACCCAACTGCGCAGAAGGAGGGTAATGTTTTTATTGAAAAACTACGCGTGCAAAGCTGCGGATTGGTCAGCTAGTAGCAAATAAAACCAGACCGGTCAAGTACGAGTACGACTCGCGCACTGAGGGTTCCGAAAAGGTTTAATTATGTTAATTAAGCAGTGCCATCTAGTTATGTTACCGGTAAATCAATCAAACTTTTAAGACAGTAATTTCAACTGTTCTTTATAGAGACTTCTAGAGGAATTTGGAGGAGAGGAAAAAGAGATAAATAATACTAACATTTAGTATTATTTATAACTGTTTCAAATTTCAAACCGATATGTTCGTAGTTGCTGAGATAATCAGCTGTGACAGACGAACAGACGGACGGTTAAAGTCGCACCGGGTTCCGTTTTTACCATTTTGGAACGGGACCCTAAAAAGTATTTAGTATTTATTTATTCAATGCAACATACAATATAGTTTCTTGAAAGTAAGTAATTTAACATGTATGTACCCTGTAAGGGCGTGGCAAGGTACAACACAGTTTTAATAACTTATAAACCACTAGTTATTAGGGTATAGCTTAATGCTACAATTAAACATTCAAACATAAAAATATTTGCATACCTACTTCAAACAATAAAATTAAGGCGGTAAGTATGACCTCCATTGCGTTCTACATAGGCCATTCATTCCGCTCGCTCGCAATAAGGGCATACACACACGTGCGGCACCGCGTAGATTTACGACACGACACGACAGCGCTCCCGTCCGCCACTGGCCCGGTTTACGGTTACTGCCCGCTTAAAAACCGGCCATTACGCGAAATGCGTCGCAACACCACTTATTTTCAGGAACTGAGAGGATTCCTTTGATTATTGCAAGTGGAATGGCTATTATATAGTAATAGCGTAATATGTATTATGTTTGTAAATTATACACAACCTGTTTTGTTATGTGCGACATTAATTTAAAACACATATCCGGAATAGTATTAACTATTGTTAGAGAGGGGTTTAATACCGATAGCTTAAATATTTATTCAGTAATCGATACATTTCAAATAACTAATTTTTTACGTAAATCGGCGGCGCCTTTACGACGATACCGCTTAGTCAGTTTAACAGGTACCTACTTACGTGATGAATGAATATGAGTTGTTTACCTATTTTATATAAATAATAAGCTCAGAGTCGCTCAACGAGCTATGGAGAGGGCTATGCTCGGGGTTTCTCTACGGGATCGAATCAGAAATGAGGAGATACGTAGAACTCAAGTCACCGACATAGCCCGACGGATTAGCACGTTGAAGTGGCAATGGGCAGGCCATATAGCGCGCAGAACAGTAGGCCGATGGGGCCGAAAGGTTCTCGAGTGGAGGCCACGGACCGGCAAGCGCAGCGTAGGACGTCCACCCACAAGATGGGCAGACGACTTGGTAAGAACCGCAGGTCGGCGTTGGATGCAGGCCGCTTCCAACCGCAGTCCCTGGAGATCAATGAGGAAGGCCTTTGTCCAGCAGTGGACGTCCTACGGCTGATATGATGATGATGATGACGACCTATTTTATACAGGCTGTTCATTGATATTTTAGAACTCGATATTAAGGTTGTATGAAAAGTTAAAATTTTCTACGGTAATGAATTTGATAAAAACCTATTTTACCACAATACTGGCCACTAGCCCTACCTGTGTTTTCTTTTAATGTCGTACGTAACACGATATATCTCGTACATTTTCATTACAAATGCGACAAAATTAAAAAAAGTATTATTATAACAGCATGTTGCTAAAAAAAAATTTGCGTTCCCGAATCCATTATTTTTCTTCACTGATACAATTCTTTTTAATTTATACACAATTCGTTTTTCTATTTTTAAATAAAAATAAAGATTTGTCATGGATTTTGTGTTTTGCATTTACGTATCAGACCTCAACCTCACCAGACAAGTAACTTTTAACAATAATATAACCAACTTTACCAAACAAATGAAGTAATTATGATGAAATTTCTATTAGACCAATATGAATGTATATCCTTTCAAATAAAGAAAATCCAAATCGGTTGATAAGACGGACTTCTGAGATAAAAACATAAAACTATTATGCGTCTTCATAAAGTTTGAGGGATGCCATCGATTTTTTTGGGATCACATCATCAGATTCATCATCAGATAATTATTACGCAATAAATTTAAAGAAACAAATATTATGACATTCCCTTGTTAATACATCTGATGCACGTTCTCAAAAATATTAATTTGTTAAAGAAAAATAGCGATAATCATAATTTCAATACTAGAAATTAACATAAACTCGTTGTTGCCACCTGCAGACTCCATAAAGTTAGTAAATCGTTTAAAGGGCAAGGTGTACACACGGCTACACATCAAGCTATAAATTTTCAGTATAAGCTGACCTCTCATTCTACAAAAAGCCTAAACAATTCGAGGTCAGCTTATTCTGGAAATTTATAGCTTGATGTGTAGCCGTGTATACCTACGCTTTTATAACATACTCCCAAGTGATGTATAAAAATTTACAATTAACAAATTTAAAAACGTAATTAAACAAAATCTTTATAAAAAAGCCTACTATAAAATATCTGATTATTTAGATGATAGAGAAGCTTAGGATTGAAATTGCTCCAACTCGTTTGAATGTTACAATTAAGACGTAACATATTTTCTTTATTGTTATGTATTCTAAAAGGATCATTAAACAAAAACCACCCGCCTTGTTTTCTTGCCTTTCTTTCCTGGCTTGGTCGCGAAGGAAGAGGTAGTAAAATTGACGTTTCAAAGTGATCCTTGTGATTTTAATGAATAAAAGATTTTGACTTTAGATCCTGACTTGGTATCAATGGAACACTTGGAAAGTATACCCTATTAAACAAAAAATAATTTCTTGAATTCTCGGTCCAGGAGTCTTCGAGTAATCGGGGAACATACATAAGATTACATACGAATTTAGAACTTCCTCTTTTGTTTGAAATCGGTTAAAAATGATATTTATGAATGAATTTATCTGGGTATACCTAAAGTTGGCAGAAGGTAAAATTGCAATTACTGTGGAATTCTGCTAAATAATGATACCCAAAGGGTCAAACGGGTCCCTATTACTAAGGGTATCTCATGAACCGTGATAGATAGACAGTTGAAATTTTCACAGATGATGTATTTCTGTTGCCGCTATAACAAAAAATACTTAAAACAGACGTATTACAACAAACGTATTTTTTTCCCTCGTTTTTGCTCGATATTAATAACGGCAACAGGCAGACGCTTGAAATATTCACATTATATTGAGATATATAATTCATTTTAACAATAAATAATTAAATTAATATTTACTGCGGAGCTCCCATACAACAAACGTGATTTTTTGCCGTTTTTATAGATAATGTTACGGAAGCCTTCGTGCGCGAGTCCGACTCGCACTTGTCCAGTTATTTTATTGGCGACAGTCAAACGCTTGACCACTACCTTGCCTGACGGTAAGTGATAATGAAGTCGAACATAGGGAACGCTTGCCTGATGAAAAAACCTGTTAACTCTGGACTTGAAGACACTCGTAAGTAGAGAGTAAAAGTTTATACTTAACTAGTTTAGCTACTTTGCAGACAAAAGTACGTAAAAACTTGTACAACAAAAATGTAGCACATTTTATTGTTCATTTATATACTAGCATATGCAAGTGTAATGTAAATACCTAAATCAAGCGTCAGCTGTGTGCTCGACTAACACAGTTCAGTTCACAACTCGCTGTTGTGTACCGAGCTCTAAACTAAATCCTGATAAAGCGGGTTTAAATCCTACTTTTACTAATTTTACTAAAGGAAATCTGATAGATTCGATTTGACGTCAATCATTTTGAATGCCGTGATAACTTTGTACGAACGTCTACACAAGAAATCGAAAATCACCCACATCATCATCATCATCTCAGTCCACACCCACTCACTGCTGAGTATGGCCTCCTCGTTATCACGCCACTCTCTCCAGTCCTGTGCGACGCGCATCCATTGCCTTCCCGCAACTCTCGCGATGTCGTCCGACCATCTGGTGGTCTGCCAACTGGTCTGCGCCCTTCACGCGGCCACCACTTGGTTGCTGCCCTCGTCCATCTTCCGTCTTTTCTCCTTGCCAAGTGTCCAACCCATCTCCACTTCAACTGGTTGATCCTTCTACCCACATCCACGGTTTTAGTTCTGCGTCATATTTCAATGTTGGGTATATGGTCCAACAGCGAGATGCCTAACATGGCACGCTCCACTCTAATTTGTGAACATGTTCGTTCGTGAGCGGCCATGTTTCAGCACCGTAAGTGAGGATGATCGATGAGGCAGGACATTTTGGTTGAAAACTTTTGTCTAATAAACCCACATATTGCTAAATTATTATAATTATTATACACTTTAATGTATGTTTATCTTGGACATATTCTATCGTTTGGTAAAGAGCATCAGCAGAAGGAGATCTCTAAAAGAATCCAATTGGGATGGGCTGCATTCGGCAAGTTAGATGACATGCCTAGGTCGCCTAAAACTCCACAGTGTTTGAACACCCGCTTATTCAACCAATGTGTTCTGCCCACCATGACTTACGGTGCCGAGACTTGGACGCTCACGCAGGAGGCTGTGTACAGGTTAAGAGTTGCACAGAGAGCCATGGAGCGTACCATGCTTGGTATCAGACTATTAAGTCGAGTTCCAAACGTCGAGATCCGTAGACAAACGAAGGTTCATGACGTTGGGATTCGAGTTATGGAGCTCAAATGGTCTTGACGGGACACCTGGCTAGACGTGGTGATGACAGCTGGAGCAGGACAAAGACTGTATGTATGGTATGACGACCAGCAGCGAGATGAATAGACGATATCGTAAAGGTCGTGGGCCGTCAGTGGGTGAGGACTAGCGCAGGATCGTCGTGGATGGCACAAACTTCGGAAGGCCTATACGCAACAATGGGTGAAGTCAGGCTGTGGATGATGATGATGATACACTTTAATAATAAAAAAGTGAAAGGTCTCGCCCGGGGATGTACTACCACCACACCCATTTCTACCGCAAAGCAAACTTGTAGCATACAGGTGTACAGCCTCATGTGGCTGTACACCTGTATGCCGCTAGTGGATGGACGCAGGGCAGTGCATCGTAGGGCATGACTTTAAAGTGCGTGACGTAAGGTATCTATTACAAAGAACAGATATTATTTAAGTTATTTAAATGAAAACACTCTAATCACTGAATAAAATAACAAGGAAAAATTACCGCGTAAATTTTATGCAGAATACCAACTTGTGCAATCGCGAGCAAACACCAAAATTTGCATTCATTTATTTAATCACTCCCATTGTGTAATAACTTCTGCTAATATGCATTTGCCATGATATTTACTGCTCTATCCGGTGCAAAATAAGATTTATTATCCTGTGCCGTATTTCAATATAACGGCGACATTGTTGGCGGTACGTCATAGGGTAAATATTTACGTGGCTGTGCGAAATCTTGGTCTCCATTTGTACTAACGACTGACTTGACGAGTATATTAATGTATTATTGCTAATAAAATAATACATGTGTATGCTGTTTTTGTTAATATCGTGAATCGTCATATCGCTTAAAGTTAAATAGATAAAAACATCCCTATACAAATAGAAGTTTTACATTGATTAGATTAGATAACTTCTTTATTGCACACCATTAAATATAACATACAAAAGAAAATACACATTTAAATCATAGGTAAAATGGGCGGCCTTATCGCTAAAATCGATCTCTTCCAGGCAACCTTTGGATGAACTGGATCTATGTGAACTAATAAGGACGGCGGTATTATTAAATATAATATAAAAAAGCATATAAAAAATACATAAATTTTAATATTATACTACATAAAATATTATATACCTTAATATATGTAAATTATAAAAATGTATAAATGAATAAATGGCCTAGTGAGCAATGTGTGACAGATTGTGTTGTCTGACCATGTTTTTAATGATAGGGAGAGATTACATATTAGATACAGAGATACAGAGATACACATTTAAACCAAATCTTTAATAATCCAAATGAACAGTTTATTTCTAATTTATTCGCATATAAAAAGATGGTTAGTTAGTTGCTTTACTCGTAATGGCAAAATCATAATCAGAAATCAAAATTGTTTATTTATTTATTTATTTAATACTTTATTGCACAAAAATACAAATTACATGTACAAAAGGTGGGCTTAATGCTAATAGCATTTTCTACCTGCCAACCTCAGAGGTAACAAAAAAGGTTGGCGTGCTAACTTTTAACAATATTAATGTTTATTAAAAAAAAAAAAAAACAAAAGAAACACAAATAACTATAAACTCCGATTACAGTTAGAATAAATACATAAACCTACTTGATATAACAATAATAATACATAGAATATATATATGAGAAATATAACAAATATATATATATATATATATATATATATATATATATTTATAGATATAAAACAAAAAATACTATTACATACAACACACATAGGTACTACGTTTTCATATATTTTAACAGCCAGTGGAGGACTGCAAGAAATGACTATAGACTAGTCGTCTGAAAACCGGTTTACTAGGCGCCTTTTTAATATGAGTAGGGAGAGAGTTCCATAGACCGACAGCTACCACCTCAAAAGAGTTGCCACGGAAGGCGGTTGAGTGTTTTGGGGTAGCGAGAAGGAGAGAATCAGTGGATCTGAAGTTTGGGTCATGGGTGTCAGAGAGGTAGGAAAATTTGCATTTAAGATAATGGGGAGTAAAGAGGTCCCTAAGGATCGAAAAAAGAAGACATAAAACTCTTAACTTTCTCCTGTCACGAATTGAGAGCCATTTCAGTTTGGAGCGATACTCAGACACATGATCATACTTACGGAGACCGTAGATGAACCTAATGCACGTATTGAGCAGTCGATCCAATTTGTTAAGGAGGTCCTGATTAAGGTCTAGGTACGATATATCCGCATAGTCGATTATAGGTAAGAGCAATGAGTTGATTGTTCTATTCATTAAGACGACATGTAAAAAAAAATTGAGCCGCTAAGTAATCAATAACGAAAAATGGTACTCATTTCATATTTGAGCAATATTTACATGAGGATTTAAACTACATAAATAAAAGTCAAATGCGCAATTAGTGAAGCTTTTCTCGATACAATTATTTCTTAAAATCTGTTTCTAAAACACTAATATCGTTCATTCTCTGACTCCAGAAAAGATTTATAGTATTTTTTACATAGCTATGTAGGTAACTATGGTACCTAAATTAATGGAAAAGCATTTTTTTCATTTGTTGGTTCTCATGCATTCGAGATTTTATCTTTTGTCGCTTACGTCATTTACTCCTGCGGCGCGGCTGTTAGACATGTTTATCTCGTTCTTCACCTAAGCACGTAAATAGCACTGTCACTTTTTTCATTTTTATATGCTCCGTCAAATCACCGAAATTAAATTTGTATATCGTTTTAAAATCACAAGGATCACTTTGAAACGTCAATTTCAGTGCCTGTTTCTTCGCGTCCAAGCCAAGAAAGAAAGGCATATATTTTTATATTTGTATGTGTTTTCATATATATTTTTATCGCAGCAGTATATTTTAAGTTTTGAAACTCAAAACGTTTCAAGCCAGTTTATCTGTAGGTCAACAAGCTCATGCATTATTAAAAAGGCGACCGCACAACAGCCAACTAAAACTTTCAAAAGCGCATCAACGCCGAAGCGCCAACACTCATAAAAACAAAAACTGCTCATTTTCTAAATTTAACAATACCGTCTCGGGAATAAAAGGCTCCCTTTACAGCGTCGTTCGACGACAGACGTCTGACAACCCTAATTTGCAAGCGTAAACCGGTAACGCGTTCGGATTGAATACGCAGAGTTTTATGCATGTGCTTTGATGTGCGAGTAGGTAAGTACTGTTATAGGTTGTACTAAGTCGTTGTATGTGTGTTGTGACTAAGGGTGGATTTACACATATATGATTACACTGGGCGGCGCGGTGCGGTCAAGCGCGGTGTCTCAACTTACAATAAGAAATTTTACTGAAATGTCTAAGGGGATAAAGTTACGAACCAAATATCTAACGATATACTTGATAGATAGATGAACTAGTTATTAAAAAATACGCTACAAAAAACAAAATGCTCAAACACTAGAAATAACAAAAACGTGCAACGGGCGATCTTATCGCTTTAAGCGATTTATTCCAGACCGCCTTAGGATGGAGAGGAGTTTATGGAAAGTATAGTCGTTTAAGAGGTGTCATTTATCGCCTATCTATTTGTTGTAATACTTGCTAAAAAGTATGAGTGTATACTTAATTTTGCATCCCGGATGGGAAATGTCATCATCGTCATCATCATCAGCCGGAAGACGCCCACTGCTGAATATATGCCTCCCCCTTAGATCGCCACAACGAGCGGTTGGTAGCCGTTTGCGCCCAACGGCTCCCCCCGATTCTTACTAGATCGTCGGTCCACCTTGTCACCTGTCCACCTTGGCCGGCCTACGCTGCGTCTTCCAGTCCGTGATCTCCACTCGAGAACCTTTCTTCCCCAACGGTTATCGGTTCTACGAGCGATGTGGCCTGCCCATTGCCACTTCAACTTGCTAGTTTTGAGAGCTATGTCGGCAACTTTAGTTCGTCTGCGGATTTCCTCATTGCGGATTTTGTCACGCAAATGGGGAATGTAATATATGTATAATATTATTTAATAAGATCCCTGTACCTAAACCACATTGAAGAAAATAAATAAATTATTTATACTAAAAACGGGATATTTACCATGATTTGTGAGTATTTGAGTATCCCGATATTTCGGCGCAGTTGCATGCGCCATGATCACGGGTAAAAATGGCGCATGCAACTGCGCCGAAATATCAGGATACTCAAATACTCACAAATCATGGTACATATCCCGTTTTAAGTATAAATATTGTTCATAACCATGATAGTTTCAAAAGTTAATTCCACGTCCAGGTCACAGCACGGTTAGTGCTCTAACTAAAGTGTCCGATGACATTCGCTGGGGCATGGATAACCAATACCTTACAGTCCTCGTATTGTTAGACTTTAGCAGTGCTTTTAATTCGGTTGATCACGACATTCTCCTATCCATCCTCTCCTCCTTCAATATTTCTCTCTCAGTAACTTCTTGGTTTGCCTCCTATCTTTCGGGTCGCACGCAGTGTGTACGTTCGGACGAGTCTTGTTCTGACTGGTGTGACATCACCGCTGGCGTACCTCAAGGTGGTGTTCTGTCTCCTCTCCTGTTTTCGGTGTTTATTAACGCCATAACCCACGTTCTTACTTCGCACTACCATCTTTATGCTGACGACCTACAAATATATCACCAGTTCAAATTGGACGAGGTTTCAATGGGTATTGACCAAATCAACTCTGATCTCAACCATATCTACTCGTGGGCAAAGGCTTTTGGTCTCCTGGTCAACCCATCGAAGTCTCAGGTTGTACTTTTTGGGAGCCCTTATATGTTAAATCTTGTCGGTAAGTGTAATCCTCCTCCAGTTTTATACGCTGGAGCACCGATTAGCTACTCGGCCAATGCCAAGAACCTTGGCGTCTATTTTGACAATCATCTGTCTTGGGTGCGGCATGTTAATGAGATTAGTAAAAGGGTTAACTACTCTTTTCAATCTCTTAAGCGTCTCCAAAAGTTTTTACCCATTGAAACTAAAATTACTCTTGCTCAAACACTCATGTTACCCCTTTTAGACTATGCCGATGTCTGTTTTCTTGACGCCACCGAGGAACTTCTAAATAAACTGGAACGTCTTCAGAATTTGTGTATCCGATTCATATTCGGGTTGCGCAAGTTTGATCACGTCTCCATGTTTAGATCCCAGCTAAAATGGCTTCCCATTCGTCGTCGACGTGATCTTCATGTTGTAACTTTTCTCTTCAACACTCTTTTCAATCCTTTAGCTCCTTCTTACCTCCGTGAGCGCTTCGATTTTCTTGTCCTACCGGAGATGACTTGTAGGTCATCTAAGTCCCTCCTTCTCAAAACCCCTCCTCATTCCTCCAGTCGCTATGGCGGTTCCTTCACTGTCCATGGAGTCAACCTGTGGAATTCTCTACCACACTCTATCCGCGCAAGTCCATCACTAAGCACTTTTAAGCTTAGAGTCAAAGAGCATTACCTGTCCTTGTAAGCTTTTAGGTTATTTATTATGTATAAGTAGGTATATTATTTATATTTTGTATAATATATTATGTTTATCTCTAATGTAGGTATAGTATATAGGTATTATTATTATTTTTTAATATGGTTAAGTGTTGTATTTATTATAGTATATGCTATATATTAGTATTCTACTCCAATGTCATTCTCTGTGCACGTACCCACCACTATAATCAAATATCTCTATCTTCAAAGGTTTGCTGGAAGAAAACTCTTATTAGGGTTAAGCTCGCCTTTGTACATGTCCATTTTGTAAGCTATTTTTATCTGTAAATCTATTTGTGTACAATAAAGAATAATTGAATAATTGATAATTAATTATAAGTATCGTAACACAAGATGTAAAAAGTGCCCTAAAACGTTTTTCGTCGCATGCGCTGCGGAAACTATTGATGATAGAACAAAAGTAAGTTCTACAATATTAAAGAACATATCAATATCTACAAAAATAATATTCTAAAGAGGAAGTTGTTTTCTTTGTTTGTTTGCATTGAATAGCTCCGAAACTACTGGACCGATCTAAAAAATTCTTTCACTGTTGGGAAGCTACACTATCTCCGGGTGACACAGGCTACTTTTTACCCAACTGCGGAGAAGGAGGGTAATATTTTTATTAAAAAACTACGCGTGCGAAGCTGCGGATTGGTCAGCTACTTTGTTAATAAATAAGTCCGCAGTCAGATGTGTAGCATCCTTAACATTGTGATGCGTACACAGCGATAGCTTTTAGTGAGTGTACGTAATGTCGTTTCGCAATTTCACGACGGGGGTGTTTTTATTTTCGTGTTCGTCATAAGGAAAAAGCCTTTGGCGAGAAGTAATTTGCTGGAAAGCGTAGCGACATTGGCATGTTTATATTTTTTAGCTGAGTTAGCGATATTATTTTATCCTACTAATATTATAAACGCGAAAGTTTGTATGTATGGATGTTTGTTCCTCTTTCACGCAAAAACTACCGAATGGATTTTAATGAAAGTTTACAATAATATAGCTTATACATTAGAATAACACATAGGCAATATTTTTTTTAAGATAGTGCGTGAATAGTCCAAAAAAATGACCATAGTTGTCAAGTAAGACGGAAAAAAATCTGCCATCTGCGAGCTATTCTGGCGTACGCTGCAAAAACTGTAGAGTTTACACGTATATAAATGTATGAGAGAAATGTTTATCTTAATTAGTGCTACAAAAAAGTCCGCGACAGCATATATCTAGCTTATATGAGTAAGCCATTATCGCCAAAAGAGTAAACCATACATCCAATAAAAAATGATAATATATTTCTCATGCACATTTGGTAGTAACAAACGTAGCTACTCGAAGTACTTACTAATCCTGCGCAGACAAAGTCGCGGGTACCAGCTAGTATTTAATAAATTAATCTTTGATCAGTGTGACCAGTGATGACGTATTTTACAGAAACGTGGTGTTTCCTATGGGCTTCATAAGCAGGTTCAAACTCGCTTAGGATGCTATGGAGAGAGCTATGATTGGTGTTACTCTACGACATCGAATCAGAAATGAGGAGATTCGTAGACGAACCAAAGTCACTGATATAGCACAAAGGATACGCAAGTGCCAGTGGGCAGGGCACGTAGCTCGAGGAACTGACGTCCGTTGGGACAGAAAGGTTCTCGAGGGACACCACGCACTAGAAAGCGCAGCGTCGGACGGCCCCCCAAGAAAATAAGACCTGATAAGGTTTGCTGAGACCCGTTGTGTGCAGGTCGCACAAGATTGGTCGCTCTGGAAATCAATGAGGGAGGCTCATGTTCAACAGTAGACATTCTTTGGTTGATATGATGATGATAAAAGCCAGAGAATGTATTGGCTTGGTGTTAGTTATTTTTAACCTATTGGAAATCATCTCATCAGAACCTTTAGAAGAGTTGTCAAATACGTAAATAGTTTCTGTGAGCTCGCTTAGAGGCGCTGAAAGTAGATGTATAGAAGGAACGAAATGGAGTTTTCGCAAAACTATACTTCGGCCGTTCAGAGAATGCGTTCCTGACACCTATCAGTTAGTCACGACTAGTGATGGGCACAACATAACACTGAGTTCGTTACCGTTCCTCCAAAATGAACCGCCGCGTTATTTTTAAGATTATTTTCGTTTTAAATTAGCGGAATCATTTAAAATTTATATTTTAGTTATTTAAGTGGAAACCAAAAAAGGGTAATATTAATATAATAAAATTGTTTTATTTATTCTTTGTTACAAAGTTACAATCTGTATTTCTATGCAATAAAGTACATTGAATTGAATGTGCGTACAGAATATTAATCAGACTCCAATTCGCTTGAGGAGGTGGTGTCTTCATCATCATCTTCGTCTACATGTATAATTATATTATTATCAATAACAGAATCAATCCTGATATCTCGGTCAAAA
The DNA here is from genome assembly GCA_918857605.2 of Philereme vetulata. Taxonomy (NCBI): domain Eukaryota; kingdom Metazoa; phylum Arthropoda; class Insecta; order Lepidoptera; family Geometridae; genus Philereme; species Philereme vetulata. Next base: position 1,020,251 of record OU975484.1, on the reverse strand, counting down.
TGTTCCACAATCAGATTTTTAGTCTTCTCAACAACCTTTGCCCAGTCATCTCTTGTGACTTTCCCGCAGGCTTCTTTTAATAGGGTCATCATCTTTTTCGTGCTGAATGGCGGGGAAGTATTGTGGCGGGCGGCGTAACCTTTTATTTGAGCCCAGATTAGCTCAATCGCGTTATATTGGCAATGATACGGTGGAATTCTTAGAACGCGATGACCGTACTCCAGAGCCAGTTCATCGATTTCGTATCGCACATTTGCCGCTTTATTTTCTTTAACTAATTTAATTAGCTCTGCTTTTAGCATCTGCATATTTGCGTCAATGCCTTTTGCTTGTAACCAAGCCACCATTTCTTCTTTTTTATTAGCCTGGGTAGGTGGTTTCTGTATTTGAACCGAGTGATAAGAGGCATTATCCATGAATATTATAGAAGGCTCTGGTAGGCTGGGCAAAAGCACGTTCTGGAACCACTCTTTAAATGTAGTGGCATTCATTTCCTCGTGGTAGTCATTTGTGGTTTTTGATTGAAATGCCAGTAACGCGTTCTCCACAAAGCCGTATTTTGCAGAACCTGCGTGGCATACTATCAGACGGGCCCCCTTACCCATTGGTACTTTCGACGTCGACGCTTGTGTATCATCCGTCCAAGAACGGGAAACCGTGTGATTGGCGTTTAGCCATGTCTCGTCAATGTACACGACATTATCCCAGTTATCAATTTTTTTTGCTTCTCTCAAAAAACTTATCCGTTTTAAAATTATGTCGTATCGTTCTAATAAAATTTTTCTTTTGTCTGTTTTTTTATACGAAAAACCAATATCTTTTAAGATTTTGGTTAAAGCAGTTTTACCCCCGCTAAACAGTCCAGCTTCTCTTAACGATGCCAAAAGCTTCTTCCTGTTGAGATATTCATTTCTGGAATAGTAACCATACATATGATTTCTGATTGCATCGGCGTCAAAGGTGTCAATATCTGTCACGGGTTTAGTTCTACGTTTCTTCTTCGGAGTACGTAAAATATTATCTTCCATGCCAGTAGAGCCGAACTTTTCTGTATTAATATTTGTTATCGTTCGTTTGCTAACTCCAAGCGCCTGAGAGACGCGTTCTTGTACTTGTTCGACAGGTACCAGGGAACCGCCATTTTGCCGCTTCTGCTCAAAGTAATCTTGCAGCTTGATGATTAACTCACGGGCTCCACTTTTCAATGTTTGTCCACGTTTAGGCATTATTATGCACCAAAAGTCACAAAAACACAATCGAAGTCCGATTTAGCGCCGATCTCAGTTTGAAAAGCAGAAACAGTCCATTAAACGAAAGCCGGGTAATCAAATAAAAACAGATCGAAAACACTTGAAGAACGTGGTCTATGCGCACGAAACGACAACAGACGACTGTTTTAGCGTCACAAAATGGCGGCCCATAACGCCATTTGGGGTTACCATTTTCAACCTAAATATAAAAATGCTACTTTCTTTCGCGCGTTCGGTTTGGTCGTAGTTTTATTTTTATATTTAATACAAGTTATCTTATAGTCCATTATTTTCAAATTCTTAAAAAGAAAAACAAAACGTATTATTTTATAAAGTATAACTGTATAAGAACAGATTACGATACTATTATTGCCTGTTATTGTTAGCACAGCACTACAAATATAAAGCGCTGACATAACCTTGTAATAGCGCAGTTTAGATTTAGAAAAATATTGTTTACCAAGTTATTTGACACTCAGTTTGGCACAAAATTATAACATTAATTGATTATTGATATAATGATGTTGTTTTAATGCTCATCAATTGTTAAAACGGTAAACAACCAGCAATAATATTTTTATCGTAACTGCAACGCCATTACAAAGTTACGTCGTCAGTTCAATCGCGACGTGTCAGGAACGCATTCTCTGAACGGCCGTAGTATAAGCACTCTGGATTTTGATTATGGTACCCGTATCGCCGTATTTGCGGTGACTTATTCAGTGATGACCGCGTACCTAACTTGACAACCTACGTCAAGCTACACTATGATAGTGTTTATTCAGAAGCATTTTTTTATTAAGGTAAAAAACATGACTGTATATAAAACATATTTAAGGCTACTATCAGATTATTTACCATATTTTACCAAAACACAAGCTTATTATTTAGGCTGAGCTTGATGCTCTCATTAAACAATGTATGTAACCAACAAATTTGTGTTCTAGCACTATATAACTTCCTGAAATACAAATGATTTGATTTTTAGGTTTCCGTGCCCAAAGGATAAAACGGCACCCCTATTACTAAGGCTCCGCTTTCTGTCTGTCTGTCTGTCCGTCTGTCACCAGGCTGTATCTCATGAACCATGATAGTTAGGCAGTTGAAATTGCACAGATGATGTATTTCTGTTGCCGCTATAACAACAAATACTAAAAATAGAACAAAATAAATTATTTAGGGGGGATTCCATACAACAAACGTGATTTTTTTGCTCGTTTTAGCTCGATATTGATAACCGCAACAGGTAGACACTTGAAATATTCACAGAATATTTAGTTACTTATGTATTCACTTTAAAAATAAATAATTATATTACCATAAAACAAATATTTAAGGGGGGCTCCCATTCAACAAGCGTGATTTTTTTGCCATTTTTATAGATAATGGTACGGAACCCTTGGTGCGCGAGTCCGACTCGCACTTGGCCGGTTTTTTGATTTTGATTATTGTATGTACATTGAGGGGGAAGAACAAAGTAAAATTAATAACCAAATGAAACCCAACGATTAGGTACAATTCCTACGAAATCATACCTAATATTATTAAATTTTAAGATAACAATAAATGTACAGCAGTGTTTCTTACATAAAAGCGAGGAATAATGTTCAACATAACACATGTCATTACCCAGCGCCATTTCGGCCCGAGGCCAGATTTAGGGATCCATTAGGGCCAAGACAAATTAGTTCATTACTCTACACGATATAAACATACCAGTGGTGGCGCCACGTATCTCGCGGTTTAATTTCATCTTATAACTAGTTATTTCTTGATCACTGAAGCTTGCAGAGACATTTTTTTATTACGAATATATCTTCGTTTGACAACAATATCGCCTAATAGTAAGCGATGCTGTGATCTAAGATGAAGCACAAAGATCTAGAAGACATCTCACTCTTACCTTAGAGAGAGCTTACCTTAGATCAGCTAGGTTAAGATATTCAAAAACAAACAGCACTATAAGTTAGTAGCGCCATCTAGTTCTGATGTGCACACAAGTAGTAACAAGAACCCCACTTATTTCTGCTTTTGATTTGTAAACATATTGAGGTATGAGAGGAATCACTGCGCTTCGAAAGAGACAAAAACTTTTTCACGAATTTCATTACAAATTAGCAGTTTGCAATCTTCAATTTCCATTCATCTCTCTTCCCTACGTGTTTACCCTATTTAAAATTAATATTGTTGTACTTAGAGATCTTAGAGTATAAACGATTTATTCTTTGAAATGGACGCTTTTTGGCCATATATCACGTAGCATTTGACTAAAAAGAGCTGAAAAGCATTTGTTAAAATAATGTTACTCATTATTCTTACGTAAGAAAACCTTCAAACAAATGGACGCGACCGTCACACAAGAAGTATAAATTATCTTCGTTGCTCGCAAAACACGTTCGCGTTGATTCCAGCAAACACATTAAATAATAGCCGATGAAATCCCGGCAGTAAGGCTATTGTTATTTCCTGGTAAAGACATAAAAATCTTGACACAAGAGTTAAACCCGAAGGTATATGTGCAACTGGAAAGTATTCTCAGGCGTCAATGCCTTCATGAACAAAAATATATTATAGATTTGTGAATTCCGTACTAAGTTTGAGAACAGGAGATGGCCACCATGAATTTGATCCCCTTACCCGATGATACCCATAGTGGTTTATATTGAACACCAGATGTCGACTACTATTTGCAAGGGCCCAAGTCTATGAATAAAATAAATTTATTTCCATTAGCATGACTAAAAAACTGAAATCAAGAACGAAGCAACCTTCCACGGGTAGACTACGGTCATTACCAGAAATAACGGGTTGGTTTCAAATGAAAACAAAAAAAATGCCTCAAGCCATTAGCTAAATGGACATTAAAACAGTCCATCCTATTATTGGAGTAATTTCAATAGTTTAAAGCATTTCCCAATGATTTACAACTAGTACGCCGGTTTATTTCCCGCCAACGTCACATAATAAATACGAGTTACTGCGTAGAGAAATCTCACTTCGATCACGAATCGAATGGAACTGAACTAATCCAATGGAACAATGACATTGCAGAAGTTGGTGGAAGTCAGTGGACTACAAGGAAGCATATGCCATGATTATTAGTGACCTTTTAATCGCATTACGGAATAAGGCACTTCTCTGCTTTTGAAATGCTCTGATGGGCACGTCGTGCATGAGGGAAAATATTAATCCACCATATCTATTTTTGCCGCCAAGCAGCATTGCTATGTTTCAGTTTGAAAGGTATGGATGCTGGTGAAATTACAGACACGTGAGGCTTTTCACCTGTATGCTTCAAGTTGATGGACGCAGGACAGTGCATCGTTGGGCACGTTTCTAAGGTGCGTGATGCACGAGGCAATGTTACAGGAGCATTGTTACAGGCGATGGTTACAACTTAACATCAGGTCGGGTACATGAACCAGGTTGAATGAAAAATAAATAAATGTGACAACCATGTTATGAAGAGAGCTTTATCCCTCTCTACCGAAAAAAGAAGAGTGAGACATTCTCCAGATACTTGGTGGTCCACTATATCAAAGTATTTGGAACAAGACGAATTGAACCAGCAGACATCCAGGAAACATTATCCTGGCGCATACAAATGAGCAGTCGACCCCAAATAATGGGATAATATAATGGAATAGACAAATATTACCTATCAGTTACGTGAAACGTTGCATTGACAGGTTGAAACATTTTATTGAAGTGCAAACTTCTTTAGGCGAGTTGGGCATTTTTGAGATGGGGAAAAAAATCATTGAACTTGCGATGCTGTTACCGACACCTCTGTATTTAAGTATCTTGTAATTGTTCCCGTTTTCACTTCTTTTGGCACCCCCCGGAGTGCCACTTTTTTAGTTTGTGGAGGGGCATCAGACAAATTACTTAGTAAATTTTCATGTTTATGCGACATCCAACATGATCATTTTGCAACATTAAAATTATTTTTGAAGTGGAAACTTCTTTAGGCGTTTTGGACATTTTTGAGATGTGAAAAGCCATTGAACTCACGACACTGTTACCATTGCCGTAACCGACACCGTTCCTGACGATTCAAAAAATATTTCCTGACAATCCAATAAATACACACGTAATTTTTCAAGTTTTCCATTCTGTCGGCACTCCCGGAGTACCACTTTTTTAGTTTTTGGAGGGGCAATAAGATAACTTTCTTAGTAAATTTTCATGTTTATGCGACATCAATCATGATCATTTTGCAACATCCAAATTTTGTTTGATGCGAAAACTTCTTTAGGCGCGTTGGGCATTTTTTGAGAAGGGACAACCCATTGAACTCGCTACACCATTACCATTACCGACACACCGTTCCTGACAATTCAAAATATATTTTCTGACGATTCAAAAAATACACACGTAATTGTTCAAGTTTTTACGTCTGTTGGCACTCCCGGAGTGCTACATTTTTTATTTTACGAATATACGATGCCGTTCGACTAGAGAGGGAATTTGTCAGCGGGCGATAGTTGACATTCTATTTAACAAAATCAGACATTAAACGCTGGTAATCTACGACTTTTCGTGCTCGATATTGATTTTCAAAGTGGTATAGACCTGGCGATACTAAAGTTAACTTTCCATGGAAACTATAAACCAACAATGTTGGAAATGGCGCTGACTGTTCAATGAAATACGATAATACGTCCAATGATGTAATGTTCCGGTTTAAAATAACGACCATTTATGCTTATATTTCAGCTAGGTAGTAATTTGCTTTGCAAAATCAATTTGTTTTCAAAAACTATTTAAGAAGCTCATATGTAATGATGAGCTAGTAGATGCCAGACTCCATTGCCTGGAGCATCGACGTAAGTTTGGAAGCCTCTCGGTTTTTTTATCGGATACATTTCAAAGACTACGGCGGATTAATTGCCGTTTTGTCGGTGCTATAATCGAAAATGTATCATGTACTCTTTTCGCGTAAGGGAAATTAGTTTAGTTATAATAAATCAATGGTTGAGGGTAAAAATAACGTCAAACAACAAAGAAAGTAGGTACAAATGTGTAACAAGAGGGAAATATTCCAGAAATATTTTTGCTCTATTTCCATCAACGCTCAAAATAAACTTTAAAACATTGGTTGAGGACAAGTCCTTGAAACAAAATGTCAGCCGGAAGGTAGCCCTCGCAAAATTACACGTCGAATTAAATCAAACAAAAACTTTTCGCGGTTTTATTTTTGAAACATTTCTCATAATCTGACCCTTTGTGCCACTGTATGTTTTGGAGATGTGTACTTTTAGTCCTTTTCGGTGTTATGGTCCTTTATAAACAGACTTTGTCCTTTTTATACAAACTTCCGGAGAGTGATGTTTTTATAAAACAATATCCGAATATTATTTTATCTTTGTTGCTAAGTGACAAAAGCCTTTAAAATTAAATTATTTTTGTTAAGAAAACGTTTATCATCATACCAGCCACCACTAGAACATCCTCTGTTGAACATAGGCCTCCCTCATAGATTTCCAGATCGATCGATCATGTGTGGCCTACAGCCAAAGGTTCCTAAAAATAAAAATTGGCACTCCCAGAGTGCCGACAGAAGAAACAACTTGAATAAAAGCAGATTACACTACAGATACGTATATACAGAGGTGTCGGTAACGTTAACAGGTACTGTAAACCTACACAACGAACGTTGGGCACAGATCATGGACTGCACACAGTCGAGGGCGGCTCTGCCGGCCGTCTCGCCACGACTGATACGTCGACTGCTCAACCTTCAGAGACTGGACCTTCATATCATCATGTGGAACCTTACAGAACTTTGTCCCCTCAACAAACATCTCTACATCATGGGAGCAACAGACAGCCCACTGCAGGAGATATCTCACCGAAAAAGAATCAGCAGCCCACGTAGTCCTGGAATGCGTGGAGGTAACAGAACAACGTGCAGAAATCCTGAACAATCCAAGGTCACTCCGTGAGGCCTGCGAAGACCCCAGGAAACTTCTGCGCTTCTGGTCGAAGTTAGGCTGGCTATCCACATAGCCAATTCTCTCACGCATAATGGACCACTTAAAGAGTTAAAATGCGGAAAAGGGAGTCCACCAACATAACATAACGGTAACAGTATCGCGAGTTCAACGGTTTTTTCCGCATCTCAAAAAATACCCAACACGCCTAAAGAAGTTTTCACTTCAAAAATTACTTACGAGTATAACACGTAGACTGCTGGTAGTACTACGAAAAAAGTCGCCTCTCAGCATAATGCAACGGGAGTGTTGACCCCGAATGTTCCCCGAGCCACAATCTAACCTGATGGTAAGCGATGATGTGGTCTAAGAGCACGGAGATATCGAAGACTTGAATTGTACTGGTGAAGATGTACACGCCCTGTTAAGATTTACGATGTAAATAAATAAAAATACGTTCTGATATTTCTCATAAATGTGACGTGATACATTTGTAAGCTGTTTCCTTTTAAACTACGATTATATTTATTCAACGACAGGAATCTCGTAAACCACTCTCAAATCACGAATGCGCCGTTTAAGTCACATTATATCGCTTCACAGATCTGTTATATTATTTTAGAAAATATCCGCGTCTAGTTGATATTTTATCGTGAACAGAAAAGAGCTTGTTATGTTGAAAAATTAAGCTGTTTTTATATTGGACATAACCGCTTGACCCCTCACGTGATGGTAAGTGATGGTGTGGTCGAAGATGGAGCACGCTAGCCAGAAAGAATGTTTTTTTTCTGTTGTCTGCGGTTTACGGTTTAGCATTATTTATTTCTCATAAATTTACATAATTGTTTACCGAGAAAACATGCAATTCTAATCTACTTACATAAGTAGATACACAATTAATAATACAATGAGCTGACTTAGCAAAACATGAATACTATACAAATAAAAAATATTTTGTCACATGTCCGCTCAGTCATCTCACAGCTCTTCACTGGATTTAAATATTCTTTCTTCATTTGTCTGTGATAACGGCGAAAGTCTAGTTATTACTTAGATTAAAGGCTATTTCTACAAGCATTCATACAAAAAAAATAGTAGGTGGCAACATCATGATATTCAGAATGAGAACAAACAAACATGATTTTACAACAGGTTAATTAATTTACAACAAATACGATTTATTAGTTTCATAGGTAATTTCTCGTGTTCATCATCTAATCAGTCTAATTATCATTATGTCTATAAGAAGTACACTACAAACATAAGCAGTGGGCGGCATTCTCCAAAGATCAGATGCAGTGGGCGGCATTCTCCATAGATCAGATCCAGCTTGTATACACCATAACATTGCATTGTAGCTAAAATGCAACAAGCACGACCAATTGCGTCAAAATCGGCGCACAAATATACATTACTTGCAAGATGTGGAATGAGCTACCATCTCAGGTTTTTCCATTAGGCTACGGCATGGCACGCTTCAAGAGAAATGTAAAGAGGTTTCAATTGGGTAGGGAACGCATCGACAATACCCCGGGTGATACCGCTGTCAATAGGCGACGGTGAGCGCTTACCATCAGGTGGGCTGTAAGCGTGTTTCCCCACAAATCACATTAAAAAAAATGTATACTACCCAACTTAGTAACCTCGAAGGCAAGTTAAATAAAATCATATATCCAAAACGTAAAAGACAAACCATGATCACTGTCATAGCCCAGCTGAAGTGGCAGTGGGCTGGGCACATAACTCGGAAGAACTGTCGGCCATTGGGGCAAAGGTTTTCGATTCGATACCACTAACTAGAAAAACGACACGATAAAGATTGCTGGGAGCCGTTGGGTGCTGGCCGCACAAGATCGGTCGCTGAAATCTACGAGGGATGATGATGAACCAACACCTGATGTTTCCTCAGTTGTTAATTAAAACAAAAATGATTTTACTTTGACATCCGTCCGTGCGAAGTTGGAGCATTTCTTTATATTTCATAGATTATTATATTCTCCATTTATTTATCTTAAAACATCTCTTATATTTTTTTCAGCACCGCCGCCGCGCTTTCGCTTTGATTCGCTCGAGTGATGCGATGAAAGGTATTTAGAGACTGAGTTACGATTGAATAACTGAGTTGATAATTTTAAACTTATCGGAATTGGATTTGATTGGATTTTGTGATGATATATTCAGGGTTCTTGAAAATAAAGTTTAAATTGAATTTTGATGGAGAAAGACGAAGTTATTTCATCGAAGGTTATTAGGTTAATTATAGGCAGATTATACTTTTGACCTGTATCTCATAGAACGATGAAAGCAATGCTAAGTAGCAAGCCTTAGTTGGACTTATCTATGTGGTACTAAATGTTATAGCTTGTTATTGTTGCTAGGCTTGGGCTATCTATCAAATTTTTTTCAACGTGTTTTTGATTGTCTGTATTTAATTGTCTGTCTTTAAATATCCACTGTATGTAGTTTCTGTGTGTTTGTTACTTGTGTCGAAATAAATGTATATTGTATATGTATATGTCTATCTATCTAACTTGTTCCGTCATTAAAATTACCCATCCATACAATATTATAAATGCGAAATTAACTCTGTTTGTAATTTGTTTCTTAGTTGTGTTTTCACGACTAATGGCGGGTTCCTATATCCGTCGGTAACCGACTACGCTTCGTATCTCCTTGAAAAAGTGTTAAACTAGTGTCAAACTTTTGACAGGTTTTCAAGGAGAAACGAGTCGTAGCTGCTTACCGACGGATATAGGAACCCGCTGTAAACGGCTGAACGGATCGTAATGAAATGTGGCACGGAGAATAAAGTGCCTCAAAAAATAATCTTAAAAGGTGTGAAATAGGGATTGAAAGCTTGTAAATTCATATTTAGACTTTTGGTAAGAATAGAATAGAATAATCATTTATTTGGTACACACAAAATGACACACGAAATAATTTAAAGGAACAGTAGATAGAATTGAATCCAATAAAACAAGTTCGACTCATGTGTCTGCGTACCAAAATGGCGTTCAGCTCAGCATAATTTGCTCGGAAACTGACCGTGTATCTGCCTATGGCCAATTATCAGCACCTGCGTTTTCTCACCATGATCTTTTATATGTATCTGTTAAAATAACAATTCCCAAACCCAAGCCAATAATCTTGAATCAAAGAAATTTTTCTCGTATTGATGTTAGCAAATTTGAGCGACAAGCACTAGACACAAATTGGAGTGATGTCGAGGCCCTTTTGAGTGTTGATGTAAAGCTAGACTTTCTACTTGGGAACATTATTCAAATATTTAACAAATATGCGCCCGTGCACCCTGTCAGAATAAAACATCGTCCGACCCCATGGATTAACGATACAATCCGTAAAGCCATGTCAAAACGCGATCGAGCTTTTCGCAAATTTAAAATGGACCGATCGGAGGATAACTGGGCTGAGTACAAAAAACTTAGAAATCGATGTAATCAGGTCTGTCGAAATAGCAAGCGTAGGTATATTGCAGAGCAAATAGAATTATCGACTCCCGCGGGGTTGTGGAAGTTCCTAAAATCTCTTGGGTTTGGTAAGGTCAAAAGTGTCGACACTAAAATTACTCTTAACCTCAACGACCTGAACACACACTTCACTTCCATAGCGAAAATCACCCCAAACATTAAATTTGATACCCTTCTCGAAATAAATGACTTACCTCGACCTAATACTACTCCTTTCGACTTCGTAAGCGTGTCTCACGACACGGTTAGGAAAATTTTAAACACTCTCAAATCTAAAGCGGTTGGTAGCGATGAGATTGGCCGGATCATGGTAATTCGCCTAATTGACCACATTCTTCCGTCTCTTGTACATATAATTAACCACTCCTTGTCAACTGGCCATTTCCCTGACCAATGGCGTAAAGCTCATGTACTGCCATTACCAAAAACACCCAACCCGCTTTTCCCTAACCAGTTTCGTCCCATATCAATACTGCCTTTCCTGTCTAAAGTCATAGAGTCAGTTGTCCACAAGCAAGTAATGGAGTTTCTGAACGACGGTGACCTATTGAACCCATTCCAGTCTGGTTTCAGGGCTGGCCATAGCACCACAACTGCCTTGCTCAAAGTCACCGAGGACATTAGATCAGCTATGGAGAGATCTCAAGTCACTGTGCTGGTACTCATTGACTTTAGCAACGCCTTTAATGCTGTCGACCATGATCTGCTTCTTGCTGCCTTGAGTCATCTGAATTTCTCGCCGTTAGCCGTTCAGTGGTTCTCGTCCTATTTAACGGGGCGTCGCCAGTCCATCCGGAGTGGGCAGACTTTCTCTGATTGGTGTGAGCTGGAGGCTGGAGTCCCTCAAGGGTGAATCCTATCACCTCTGCTCTTCAGCCTATTCATTAACTTGCTTTCCTCCAAATTCCACTGCAACTATCACTTCTACGCCGACGATCTGCAGCTTTATTACCACTCAAAGACTGAAAACTTGAATGCTTCATTGGATGCTCTTAACACTGATCTTCTCCAACTTAAGACCTGGTCTGAGAACTACGGCATCCAAGTGAACCCAAACAAATGTCAAGCAATCATTATCGGGAGTACTCGCCAACTTGCAAAAATCGACCTACCCTCAACCACTCCCTTAGTATATAATGATTGCATCATACCTTTTGCACCGGTGGTCAAAAATCTTGGCCTCCTTGTCGATGCTAACCTAAACTGGGTGGCTCAGGTAAAGGAAGTATCCCGTAAATTTTTTGCATCTCTCCATTCTATTATCCGTTTTAAAAACTTTCTCCCAACAAATACTAAAATATCCCTAGTCAACTCTTTGCTCTTACCTATAATCGACTATGCGGATATATCGTACCTAGACCTTAATCAGGACCTCCTTAACAAATTGGATCGACTGCTCAATACGTGCATTAGGTTCATCTACGGTCTCCGTAAGTATGATCATGTGTCTGAGTATCGCTCCAAACTGAAATGGCTCTCAATTCGTGACAGGAGAAAGTTAAGAGTTTTATGTCTTCTTTTTTCGATCCTTAGGGACCCCTTTACTCCCCATTATCTTAAATGCAAATTTTCCTACCTCTCTGACACCCATGACCAAAACTTCAGATCCACTGATTCTCTCCTTCTCGCTACCCCGAAACACTCAACCGCCTTCCGTGGCAACTCTTTTGAGGTGGTAGCTGTCGGTCTATGGAACACTCTCCCTACTCATATTAAAAAGGCGCCTAGTAAACCGGTTTTCAGACGACTAGTCTATAGTCATTTCTTGCAGTCTTCCAATGGCTGTTAAAATATATGCAAACGTAGTACCTATGTGTGTTGTATGTAATAGTATTTTTTGTTTTATATCTATAAATATATATATATATATATATATATATTTGTTATATCAAGTAGGTTTATGTATTTATTCTAACTGTAATCGGAGTTTATTGTTATTTGTGTTTCTTTTGTTTTTTTTTAATAAACATTAATATTGTTAAAAGTTAGCACGCCAACCTTTTTTGTTACCTCTGAGGTTGGCAGGTAGAAAATGCTATTAGCATTAAGCCCACCTTTTGTACATGTAATTTGTATTTTTGTGCAATAAAGTATTAAATAAATAAATAATATTGGATGTTAAGCACCCAACGCTGATTTTCAGCTGAAACCAGAAGCAATAGGTAGTGCAGCTACGTAGAAAAATATAAAAATAAATAAATAAAGAAGTGATTAAATAAAAGGTGTGCAGAGTTTTGTTTAAATGTAAATATAAATTTTATAAACATACTTTACTAAAATAATATTACATACCTATATATATATAAACATACAACTTATGAACTTTCTTCCGATTTCTAAGGTTATGGTAAATTGTTACATATATAAATAAATATGGGTAACTATTTAAAATATATTGATTTAGTTAAACTTATGTAAAAAGAGTTATTGGATGACTAGATCAAAGAGAGGTCGACATTGATGTTACCGTGTTGTATTTGGGCTTCCATTAGAAATATTTTTAGTTATTTTCTAAAGCTGTTGCAACTTTTGGAATTTCTAATTGGTGGTGGCATATTGTTCCAACACTTGGAAGCCGCATATTCGAAACTACCCCTGAAACTCTCTGATCGGTGATGTTGAGTAGACAGTTGCTTGGAGCACTGCCGACTTGCACAGTCTCTTCGACTGGTAAGAAATAAAGAAATACGTATAAAGTAAAAATAATAAAGAATGTCACACATATTTTGTTAAATCATCTCTAAAGCTGAAGTGAAGATGGGCTGGACACTTGGCAAAGAGGAAAAACGGAAGATGGACGAGGGCAGCAACCGAGTGGTGGCCGCAAGAAGGGCGCAGACCAGTTCGCAGACCACCAGCCAGATGGTCGGACGACATCGCGAGAGTTGCGGGAAGGCAATGGATGCACTTGGCACAGGACCGGAGAGAATGGCGTGATAACGAGGAGGCCCATACCCAGCAGTGGGTGATATGGGCTGAGTAGATGATGATGATGATATATATTATCGAGCGAGCGAAGCGAGCAATTTCAGGTTGTTGTCATGGTTTTATAATGCTCGTATCCATTTGAAACTTTGCAAATGTAGATATATAATTTCGAAGACAGTAAAATATTATAGAGACAACCAACTGATTAGATGATGGAGTTAGGAGCTGTTCCACAGAACTTCTCAGAAAATTGACTGAAACTTTGGGGTTGTTTACGTAGTGGCTGAATAAAATTGCACACCGATCGTGTTCCATTCGAAAGCTAACAAAGTATGATTTTTAAAAAAAAATTACTTTATAAAAGTAACGTTTCTGACAACACAATATCTCAGTTCGGGACAAAGCATTAAGTAGTACAATAATGAAATGACTCAGATTATAATTGACAATAATAATGCACGCTCAGAGAAGAAAATAAATGCTTCAATTGGAGAAGGCTCATGCCTAGCATTGTATACGAGTTGAATACACCTAGTTACGACGTTAATTGAGTCAGGCCAAATAAAGATACGCTCTTTTCAAAAAATAAAATGAGACATAATAAAACTTTACAGGTAACCATAAGAAGATACTTATTTAATAAAAGTCAACGCTAAAAAAACAAACACTCAAAGCGCAGACAATGCAGCTGGGTTGGTTAGCGCAATATTTTGCTTTCATTCAAGGGGCTGACTCTCAACCCGAGGTTAATGAGCAGAGTTGCACCATTTCAGCCGCTCCGTTTTTCCCCAAGCAAACAAAACATTAAGGACGCATTTACAGTCGAACCAGGTTTCCAACGACCGCTTACGCTCTATTTGATCCCGCAATTATTCTTTCATCGGGCAACCAGACCCAATAATACTAACTATTACCACGTAAAGAAGCGGCGCGTAGCTTACGTACAGCGTTGTTCCTGTCTCGCTCGATTGGCTTAGCTCAACTCTACAGTAAATTCCCACACGTACAAACCGTGTGCGGATAGGCCGCTGCGCTTGTAAAAGACCAAAGTAATTAACAGTTCGGCCTAATTTTGATATCTAGGTAGTGAAAAGCAAGAACAACGTGCTTTGCATGTAAATCAGATCGGATAACCTTCTATGTCTTGAGTTTAGAATCGTAAACACAAAAAAATTTGTAAAGTATTTCAAACTCAGAGTATTTGCTAGAACATTCTACTACTTCCAGTAGAGAAAAGAGATAGATAAACAGTTAACATGTATTGCACACCATTAAACATTTCTAACGTAAGAAAATATACTTTTAAAGTATAGATACAACGGACGGACGGCCTTATCGCTAAATGCGATATCTTAGCATGAAAAGTTTGATTGATTGAAAATTCTTTATTGCAAAAAAATACATAAATCTGTACATAGGCGAACTTAATGCTAGCAAGCATTTGCGTAGTGTGGAAAAAATGTTTTTGTAGGTAGTGCATGACATATGTAGTAAGAAAAAAATTAGAAAAAATAAGACTATGATACATTGATACCTATACCAAACATCAAATATATATATAGTTATAGGGTATTTCCAATAAACGTACTTTCTAACACCTATATTACACATCAATAAACACTAGTTGAAAAGAATAGATAAACTAATTAATAGGTAGGTACAATGATGCTAAATAAACTCTTAAGATATAAAGATAACATTTCATTTAAATACATTTATTTATTCATCAACAATTATATAATTGTGTTTGAAATCACATCCTAAATACAAGTTACAATATTTTAAAATTTTAAAATTATCACATATATGTCAAAAATAATAAAATAAAACAAAAAAAATGTCTAGATATATAAAAATGTCAAAAAAAGTCAAGAAAAGTCAAATGTAATATAGTCATCAAAGAATATAAAATATAAATGATTTGGAATAATATTACTAAGGAATTAATAATACAAACATGTCACAAATTATTTAAATTGACCATTAACTCAAAATCTATATAAAAAAGACTATTCAATATTATTACAGGTCATAAAATCATTAACTGAATAGAAACACCCTTTCAACGAAAGCTCCTTTAGTCTTGATTTGAATTTAAAAGGGCTGTCGATAATTTTCATGTCAGTGACAGAGTCAACAGAGTGGATAAATAACAGAACATCTACAGGAATACTCTAAGTTCAAATATTACATTGATATTTATTTTTCAAGAATTTGTCTATAAACATTTTTAAAATAAACGAACTTAGAGCACTTGTGACATCAAATAAGTTTTAAAATTCCAATTTTGCGACTAAAAATAAACCTCCAAGCCCCCAAGGAGAGGAATGTGATAAAATATTGAAATAAAATCGCGCTCGTTAACTCTATGCGGTGAGGCGTGCGCCTTCTAAACGGACTTGAGCTTTCTATAGCCTTCAGGTAGGTGTGACAGACACGCATAAGTATAGCTCATGGCGAGACTTGGAAACTTTCAGTCGTTGAGTTTACCGCGAGATGGGAAAATATGCATCGAAGCAACGCGAGCGCGGGCACATCACAGGACCACTTATTTAAAACAATCTGGTGACTCCAAGTCAATCTTGAGAGTCTTGTTGACGTTCCTCAAAGACAGGGCAGACATGTTGGAGATATAGCTAGATTCGCACACGAATTTTGTAACTAATCATTAAGTAATTATTGCTAGAAAAGATTAGGGATCCTTACTAAAACTTAAGTAACGTAACCCAAGGTGTAAAAAGTGCCCTAAAACGTCTTTCGTCGCATGCGCTGCGGAAACTATTGATGATAGAACAAAAGTATGTTCTACAATATTAAAGAACATATCAATATCTACAAAAATAATATTATAATGAGGAAAGATTGGTTTGTTTGTATTGAATAGGCTCCGAATCTACAGGACCGATTTAAAAAATTCTTTCACTGTTGGGAAGCTACACTATCTCCGGGTAACACAGCCTACTTTTTATCCAACAGCGGAGAAGGAAGGTAATGTTTTTATTAAAAAACTACGCGTGCGAAGCTGCGGATTGGTCAGCTAGTATATAATATTTACAATATAAAATAGTGACATATGATAAACGTACATTAATTGTAATTTTTATTTTTATATCAATAAATAAAAGTACTTTTTTCGGTAATGTAGTTTTTTTGTTCCGTACACGGCACAACGCTTCCACCTTCACATTGGGGCAGCATCACCAAAAGTACCCTCATCGCGTACAAAGGATAGACATTATAATGAATCAAAGTAGCTGAATGTTCATTTAGTCGGCTCCTAGCGCTACCAGAACTTGTTTTGAAAGGGATTTATGGAAATAGCTACACGAACGTTATACCTACTTGTGGAAATTCGTCAAATTACTACCAAGGAACAGCAAAACTAAATATAGTCCCGTCGAAATATTCATACAGGATTAGCTAGTGTTTCTAAGTGTAGCTTTTCAATATAAAGTGATACTTGATGCTTAATAACTAGTGGTTCGCCCCGAACTGAGATCTCGCGAATTTACCACAAAACAATATAAATATTATTACGTTTGACTAATAAGTTAGTGCAACGAAATGCATAACCAAATAACTTACCTACAGTTTCATTCAAATTGGAAGTAGCGGGGGTTCATGTTAATTGGTTACTCTTACTTTACTGGTGGTAGAGATTTTGTGAACGGGCTCGAGGAAGTGGGCACCACCGCCTTACCTTTATCTGCCGTCAAATAGCAGTACTTCTGCTGCTGTGTTCCGATTAGATGGTAATGGTATGTTCCTGTAATTACTGGCACATAGGCATAACAGCTAAGTCCTATAGTATAGCAACGTATCCACATAGAGATCAAGACAACATAATAGCTTGTGTTGAATTCTATGTGGATGTCCATGGGCTGCAGTAGCCACTTAACATCTGGTGGAATGCATTCTCGTTTGCCATAGAAGTTGTATAAAAAAGAAAAAAAATCTCTTTTTCGGGGTAGAAATTGCAGTTAATCTGGTATTCGGATTTTTTTCCTATATTTGTGCCACTAAAGCTACACGAATACCGAATTTCAGCAATGTGGGGTCACTCAATATGTCACGGGCAACAGCTAGTCCTACTATCCTACTAATATTATATATGTAAACACGAAAGTTTGTATGCATGGATGTATGGATGTTTGTTACTCTTTCACGTCGGAACGGCTGAACCGACTGCGATGAATTTTGGTATGTACGTAGATCATAACCTGGATTAACACATAGGCTACTTTTTATAGGCAAACCACGCGTTCGAAGCCGCTGGCACCAGCTAGTTAAAAATAAATGAAAGAGTCTTTTTTACACGAAATAAAATTAAATATCCAGAAATAAAGGAAATGTACAAAGGCCGTACGGATAAAATAAGTACAGAAAACTTTTTATGAATTTTTGCGTAATCTTTCGATTCGATTTGGTAAGTTACCTTGAGTAGCTTGGTAAGTTCCTGATGGGAAACATAAGTTTAGGCTGACTGTATTTTTGTTTTAAAATCCGAAATAGAGGTTATTTTTTTTCTTATAGTTTCCATAACCTATAGTTTCCTAATAACATATTTTTTTGTGGATTTTATTCCGTTTAAACTCACAAATCATGGTAAATATAACGTTCTTAGTGGAAATAACTCTAAGAACAATTGACAATGACTTTATCTGTTGCAAACATAAACGCATAAATTTCGCCAACGTCTTCATAAATCTACGAAGTATCTTCAAATTAAATTCCCTTTGATTGATCTTGTGTATAATGACAAATTAAGATGCTGAGTTGTATATTTACTGGCCTGGAAAATGTAATGATTCAAAGCGTGTTTACAATTCACGGCTGTAGCACATCAACAAATACCAGAGAAGAGTTCTACGCTTGTACAACAATCAAGCGGGGAACTCGTCTCTGTTGCCAGCGATCGATAGCAACGGAACCTTGTACTCTATCGTATATTGTTGATAGTTTTTTTTTAAATTGATGACCATGATTTTTTTTTTATTTTCATACATCCTCAATTTCAAGTCCTAAAATATCAATGAAACAGCTTGTATAAAATAGGTAAACAAATCATATTCACTCATCATGTAAGTAGGTACCTGTTAAACTGACTAAGCGGTATCGTCGCAAAGACGCAGCCGATTGAAGTTAAAAATGGTTTATTGGAAATGTATCGATTACTGGATAAATATTCAAGCTACCGGTATTCAGCCTACCTCTAAAACCAATTAATGTGTTTCCGGATGTGTGTTTTAAATTAATGTCGTACATAACAAAACGTGTGATATTGGAGCAAAAATTGGAAGCATAGACACACAAGCATAGACATGTATTTTTATATTGTACTAGCTGACTCGCCCGCGGCTTCGCACAAGTGGTTTTTTAATAAAACGTTACCCTTATTTTGCGCAACTGGCTAAAAAGTAGCCTTGTAATTAAATGTCCTTTCCCAGGATATAATCTATCTCTTTGCAAAATTGTATTTGTTCAGCCGTTTAGTCATGTAAAGGTAACAGTAAAGTAACAAACTAACACAGTAAACAAACAGAGTTATGTATGTATTATACATATAAACCTTCCTCTTGAATCACTTTATCTATTGCTGAAAACTACATTAAAATCCGTTGAGTAAAATATCTAGCGGCAGCGACTTCATTTTATATTATATAAGATAAAGAGGAAAACGTGTCTCTCACTATGGGCCTCATAAGAAGGCTCAAGGTCGCTCAGCGTGCTATGGAGAAGGATATGCTTGGCGTTTCTCTACGAAATGAGGAGGGAGACAAACCAAGATCACAGTCATAATCAAGAGGATAAGCAAGCTGAAGTGTCAGTGGATGGGGCGCATAGCTCGAAATGACGGCCGGTGTGGCAGACAGGTCGGTCGCTCTGGAATTGGGAAAGTCTATGTTCAGCAGACGTGCTGTCGCTGATATCATGATGATATTTTTTTATCAGTTCTCTGGTTCTACAAGCTTTACTTAGTTTTGGGGCTTGATAAATGTGTTAAATTTCCAGCATAATTATTCATCAAATAACCACGGTACTGCTACGAAACATTGACTCACTAGTGGAAGCCAGTTTACAAAGTCTAGAGCACAGACGCCACGTAGCCAGACTTTCAGTTTTTTACAAGTTTCATTTTGGTGATTGTGCACAAGATCTTCATGACCTTGTCCCTCCTTCCCCCTTCCACCACCGAACAAGCAGACGTACCGAGAAGTATCACCCATACCTGGTCGGCATACCACCTTGCCGTACCAAACGATTTGCTTCAACTTTTCTTGTTAGCACAAGTAAGGAGTGGAACTCACTTCCGGCGTATGTTTTTCCAAACCAGTATAATCTTGGAGTCTCCAAGTCCAGAGTGAATAGGTTCTTTCTAGGCAAGCGTGCTCCATCTTCGATTACACCTTCACTTACCATCAGGTGAGGTAGTGGTCAAGCGCTTGGTTATCATCAATATAAAAAAGTCATTATATCATAATGTCTGTAACTAAATTCCACAAACAATACAATATTTTGTGCCAAGCAAAACCAAACTAATAATACCTGAAGTACAGCAACAGTACTACAACAACAGCTCCAAAAAAAAAAACGACTGCAAGCCAAATTTGGTGAGTAGGAAAAACACACCTATAAAGTAAAATTTATTGGTGTCATTAATTTATATACCTACCTAATCTTGTATGAAATAATAAAATTTGCGGATAAAACGTAGGGAATTCGCTAATGCACAAAAGTGATTATCACCCTATTCGCAAGATTGTGGACGTATCCTGGGCACCAACAAATTGTTTTGTAATCCAACATTATGCTGAGCTGAACGCCATTTTGGTACGCAGACACATGAGTCGAACCTGTTTTATTGGATTCGATTGTATCTACTGTTCCTTTAAATTGTTTCTTGTGTCATTTTGTGTGTGCCAAATAAATGATTATACTATTCTATTCTAATTTGTCTATTAGATTTTATTTATTTAATACTTTATTGCACAAAAATACAAATTACATGTACAAAAGGTGGGCTTAACGCTAATAGCATTTTCTACCTGCCAACCTCAGAGGTAACAAAAAAGGTTGGCGTGCTAACTTTTAACAATATTAATGTTTATTAAAAACATTAAAAGAAACACAAATAACTATAAACTCCGATTACAGTTAGAATAAATACATAAACCTACTTGATATAACAATAATAATACATAGAATATATATATGAGAAATATAACAAATATATATATATATATATATATAAAACAAAAAATACTATTACATACAACACACGTAGGTACTACGTTTTCATATATTTTAACAGCCAGATTTTTTGGAACAAAGTAAAATGTCTAAGTGTTTCCGCGCTTCTCCCCATAAAATATAAGGCTCAATTAACATTGCCGCGGACCGGAACGGAAGCGAATTTTTATAACGAACTGCTTAGTGAGCTTCGTGTCAATTCTGTAACGTACAAACCAAATACGAGCTAAAACACAGATTGTCCGTCTGGAACTTCCGAGAATGCGCGGAAACTTTCCCGCATCTATTCCGATTGGCGGCAATGTAAATTGAGTCTTACTGCCATGTAGTAGTAAATAGAGAATACAATTGTAATATTATTCCATATTGTGTTAGGGTTTTTAGGTTTTTCAAATTCGTTACCATAAAAAAAAACAATCAAACCATAATACAAAGTGCTAAAATATCAATGAAACAGCCTGTATAAATATAATATAGGTAAACCAATCATACTCATTCTTCATGTAGCTGAAGATACCTGATAAACAGACTAAGAAGCGGAATAGTCGCTAAGGCGCCGCCGATTTACGTAAAAAATTGTTTATTGAAAACATATCGATTACAGGATAAATATTGAAGCTACCGGTATTAAACCTACCTCTAAAATCAGTTAATACCATTCCGGACGTGTGTTTTAAATAAATGTCGTACATAACAAAACAGGGTGTTTAGTGACGAGTGTAAGTCGTTAGTAGGTGCTTGCTACCACTAGGGCCGTCAGTCGTCTCTCCTGCTCACTTAATTAAGACTTGAAATTGTTGTAGAAACACAGATTGGTAAATACAAAATGCATTTATTCATTAATGCTCACCATGGGTTATCGTGTTCCGGGGCCGCCGGTAGGATTTCCCGTCACGCTAGCCTTAATGATATCATCTGCCGGGCTTTTTGCAGCTTCAACGTTCCAGCCGTTCTTGAACCGAACGGTCTGATACCTGACGATGGTAAGAGGCCTGACGGTATGACTCTTATGCCTTGGGAGAAGGGTAGGCCTTTGGTGCGGGACGCCACGTGCGGCAATACCCTTGCGCCATTTCATCTGTCTGATACAACAGTTGGGGGCGGTGCGGCGGTAAATTCAGCCGAAGATCTCAAGCGGCGCAAATATGGAAGTCTCGACAGAGCTTACGTATTTGAGCTATTTGGGGTCGAGAGCCTGGGTCCATGGGGTACCGGGGCCCATCGCGTTTTCTAAATTATTTCTGGGCGTCTGGTCGAAGCGACGTGTGATCCGAGAGCTGGCGCTTATCTGGGTCAACGCATTAGCGATGCAATTCAGCGGGGCAATGCAGCCAGTGTCTTGGGGATACTTCCGCCCGGTAGTGATCTGGAGCAGTTGAGCTATCTATAGATCGTTTGCAATGGTCTTTAGATGATAACTGTTTCTTCTGTATTTATTTTAAATAATTGTATATTCTTTCTGTTATTAAAAAAATATTCATTTCAACTTCCACAAGGCACACTCAGCTAGAATATACACACATAGAATATACAGTCGTTTGAAATAACCAAGTAACTATTGCAAACAATAAGGAACGAAGATATATTACTTAATCTGGGACATAATTCTGCAAATTTATAAGAAACACAATTATGAAGTCATACTTTTATTATTTACGATGTTTGTTGTTCCTGTCCTGAGCCAAATTTTCAACCCTCTTGTCATAGCAACGGCGGTGATTGAAAACAGATTGTGTTTATAGAATACCAAAAGGTATCTTTAGTAGCCATTTTAGGACAAATTCTAAGTCTTTTATTCATTAAAATCACAAGGATCACTTTGAAACGTCAATTTTACTGCCTGTTCCTTCGCGACCAAGCCAGGAAAGAAAAGAAGGCTGGTTGTTTTTTTAATGATCCTTTTAGAATACATAATAATACAGGAAATAAATTACGTCTAAATTCTAACATTTTGAACGAGTTGGAGCAATTTCAATCCCAAGCTTCTCTATCATCTAAATAAACCGATATTTTATAGTAGGCTTTTTTATAAAGATTTTGTTTAATTGCGTTTTTAAATTTGTTAATTGTCAATTTTGGTACAGCACTTGGGAGTTTGTTATAAAAGCGAATACCTTGCCCTTTAAACGATTTACTAAGCGAGTTTATCTTTATTTCTAGTATAAAAATTATGATTATCGCTATTTTTCTTAAACAAATTAATATTTTTGTGAACATACATCAGATTCTCATAGATGTATTGACAAGGGAATGCATAATATTTATTTCTTTAAACTTATTACGTAATGATTATCTGGGGGCCCATATTATAAATTGCACGAACAGACCTCTTCTGCAGCACAAAAACGGTACGTATATCTGCAGCACGAGGAGTGTACCGTATGACATAATGCTGATATACGTCGACGGACGATACAGAGAATAGAGCAGTAGAGTTCCTTGTGAAAGGGCTCGCCCTGGGAAGAACTACCACTATACCTATTTCTGCCGCCAAGCAGCATTGCTGTGTTTCAGATTGAAGGGTATGAATGCCGGTGAAATTACAGCCACATGAGGCTTTACACCTGTATGCCTCAAGTTGACGCTGAGCAGTGCATCGTAGCGCACGTTTCTAAGGTGCGTGACCTACGGGGCAGTTCTCTGTTATAGTCGATGTTTACCACTTAACATCAGGTGGGCCATGTGTTTGTTCCACCTCCAAGTTATGCGCAACGCCACCCGATAACTACAACCTAGGGGTTTTGAAGTCGCGTGTTTAGAGGTTTCTTCTAGCAAGCGTGTACCATCATAGACTTACCGTAAGGTTAGATCGTGGTCAAACGCTAGCCTATAGTTTTTTTTTTTAAATTGTATTAAAAATAAATTGTCATTAGTGAAGCGATTGGGTTAGTAGAATTGGGTCCCTGAAGTATCAATCAGGTAGAGCTTAACAAGGTGGAACACAAAGGACTCTAGGTACTAGGTAGGTACCTACTGCAGCATGCTATGCATTACAAATCTTTTATGAAAATCTATACAACTCCAAGATAAAACTAGTCAAAGTCCTTATGCAATCTAGACAAATAGAACTTCAAAATCCTTTAAAAATTTATAAAATCTAGAACCAGCTTATGTCCACGTACGTGTTGTTCAGTTTTCGGAAAAAGCCGGATTTTCATTGGTATACGACTTTAAATTAATTGTTTTGAAATTACCTGACGACCTCCGCGGCGAAGTGGGCGAATACCCGGCTCAAAGTCAAAGTAAAAATCTTTTATTCATTAAAATCACAAGGATCACTTTGAAACGTAAATTTTTACTGCCTGTTCCTTCGCGACCAAGCCAGGAAAGAAAGGCAAGAAAACAAGGTTGGTTGTTTTTTTAATGATCCTTTTAGAATACATAACAATACAGAAAATAAATTACGTCTAAATTGTAACATTTTGAACGAGTTGGAGCAATTTCAATCCCAAGCTTCTCTATCATCTAAATAAACCGATATTTTATAGTAGGCTTTTTTATAAAGATTTTGTTTAATTGCGTTTTTAAATTTGTTAATTGTCAATTTTTGTACATCACTTGGGAGTTTGTTATAAAAGCGAACACCTTGCCCTTTAAACGATTTACTAACTTTATGGAGCGTACAAGAGGCAACAGCGAGTTTATCTTTATTTCTAGTATTAAATTATGATTATCGCTATTTTTCTTAAACAAATTAATATTTTTGTGAACATACATCAGATTTTCATAGATGTATTGACAAGGGAATGTCAAAATATTTATTTCTTTAAACTTATTGCGTAATGATTCTCTAGGGGCCCATATTATAAATTGCACGAACAGCCCTCTTTTGCAACACAAAAACGGTGTTTATGCCTACATCACTCTCCAACAGCAGTATACCGTATGACATAATGCTGATATAGGTTTCTTCTAGCAAGCGTGTACCATAATAGACTTACCATAAGACGAGTCGTGCTCGAGCCGTCGTACAGTGCGGACCTCTCTGGGGCGTCGTTACGCTGCCCGTTGAATATACGAAGATTCGATCGTTGTTAGTGGTCGAGGCAACATCGCCTATAAAAGGCTCCTCAGATCGCGCGGCACGCATTCGATCGTCGTTAGTGGTCGCCGCTATAGCATGCAGCGGCCACACCTTAGGAACCTAGGCTGGTAGAGGGGGGCTCGAGTGCCGAAACACTTTGTTGTAGCAACGGCGTGTTTCGGCCCTCGAGTCGGCACGGTCACTCCCCGTGCTAGTGCTCGTTGCTTCGGCGTCAACGCAATCCACCTCAAGTGGCGAGGCAACCAGGCAACTGTAGAAGGCCTGAAGGTAGCGATAGGAGTTTTTATCGTTGCCAGATACTGCGTCCTGTTCCCTTCCAGTCGTAGCGGTTCTCCGTTCCACTGGGTCAAGGGGAGTAAGGAGGAGAGGGTGCATCTGTGTACGGCGCGCACACTTATGCAACTTAATATATCCTGCGCATCTGACTTGGCTTTGTCATTCCGAGTTTAAAAAAGTCCTGGGCTTGGTCTAATACCTGGACACGGGTGGCCTAAGGAGAGGAGAGTGGTCGCTCTAGCACTGCATCGGGGTGACAGTGTGGTTCGGCAGCACTCTTTGAGACAAAGCAGCTTTATTTAGAGAGGCACTGCTTTCCTCGCTCAGCCGGGGAGGGGGCTAGAAAAGGTGCCCCAAACAAACGCTCATTCCTCGCAATAAGAATAAATCTAAAAACATGCAGATGAATATGACTTTTGGTGCGTGGAATGTACGTACTCTTTTAGACCGACCCAACAACCTCTGCCCAGAACGTAAAACCGCCATTGTGGCTCGCGAGCTCAAACGCTATGACGTCGACATAGCCGCTCTCAGCGAAACACATCTAGCTGACGAAGGTGAGCTTGTTGAACGTGGTGGTGGGTACACTTTCTTCTGGAAAGGCACACCAGCTTCTGAGCCTAGACGGTCAGGAGTAGGCTTTGCTATTAAAACTACTTTAGCCTCTAAGTTGGAAGAACATCCAGTTGCTATCTCTGATCGTGTCATGTCCTTACGTTTCCATCTTCGAAACAATAAATACTTAAATGTTATCAGCGTATATTCGCCAACACTCGACAAAAGTGATGACGTCAAGGACAAATTTTATGAGGAAGTGTCAGAAGTGCTGACTAAAATCCGGCGCTGTGAGAAAGTTTTGCTTCTTGGCGACTTTAATGCTCGCGTCGGACGTGATTTTGAAGCTTGGCCTCGGGTGATAGGGCGACATGGCATTGGTAACATGAACAGTAATGGGCAACTGTTACTAAGCCTCTGTTCCCAATTTCATCTGGGTATTACCAATACCATGTTTAGACTCCCAAATAAATACAAAACTACCTGGATGCACCCAAGGTCCAAGCATTGGCATCTTATTGATTATGCTATAGTCCGTCAACGGGATATAGCGGATGTCAAAGTAACGAGAGTAATGAGGGGCGCAAACTGTTGGTCGGATCACCGACTTGTTGTTACAAAACTATTTTTGCGTCTTAGCCCTTGCCGTAGACCTCGCAGGGCTAAGCCTAACTGTCTTCATCTGAAAAAGCTAGAGTCTGCTGAAATATTGGCAAATTACAGGGAAGCTGTCAATACCTTTACAGCAGGCATACACCCCGAAGATGAACAGTTAGACGAGGGCTGGAAACTGTTAACTACAAATACCATCAATGCGGCTACTGAGATCTTAGGCCAAAAACCTCGTGTCTGTGAAGACTGGTTTGACGAAAATGATAATACATTGACAGTCGCCCTAGAAAAACACCGCCAGCTCCTTCGAAAGGGAAATCAGACAACTGCTTCTGAAAAAATAAAGGAGAGTACGAGCCAAATAAGGAGACTAACTCGAAACGCAAAAGATGAGTGGTGGCTGAACAAGGTTCGCTATATTCAGTGGCTTGCTGATTCGAATAGACTCGGCGATTTCTTTAACGAGATTAAAAAGTTAGTAGGAAGTCCACATCGAGTAAACGTACCACTGAAATCACTTTCAGGTACCCTCCTGGTAAGCAAAGGAGAAGTTCTTACTCGCTGGGCAGAACACTATAACAGCTTACTCAATGTGGATCGTTCTGCTGACATAAACTATTTAGCATCACTTCCTGCCTTACCACAAGCCGTAGATCTGGATCAGCCTCCTTCTCTTGATGAAGTTATCATCGCCATCAAAGCGCAGAAAAACAATAAGGCTGTCGGCATCGATAACATACCAGGAGAACTATTAAAATATGGCGGAGATGAGTTGCACTACAAGATTTGGCAATTTTTCCAGCGCATGTGGGAAATGGAGTTCGTTCCTCCTAGTTTTGGCGTATCACTAATTTGCTCTTTGTATAAAAATAAAGGTGATCGATCTGTTTGCAACTCTTATAGGGGTATATCACTTCTGTCTACTCCAGGAAAAACTTTTGCCAGAGTACTCTTAAATCGTCTTATGGAGCTCTCTGAAAGTATATTGCCTGAAACGCAATTTGGGTTTAGACCCAATCGCGGCACATGCGAGGCCATATTCTCTCTTAGACAACTGCAAGAGAAAAGCAGGGAACAGTGTCAACCTCTGTTTCTCTGTTTTGTTGATCTGGAGAAAGCTTTTGACAGTGTACCTCGCGAAGCTTTGTGGATTGTGCTTTCGAAACTTGGTTGCACCGACAAATTTATACGCTTGATAAGACTTCTTCACGACAACATGACTTGTTGCGTAGCCGTCAATGGTGAGCAGACAGAGCAATTCCCTGTCACTTGTGGTGTAAAACAAGGCTGTGTATTAGCACCCACTCTTTTTGCTCTGTACTTTTCCGTTGTCGTGAGGGAGACTTTACAAGCCAACACCGAAGGGATCCGCATACGTTTTCGCACAGATGGCAGTATCTTTAACCTGGCTAGGTTAAAAGCGCACACAAAGGTATCGTATGACCTCATTACCGAATTGATGTATGCTGATGACCTATGTTTCGTTGCGGAATCTTCTGAGGGACTCCAGGACTTGATGACTCGGCTTGACGCTGCGTGCTGTAGATTTGGCCTCAAAATTAATATTACAAAGACAGAGGTGATGGCCATGGACACTGTTAACCAAGCTCCACTGAATCTGCAAATCGATGGAAAGCCCATAAAACAGGTCGATACATTCAGATATCTGGGAAGCAGCATAACAACAAAATGCGACCTTGACTCGGAGATCAACAGCAGACTTGGCTCCGCTATGGCTGCTTTTGGTAAACTACGAGTCCAGGTATTTCGCTCCCATAACATCAAATTGAGTACCAAGATTAAGGTGTATATGGCTATTGTACTTCCTAACATCTTGTACTCGTCAGAGACATGGTGCCTGTATCGCAGACACATACGCACGTTAGACAGATTCCATCTGAAATGCCTCCGCGACATTCTTAACATCAAGTGGTCGGATCGGGTCCGTAATACCGATGTTCTACGACGGGCTAATGTCTGTGGCATAGAGGCATATTTGATGCGGCGTCAGCTGCGTTGGTGCGGGCACCTGTCTCGGATGTCTGATGAGCGAAGGGCGAAACGCATTTTCTTCTGTGAACTAGAACATGGTAAGCGGAAACGCGGAGGTCAGTTCCTACGTTTCAAAGACGTACAGAAGAGGCACATGAAGAGGTGTTGTATCGATCCGTCGCGCTGGGAGGCTCTCGCTGAAAAACGACCTGAATGGAGGCGTCATGTTCAGGACAAAGTGTACGAGTTTGAAGAAGAAAGGAGGCAAGAACTAGACTTAAAACGAGATCAGCTTAAAAGTCGACCGCCGGCTAATATCAATTACAACTACATTAATGGCGCCTTAACTTGTGTTCATTGTAACCGGACTTTTAGCGCAAAAATAGGGTACATCAGCCACATACAGGCTAAACACCTAGGCCAATAATCACAAAGTCAAGTCTCTGTAGCCGAAATCGGCTAGGAGGATTATTATTATTATTAAGGCGAAATCGTAGTCAAACGCTAGCCTATATGTTATTTTAAAAAAAAGTTGCATTAAAAAAACATTGTCATTAGTGAAGCGATTGGGTTAGTAGAGTTGGGTTCCTGAAGTATCAATCAGGTAGAGCTTAACAAGGTGGAACACAAAGGACTCTAGGTACTAGGTAGGTACTGCAGCATGCTATGCATTACAAATCTTTTATGAAAATCCATACAGCTCCAAGGTAAAACTAGTCAAAGTCCTTATTCAATCTAGACGAATAGAACTTGAAAATTTATAAAATCTAGAACTAGCTTACGCCCACGTACGTAGTGTTGTTCAATTTTCGGAAAAAGCCGGATTTTCATTGGTATACGATTTTAAATTAACTGTTCTGAAATTACCTGACGACCTCCGCGGCGACGTGGGCGAATACCCGGCTAAGACGAAGAAGATTACGGGTTCAATTCCCGCTGCGGAACTAATGTTTTCATGAACTTCAGATATGTGTTCCGGGTTTGGGTGTTTTTCTAAACATTGTACGTTCTAAACATTCACAAAAAAATTACAGGTTTTACAGTTTCAAGGGACCGTAGACCTACTGTGATATATATTCGATATTAATTACGACTTGAGAAAAAGGGTCTTGACAAACGGGCAGACAGATAGACAGACCAACAACCTAGTTAAGTTACCTCGTTTAGTTTATTCTATCATATAAAGTATTTAAGTAGGTTTATTTATGTAGTATGTACCTATATTATGCCATTTTTATTAGTTCCCTTTCCTGTGCACAACCTACACATCTTTATCTACAATACACAAAGGTTATCTGGAAGAGAATGCTTTTTAGCATTAAATTCGCCTTGTACTTTATAAGTGCAATAAAGTATTTTCAATTAATCAATATATATTTGATACTAATTACAACTTGTGAAAAAGAATCTTGACAGAAGGATAACCAGATAGACAGAGCAACAACCTAGCTAAGCACACCTGTCACTGTTGACTGGTAGAAAATGATTTTAGCATTAAGTCCTCCATTTGCACATTTTTGTGCAATGAAGAATTAAACAAACAACAACGAAATGCTACTATAAGGGTTTTATTTTCCTTTTGAGGTACCGAACCCTAAAAAGAACCTGTGAAGTAATGCTTTTGTAATATTCTGTGGCAACCACTTAACAGCACTAGGATCATAAGTTTGTGCCGTCATTATAGCATAAAGGAAAGTTTTAAAGTCAAACAACACTTAGTATTCAGTACTGAAGCGGCGCCGATGGTTATAAATCTTGACAGTTATAGATAATAAAATTATACGCGTCACTAACCTTTCAGTCGACCAGTCTCTGCGTTAGTATTTAATACGTGTTTCTGACTTATATAAGCATTAAAATAATTACAGAACTATCATCATCCCCATTAAAATACAATTAAAAGTCATTTGTTAGTAGACAAATAACTTTTTTTGTATTTATATTGGTGTAAAAATGTTACAATTAAAACGTAATTTAACTTCTTTGTTACTCGTATGTATTGGAAAAAGATAATTAAAACAACAACCCAGCCTTGTTTCTTGCCTTTCTTTCCTGGCTTGGTCGCGAAGGAAAAGGCAGTAAAATTGACGTTTCAAAGTGATCCTTGTCATTTTAATGAATAAATACATTTTTGATTTTGGTAATTACATCCCGGTTGAAGCTTTTTCTGGAAGACTTAAAAATATGATGCCTTATTTAGGCATAAAGATAAAATAAGGAGAGCCTTGAGAGGGACTGTCATTCGATAGCACTGGACCGTTGTGTGTGGCGGAAATGCGGGGATGCCTTTGCCAACAATGGGACACTATGGACTAATAGTAGTTTTAGGCGTTTATTTGCTCTTCTTCTTCTTAGCGTGTCAAGAATTCTACGTTTTCATTTATAGTATGTTGGACAGGTGTTTGGCCACAACAATAGCATTAGGTGAGGCGGTTATTAGGTCCTCCATCGCGCAGGTGTTCGGACACAAAGGGCACATTAGCAAGTGCTGCATTGACTGCGCGGGATCACCGCAGTCGCACTGCGTTATGTTAGGGTCACCACCCTCTGGTGGTGGTCCAGACTTCATTCCCCCTCAAGAACAGCTTCCACCAGGGCACGACCTGCCGTGGCCAGTGTGGAAGTCCTTAAATAGGCTTCGCACACAGGTTGGTCGCTGTAGAATCAATATGTGCAAATGGGGGTTCAGCGCTCCCAGACAAACGCAATGCGACTGCGGTGACCCTACACAGTCGATGAAATACCTGTTAATGTGCCCTCTGTGCCCGAACACCTGCACAATTGTTGATTTAAAAATGGCTTCTCCTGACGCCATCAATGTCGCCAAATACCTATCTAACACAATATGAGTAGAACTATTGACACGCTAAGAAGACGAAGAAGATGTTAGGGTCCCTGAATCCCAATTTGCACATATTTGCTGTTATAGCACACAATACAATAAAACATTAAAACATTATAAAAATAACAGATAACTTTAGTAGCTATGGATATAACTAATCATATGCCAAGCTAACGTCTAAAAACCCGGTAATTTCCGGCTTCATCATTGTATAAGTTGGTTACCCTAACCCTTATATTTCCGACGTGAGAAACGCAGTCGGAATATTGTATCGGGGTTGTATATGAGTTTGAACTGAAGAGGGATGTAGTCCATTGAAAAATAACGTGCATATTGAAATCGTGTTTTATGCAACATTTCAGATGAAAGGGCTTATCATTTTGCATATTTGCTTTGCGAGCTTATTCGGATGTTTTGAATAAATTTCAATCTACTGGAATGATACAAAATTTATGCAAACGAATTTTACCTATTTATACAGTTGTATGAAATGTTCTATTTACAAAATATTGTGTTGGTTAGGTGTCACTTTTAATAAAATTTATATTTAACCCTTCGCGTCTACAAAATTATTTCTGGGGTTCAAGCATTGCAATTCAGCGGGCCAATGCAGTCAGTGTCATAGGAACACTTCCGCCTGGTGTGTACCTATCTATGTATATAGTGATTTGGAGCCGTAGAGCTATCTATATTACCTTCTCATTGATTGAGCGAAGCGAGATCTCCAAATCAACTTGGGCAAATTGGCGTTGTACGAATGTATGTTTGTTTGTCCAAGGATAACTTTCGAAGCGTTGATCCGATCATCGTGAAATTTGATGAGCTAAAAATGTGTGGGGGTTGTTGAGATATAGGAGTTTAAGAGAGGTAAAAAAATTGCACTGTCTAGTCAGGTGGCACGTCTAATGAAAAGTCTTCGTGGGTACATTTCGACCCAGTTTTTATTTTTAGTTCAGTTTTTGTAGTTTTTAAGTTATTATCTATAATAAAAACTGAAATTTGACGAACTTCACAGGGAACACCAATGCTGAAATTTGGTATTCGTTTAGCTTTAGTGACACAAATATAGTCAAAAGTCTGAAATCCAGAATAACTGCAATTTTTATCCTAAAACAAACCAAATAACATGAACTCCCGTTACCTGTAATTTGAATGAAACTGTAGGTCAAGTAAGGTGGTTAAACATTTTGTGGCACTATTTTGATAGTCAAAGATTACAAATAATATTTTTTCGTTTTATGGGACACTCGAGAGATCTCAGTTCGGGGCCGACCACTAATTTAGTAAAATTTACAATTCTTCGTAGGTGGCACGTACACACGGCTACACATCAAGCTATACAATTGATATTCTCACAGCGCTATCTAGCCCCAAACTAAGCAAAGCTTGCACTATGGAAACCAGATAACTGATAAAACACTTACATACTTTTATTTTTTCTAAATCCACATTTATTAATACATAGAAAAATACCCAAACCCAGAACAAATCTGTAGACCATGCAAACATTTGCCCCGCAGAGGGAATCGATCCCGCAACCTCGTGCGTCTCAGTCCGTCGACTGTGTCACAGAGGTCGTCGAAAATTAAATTGAGTTTTCCGCTCCAATAATATCCGTACATATATATGCGGGAGACTGGTCGAGTGCGAGAGCCGGCGGGATGCGAGAGCCTCTCAGGCATGAGGGACGAAAGAAATGTCCAGACCACCCTATTTATAATTCAAACATTGTTAATGCGAATAAGGAAAATACGACATACGTTTGGCTTATTCATTTTTTTAGGTGTATCTTACGAAACGTTCAATTATTTATTTAGACAATCGTATAATGGTCCGGGAGGGAAAATCCTAAATCAAATAATAACAAGCCTGCCATACCTTCCTGCAGCATTGCTGTATTTCTGTTTGAAGGGTATGGTTGCCGGTGAAATTACAGGCACATGAGGCTTTACAATGTCTTTAATGGATAGGGCTACACTCGGGTTTTCTCTACGGGATCGAATCAGAAATGAGGAGATACGTAGGAGAACTCAAGTCACCGACATAGCCCGACGGATTAGGACGTTGAAGTGGCAATGGGCGGGCCATATAGCGCGCAGAACAGATGGCCGATAAGGCCGGAAGGTTCTCGAGTGGAGGCCACGGACCGGCAAGCGCAGCGTAGGACGTCCACCTACAAGATGCGCAGACGACTTGGTAAGAACCGCATGTCGGCGTTGGATGCAGGCCGCTTCCAACCGCAGTTCCTGGAGATCAATGAGGGAGGCCTTTGTTCAGGAGTGGACGTCCTACGTCTGATATGATGATGATGATGAGGCTTTACACCTGTATACCTCATTTTTATGGACGCTGGACAGTGCATCGTAGGGCACGTTTCTAAGGTGCGTGACCTACGAGGCAATGCTTTGTTATGGGCGATGGTTACCACTTAACACCAGGTGGGACATATGCTTGTTCCATCACCAGGTGGTTTAAAAAATGGTATTTTGAACAAAAATATAACCGACTTCAGATAACAGTAAAAACGTGAAAAGTTTATCCTTTCAAATTAAAAACTAATTTTCCAAATCGGTTGTTATATAACGGAGTTCTGAGATAATAAACATAACATAATAAAACCGGCCAAGTGCGAGTCAGACTTGCGCACGAAGGGTTCCGTACCGTTATCTATAAAAACGGCAACATAATCACGTTTGTTGTATGGGAGCCCCCTTAAATAACTGTTTTATTTTAATTTATTTTTTTTAATTTAAAGTGTATATATAACTAAATATTCTGTGAATTTTTCAAGCGTTATTAATATCGAGCTCAAACGAGCTAAAAAATCACGTTCGTTGTATGGAAGCCCGCTTATAAATGTGTTATATTCTGTTTTTAGTATTTGTTTTTATAGCGACAACCGAAATACATCATCTGTGAAAATTTCAACTGTAGTACTATCACGGTTCATGAGATACAACCTGGTGGCAGACGGACTGACAGACACCGGCGCCTTAGTAATAGGGTGCCGTTTTACCCTTTGGGTACGGATACCTAAAAATTAAACAGATGTTATATATTTTTCTCATGGATGCCGTTATCAGAACTAGACCAAATGGAAATAGGACCACACGGGAAGCACCAGCTTTCAAATAAAAAATGAATCATCAAAATCAGTTCACTCAGTCGAAAGTTCTGAGGTAACAAACATAAAAAATACAGTCGAATTGAGAACCTCCTCCTTTTTTGAAGTTCTTTAAAAAATGGTTCGGGAGGGAAAAAACTTGAATCAAATAATATCAAGCCTGACTAATACACTGAAATCTTTGCTGCTAAAAATTGAGACAAAAGATAGGGGAAATGTAACAACGGTTGAGCTGATTGAGCTATAACGGTTCCCATTATCCACAAGGTTCTTTTCAGGAGCATGATAATGAAAATTTATCTCCTGCACTGAAAATCAGATGATGAAGAAAGATTTGTACCAAATGATTTATTATTACAGATACGGGAAATATCGCGTACCGTTTTATCGATGTTACGACAGACAATGTTTTGGTTCAATTTGTGAACCTTCATCAGGTCGGGTGCGATCCGCTCCACATGTGCATGGCGTCTTGCATCGCACTGTTTATAATACATATATAAGAAAAATATTTGACACACGATAACAGCACATACATATATCTATATATATATAAAAGAAAGTCGTGTTAGTTACACTATTTATAACTCAAGAACGGCTGAACCGATTTAGCTGAAAATCGGTAGGGAGGTAGCTAAGAACCAGGAGAATGACATAGGATACTTGTTATCCCGTTCCCGTCGTTCCCGTGGGACGTGACATAAAACGTCAAAGAGAATACAAGTCACTATAAAACGTCGTATAACAAAAACGCATCTGACATGGAATAACAAAACAGCTATGACAGCAAATGACAGCTAAACGTAATTTTGTCTATGGTTAAGTATGGTTGTATTATGATGGCCAGGGACAACAATTGACAATTCTACCAGGGTGACGTTTAATGACAGCCCGCGTTATATGCATGTCAAGGCGCTACGAAGTTCGGCGGGCCAATTGTATAATATATAATAAGAGACAACATATTAAGTAAAATCAAACACAAGTACACATGTGCAAAAACACAACAAGTGCTGACGCCTTGTTGGACGCCTTTTTGTGACATCGATTATTTATATAGGTAATTGTGAGACACACATTTGTTAGGTATTGCTGTTTTTGTGTGTATGAATTTGTTCTATTGTGTGTACCTTACTTGTGTGCTGTGTGAGTTTTGTACCGTCACAAATAAATGTTTTTTTTATTTCTTTCTTTCAAATATTAAAACAATAAGAAAATATAAGATAACTCTTTATTGTACACCAAAAAAAAAATACAAAATTTATAAAAATTGATTTAGTACAATGGGCCGTCTTAATGCTAAAAGCGAGCTCTTCCAGACAACGTTTGTATGGACATGATAATAATTGATCACATGACGGCGGTGCACCTACATAATATACAACCTGTCACTCTATGTACGACATTATATATATAATATAGCACTTATAGCTAGTAATATTGATGAACAGTGTTTTTACATTAATTCATATTTGATAAGTAACAAGGCACTAGAACTTAGGAGACAGATTAAAATGAATAGGTACTTACCCAT
Source organism: Philereme vetulata (assembly GCA_918857605.2). Classification (NCBI taxonomy): domain Eukaryota; kingdom Metazoa; phylum Arthropoda; class Insecta; order Lepidoptera; family Geometridae; genus Philereme; species Philereme vetulata. Next base: position 984,418 of record OU975484.1, on the reverse strand, counting down.
CCACATAACCACTACCTTCTGTTACTTAGAAGAGTGGGCGCCGAAAGCTCTGTGCTGTAGTGGGCCAACAGTCTCAGCTTTGTATTGGTCTACGCCGCCCCTGGGCGCAGACCAGGGACGCTTAAAGAAGACTGTGTTGCAGTTATTGCGTTGCATCGTTGCGGTTACGCACCAATTCAAATTTTAGACATACTGAAAAATTTGAATATAACCAAAAGATTCGTTTATCGCACCATCAAACGATACAATGAAGACTCTAGTGTAGATGACAGGTCAAGAAGTGGTCGCCCTCGTCTGTTAGGACTCCAGCAGTGATAAAAGCTGTGAAGGCGCGAATTCAAAAAAATCCCAAACGTAATCAGAAACTGTTGGCCCTTCAGATGGGGTTAAGCAGAACCACGGTGAAAAGGGTGTTAAATGAAGACTTAGGGCTTCGGGCATATCGAATAAAAACAGGACATCGTTTGAATGCTCGTCTAATGGCCCTGAGACTGAAGAGATGCCGCGCTTTGTTATAGCGATAATTAAATCAAATCAAATCAAAAACATTTATTTGTGACCAACACCAACAGAACAAACACACACAGGAGACATTTCAAAAAGAACAAAGAAACAATAACTAAAAGATTAAAATTATATAAAAATACATAATATTGCAGTGTGCATGTCTCATCGTACTCACTGCATGTCTCACAAAATTAAATGTGTATATTCTATTCTATTATATTCTGTGGATAGGTTGTGGGTCTGAGCTGCGTTTATTTATAGCTGGAATTAATTCTACAACACATGCATGTAACATCTCAATTTAAGTTGAGACCCGCCTTTGAATGAGAAGTAAGCTCTTTGACGCTGGAACTTCGAACATATCCACACATATTAATTTACATGATGTACCATTCCAAATTGTCTTTCAATGTAAAATGAGCTTTATCACGCTGGATTAAGATTCAATTGGAGCTTTCGTATGTAATTTGAATCTAGACACAGATAATACGTACTCTGAGTTACACAAGTTAAGAGAACGGTAGTTTAGCTTGGCTACTAGTACCTCCATTTTTTATTTTCATTTTCATGGGAGGTATAATGTGTTTCATTGGTATAGATGGCTTAAAAATGTGGTTACTTTTTACTGCAAATTAGTTCTAATCCGTCTAATCTAATGAGTTGATGTTGTTAAATTTTAACAGGTAATGAATGGGAACTTATTTTTATCATTAATTTAATTAAGCATTAATCGCTACCCAAATGCTAAGTGCAAAGAGACTGTCCACGGTTACATTGAGGTATTCTAACCTTCTTTACGTTCCAAGAGTTCCAACTTATTACAGGCAAAATTCTTTTATGGTGAGAGCTTGTCACTCCTTGAATTAATTGGCTAAGGCAAATAAGGATGGTAAATACTGGTGGTAGAGCTTTTGTGAACGAGCTCGAGGAAGTGGGCACCACCGCCTTACCTTTATCTGCCGCCAAATAGCAGTACTTGTGCTGCTGTGTTCCGGTTAGATGGTAATGGTATGTTCCTGTAATTACTGGCACATAGGCATAACAGCTAAGTCCTATAGTATAGCAACGTATCCACATAGAGATCAAGACAACATAATAGCTTGTTTTGAATTCTATGTGGATATCCATGGGCTGCAGTAGCCACTTAACATCTGGTGGACTGCATGCTCGTTTACCATATAAGTAGTATAAAAAAAGGATCGATCACGAGTCGATCTATTCAACACAAAAATAAGTAAGCTCAAACGCTTACTTAGTGACAATTATTTTAATATACCTAGTCAGGTCATAAGTATTGTCACACAGTAAAAACTTTTCTTTTAGAATGCTGGCCACAAAAAAGTTTATTGAATTCGAATTTCGAATTGTTCATGAAAATAAAAATGTATACTTTTTAGAATTTTACTCATTTTTAAATATGGAGTGGACGCTTAAAGAAGACTGTGTTGCAGTTATTGCGTTGCATCGTTGCGGTTACGCGCCAATTCAAATTTTAGACATACTGAAAAATTTGAATATAACCAAAAGATTCGTTTATCGCACCATCAAACGATACAATGAAGACTCTAGTGTAGATGACAGGTCAAGAAGTGGTCGCCCTCGTCTGTTAGGACTCCAGCAGTGATAAAAGCTGTGAAGGCGCGAATTCAAAGAAATCCCAAACGTAATCAGAAACTGTTGGCCCTTCAGATGGGGTTAAGCAGAACCACGGTGAAAAGGGTGTTAAATGAAGACTTAGGGCTTCGGGCATATCGAATAAAAACAGGACATCGTTTGAATGCTCGTCTAATGGCCCTGAGACTGAAGAGATGCCGCGCTTTGTTGAAGCGGTACGCGGGGAAAAAATATCAGGAAATTCTTTTTTCGGATGAAAAATTTTTTACCGTAGAAGAGAGCTACAACAAACAAAATGATAAGGTGTACGCACACAGTAGTGAAGAAGCGAGCAACCGTATTCCGCGTGTCCAACGAGGTCATTTTCCATCCTCGCTCATGGTATGGTTGGGAGTTTCTTATTGGGGCTTAACAGAGGTACATTTTTGTGAGAAAGGTGTAAAACGAATGCAGTTGTGTATCAAAATACAGTCCTGACGAACCTTGTGGAACCTGTTTCTCATACCATGTTCAATAACAGGCACTGGGTATTCCAACAAGATTCTGCGCCAGCTCATAGAGCGAAGAGCACACAAGACTGGCTGGCGGCGCGTGAAGTCAACTTCATCCGGCACGAAGACTGGCCCTCCTCCAGTCTAGATTTGAATCCGTTAGATTACAAGATATGGCAACACTTGGAGGAAAAGGCGTGCTCAAAGCCTCATCCCAATTTGGGGTCACTCAAGACATCCTTGATTAAGGCAGCCGCCGATATTGACATGGACCTCGTTCGTCTGCGATAGACGACTGGCCGCGCAGATTGAAGGCCTGTATTCAAAATCACGGAGGTCATTTTGAATAAACTTTAGTCTTATAAGAATCTATGTTTTGTTAAGTTCATTTTGGTATATAAATGGTTACATAATGAATAAACTTGTTTCAATTATTTTATATTAACATGTGACAGAATTTATGACCTGACTAGGTATAGATTAGGCACTTAACCGATGACGTGTATGTGTGTGTGTTTTGATATCTCTTCTATTTAAATTCTTTTCTCATTTTATGTGTCGTCTACCTTACCTGTTTATATATTACTATTCATCTCTTACCTTATCAGCGGAAAATTTTAATTGGCCTTCTTAGTATAAGTAGCATTTACAGTTGTTTATTTTCTACTCAAATACTTGTTTTGTAACCTAGCTGTAAGTTTTCCTTAAATTCTAAAAATAAAAATAAAAAAATACGCTAGCACCAAGAGACGAATTAGAGTCGATTGATCTAGCTGTTTCCTTTTAAGCTGTGTCATAAGCCGCAAAATGCAGGAGTTTGCAATTAGCTTCGAACTGTTTTAATGTCATGATTTTAGCGTGATAGTATTTAAAATGTGGTAAGAGTTTCACAGTTGCGTAAGAACTGAAATCGCTTTGGGTAAGCAAGTGCATTATTCGGCTAGAGGGATATGGAAAAAGAAAAGTGTTGCTACGAAATAATGATAAATGCATTTACTGCATGTTTGTCACCTAAGTCTAAAGAAAATCTGTTTTTTTACTCCGCTAATGTGACAAACAAGCATACGGGCCAACTGATAGTAAGCTTAGCCTATGCGTCAACCGAGCGTTGGTGACCCTTTTAAAATAGTTTTTGAAGAAAGAAAAACATTTATTTGAGACGGAAGAAAACACACCCAGCACACAAGTAAGGTACACACAAAAACATATTTATAAATACAAAAAACAACAATACCTAACAAATGTGTGTCTCACAATTATACCTCAACGATATTGCAAAAAGGCGTTTAACTCAATTCCAAAATATTCTGTTGTAAGTTTTTTTATTCCAAAATACAAAACAAGACTAGAGTCTGGGTAACTATTTTAGCTATAGGGGAAGCAGAGATTACGCCTTGAGTTATGGCATCCATCTACGAACGCTGATCAGCGAGCATTGTTGTGATTTAACAACATATTTGCAGTTCAAGAGCAATAATTGAGGGCTTCCGTATTTCAGAAGGCACATTCCTGATCGCAACAGATAAGACTTTGGAGTACCTATACACTACAATAGAGTTGTTCACTAGCAAACTCTGAAACTGAACTCTTTTCTCTCGCGTTTCTCTACGGAACCAATAAAAAGAGGAGATCTGTAGACAAACTAAAGTACTATAGCCCAGATAATAAAAAAAGTTGAATTGGCAGTGGGCGAGGAATATAGCCCGGAAAAATTTAAGACCGTTGAGGCAAAATGTCTCGAGTGTTGCGAGAAGACCACGGACTGTAATGCTCAGGGTAGGACTTCCCCTCTAGATGGAAATACGATTTAATAAGGTTAGGTACTAGTTGCAAGACGCACAAAATCGGTCCTTCTGGGAGTGGACGCAGCATGGCTTTATTTTAATTTTTTCTAGTGAAAACTTCTTTAGGCGCGTTGGACAGTTTTTGAGATGGGAAAAAACCATTGAAGTCGCGACACTGTTACCGTTATCGTTACCAGCAGCTCTGTACATATGTTTCTCAGGTAATTGTTCAAGTTTTCACTTCTGTCGGCAATCCCGGAGTGTTTTTTTTATATTACTAAGGTAGCAAACAAGCATACGGCCTACCTGATGGTAAGAGGTACGGCGATCGCTGATATGTTATTGAAATCTGAAACTCTGAACCGGTTAGGTCACTCCAGACCGGTTAATTCTGGAGTGATCTAACCGGCGAACTGCAAACTTTAATACCGAAACCTGGCAGTATGATGCCAGGTCAGGATATTAAAGTTTGCAGTTCGCTGGTCTTTACTTTACTCGCTCATCAATATGCTATGTTTCTCACCTGTTCGCATTAATAGTTAGTAACCAAAGTTAGATTGAGATGGTGCCGGGGTTCAATCTCAAGCGGTAATGACGTTTAAACTCGGCGGCTAGTCATGTCTTAGTAAGTAACTGTGCGGTAATTGTTTTGAAAACTGGCGTGATGCTGCGTAGGTTCGAGAGCGTCAAATATGTTGTATGTGAAATCCAGTCCATCCAAAGGTTGTCTGGAAGAGATCGCTTTTAGCGATAAGACCGCCACTTGTATTTCTACTTGTATTGTTATTTGTTTTTTTTTTTATATTGTGTTTTTAATTTAAGTGTGATTTACATTAAAGCGTTTTCTATCTATCTATGTTTGCTGGTGGTGCAATATTACTGCCAGCGTTTACATTATACTCAATAAATTATGAATTATATATTCGCAGAAAAAAGAAGTTGTTATTAAATTATTTGTCGTTCCACTAATTCAACCGATATTGGTATGCGAATATTGGCAATTTATTTATTTAATTAGAACGGATTAACCAATTACACTAATTAATATAAAATAAATAAAACATTAATTACATAAACCATTGTCAAATTAAAATCTAAATTACAATAAGAATCTACACAGTATACAAATTAACAATAAAATTAAATAAAAATAATACACATTAATATAAATAAATTCATTAAATCACACACATAAATCATAAATTGAATTGTTAAATTAAAGATCTTTCATACATCAATCTCACAATACCTCAGACATACCAGCATCAATTCCTTCCATTCGTCAGCAAACACATCGCATTCAGGGTTGGCATCTAGGAGTTTGTTGAGGGCGGTGAGTGTGCGAGGCAGCGGGGAGTTAGCACGGGATACAGTACGGCTCGAGGGTACGGTAAGAAGCCTGTGTCTTCTGCAATACATAATCAAAATAAATGAATAATAATAACAAAATATGATTCAGGTATCACATGTCAAACTCTGAGAAAAAACATTACGTAATTAAATAGAAAATGTCAGCTAAGAAAATGTCAAATTATACATATCAAATTCAGATTTAATTATCGATTTCACTGTTTACCGTGACGATTATTTAGTACTAGCTGACCAATCCGCAGCTTTACCACGTATTTTTTCAATAAAAACATTACCCTCCTTCTGCGCAGTTGGGTAAAAAGTAGCCTATGTCACCCGGGGACAGTGTAGCTTTCAAACAGTGAAATATTTTTTTTAAATCGGTCCAGTAGTTTCAGAGCCTATTCAATACAAACAAATATTTCCTCTTTATAATTATTTAGTATAGATTATAATTTTAAAATCATTATCTGAATAAAAGCACTTCTATGAATCTATGAATGAATGAGCCATCTATGCAGCGCGGTACTGCACTCTGCAATGCTGCTTCGAAAATGTATTTATGTAACTATTATTACCAGTGGTTCACCCCGAACTGAGATCTCGCGTCTCCCATAAAAACAAAAAAAAAAAATATGATTTGTAATTTTTGACTATCAAAATAGTGCCTCGAAATGCATAACCTTACTTGACCTACAGTCACATTCAAATTACAGGTAACGGGAGTTCATGTATATTTGATATACTTTTTTTGGATATAAATTGATGTTTTTCTGGATTTTATTCTTTTTCCAATATATGTGTCACTAAAGCTACACGCATACCAAATTTCAGCACTATGGGCTCACTGGTGTACCCTGTGCATTTTGTCAAAGTTCTGTTTTTATTATGGCTAATAACTTAAATACTACATAACTTAAACGAAAAATAAAAGCGGGGTCAAAATGTAGTTACAAATACCTTTTATTAGACGTGCCACCTGACCAGATAATCTCATTTTGTTTTTTTTTACCCTCTTGAACCACCAATAACTCAACAACCCCCCCACCCCTCACATTTTTAGCTCAAAATTGTGCCATCACTACCTACCTACATACTAAAAATTTCATTATGATCTGATAAACGCTTCGAAAGTTATGCTCGGACAAACAAACATACATACAACGCCGATTTGCCTAACTTAATTTGGAGATCTCACTTCGCTCGATCAATTATTAACACGTGCATGGATAAATAAACTAGTCCTTACTTTTTTAGCTAACGAATACGTAAATTAGAAAGAGAAAGAAAGAAAGAAAACATTTTATTCAACAACCACACTAATAAAGGAAATTAAAACACAACAACAATTAAATCTAAGCACTAATATTTAACTTGGTTATTAAAAATACTATCTTGCTACGTAAAAAATTGTTACTTCATATTTGGAAACTTTATTTTCATATGTTTAATATGAAAAATTATGATTTATTGCCAGATTAAAATATTGTATAACCAAGTCAATAACAAATTGTTTTTTACAGAATTACAGGCTAGCGTTTAGCCACGATCTCGCGAATATATCTCTAAAACAACAAAAAAACACAATAAAGTGGAATAATGTCTGTTCAAAAACATAAATCGTCAGCGATTCAAAATATTTAAACGAAGTTCCAACGAAAATTTAATTATTTATTTGAATTCTGTATAGGATATTGCAATCGGATTCTTTCCAATCTATGCAGAATATTGTTGAATATTTAACTTGGGTTATTAAAAATACTATCTTGCTACGTGAAACATTGTTTGAAATACCTATATTTATTTGATTTATGTATATCGAAAGTATTTGATGTTGAAACAAATTAAAATAAATAAAATACATTTATTTCAAGCAATTATGTAGCTCATATAGGAAAGCGCACAACACATTTTTTTTCGAATGGACTTATCTCGCTGTTGGCCTCTGAGGCCGTTGCAGCTTAACCGAGCTTTTGACGAGCGCAGAAGGCGCTCAGCCCTATAATTTTATTTTTGATGAGGCAACTAGCGCAAGGGCACCACTTAGGTACGAACCTCGGCTTGGGCTGTTGCCGGGACGGGGATAGGAGAGAAACGCCCGGGTACGTGCTTGTACCCGGCGAGGTCGGTAAATTTGTGTAGTGTTTGCTCTGTCTAATGTGGATGACTCTTCCGCATTAGCGGAAGTGATTTCGTCATCCGGGTCTCCGAGAACGTGTCTCGGACGACGGAGGGTTAAAGCGCACAACACAATAAGCAAGCTAAGGTTTATACAGGGTTTTTGAGAGCATGCCTGCGACAGCAATGTCTGGTGTACGGGCAGTCTACTCTGCCGGCTATCATTGCCAAGACGGTGTTGGCGCTGGCCCGCAGCCTGCGCACCAGGGACGCGGCTCGCTTGCGCATGACGGTATGGCAAAGAGTGCGGATAAAAAATAATAAGAGGAATACACAAGGAAAGCCTTACACGCAAATGATAATGATGATAATATTAATGTTTATCACTAATAATAATACATTTTCTACTAAACTAACACTAAAAATTAAAATAGTAACAGTAACATAGCAGTATTTATTGAATCCACGTCAATTAAAAATAAAAGTATGTATAACCTGTTTTTACCCAGGATATTTATCATTACAGAATATGTATTTACCCGTAAAAGCTACGTCAACTATATAGTTACCTTGAAATTCTACGTCACTCTTATTTCGTATGTCAATTGGAATATTAATAAACAGCTTAATAATATAGATACGCACACATAACTTATTTTTGTTTCAGCCAGTCTTATATGGCGCTGCAATATTTTTTTGTGTCATTATTATAAATACGGGATTTATCACGTACCGTCTTATCGGTGTTTCGGTTCAATTCGTGAACCTTCATCAGGGTGAGTGCGATCCGCTCCGAATAACGTCTCGCCTCGCACTGCGCGCCGGCTGCTCTCTGCGCGCGAGTGGGCGGACGGGGTGGTGGGGATTGGGTCAACGAAAGCACAGTGCATTGACCCGCTGTGTCATCATCATTATCATCACTGCTGCTCTCTTCTGTAGTTCTTGGTACAGGCAAACACACAACACTAACTATGTCTCTACCAGGTTCACTCACTCTTCTGTCACTTGCATCATGAAGACATGGCCTACAGGCCGGCGGTAGAACCCATCCTCTATCCCTGTTAAAGTTCGGCACACGACTTATTTCTATCGCCTCTCGGATCTTGCGAGGAACGAAGAACTTCTCTCTCGTAACTTTATCCCGTATTTATAATAATGATTGAAATCAATCACGAAAGTTTTCTAAGTAAAATTTTTTTGTGTCTTGTGTTATAATTATAAAAAGTTTTAAAGCCATATATCGTAAGTTTTCGCGTACAAATAATATTTTGGTAAATAAATTCACAATGCTTATGAGTAGAAAACAAAACGCAAAACATATGTTTGATGCTACTTTTAGAACAGAATAACTTTGTAATGTTTCCAAAAAACAAAGCATGAAGCACCAGTCAATCACCAATACGAAAAACACAAAAAAAATATTCTAAGGTATGTGCCGTCGGATTAGTACTCTCAAGTGGCGATGGGCTTGCAACATGCGACGTGAATGTACACTTCTATGCTAAAAGGTAGGCATATATCGAACGTAACGTTTGGATTTGCCTCCGACTAACCCCAAAGGTGGCATCTTCACGGGTCTGCGTACTGAGTAAAAGATTCAAGGATGTCCATTATAGGATAATATAGGAATTAACTATCATTATAACTATAGTGTGATTGTTGAAAAACTTAGTCTACTATTTCGATTAAACAAGAGGATAAAGCAGTGTCTTGCGTCAAGGGCGTTATTTTGAATACCGAACGGAACGAACGATTCTAGAGTTAACTCACGAGCAAAGCGATGGACTTACTAGAATCCTGAGTGCAGAGAGGGATATAAGCACACCCAAGATGCAGCCAGCTTTATCTACGAGGAGAATATTCTACTTATTACACTTTCTGCGAGACAATGAAAACCAAATCTAGATTGGTGCATTTTGTGCAGAGGCTAGTTCGATTTACGAATAAGTTCTCATCACTCTTCGGTTCAAATCTTAATACAGATGACGTTCCAAATTCAAATCACATTATGCCCGCGAGAGCATAATGAAATTCAGTACAACTTTACTCCCGGCTCAACCGTAGGGATTTAATTACCTGCCGAAAGGTGAGGTTTACATGACATATAAATTTGACATTGTCGAGCAGGTGGTGTGAAAAAACAACTTACTCAGTATTCAATCACTTATTGTATTCCACAATGTAATAACACAATTGTATTCCACAATTGTATAACTGCATGGGGCGGTTCTACTAAGACTCTTATGTTGAGAGTGGAAAGAGCCCAGAGAGCTGTATTGAAGGTCATGACTTCTAAATCTAGACTCTTTCCCACTGCTACCCTATATTCGATCTGTGAAGTTCTTACAGTGCGACAACTATTTGTCCTAGCGACAATTTTGCGGAAACACGGTGAACTTTCTTTCGATCCAGTTTTGAGCTCTTTTAAGCGTCGCTCTGCTATGGTTTGCAGCATACAGCCCCGCAGAACTGCCCTAGCTGGAAGACACTACTTTTATATAAGCTGTCCTTTGTACAACAGAGTAAACAAAGCTATTGACATTTATCCGCTGTCATTCCACAGATGTAAAATTAAATGCAAAACCTGGCTTCAGTCACTAACGTACGATGATACCGAGAATAATTTGATCTCTCCTACCTAGCAAACTTAACAACAAGCGAACACGTATGCACTCACACACTCACACACAAACTCGCGCACACACTCCCATCTACACATACACACACACCTACACACACACACACCACACAAATACACCACCAAACACTCACCACATACATACTCACACACACGCAGTATTCAACTTAAAATCATAATCATATTTAGAATAAACATTTCCTTGTATCGACTTGTTTTAAGCTGGAACGTTGTTCGGTTTGGTTTTGGAAGAGGGCGCTGACACTGCTTCTCAGTTATTTTTTTAACTTTTGCAGTTGTCAACGTTTTCATTTGTCTATTGTACTTTTTTTATGTTCCAAATAAATAATTTTGAATTTTTTGAATAACAGGTGGTAATCGATAGGTATATGATCATTATGGACCCTGTTGTTGTCAATAGCTTTAATAAATGTACACGCAAAACCGGTTTGAATGTTATTTTGTTTATACATAACCAATTATTCGAGGAACTTTAGAAATTATTCTCAAACTAAGCCTTCAGAATTCAGCAATACGTTTATCGTTTCAGAATAGAAACGAAATCCTTCGTTCAAAATTCAGAACACACCCTAAAATTTCTCGAACTATCTTTTCATTCATTTCTCCCCGCTCCCCCTATTCAGCAGACATGTCCGTTGAGCACTATAGACCATTGTTTCATAGAGCGGTATTTACTCAAAGATCCTCCATCCCACAATCGACGATCGTTCGAAGCGTTTTTGCTCCCCCGTGTTTGAATTAAGCTTCATTGTGGCACCCCCTCGACTAGGGAGGCCCAAAGTCTTTGTTAAGACTGTACATCTCCGGCAAAAAAACTATTTTGCTGCCTTACATGGTTTGTATAGTAAAGGAAAGGTTCTAAAAAACATTTCAAAATAACAATATTTCTCCGTGTTGTTTGGATTATAATTAAGACATGATTATCAGTCAGCTGGACCGATTTATCTTTTTTATTAAGGGCTCTTTAGCCCTTGCTTTTCAACAGTTATTTCTTGATTTAAATGTAGTCAAACTAATAACCTAAATAAGTATAATTTTAAAATTAAATACTAAAACAGCGATCGACTTGGATTAATATAATCCGGCATTATGATTCCACCCGGAGCAACCCTGCCTTCTGCTCCGTGAATATGATATTTGATTTTTTGTCTCCGTTATACGCCATGCTTAAACAGTAGATCTTAAATTGCAATGAAATCTGGATTACTCGGATTAAAACGCTTTGATTCTTTGCGTGATTTTATCTATCTAAGCAGTTTGTGGTCTATTAGACTCGAATATTGGAGAGCGTTTCGAAATAATTTTTTGGTGCTGACGTTGACGCTATTGTTCCTGGAACAATACGTTTGATTGAGATTTTGAGGGTGTTTCCATGAAAGATGTTGCCCACAACGTGATTGAATGAACACGTTTTTGTTAAAAAAAATGTGACAGAGCTTTCTGGAGTGGAAACCCCAACTTTTACCCCAAACAATATGCAAATCTGACTAACGACAGTGCCTGATTTCCATTATACAACACAACGTCTCGGAAATCAAAATAAGGAGGGCAAAACTGTACGTGTTATTTAAATTTGATCTGAAAAAGGTTGACCGTAACAAAAACTACAAAAATATGTTTTCTATGCAAGGGTACATGATACATTAGTAAACCTTTTTCTGATATCACCTGCATAAAACTGCTCGTTTTTTCCTTTGTCAGAAGCATTCTCGAATACGGTTGTACTGTCTGGAACCGGCATTACGTAACTTATATCAGCAAATTAGAACGCATTCAACACAAGTTCATTAAACACCTGAATTATAAAAAGCATATTTATCCACAAAGCCATAAAGCATCGTGCAGTTATCAGTCTCACAAGCCTTCAGGCTCGGCGAACTCTTGCAGATATGGCCTTTCTTCATGGTCTATGCAATGGTCATATAGATTGCTCTGAAGTTACGGGTAGAGTTTTGCGTTTTTGTGCTCCGAAATACCGCACTAGAAATACAAAGTTATTTGCTGTATCACACTGATCAACTAACTATGCGCAACATTCTATCGTTAACCAGACTACAAAGAGTTTACAATAAGGAGTTCTTCTCGATTGATATTTGTCATAACAACAAGGGAACTTTTAAAAGTGAAACTTTAAAAATAATTATGGATGATGACACACATGCATGATAACAATGCAACAAAATACTGGTTATTATGATATATATATGTGTGTGTATGAATTTATGATATAACTACTTAAATATATATGTATTCTATGTATTTTAACAACCTTTTTGTGTTTTTACACGTAATTTGGCCGTATGCTACGATTAGTATAAGTTTGTATCTTATATAAAAAGGGATTTTGTTAAATTAATAAAATTAAATAAATAAATGCAATATTTTCGATGAAAATCATTGTCTGTTTATCTCAGAATAATCTGAGGCAGGTACATGTATAAAATAAACCTACCTTGATAATCCTTTGGAAGATAGGCTCAAATATGATATATCTTTATTGCAAAACGGATTTAGTAAAACAATTTCGTTACTCGTGCAAGTCGAGAGCTTTTACCAAATAACATTCAAGGAAATAACGGTAAGCCCTAAGTAACTGTTACGATATTACTCACAAAGCAACCACTCATATTATGCCCCTTTTTAGGGTTCCGTACCTCAAAAGGTAAAAAAGAACCCTTATAAGATCACTCTCTAGTCCGTCTGTCTGTCCGTGTGTCACCACCGATTTTCTTAGAAACGGGTGGACCTAACAAGTTGAAATTTATACCAGATACTGAGATCTATAGTCCCTACTATGTGTATAAAAATCAAGGTCCTGAGTCAACACGATAAAAAGATATAGACAAATTTAATTTTTCGCGAAAACTTGTGAGTACCAAAATTTACCAAAATATTCACCTTTTTTATTTTTGTAATTTTCTCTTTACTTGTGCTGTAAGACCTTGCTTTTAATCAAAATTGACAATTCTAGGTCAACCGGAAGTACCCTATAGGTTTTGGATCGAAAACCTATATGGTAGTTCCCGTTGACCTAGAATCACGAAACTTGGCAAAAAGCAAGATCTTACAGCACAAATAAAGGAAAAGTTCCAATAAATAATAAAAGTTGAAAATTAAAGGGTGTCCCCATACATACATAGTGGACCCCAATTAAGATAGTCCTCTGAGTTGTATGGGCGCTCATACAATTTAGAGGACTAGCCTAATCGGCACCAACCTCAATTAAAGTAAATAAATAAAATTGTGCTATTGAATAAAATAAATATTTAAGTGCGGCTCCCATACAACAAACATGATTTTTTTGTCGTTTTTATAGATAACGGTACGGAACCCTTCGTGCGCGAGTCCGAATCGCACTTGGCCCGTTTTTTAACCCAGGTGTTTATTCCATTCCTTGTTCCCTTTGGGATATAAAAAATAGTGGTTTATCCCTGGAGATATAATGAATGGAGATAAATTGAGTCGGCATACTCTCTGGAATCCAACCTTTCTATTTTGAGACTGATATTCTTAGAATATTTGTCTAGGTTTGTTATTACTTAAAATTTTTTTTATGTTATTTGTGGGGAAACAGACTTAGGCCCACCTGATGGTAAGCGGTCACCGTCGCCTATTGACACCGGCAACACCTGGAGTATTGTCGATGCGTTCCCTACACTGTAGAAACCTTTTTACATTTCTCTTGAAGCGTGCCATGTCGTAGTCTCATGGGAAAACCTCAGATGGTAGCTCATTCCACATCTTGCAAGTATGTGGTAGAAAAGATCGCGTGAACGTGTGGTGCGCGATACCCAATTGTCGATTATACGTGGATGAGCTTTATTACGCTGTCGAGAAGTGCTGTGGTAAAATCTCGACGACGGGATTTAAATTCTAATTTGAATTAAGAAAGTTGGATATAGTTTGGGAGCATCTAATTTAGGCAAATTTTTATGTAATATAATTCATGTCAGAATATATTGTAATCTTTTAGCACGTTTATGGTACAAATTAATGAACTTGAATGTGCATTGTCCATGACTATAATATGTAGGTAATCAACTATTACTTGGATCTTCGTGCCTATTACCAAGACTTTTTGTACAAAATGTATGACTTTTAATTATGTACCTAAACTAGCTGATAAAATGAACGAACCAAGAGATGTTGTCTGCAGCTTCCTTTTATATCGCACCGGTCGCCATCGACAGGAACTCTTGGAGACGTTGTGGTCGTGTATCGTGATGTCCTCGAGGAATTTAGTCGCGCAAACACTTCGCCTGTGGTATGTTCTCCCTACTGAGGTTTTCCCGCTGACACAGTATAAGGTTCTACAAAAAGGGCGTTTTGTCCTTGGTGTTACAAATATTCTTAGGCTACGATGGTAACCGTAGCCTAAGAATATTTACTTAATTGGGGTCACCTGATGGGCTTTATGTTTGTTTGCCGTTTCAGTGGTATAAGACGATCTCCATGACGCATTATCCGAATAGCCGGTTGAGGCGCAGGAGGGCGCGGGTTCGATTCCTGCCGCGGAACAAAGGTTTGCATGATCAACATATATCTATTTATTCAGGATCTGGATGCTTTTCTATATATTTAAGTATGTATTTACAAAAAAAAAGTATATAACTATTCTAATCATTATTATAAATACGGGATTTATCACGTACCGTCTTTATCGGTGTTTCGACCGACAATGTTTCGGTTCAATTCGTGAACCTTCATCAGGGTGAGTGCGATCCGCTCCGAATCACGTCTCGCCTCGCACAGGCGAGTGAGTGAGTGCGAGGCGAGACGTGATTCGGAGCGGATCGCACTCACCCTGATGAAGGTTCACGAATCGAACCGAAACATTGTCGGTCGAAACACCGATAAGACGGTACGTGATAAATCCCGTATTTATAATAATGATTGAAATCAATCACGAAAGTTTTCTAACTAAAATATAACTATTCTATTAGTTATCAGCTCCCTATAGTACACACGGCTATATATTAAGCTATAAATTTTCAGTATAAGCTAACCTCGCATTCTACGAAAAGCCTACACAATGCGAGGTCAGCTTAAACTGGGCGTTTATAGCTTGATGTGTATCCGTGTGTACCTTCATTATTCGTGGGTATGTCAGTCTGTACAGGTTTTTTTAATGCTTAGTAGTTTCACAGTGCTATCTAGCCCCAAATTAAGCAAAGCTTGCACTATGGAAACCAGATAACTGATATGTATAGCATGATATGGATATGGATATGGAAATGTATAGCATGATGTCTAGCCGTGTGTACAAGCTCTGCTTAGTTTAAGACTAGATAGCGCTTTGTGTAATATCTAGAAATAATAAAAATAAATGTTTTATCAATAAAATGCATGAAATTTCGAAAGGTCACTATTTGTAAACCAACTTCAAACAAGGAGAAAGTTCTCAATTCGGCAGTATTTTTTTATGTTTGTCACCTCAGAACTTTCGACTGGGTGAACCGATTTTGATGATTCTTTTTTTATTTGAACGCTGGTGTTTCCCGTGTTCTTCCATTTCTATTTGATCCAGTTCTGACAATGGCATCCATGAGAAAACCATATAAGTCTTAAATTTGTAAATTTTTTATAATATGTTATATTTGTTAGCTCAGAACTCCGTTATCTAACAACCGATTTTGAATAGTAGTTTTTATATTTGAATTTTAGATTGATCCCATGGACAATTCATTAAAATGGGTAGAGTAGTTTGGTTTTTACTGTTATCTGAAGCCGGTTAAAGTTTTGTTGGAAAGTTACTTGTGTTATAGCCAGACAAAGTCCCTTTCGGGTTAAAATATATTTGTCATGTTTTTAGTATAGAGATGGAATAAGGAAGGCCGATTCCACTAATACAGACGGCATTACCCATTTTAATTTCATTTCGTTTCAATTATTCAAGAACAATTAACAATTGTATTTGAAATTACATCAATACTTACAAATGTAAGTAAATTCTAATTATTAAAACTAAAATAAAACGAACATAGCCTAAACATAAGGAAAAGTCTAAAGAAAAATAATAAATGTCAACAATTTTTTTTTTATCTGGCCTACATTTCCCCACTGCTGGGCAAAGGCCTCCTCCAACCCCTTCCACCTATCGCGATCCTTGGCAGATTCCCACCATTCCTTCTCGAATCCGCTGGTGTCGTCGCGCCAACGCTTTCGCGGCCGACCCCGACGTCGCTGTCCATCCTCCGGTACCCAAGGTGTTATGATATTGGCCCATTTCTCCCGAAGCATTCGACTTACGTAAAATAAAATTACTTAAGTACTTAAAATTTTTACAATTATGTCACAGATTCATTAAAACATCGAAACAGCATATACGTCAGAAAAATACTATTTAATTATTATACTCGTATGTCATAAAATCATCAATTGTATAGAAACACCCCGTCAACAATAGCTGTTTAAGTCTCGACTTGAAAGTGAAAGGACTCTCGATAACTTTCATATCAGTAGGCAGTGAGATAAAAAGTCTTACAGCTTGATACCGAGAGCCATGTTTGGCAACATTTATGGTAGAAATACCTCCCATTCGCACAAAGCGGTTCTCTTCGACCTTTATTATGCGCACCGCCAAAGAGTGGAACGCCTTGCCAGAGTCTGTGTTTCCTGATAGCTACAACCTGGGTATCTTTAAGTCGCGAGTGAATAGGTTTCTTCTAGGCAAGCATGTACAATCGTAGACTACATCATCGCTTACTATCAGGCGAGATCGTGGTCAAACGCAAGCCAATAATATATTTAAAAAAAAAACATTCAACCTGAGGCATAGAGGTGTCTCAATATCTTTTCGTCTTGTTTTTATTCTGTATTAAGACCAGAGACTAACCAGGCCTCAGCCGTGAGTGCATCCAATAAACGATTATTAATGTTGTCTGGGATCATTTCGATGGTCGTGGCACACCGCCAACTGAGTGTACCGTTCTTTCTAATGATTCGAGTTTGTTTGTTCTATAAACAGTTAATTACGCGTTTTATTATTTGCCCTCTTGGTATTGACGTGACAATAGCAACAGCTGTTTGGTGCAATAATTTCGGAGAGTGATTGGCGAGTTAATCCTAGGATTAATCAATATTGGCATAGTAAGTGATGCGGTCGGTGGTCAGCGCTGATGCGTTAATGGTCCTAGTATAATTTTATCAGTGACTATTACAGTTAGAGTGCTCTTGTGATTGAGTAATCATATATATTTCTATACTATTCCTTCGTCTCTATATATAAATTTGATATTTAATTATTTGTGGAAGTCATTCATTTTCTCATACATAATGATGTCCGGGGACAACAATTGACAATTCTACCAGGGTGACGTATATTGACAGCCCGCGTTATATGCATGTCAAGGCGGTACTAAGTTCGGCGGGTCCATTAGTTATATTTATAAAATCACACAAACTCCAGCAAGGGAATTTGGGATATACTCACACTGCCTATATTATCGTGCTTATAACATAATTAAACTGGCGTCTGGTTAAAGCAACGTGTGATCCGAGAGCTTTTTAATACAACAAGGAGATGGAATAATTCAAACAACCTGTTTTGTTATATACGACATTAATTTAAAACACAAATCCGGAATCGCATCAACTGATTTTAGAGCTGGGTTTAATACCGGTAGCTTGAATATTTATCCAGTAATCGATACATATCCAATAAACAGTTTTTAGCGTAAATCGGCGGCGCCTTTGCGACGATGCCGCATAGTCAGTTTAACAGATACCTACCTACATGATGAATGAATATGATTGGTTTACCTATTATACAGGCTGTTTCAATGGTATTTTAGGAACGGTAATAAAGGTTGTTTAAAAATTTTAAAATACTACGGTAATTATTTTAAAAACCTCTATTTTACTACAATACTAGCCATTATTAGCCCTACCCGTATTTTCATTTAATGTCGTAAGTACATAACAAAACACGTAGTATAACAAAGCATTGCCTCGTAGGTCACGCACCTTAGGAAAGTGCCCTAATGCATTGCCATGCGTCCATCAACTTGAGGCATCCAGGTGTTAAGCCTTATGTACCAGTAATTCTGTAATTTCACCGGCACCCATAATCTTCAAACTGAAATACAGCAATGCTGCTTGGCGGCAGAAATAGGTATGGTGGTAGTACTTCCCCGGGCAAGCGCTTTAATAAAGATCTCTACTACCAACCGGCTTATTTGGGTCAACGAATAAGCAACTAGTGACTTGGGGCCAATTCCGCCTGGTAGTGATCTGGAGCAGTTGAGCTATCTATAGATCGTTTGCAACGGTTTTTAAATTTTACTTAGAAAACTTTCGTGATTGAAATCAATCAAGTAAAATTAAAATTATAAATACGGGATTTATCACGTACCAGAAGAGTGAGTGAACCTGGTAGAGACATAGTTAGTGTTGTGTGTTTGACTTTACCAAGAACTACCGAAGAGAG
Source organism: Philereme vetulata (assembly GCA_918857605.2). NCBI lineage: Eukaryota > Metazoa > Arthropoda > Insecta > Lepidoptera > Geometridae > Philereme > Philereme vetulata. The sequence goes on along the minus strand of OU975484.1, from coordinate 965,467 downwards.
CAGCAGTGATGATAATGATGACACAGCGGGTCAACGCACTGTGCTTTCGTTGACCCAATCCCCACCACCCCGCCCGTCCACTCGCGCGCAGAGGGCAGCGGCGCGCATTGCGAGGCGTGACGTTATTCGGAGTGGATCGCACTCACCCTGATGAAGGTTCACGAATTGAACCGAAACATTGTCGGCCGAAACACCGATAAGACGGTACGTGATAAATCCCGTATTTATAATAATGGTTTTTAAATAATTTAACTGCTTCTTTTGTATTTTTTAAAGTCATGTATATAAGTGATACAGATAGAGGCAATTCTCTGTAATACCACTTACTGTTTGCCACTTGACATCAGATGAGCCAAGTCTGTTTCATACTCGTGTAGCATTAAACATTACATTCCATCAGCGGAGCATCTTCCTTCATACAAGCTGCAGTGGCCAATTCGGATGTCCCTAAACCGGTTGCGCACTCAAGTTGGCAGCTGCCGAGGCAATCCAGGCAAGTGGGGCTACATCGACCCATTCCGGAGCCAGTGCCACTGCGGGGCCACCATACAAACAATGGCCCACCTGCTCTCATGTCCTCTATGACCAACCACCTGCACATGGAATGACTTGTACCAGGCAACAGAGAGGAGTGTGGAAGTTGCTCTCTATTGGGCTAATCAAATTTAGAAGTCAAACAGCCATTGAAAGAAGAAGCTTAAAAAAATAAAAAAAGATGTATTGAAGCGCTACATAACGTGTGCAACAATGGGTTCTACGATTTTAAAAGAAAGAATATAAGTTTATTCGTACCAACGCAAAGAAAAAAAGTATATTTAACCTTAACAGTTAATCTAACCTAAATCTACATAGAATGTAATTAAAATAACAGAAGAACTCAGCAAGTACTCAGTACAAACTTGTTAAGTGTGATGACGCAAGGGCCCTTAGCTTTAATTATCTGTGGAGGAGGCACTGGTGACCTGTAACACAGGTTTTCAATCTTAGGCACCAGTCTCTCACAAAACCGGTTTATTATTAGTCATCACTATGAATTTGCTGTACATATGTGAAGAGAAAATAAAGTTTTTATTAATTTAGCTTATATTTTGCTGCAAAAATGTAATAAGACTAGACGAATTCAGTTTGATGTGAATCAGCAGAAGAAGCACGCGACTAGCCAAGGGAGTGTACTTCACTATGGCTTCTGTGGCCATACCCCTTTTTTGGCAGAGGGCTCATAGTGACCAAAGTGTCTTTCGTTTTTTTTTTTGATTAAGTTAACGTGTTTTATTGTCTGTATTTACTTATCTACTGTATGTAGTTTCTGTGCATTTATAACTTGTGTCGAATCTATCTATCTGGTTATTGCCACAAAAACGCCAATGTCAAGTCGACAGGATAAAACGGTAAACCGATGGAGATCAGAGTAATGAAAATGTTGGTTTTATAATATTGACATTTGACAACCGGTTGGCATTTCACAAATGGGCCGGAGGGACTATGAGATACCTTTTTAGAATCAGTCAGAAAAAAATAAAGGTAGGTGACGTGTCATATCACTCGAATAATGTGACAGGAGAAAAGAAATCATTACGTGGGTAATATTTGAAATGTCGAAACAATTCCAAATACATACAAGATTTTATAGATTTTGAGAATTATAAGAACTAAGGGTATATTCTTGAAATCCCCACTGCTACGTCCCCACCGGTGCGAAGAGGCCTCGTAACCGGACATTACTACAAACATACCTACATGCTTTAAAATGGGAAATTAGTTTTAAGTAATTCTATACGTATATTCCTGAGTTAAATGTTTATTCGAGATATATGTTTAAATGTTTGAAGTAACTGTCCTGGGGCCAAATTCCACTAAACGGATCGCTTCACTATGGACAGTGGTATTGTCGTAAAATCACCATTATTTAATTTTTGCTATTCTATTAACTTCCACAATATTTTTACTATGACCGAAGCTATGACGACATTTTTTTTATGTTATTTGTGGGGAAACAGGCTTACGGCCCACCTGATGGTAAGTAGTCACCATCGCCTATTGACACCGGCAACACCCGGGGTATTGTCGATGCGTTCTCTACACTGAAGAAACCTCTTTACATTTCTCTTGAAGCGTGACATGTCGTAGTCTAATGGGAAAACCTCAGATGGTAGCTCATTCCACATCTTGCAAGTATGGGGTAGAAAAGATCGCGTGAAGCGTGTGTTGCGCGATACCCAATTGTCGATTATATGTGGATGAGCTTTATTACGTTGTCGAGAAGTGCGGTGGTAAAATCTCGACGACGGGATGAGATCAAATAGCTCCTCAGAACATTCCCCATTATACAGGCGGTAGAATACACTGAGCGATCCAATGTCACGGCGTTGACTCAGCGGTTCCAGCCTGTCGGCGAGTTTGGGATCACCGATGATTCTAATGGCTCTTTTCTGAAGGGAGTCAAAACGAAGCAATTGGTACTTTGGAGCTCCGTGCCAAAGATGGGAACAGTTTTCCACGTGCGGCCGAACTTGCGCTTTGTACAGCAATAGCCGTTGTTGTGCCGTAAAATACTGTTTGGCACGGTTGAGGACTCCAAGTTTTTTGGAGGTGAGCACAGCTTTTGCTTCTAAGTGACTCCCATACTGGACCTCATTAGAAATTTCGACTCCCAGAATCCTTATACTCGCCGAGACGGGGAGAGGAATGTCCTGGAACCGTGGAGCTATTGTGAAAGGGGCCTTCTTTGTGGTGAACGCACAGACTTGCGTCTTGGTTGGGTTAAAGGTGACCAGATTAAGGTTACCCCAATCTGACACACGCTCCAAAGAGCCTTCAAACTCAGACACAAGTCTTGAAAATCAACATCATTGAAAATTTGACAGCTTATGACAGGAACAATAATCATAATAGTTAATTAATGTTAATAATAGTTCATAAGAAAAAAGAGTATGGAGCTATATCTCCATACTCTTTTTTCATATACATTAGCAGAGGGGTGGGGATTTCGAGAATATACCGAACTAAGGTAGTAACACAAATGGAAATAAAGAAAATAGCTCACACTTTTCTTCCATCCTTGGATATCTTACGTAGTACGCAGATCCGTTAAGGTTTCCAACAAGGGGGTAGTCAGAGGCAAGTCCAAACATAACATTTGATACATGTCCAATTTTTAATAGTAGTTTAGCATTTATATTACAGTTTTTACGAGTAAGCCTTTGCCTTTTAAGAATAATAACCGATGATGGCGCATACCCTTGAATGTTTAGTTTTAGAGCTTGCCGTTTTTCAAACTAACGCAATAACGAGGTAAAAACAGTTAATTCCGAAAATGTGTAGCGGTGAAAACCATATTTAGTTATGGATATGAAGTGGAATTCACATTTAAGATTTCGTTTGATTTGTATAAACTAAAAAATATTTTGTCAATATTCCATTATGGTTATTTTTTACCCGCTTAGACGATAAATAGCGAATTAAAACACACTAACTAATGATATAACCCATAAAACGCTTTAAATTTAAATAAAAAGTTGAATTCACATTTAGATTTCGTTTGATTTGTATAAACTAAAAAATATTTTGTCAATATTCCATTATGGTTATTTTTTACCCGCTTAGACGATAAATAGCGAATTAAAACACACTAACTAATGCTATAACCCATAAAACGCTTTAAATTTAAATAAAAAGTTGAATTCACATTTAGATTTCGTTTGATTTGTATAAACTAAAAAATATTTTGTCAATATTCCATTATGGTTATTTTTTACCCGCTTAGACGATAAATAGCGAATTAAAACACACTAACTAATGCTATAACCCATAAAACGCTTTAAATTTAAAAAAAAAGTTGAATTCACATTTAGATTTCGTTTGATTTGTATAAACTAAAAAATATTTTGTCAATATTCCATTATGGTTATTTTTTACCCGCTTAGACGATAAATAGCGAATAAAAAACACACTAACTAATGCTATAACCCATAAAACGCTTTAAATTTAAATAAAAAGTTGAATTCACATTTAGATTTCGTTTGATTTGTATAAACTAAAAAATATTTTGTCAATATTCCATTATGGTTATTTTTTACCCGCTTAGACGATAAATAGCGAATTAAAACACACTAACTAATGCTATAACCCATAAAACGCTTTAAATTTAAAAAAAAAGTTGAATTCACATTTAGATTTCGTTTGATTTGTATAAACTAAAAAATATTTTGTCAATATTCCATTATGGTTATTTTTTACCCGCTTAGACGATAAATAGCGAATAAAAAACACACTAACTAATGCTATAACCCATAAAACGCTTTAAATTTAAATAAAAAGTTGAATTCACATTTAGATTTCGTTTGATTTGTATAAACTAAAAAATATTTTGTCAATATTCCATTATGGTTATTTTTTACCCGCTTAGACGATAAATAGCGAATTAAAACACACTAACTAATGCTATAACCCATAAAACGCTTTAAATTTAAAAAAAAAGTTGAATTCACATTTAGATTTCGTTTGATTTGTATAAACTAAAAAATATTTTGTCAATATTCCATTATGGTTATTTTTTACCCGCTTAGACGATAAATAGCGAATAAAAAACACACTAACTAATGCTATAACCCATAAAACGCTTTAAATTTAAATAAAAAGTTGAATTCACATTTAGATTTCGTTTGATTTGTATAAACTAAAAAATATTTTGTCAATATTCCATTATGGTTATTTTTTACCCGCTTAGACGATAAATAGCGAATTAAAACACACTAACTAATGCTATAACCCATAAAACGCTTTAAATTTTAAAAAAAAGTTGAATTCACATTTAGATTTCGTTTGATTTGTATAAACTAAAAAATATTTTGTCAATATTCCATTATGGTTATTTTTTACCCGCTTAGACGATAAATAGCGAATTAAAACACACTAACTAATGCTATAACCCATAAAACGCTTTAAATTTTAAAAAAAAGTTGAATTCACATTTAGATTTCGTTTGATTTGTATAAACTAAAAAATATTTTGTCAATATTCCATTATGGTTATTTTTTACCCGCTTAGACGATAAATAGCGAATAAAAAACACACTAACTAATGCTATAACCCATAAAACGCTTTAAATTTAAATAAAAAGTTGAATTCACATTTAGATTTCGTTTGATTTGTATAAACTAAAAAATATTTTGTCAATATTCCATTATGGTTATTTTTTACCCGCTTAGACGATAAATAGCGAATTAAAACACACTAACCAATGCTATAACCCATAAATAAAAAATTAATTCCTTGCATAAGCCCGTGATTACGATCTATAAAATATGAATCGTATGAACTAGTTTCTATATTTATAGCGGTTCAGTTTAACTACTTTCCTATCAGTGAATTCCACGATTTGCAAGTTAAAATTACTCTCTGCGGATTAACTCAAAACTTGCTTCAGCCGAGGATTTCAAAATCGTCGCACTAATGTAACTGAAGCCAAAGCTTGAGATATTTGAGATGTTTCAGGTCGTTGTGTGGATTACTTAGGTAATCCTGTTAAAAGAAAATTATATGAAAACAACATTTCATTCATACAAAAACTCTCTAAAGACGCCTAGATGAGGTAAGGTACAAATTTGAAATAACCTAATTTGCTGACACAATTGCTGAGGAAATGATTACCCTACAGATAGGCAGATAACTCTTTATTAAATTATCACACAAATAGAAATAAAGCATTAAGTCAATACTATGGGCGGCTTTATCGCTGAAAGCGATCTCTACTAGGCAACCTTTGGACACTACAGAACGTGATATTTACCATGATATTTTTGTGAGTTTTTGATATCAACAATATTTTATCACAAGTCATAGTAAATATCCCGTTTTTGGTTAAAATCATTTTCATAAACATGAACATACTTATGAACATATTACATATAACATATAAACATATTATAAATGCGAAAGTGAGTTTGTTTGTTAAACTATCACGTTGTAGCGGCTGTATGAAATGTAATGTATGGTATACAATTTTACAATATACAAATAATGACCTCGTTTAATATAGACTACATTTTCCTAAAAAATGACGCGTGGAAAGTCGCGGGCTGAAGCTAGTAGATATAGATATAAGTCGTATCAAAGAATGAAATGATGAGAATAAGTTTTTTGTTGAAAAATTACTTTTTCAACACAAGCTTTAATAAAATTCAAGCAAGGGGAAGCAAACCTATCAAACATTTAATTTGTAAGCACAAAGTAAAGGCTTTTTGGCCTTCTACTATTTAGATAGATTGTTGACACCTATCTCGCCAAATTACACAAGTCAACGTATGAAGTCGACCAAGGCATACTTTAGTTAAAATTCAGCTGTTATGACTTCAAAAAACCAGAAAACATCCTCCGCCATCTTGGATGTCCCGCCATATTGGATTTATAGTAAGTATACATCTTGGATGGTCCCCCATATTTTGGATTAAATGTGACGTTGTATTAATTTTCATGTTCTCCTCAGCAAGCCCTTTCATTTGATACCCATACTGTGGTGGTGCAGAAAAAATAACTAGTCCGCCATTTTAGATGACCCGCCATATTGTAATTAGAATGACGTCACATAGCTAAGCATGCATTGTCATCCAAAATAAGCATATCAAATTTCAGCTCAATCGGTTGAAGATAACTGATTTAAAATTCAGTTGCAAGATTCCACCCGGACAATAGTAGATTATTAACCAAGGAGATAAAGCAGCGTCTTCTGTCGCGGGTGACGATTTAAATCGCGAGCGTAACGAAGGACTCGAGGTTTACTCCCGAGCGTAACGAGGGTGTTAAAAAGTTAAATCACGAGCGAAGCGAGGGATTTAAGACGAGTACTGAGTGTAGCGAGGGATTTAAGTTCACCCAAGACTAAGACAGCTTTAGCACCGAGGAAAATACTCTACTTTTCGTACCATTTGCGAAAAAATTAACACAATAATAATATGAGATAAGCATTTATTAAAATTAATGACAATTAAAAGTAAAAGTTAACATTCGAAACATTGGTCCAATTATTGATATAGAGAGTTACATTTTTGTTTGGTACATTTATTGTTGATGAGTTCATTTGAGTATTTTAGAACATTAACTTATTTATAAAAATAAATTAAAATAAACTTAACGTATATGTATTTGAAGAAAACAAAAACGCGGCAAATTCCTAGACTAATATTTTTTTGTCGGAAAAGCAAAGGCATCAAGCTCATACGGCCTCGTCGGTTTTCGTAATTTTATTTAATAATCATAACTGCATAATAAATGCGTATTCCTTTTTCAAAAAGATGTATAATGCTTTAATACAAACTCAATGGTGTAAACACAGATGTAGTTCAGTATAAATTTCGGTAAGTATTCCAAATTTAAATCACATTCTCCCCCTAGAGGATGAATGAAATTCAGTACAATTTTCTTTCCCTGTTTTTAACAGATTAAAAATGACTATTGTTATGTTCGCTTTTTGTGGCATAGAATGTCACTTTTTTGAGCAAGTGGTATGAAAACATACATACATTGCATGTTAAATAGAACCTTGTAATAATACATTTAGCAGACAGTGTTTCTTGAGTTCTTTAGTTATATTAACACAACCCTTTATTATAAAAAAATATTTAAAATCGAATTAGGTTTTCTATGGAAAATTTCAATACTCTAGTTACTATAGAGTTGTGTATACCTACGAGGATTTGTTTCCATTTCTTAACTTTCTACTTGGCAGGGCGCCAAATGATCGATGCTCTGGCTCCAAGCCAGGCCATCTGTCGACCAAACAAAAAAGGCAAAATAACTATTTACGTGTTACACGTAATTTGGCATTCTTCATTTGCGTAAATGCTGATTAGCTTGTTTTGTAACTAAGAGTAAGGACAAATAAATACTAAATACACTTCACCGGCGTAAACAAAATCAACAACAATTTGCTATTGCTGCAATTGCTGCAATTATTATATACAGTGTTTTTTTTAACTGTAACAGTACGGCAGCACCCATAACCAGAGGAGATACATGTGCAGTTTCTTTTAAAACATCAGCTCGTTTTCGAAGAAAAACATTTTGGCATTAATTTTTTGTTAGTCAAGTGTGAGTAGCGCCTTAAAATGAATCTAGTTGGTAAATTTTTTTTTGATGCCGATCGATGCAATTTTTTGTAAGGATCATTTTATTGTATCGGATAAAAAAATTATGAACAGTGGAAGTTAGTCAAATTTGATAAAAAGTATTCTCATACAAAAGGACAAACAAAATTCCTTCTACTAACATTTTATTAAGTTCTAATTGCGCATTAAAGAAGTATTAATACTGTAGCAATTAAGAAGTTTAGAAACGCCATGCTCTCATGAGCATATCAAAAACATTTCGTATTTCAGAACAATTTGGAATTTTGAACATAGTTCTTGCACCTGTTGGACTTTTATATAAGTCATTGCATCATCTTATTTGTCCTATCATGGCATTGAAGCATACTTCCGCAATTGCGGTCTGGGTAGCGTTCCTGATACCACTTCAGCGCATTAGTTGGGCTTCGTCGGTTAAGGAAGTATGCTTAAATTAAGTCAACTTTTTGCGTATTTGAAAATGCCATGATAGAACAAATAAGATGATGCAATGACTGATATAAAAGTCCGACAGATGCAAGAACCATGTTCGAAATTCAAAATTGTTCTGAAATACGAAATGTTTTTGAATTGCTCATGAGAGCATGGAGTTCCTAAACTTCTTAATCGTTACAGTATTAATACTTCTTTAATGCGCAATTAGAATCTAATAAAATGTTTGTAGAAGGAATTTTGTTTGTCCTGTTGCAAGAGAATACTTTTTATTAAATTTGACTAACTTCCGCTGTTCAGATTTTTTTTATCCAATACAATAAAATGATCCCTACAAAAAACTGCATTGATCAGCATCAAAAAAAATTATACCAACTTGATTCATTTTAAAGCGCTACTCACACTTGACCAAAAAAATTTTAATGCCAAAATGTTTTTCTTCGAAAACGAGCTCATGTTTTAAAAGAAACTGTAACTGTATCTCCTCTGGTTATGGGTGCTGCCGTACTGTTACAGTTAAAAAAAACACTCAGTATACTGGGTTTATCACTTACAGTTTTATCGGTATTTCGATCGACAATGCGATGCAATGTAGGCGAGAATTAGTTTGGAGCTGATCGCACTCACCCTGATGAAGGTTCACGAACCGAAACATTGTCAGTCGAAGCACCGATAAAACGGTACGTGATAAATCCCGTATTTGTAATAATGATTGAAATAAATCACCAGTAATTATCTAATTTTGCAGTTCGATTACATAGATCTTGTCTAATAGACCAAAGTCTCACAATATTCAAGATATTTCCATATTACTCTAAAAAAAACAAAAAAATATACCATTAATAAATACTTTATTATTTAGAGATGTTTATGATTGAGAACAGCGCATCAAAATCAACATGATTGATTTCTATCTAAACAACCACCAGGAGACCTTTTTAGCGATGTTGTCAATAACATAATTGTTATCGTTCGGTTATTTATTTTAATCAGTAATGTAACACAAAAGTCAACATCTGCTAATTCCGATCGGTTTTTTGCCGAATGATAGATACACGTGTGTAAATGGAACATCTATTCCAGTTGTAATACAATATGTAGGACCAATTGTAATTATCTACCCGTTGGCCATGCACCCAGTGAAAGTTTTTGGTGACATGTATTCAGTTTATAATTTTTAAATTAACGCCCTCCGTGGCGCAGTGGACGAACAGCCGGCTGAGACGCAGGAGGTAGCGGGTTCAATTCCCGAGACGGAACAAATGTTTGCATGATCTACATATATTTGTTTCGTGTCTGGGTGTTTTTCTATATATTATAATAATAAAAAGAATACAAGTACTATATCAGTTATCTGGTTCCCATAGTACAAGCTCTGCTTAGTTTGGGGCTAGATAGCGCTGTGTGAAATGTCCAGCAATATTTATTTATTTTAACCTTTCGGTCCTTTATTCGTATGATAATTATAATTGGATGACTCAGGAGATAGAATAGAATAATCATTTATTTGGTACACACAGAATGACACATGAAATGTGTTCCGTAATGCCCGCGTGATGTGGGAAAAGGGCAGGAAGAAGAGAATGACACATGAAATGTGTTCCGTAATGCCCGCGTGATGTGGGAAAAGGGCAGGAAGAAGAGAATGACACATGAAATGTGTTCCGTAATGCCCGCGTGATGTGGGAAAAGGGCAGGAAGAAGAGAATGACACATGAAATGTGTTCCGTAATGCCCGCGTGATGTGGGAAAAGGGCAGGAAGAAGAGAATGACACATGAAATGTGTTCCGTAATGCCCGCGTGATGTGGGAAAAGGGCAGGAAGAAGAGAATGACACATGAAATGTGTTCCGTAATGCCCGCGTGATGTGGGAAAAGGGCAGGAAGAAGAGAATGACACATGAAATGTGTTCCGTAATGCCCGCGTGATGTGGGAAAAGGGCAAGAAGAAGAGAATGACACATGAAATGTGTTCCGTAATGCCCGCGTGATGTGGGAAAAGGGCAGGAAGAAGAGAATGACACATGAAATGTGTTCCGTAATGCCCGCGTGATGTGGGAAAAGGGCAGGAAGAAGAGAATGACACATGAAATGTGTTCCGTAATGCCCGCGTGATGTGGGAAAAGGGCAGGAAGAAGAGAATGACACATGAAATGTGTTCCGTAATGCCCGCGTGATGTGGGAAAAGGGCAGGAAGAAGAGAATGACACATGAAATGTGTTCCGTAATGCCCGCGTGATGTGGGAAAAGGGCAGGAAGAAGAGAATGACACATGAAATGTGTTCCGTAATGCCCGCGTGATGTGGGAAAAGGGCAGGAAGAAGAGAATGACACATGAAATGTGTTCCGTAATGCCCGCGTGATGTGGGAAAAGGGCAGGAAGAAGAGAATGACACATGAAATGTGTTCCGTAATGCCCGCGTGATGTGGGAAAAGGGCAGGAAGAAGAGAATGACACATGAAATGTGTTCCGTAATGCCCGCGTGATGTGGGAAAAGGGCAGGAAGAAGAGAATGACACATGAAATGTGTTCCGTAATGCCCGCGTGATGTGGGAAAAGGGCAGGAAGAAGAGAATGACACATGAAATGTGTTCCGTAATGCCCGCGTGATGTGGGAAAAGGGCAGGAAGAAGAGAATGACACATGAAATGTGTTCCGTAATGCCCGCGTGATGTGGGAAAAGGGCAGGAAGAAGAGAATGACACATGAAATGTGTTCCGTAATGCCCGCGTGATGTGGGAAAAGGGCAGGAAGAAGAGAATGACACATGAAATGTGTTCCGTAATGCCCGCGTGATGTGGGAAAAGGGCAGGAAGAAGAGAATGACACATGAAATGTGTTCCGTAATGCCCGCGTGATGTGGGAAAAGGGCAGGAAGAAGAGAATGACACATGAAATGTGTTCCGTAATGCCCGCGTGATGTGGGAAAAGGGCAGGAAGAAGAGAATGACACATGAAATGTGTTCCGTAATGCCCGCGTGATGTGGGAAAAGGGCAGGAAGAAGAGAATGACACATGAAACAATTATACAGAACAGTAGATACAATTGAATCTAATAGGACGGTTCGACTCGAGATAAACTATTGTTTAGATTATCTTTATTTATTTACCAACTAGAAAAGTAGGTAAAGATTATAAATAATTAAGAAGGTAAGGACGACCTCCGCGGCGCAGTGGGCGAATAGCCGGCTGAGACGCAGGTTTGCATGATCTACAGATATTTGTTCCGGGTTTGGTTGTTTCTCTATGTATTATAAGTATGTATTTACAAAAAAACCACGTAAGTATTCCATCAGTTCAGTTATCTAGTTCCCACAGTAGGTACAAGCTTTGCTTAGTTTGGGGCCAGATGGCGCTGTGTGAAATGTCCAGCATTGTTTATTTTACTAGACGCTAGTTATTATAGTTTTTACAGTATAAAATAAATAATAAAAAAATTAACACCAGTAACTTCCAAAGAATGATCTCATCTAATCCTACTAATATTATAAACGCGAAAGTTTGTATGTATGGATGTTTGTTACTCTTTCAAGCCGGAACGGCTGGTATGTACGTAGATCATAACCTGGATTAACACATAGGCTACTTTTTATAAGCAAATCACGCGTGCAAAGCCGCTGGCAACATCTAGTAATTTATTTTTCATTGAACGCGTTTGTAATAAATTGAGACAATTCCTTGCGAGCATCTCAATCCTCAAAAATAGCATTCCGTATAAAGTTAAGATAGTGCTATACAATGCACTGACAGAGTCATACATACAATACGGTCTCAGCAGCTATGGTAGAACTTAGAAAACGTATCTCGATGATATTTATAAAATACAGTTAAAATTTTTAAAAACTTTAGTACCGCCTAAAATTAAAAATCAATTTCATGAAAATGACAGTGGTCTATTCATTTATTGCAAAGTTTTGCCAGTTCACACAAAGGTTCATTATTTACTGCTGAGAGAACATTTTTTTAATGAATCATTAAAAAACAAAATCGAACAACCAGTATACACTCGAGCTATTTCTAGGAATCGGCTTTGCACAACGCGCGCTACCAATGCCTACGGCGAACGGACGGCCAGCTACCTTGTTCCTCGGCTTATCAACACCCTACTCTCTGACGTACGTGATAATTTAACTCCTAAAAATATAAAATTTAAACTAAGGAAATACTTTATGAGTCAAGTATAGTTTTACTTAGTTTTCATTTGATCATTCATAACATTACTAAACTAAACGATAAACAAAAGTACTTACCTGGCTCCTGCTTAGTTACCTACTTACATTTTTATATAGTTTTTATTGCTAAGTAAATAGCACCTAGTGATGTACACCCTCAATAGCACCGACACAAACCTCACTGGTTTTTAGATGCTATAATTGTAACATATAATTGTAATCTTTGTTTAAATAGTAAATAAAAAATAAAAAAAAATAAAAAAAATTAATTGAAAAATGATTGTATTTTTTTTGTTTGAATTCAAAATTCAAGTCATTTATTACCAGAATGTCTGATTAAATTTAAATAAGTTTCTCTATGCTGTATGTACCCCACTCAAGAGCATGCAATACGCCTGTTAAGCTTTCGCATTTGTTCACTCCTCTGCATCCAAAGGCAGTCTGGAAGAGATCGCTTTATTAAGCGATAAGACCGCCCATTATACTTACATTTATTTGTTTTTAAATGTTGTGTCTAGCTTGTAAGGTATAATAAATAATATTCATTCATTTATTCATTTGTTAACTTTTAAAACTCAAGATTACACTTGTGGCGGACGGTCTAGACTCTAGACCGACCACATGTGTAATCTTGTTCCCCCCAGTTCTCTCTCTAGACTCTAGAGAGAGATAACTGGGGGGGCAATCGCGCTAATTTTGAACGTGTCTAACATTGGAACTCACGTGTTGGTTTGACTGATGTCACGCGTGTCAGCGCGATACAAAATATGCAATAACGTAACGTTTTTGTAATGGTTTTACTTTGGCATTATCGTTCAAAACTAGCGCGATGGCCCCTGGTCGTAAGTTATATTATGTATTTGTCTAGCGTTAGCGAATTTCATACAAAATTTAAACCTAGAACATAAGAAGAAAGAAAATACCGTCCATCTATAACCAGAATTCTACAACACTATTTAAGTCAAACATATAGCAATACTCCGACATAGCCCGACGGATGAGCACGTTGAAGTGGCAATGGGCAAGCCATATAGCGCGTAGAACAGATGGCCGATGGGGCCGGAAGGTTCTTGAATGGAGGCCACGGACCGGCAAGCGCAGCGTAGGACGTCCACCTACAAGATGGGCAGACGACTTGGTAAGAACCGCAGGTCGGCGTTGGATGCAGATCGCTTCCAACCGCAGTTCCTGGAGATCAATGAGGGAGGCCTTTGTCCAGCAGTGGACGTCCTACGGCTGATATGATGATGATATTATATCAATAAATTAAAATTATTCCTGAACCTCTTTTTATTTTATTCACACAAGCTGAACATCCCACATTAGTAAAATTAAAGGATCTATCTCCCATAAATATAATTTACGGCTCTAAGACTGGTGTAGATACGACAGGTGTGCCTTATCATTATATATCCAAGAAAACCATCACGTCCTGACTATGTTTTCCTCCAGTACATTACAATAAAGATCTTGCTTACGTACTTCGAACAATACCCAAGACTGTGACATTTTATGTCATCCTCCTAAACAAACAGACACTCTCATTTTATCGCCTCTATATACGAATATGGGTCAGACGCAGCTGACCGCTATAACTTATCCACTATTGAGCGGCTATTAGAAGACGATCAAACGTAACGTCACGCATTCTTTTTTGGAATGACCCCATTTTCAGTGCCTCTATCAGGAGTATTATTTTGGATGAGCACCGTCCAAATACCTTAAATTTTTTCGTATTTTCCTTCTAGAACTGACGGTTCGCGTCCAGACCGAAAAGATACGACAGACCGAAACCATTTATTGAATTCTGTGGGCTTCTGTGTCATCATCATACTAGCCATAGCATGTCCACTGCTGAACATAGACTTCCCCTAAAGATTTCCAAAGTGACCGATTTTGTACCGCCTGGCGCCAATGGCTCCCAGCAACCTTTTTTTTTTTTGTTTATATTATATTGGGCCGGGCACATACATAAGTCGAATGCTTCCGGAGAAATGGGCCAACATCATAACACCTTGGGTACCGGAGGATGGACAGCGACGACGTCGGGATCGGCCGCGAAAGCGTTGGCGCGACGACACCAGCGGATTCGAGAAGGAATGGTGGGAATCTGCCAAGGATCGCGATAGGTGGAAGGAGTTGGGGGAGGCCTTTGCCCAGCAGTGGGAAAATGTAGACTAGATAAAAATAAGAAAATATTATATTATTTTGTAGGTAGGTACGTATTTTAAGAAAGTAAGGTTAGAGTGAACAGGAAATTCTATATCTTTGTGCTCCACTTTTGACAACATTATCGTTCACCATCAAGTGTGATTGTAGTTAAATGAAGATAGCGTTAAAAAAACCAGCCAAGTGCGAGTCGCACTAGCGCACGAAAGTTTCCGTGCCATCATTGATTGATTGATTAAAAATATTTTATTGCACTTATAAAATTAGTACAAACGCGAACTTAATGCTAAAGAGCATTCTCTTCCAGATAACCTTTGTGTTTTGTAGATAAAGATGTGTAGGTAGTGCACAGGAAAGGGAACTAATGAAAATGTGCACAGAACTAACTAGACTATCTATATTTTGATATTTTTGATATCAAAATATAGATACACACTACATAAATAAACCTACTTAAATACATTATATAATACTTTTTATAGACTACTTTTTATGCCAATATCAAATAAAAATACATACATAACAATAGAAGAAGTGATAAGGAAAGATTAAATCGCTCATTTTTAGTCGGTTTGACCGAGAAGGTGCCTATAGATTCTCAATCTGTAAAATATAATTCTAACGTACACTAATATTATAAAGGGGAAAGATTTGTATTTTTGTGTGTGTGTATGTTTGTAATGAATAAACTCAAAAACTACTGGTACGATTTCAAAAATTATTTCACCATTAGAATGCTGCATTATCCCTGAGTAACATAGGCTACTTTTTATCCAACTGCGCAGAGGGAGGGTAATGTTTTTATTGAAAAACTACGCGTGCGAAGCTGCGGATTCGTCAGCTAGTTCACTATAAAAACGGCAAAAAATCATGCCTGTTGTATGGGAGCCCCACTAAAATATTTATTTTAGTCAATAGTCGATTTTATTTTATTTATTGACCTTAATTGAGGTTGGTGCCGATTAGGCTAGTCTTCTAAATTGTATGAGCGCTCATACAACACAGAGGACTATCTTAATTGGCGTTAGCAATGTACGTATGGGGACACCCTATAATTTTCAACTTTTTTATTTTATAGAATTTTTCCTTTATTTGTGCTGGTTTGGACATTGGTTTTTGCCAAATTTCGTCATTCTAGGTCAACGGGAACTACCATATAGGTTTTCGACCCAAAACCAATACGGTACTTTCGGTTGATCTAGAATTGTAAATTTTAGTTAAAAGGAAGGTACAGCACAAATAAAGGGAAAAATCCGAAAAATATAAAAAACTTGAAAATTAAGGTGAAATTTGGTACTAACAAGTTTTCGCGAAAATCAAAATTTGCCCATATCTTTTTATCGTGCTGACTCAGGACCTTGATTTTTTTACACATAATAGGGACTATATACTATACGTATCTGGTATACATTGCTAGGTCCACCCGTTCCTGAGAAAATCGGTGGTGACACACGGACAGACAGACGGACAAGAGAGTGATTATATATACTTATAAGGGTTCCTTTTTTACCTTTTGAGGTACGGAACCCTAAAAATGGTTTGTAGATTTTTCTACCAGCACTTTCTTATTTTAAAACGTAAAAGTATATTCATTAGTTTGTCTTTATTAACAGATGGAAAATGTCGCATAGACTTGTCCTACTTTTTTAACATACTCGTAGTTGCTCGTTATAAAATGCAACGTTGTTTGAAGTCATAGTGATCGATACAAGCTATGACTTCATTATTGCTTCCTCAACGTTAACTGAATTAGGGCGAAAATACTCGGAAAATAATATGCGGGCAACACATATCATAGCCCAATAGTAGGTAGTATAAGTAGGTATTGTACTGTTCTGAACGGTCTGTCCTGTGTGTGTGTTTCAAATAAATATATTTTCTTTATACCGTTCCCCCTCTAAAAAGCACTTTTAATCACTTTCTAGATGTTTGAATTTAGAACATACCAATATATTCGACCTCCATCTCAATGCTATACAACCTCCTTGAGCAAAAAATACTCGAGATTTGATTGGTCGAAATTTTCGACAAGGAGTTTAAAATTAGAATAATAACTGTTTTGTTTTCTTTGCTGTCATTAGTAAAGAAACGCAGCTTTTAGATAGCAGCAATAATCAAAAAACATATTATTTTCTATTTAATACCACGACGAAATTATATACTCCTAAACTGTCCCAATGTTAGGTAAAGCTCCAAATGTTTTCCATTCATAACGATCTTTGACCATCTCTAACCAATCCCTGTTAACGCGCCGGCGAACCCTGAGCGCAACTTCAATTCGGCCGCGTCCAAAACTTCGGCCTGAATATCGCTATCCCTGTTTAGTGACGAAGTTTGGTCACGCAGAGCGACAGTGATAGAACGATAGATAGAAGAAAGATAGCAATAGAACGATTCTAAATTTGATTAGATTTTGACCGTGTTCCGTAATACCAAAAATTATGACTGAAAACTTGTTGTATTTTTCTCATTGTGTTGTTAATCTGTAACTAGACGATATAATCTATGTTCCCATGACTAGGATACGTAAGATGTTGTTGTTTTTAATACGAAACAATTAGGTTGAAAACAGGTCTTTTATGACGTAAAAACATGCAGAATGCGATACGCTTCTATTTCATTAGGTAAGTATTTTGATCTAATATATGGTTGGGAACCTAGATAAATACTATTCAAATTAAAATAATACCATATTAAGGTAGAAATATGCTCCAATTAGAAATGCTCTTGGTAGTACGTGTTGTATGGGCGATTGTCCCTCCGGTGTCCCCTTAAATATAAATATTAAATGCGTATATTTTGTCACCAATACAAAGAACCTTCAAATTAGCTTTAAAAGAGATAATTGTGACAAAAATGGCCACAACTCAGCATGTGCTATGGTAGATTCGCTCGGCCATAGCGCTGGACTTCCATGGCTGCCGTGGCAGCGTACATCTATTCTATCTGCCGTCTACGGGTATCTATCCTGTAATTCACTATAGGGCTATCTGTCTGGTTTCATGTGAGTCACTTATTTAATTAATTTTAAACATTAACGAAAAAGAAATCAATTTCTTTCCTGGGATTTTATATTTATACAAGACTAGCTGTTGCCCGCGACTTCGTACGCGTTACACTACTAAAAGCTAAACTCGCTGTTGCAACTTGATTTGACACCCTATTTTTATCCCATGGGAACTGATTTAGGGGATAAAAGGTAGCCTATGTGGAAATCCAAGCTATCTTCTACGTATATACCAAATTTCATGAAAATCGGTTCAGCCGTTACGTCGTGATTGAGTAACAAACAAACAAATAAATAAACAAACATAAAATTTCTTATTTATAATCATCATCATCATATCAGCCGTAGGACGTCCACTGCTGGACAAAGGCCTCCCTCATTGATCTCTAGGAACTGCGGTTGGAAGCGGCCTGCATCCAACGCCGACCTGCGGTTCTTACCAAGTCGTCTGCCCATCTTGTGGGTGGACGTCCTACGCTGCGCTTGCCGGTCCGTGGCCTCCACTCGAGAACCTTTCGGCCCCATCGTCCATTTGTTCTGCGCGCTATGTGGCCTGCCCATTGCCACTTCAACGTGCTAATCCGTCGGGCTATGTCGGTGACTTGAGTTCTCCTACGTATCTCCTCATTTCTGATTCGATCCCGTAGAGAAACCCCGAGCATAGCCCTCTCCATAACTCGTTGAGCTACTCTGAGCTTATTCATAAGGCCAATAGTGAAGGACCACGTTTATTTAACGTATATAACTTATATTAGTGTGATATTTCATAACATTAAATGCAAATTAAATTTGTATCCAATTTATGCAACGCACTAACAGTATTTTTTCTTAACCACTTAACGTTCTCCTTATCAAATGAATGGACACAAAAGATAAAACGCAAATAAACGGTCGTAAAATTATTATGTTCCATAAATTAAACTATTAAAGCAGGTGAGACGGCCACTTCGCGTAGACATCACGTACTACACTCGTAAAACGCAGTTTCGCGGAATACCACCTGACGGATACTGAAGTGACTTTGACTGTTAGTTAGTTCTAGGTCTTTCATTTCATATCATTTATTTTCCACTGTAGGTACATTAAATAAATAAATATTCCTGGACATTTCACACAGCGCTATCTAGCCCCAAATTAAGCAGAGCTTGTACTATGGGAACCAGATAATTGTTAGAATACTTTTAAACTATTTTTTTTTGTAAATACATACTTATAATTAGGGATCGGCGTAGGTAGTGCTATTTTGGGTCAATGAACCTGAATGATAAGTTATTATGGATATGCCCCGGGATTTATTCCTCGATTCCCGGGAATATTTTTCTAAATGTGGATGTAAATGAAGTTAAAATGTCGATAAAATGTTAATGTCAATGTAAATGTGTGCGTATAGTGAAACATAGTCCTCACCTCACCCGCGATAAGCTACAAAAGCGTGAGGGAAAGGGATGACTGTAGTGACCAATACAACATGTATTTGCATAAAGCTGAATAGTATATTTAACAGGTTTTTTACCCTGTTAAATAAAATAAAAATATATTTCCCGGGATTTAGAAGGCATATCCAAATTAAGTTAACGGTCACTAATTCCCGTGAATAGCACTACCTACGCCGATCAGTACTTATAATATATAGAAAAACACCGAGACACAGAACAAATATCTGCAGATCATGCAAACATTTGATCCGCGGCGGGAATCGAACCCGCTACCTCCTGAGTCTCAGCCGGCTATTCGCCCACTGCGCAGCGGTGGTCGTCACGAGGAAAATATTGAAGAACACTAAGTTACGTCATATTTAGAAGATATCAATAAAATTAGCATTACAGCAGCTCAAACAGACAGGTATCGGGACTAATTATGTTATTCAACTTAAAATATTAAAATTAAAACAAAAATCAATATAATACAGAACAAAACAATGTCAAATAAGGCAATCAATGTCAATGCTAAATCTTAATTAATGTAGGTGTTTAATGTCTAAAACAAATTATTACAAATTGCTGCTGTAAAGGAGCCTTGTCATTACAATGGTATTTACGATCAGGTCTGATCACAAGGACAAGATTAGAGGATCAATTTCTATGGGATAAATTTGAAGTACGAGTATATCCTTCAAATAAAATAAGAATTTTCCAAATCGGTTGATAAATGACGGAGTTCTAAGGTACAAACAATTATTTTTTTTGAACATGATAGAACTTCGTTCGACCACAATCTCACCTGGTGGTAAGCGATGATGTGGTCTAAGATGTAGCACGAAGATCTAGAAGAAACCTATTCACTCTTACCTTAACGAGGCCCGGCCCCCTTATTACCTAAGCCAAATTGGTTTCTTGTCGCTATCGATGGTCATGCCATCCCTTTCACACGTACAGTACGTACCTCACATGTGAAAGGGATGGCCAAACTAGCGATAGCGAAGCAACAGCAATTTGGCTTAGATAATGAGGCTACGGATCGTATTTATTAGGAAAAACAGACGACGGTAAAGTGTTACATACAAAATATACAACCGAATTGAGTACCGCCTCCAACAATTTATTAAATTTTTATACATCAAATCAGCGGCCTCTATGCGTCGATGCCGCTAAGTCAGTTTAATTAACAGGTACCTACTTATTACCCGTGCGCGATAAGTTGGGACCTGAGCGCGGTGACGTCATATTGGCGTGTTTGTACCGCCCGCAAAAATGCGAACATAACAAGCAGCCGCCCGCGGCTTCGTCTTTGTTTTTTTTAACCTAATTTATTATGTTACTCAGGGAGGACGCTGCTTTTTATCTAATCTTTTTTACACTATTTGAATAAAATAAAAATACAATGTTTAAGTTTATACATTTATTTTATCTATTATTTACATTATCTCATCTTCGTCACTACTTAGTGGATTTATGCCTTCTAGAGGTTGTTCTTCGTCCTCAGTCTCACTATAATCACTTGACGAAGAGGTATCCGATAAATTTACAATTAATTGCGATTCATTCGTCTCTTGTAAGAGGTCATCGTCCCAATACTTTTGTCGAAGCCTGTCCACATGGTTGACAAAACTAAAAGAATTCCAGAGCGCGTCGTTACGTGACGTAGGCCAGTACGAGACTAAAAACCCTAGTAAAAAATAGTGATGCGAACGGTACAATACGGGCGCCATCGGGGAAGTGCAGGGGAAGCGGTCGGGGAGTCGCATTCCTAGCAGGTCCCAAGTTATCGCGCACGAGTAATAAATGTCGAATGAGTATGATTTGTTTACTTATTTTATACAGGTTTCATTGATATTTTCAGAATTTGATATTAAGTGTCTTTGAAATTGAATTTGAAAAAAAAAACGTGTTTACAACAATGCCCTACCGTGTTTTAAATTAATGTCGTACATAACATGACACGTTGTATTACGCTTTCATCTTCAAATACTAAAGTCTATCGAAACCTTAAAAATAACACGAGCACAGTCGCAGACAAAAGCACACTCACCATTAAAATAAGACATAAAAATTCTAAAACGGAGTAGCGTTTCCTACGAATTAAATTATGTTGACTATAAACTATTTGTTAATCTAGCAGCAACAGGTGATGGCGATAACTTACTAAGACAATGCGGACGGAACATTAATGAATTGAACTAATTCACTTCGTCTTATCTATACGTAAAAAAAAATTCAACTAAAACGCCATTAAAAATACTATAAAGGAGTCTGGAGGGACGATTGTATCATATAAATATACACAGTTTAATAAGATATTCCTACTTATCGAACGAGCGACGCGAGATCTCCAAATCAACTTTGGCAAATCGGTGTTGTATGTATAAATGTATGTATGTTTGTTTGTCCGATGATAACTTTCGAAGCGTTGATCCGATCATATTAAATTTAATATATAGGTAGGTAATGATGGCATGATCCTAGTGTGACTAAATGAGCTAATGTTGGTGGGTTGTTGTGATATTGGGGTTCATGAGGGGTAAAAAAAATATATTAAAATGTGACTATTAGGTCAAATGGGACGTCTAATGAAAGGTCTTTATTAATACATTTTAACCCCGTTTTTATTTTTAGTTTATTTTTTGTAGTTTTTGAGTTATTAGCCATTGTATAAACTGAACTTTGACGAAATTGCGTGACCCCACAGTGCTGAAATTTGGTACTCGTTTAACTATAAAGACTAAAAATATAGGGAAAAGTCTGAAATCCAGAATAACTACAAATTTTACCCCTAAAAACATGAAATACCAATAACACGAACCCCCGTTACTTGTAATTTGAATGAGACTGTGGGTCAAGTGTGTTGGTTGTGCATTTCGTGGCACTATTTTATTAGTCAAAGAATATGAGTTGAGTATGTTATATTTTTTTGGTTTTTTGGGAGACTCGCGAGTGTTATCCGTCACTTTTTTTTTTCTTCTGTTTTTATCTGCTTCCTTATGCGATCACACTTATGTTATGAATTAAAAAAACAAAGGACACCTCATGTTAAGTATTGATACATTTAATGAAAAAAAATATTAGTCAAGTGCGCGTAGAACACCGGTGCTGAGGGTTCCGTACAAACCAGAATGTACCCAAGGTGACTTAGTGATGACCATAAACCTTAGTACCGATATTAATACTAACTTATTACATTTACTTTGGTATTTTTAAGTCGCGACTAAATAGGTTTCTTCTAGGCAAGCGTGTACCATCGTAGACTGCATCATCGCTTACCATCAAGCGAGATCGTGGTCAAACGCAAGCCTATAATGGATAAAAAAAAACCGTTCCTGACAATCGGACGAACAGACAGATAGATAACAAATTCATCCTATAAATATTCCAAATATTACAGGAATTCTACGAATTCTTTATTTTTTAAGATGTCCTTAAAGTTTTCTTTGTTTAACGGTCACATAACTAGATGGCGCTGCGTAATCAACATGATTAAACCTAACGAGCTTCGGAACCCTGACCGGTCTCGTTTTTATACCACTAAGGTGCCAAGCAAGCATACGGCCCACCTGACCACCTGATGAAAAGCGGTAACCGTAGCATAAGGTCGATTGTAAGACTCAAACCGTCACTCGCCTAGGCAAGACATACCTAGACACCAAAGTCGTACCTTGTATTACAGTCTGCACTGCCCGTCGCCAAAAATAAACCTAATCTGTGGTTTAATTCATAAAATCGCCAGTTAATAACCCGAAGAAACCATTAATTCAATGCCCGTTTAGCGACTGACAGAGCACTCGTGAGCGATTAGTTAAATCACTGCGCAAGCGCATTTGTAAACTATGATTTGCGATCGTCAGTTACAATGTAAACATGAGCTATATTTGAGTTCAGATTGTTAAGTACATGGAGATATCTTTACCAAAATACGCACTGTAAACAAAGTATTACGATGCAATGCCCTGCGTCCATCAACTTGAGGCATACAGGTGCCTCATGTACATGTTACTTCACCGGCAACTGTCCCTTCAAACCGAAACACAGCAATGCTGCTTGGCGGCAGAAATATTTATGGTGGTAGAACTTCCTCGGGCGAGCCCTTTCACAAGGAACTCGAATACCCTTACACTACTTAACGTAGCATAATAAAAAACATGATTTGAGCTTCTAATACTTCGTCAATCTCGACAATCTAATTGATAGATTCAAGGAAAGTACAAATAGAACCCAAAAGATTTGGGCAACTTGGTAGTAGGCGGAGAAGTTCGCAAATCCAAGTTGGTATTTACAAATCGTTTTCCGGAACACAGTTCATCATTTCTTATTTTGAGTAGATTAAAAATGTAGATGGGAAGATTTTTAAGGTCAACCTAAAAGTTACTTTATGTTTAAATTTTAATAGTTTTAAAATCACCTACATCTTACCACAGACCAATTCTCAAACAAGATAACGTAACTCGATATTTGATTACCTGCTGGGACGCGAGATGTCGCTTAAACAGAAGAGTTACAAATCGTTAAATATATGCCAACCTTTAGCTTACTACCGCTCATAATGGTACGAAGAAAAATAGATGGCGCTATTTCCAATTACACGTGTGTGATAATATTATTGCGACGTTGTGACCTTTACTTTGTGCGAGGTTGCCGCTCTTCAGTTTCGTTAAAACTTTAGTCTCTAGCATTTATATCAATAGGGATTTTTTAGGAAAAGAAAGGATAGATATCTTTTATTCATTACATACGTCTATGATCGTACCATTATCACTTAAATGCGGAAATACCTACATATTTGTAAAATAAGAATACGTATTTATAGTGATGTACAGATAAGTAGAACACTTTTTGAAAGAAAATAAAATTAATTTGTAAGTACCCGGCAAATGCAAGATAATACGTTCTATTAATTTGAACTAGAAACATAACTACTAAAATAATGAACACAATACGTACACATTATGTACATACATTATATCTACCACCAAAATATCGTTTTACTAGTCGCTACTTTTGAGAAGTGAGGTTTGGCAACACAGCATGTAACAAAATTAGGTACTAAAAGCGTGACTTTGCTTGCTTTCCGGCTGTCAATGTCAGTCAGTTCACGGTTCTCTTTCGTTCTCTTTGTTTCGGACTTTGTGTTAATTTTGTGTTAAACGCCATCTAAGTAAAAACGATGTGCTGCCTTCCCACGCCATCTGTGATTAAGCAGATGAAAGTGGTAAATCATCAATATAAAATAAAATCGTTAAAATTTATTTTATGGATATTACTTATTCTAAAAAATATTGAAATATTTTGGTGCCCGCTATGAAAGTTTCCAGGCTATGAGACAGCGCCATCTACAAATAATACGGGATTTTGAGCTTTTTGCGGGCTACGATTTCTTATATGGACATTGACAGTCTATTGATATTACTAATCTCTGATCTTACTGAGGTGCCAATGTGAGGGAATTCACTTCGAAAAGTAATCGTTGACTATACAAAGAAAAATTGGAAAATGATACCTAGGTATAGTAACCTAAACAAACCTGATGGTAAGTGATTGTGTTGTTGAAAATGGAGCTCGGTTGTTCAGGAAAAACTTGCTCATTCTGGACTTGAAGACAAATATATTTATAATAAAAAATACAAATATATTTATTTTGTGTCCTTTTTATATTCTATAAATACTTACAACACTTATACTTATATCAAATACAAGACAACAGAATAGGTCGTCACTCAGCGGTGTGCCACTGCAACGTATAGCTACTGTAGCGCTGGTATTATGTGACGCCTTTAGTGCGTGTGAGCACCGGAAAATATAAACACGCGTTTACATGATTATTTAACATATAAAAGATTACAAAAACAGACACTGGAAATAATTAGGTAGTCTAGATACTGTTAATTAAGAATTACGTTACAAAAGACTTTAAGATATTTGAAAGAGGTCTAAAGTGTACGGTCATTCCACCAACCCATAACAAGCATAGCTGCGCCCACGCGTTCAATAATGAGTGGCAAGCGATTGGCCGAACAATGCCGCCTACCTAGAGCCACGCCTACGTTGCTGGCGACAAGAAATGATGCCGACCCTGGCGGGATGCCAGAATGAGAACAATTAATCGGCTGAGACGGGGTGAGAGTGTTGATCGATACCTGTGGGGGAATCATGAGAATAGCTTCATTCAAAAATCACCAAAATTTACCGAAAATTCGTGTGTTATCACGTTTTAAGTAGTTGAAAGTACTTCATCATCATCATCATCCACATCCCATAAGTACCCACTGCTGGGTGTAGGCCTCGCTTTGTAAACGCCACCCTTCCCGGCCCTGTGCTGCGCGCATCCAGGAAATGCCCGCGACTTTCTTTATGTCGTCGACCCACCGCGCCGACGGACGTCTTGGACGTCTTAAGTCTGTTCTTGGCCACTATTCAGTCACAGATTTACTCCACCTGCCATCACTCCGTCTAGCCAAGAGTCCTGCCCAGTTCCACTTGAGTTCGACCACTCTTGTTTTGAAAGTACTTAGGACCAATTATTTCAATAGAATGATTTTAAAATCCAGCTTACTTTTCACTACTTTACTTCAGTTATCTCATTAAACATCAGATTAAAAAGGATACTGAGTTGTAAACTAGTCCCTTCATCTGGTCCCACAGGTAACACATCAACATATAAGCCACAGGACGTCCACTGAAGAACATAGGCCTCCTCCATAGATTTCCAGAGCGAGCGATCTTGTGCGGCCTGCGCCCTACTTTTATCGGGTCGTCTTGAGAACCTTTCTGCCCCAAACGGCCTTCAGTTCTTCGAGCTATGTGCTCCGCCCAGTAATACTTACGTTTACAGAAATAACATCATCATCTACAGCCTGAGTAACCTCACTAAGTTTAAACCATCTACCGGGATCCTGTGCTAGTCTGACCCATCAACGGTCTGTGAATTTGACTGTTGTCCGCACTCAGAGCAGTAGTATTTTCTCAATAAAAAGAATACAAATAAGAATACATAAAAATACCTAGTTACTAATGTTACCTCTACTTATTGAGATAAAAAATTCTACAGCAATTTTTTACATGTATAACTGAATGCATGTCAACTAAATATTCACTAGCAATGAAGTTCTATACAGCAACTCAACGTACCATCTTCAACGTTTCTGAGAACTTGCCTTGAAGTTATTAGAATGTTTGAAGACTATACATAGAATGAATGTGTTGGCAAACTATACTTTTTTTAATTACCGCACGGTAAACCCCGATTTGTCTTGGTGCTTAAATAAACTCGAGCCCCTACACATTATTTAGATAACTAATCGTAGACCCGCCACGTACACACGGCTACACATCAAGCTACACATTTCTTGTATAAGCTGACCTCGCTTTTCGTTGAATGAGAGGTCAGCTTATACTGGAAATGTATAGCTTGATGTGTAGCCGTGTGTACGAGAGATTATGATTATTCTAAGGTAAAGTTAACACCTAAACATGATTAAACTTATTATTTAATAAATATGACTGGACATTTCACACATCGCTATCTAGCCCCAAACTAAGCAGAGCTTGTACTATGGGAACCAGATAACTGATAGAATTATTATTTATATATATTTTTTGGAAATACATACTTATAATATATAGAAAAACATCCAGACCCGGAACATCTCTGTATCATATCTGTAGATCATACAAACATTTGTTCCGCAGCGGGAATCGAACCCGCTATCTCCTGCGTTTCAGCCGGCTATTAGCCTACTGTACCACGGAGGTCGTCGTATTAGTTACTAGCTGACCAATCAGCAGCTTCGCACGCGTAGTTTTTCAATAAAACATTACCCTCCTTCTGCGCAGTTGGGTAAAAAGTAGCCTATGTCACCCGGGGATAGTGTAGCTTCCCAACAGTGAAAGATTTTTTTTAAATCGGTCCAGTAGCTTCGGAGCCTATTCAATACAAACAAACAAACAAATCTTTCCTCTTTATAATATTAGTATAGATAACCCACACCGGCGCGCTTATTTTGATTCATTTTAATTATAGGTAATCTGGGTTTCGTTTCCGTTTTTTTTGTTTTATGTTATAAGAAGCAACGACCCGCTGCAGGCTTCCGATAAACCTCGGTTTGCTAGTGTTAGGGACGTGATGGATTATCGCTAATTAAGGCAGTCACGGCAACTAGGGAGACAGTTAACAACGACATATATTCTGTTTCTTCTCACTATCGGCAATGTGTCAGTAGCGAGTTTTTGGTACTTCTGCAGTTTTTACAAACACAAAAATAAATTTATTTGTGTCTCATTTATTAAACTGATCATTACGTAATAATGAACAGATAGTGGATGTGAATTGTTTTTATTTCTAAGCTTTGGTTTTTATTTCTATGTCTTAGTCTAAAAAAGGAGAGAAATATATTATATTCAGTGCTCATTAAGAGTAGAAGAGTTCCTTATGAAAGGGCTCGCCCGGGAAGTACTATCACCATAAGTATTTCTGCCGCCAATCAGAATTGCTGTGTTTCGGTGGCATGAGGCTTTACACCTTTATGCCTCAAGTTGATGGAAGCAGGGCAGTGCATCGTAGGGCACGTTTCTAAGGTGCGACACCTACGGGTAACGAGGCTACTTAACATCAAGTGGGCCATATGTTTCATCTCTAGGGAGTACACGCGACTACACATCAAGCTATATTTTCCAGTATAACCTGACCTCGCATTGTGTAAGCTTTTCGTAGAATGAGAGGTTAGCTTATACTGGACATGTATAGCTTGATGAGTAGCCGTGTGTACAAAGAAAAGAGTTCAACACTGACGTCATTATACCAAGCAGTCAGATGAATCAGGCTGCTGATGGCGATGACAGTCCATGTGTTAGAACGTTTTATTGTACCTACAGTTCAATAATCCTAACAGTGTTTCCAAGAAGTGTTGTCCCATTAACCTGCAGCTCAATGCATGTCAGTGTATTGTAGCTGGCGGCGGTCCAGCGCACCTGTTGCGGCTATAGGAACACGACAGGGAAATGCTGATAATCGCGCGATGTCCAGATACATTCCGTATTGGCTGTGATGTGAACTCTGAATTGTGAGGACAGTTGTAAAAACCATATTATTGACAGTACGTGACGATGTATGTTGCCGTAACTAGTAAACCAATTTGTATTAAATACATACAGAATTATTTTTACTTCTCTATGTATTCTCTAAGGTAGATAGGTTCTTGAGTCAAGACCACGCACTGGAGAGCATAGCTTAGGACCCCCTCACCCCCCACTAGAAGGAAAGTCGACCTAATAAATGTTACTAGCCGTTTGGTGGAGTCTGCAAAAAAGCGGGTTAAACATAAAACTTTAAATAAAAATAACAGTAACATTTACGTAAGTTTCTTTCTGCAGGTTTTAATGGATAAATGTAAGAAGTTATACATAGAAGCTTCTCATTTCGCGGCTTAATTTTAACCGGCAACAATCATCATCATCATATCAGCCGTAAAACGTCCACTGCTGGACAAAGGCCTCCCTCATTAATCTCCAGGAACTGCGGTTGGAAGCGGCCTGCATCCAACGCCGACTTGCGGTTCTTACCAAGCCGTCTTCCCATCTTGTAGGTGGACGTCCTACGCTGCGCCTGCCGGTCTGTGGCCTCCATTCAAGAACTTTCCGGCTCCATCGGCCATCTGTTCTGCGCGCTATATGGCCTGCCCATTGCCACCTCAACGTGCTAATCCGTCGGGCTGTCGGTGACTTGAGCTCTCCTACGTATCTCCTCATTTCTGATTCGATCCCGTAGAGAAACCCCGAGCATAGCCCTCTCCATAGCTCGTTGAGCGACTCTGAGCTTATTCATAAGGCCAATAGTGAAGGACCAAGTCTCGGTTCCATATGGCATCACTAGTAACACACACTGATTGAAGACTTTCGTCTTAAGGCACTGAGGTATGTTGGACGAAAAGACGTTGAGAAGTTTCCCAAACGCTGCCCATCCGAGTTGGATTCGACGATTGACCTCTTTCTCGAAGTTGGACCTACCTAATTGGACTGTTTGTCCTAGGTATACATACGCGTCGACAACTTCAAGACCCGAGTTCTCAACCATAACTGGGGCAGGCATGACATGGACATTCGACATAATTTTTGTCTTGTCCACGTTCATTTTAAGCCCCACCCGTTGGGAAACTCGATTGAGACCTTCTAGCTCGTCGTAAACAGTTTCGGAGAGATGACATCTCCCTGTCTTACGCCTCTTTTTAAGAGAATCGCCTTCGAGCTATGTTCTTGTACTCGGACTGACATAGTGGCGTTTTTATGCAAACACTTCAACACTTCGATGTCCCGATAGTCAATACGGCAACACTACTTATATATATCCTATATTGTATTGTTTATAACTTACAAAGCTAAAGTTTGTAAGCGAGCTTTCCGATGGAATTACTGAGGGAGCTTTAATCCAAATCTACCCCGAGAACTGCAATGCAAATATTGTATATCTCGTAGTTGCATTCTAAGAATTATATTCAGCGCCGACGACCTCGGTGGCGCAGTGGGCAAATAGCCGGCCTCGGAATTGTGTAGGTTCAATTCCCGGCATGGAACTTTCAATTTTTACAAATATTTGTTTTGGGTCTGGGTGTTTTCTATGTATTTTTAGAGTATGTATTTACAAATATGTATACTAGTACAAATACAGCAGTTCTTCATTCTTTGTTTTTTTATTCATTATATACATTCAGATGCTCATAAAACTTACAACCTTAGCCAAAACGTTCTATGATCTAGGTTAGGTGCATTTACTTACACAAAAAAAATATACATATATTAACACATAATTATGTTCATACATCCATTCCTTCTGCGCTATGGAATTACATCACCATCATTTTCAGCCTGTGTCAATAAACTGCTGGGCATAGACCTCTTTTTGTTTAAGCCGCTCATCCCGATACTATGCGTAAATCTTGTTTAACAGGTTAATTAAAAATTTTAAAAACCACGAACACATACAAACCTGTACCTAATCTAATCTAAAGAGCCCGCTGGATCCCACTGCTGGGCAAAGGCCTCCCTTCCCTTTTACCATTCATCCCGGTCTAGGGTTTCAGGGCCCACAAGGCGCGAGACCGCGTTGCCGCTTGGGCCGGCACTCGAACCCACTCAGTAGTTATCTTAGCCCACAAGTCAACACGCATTCAAGATACGTGTCCCTAATAAATAATAAAATAAAAGCAGTGGAGTACAATTAAACGAACAATTTAATAGGACCTGAAAAGCCAGACTTAAATCATTTTAATAACCATGAACTTTCAAAGAACTTAGGAAAACAGACATAAACACCAAACGGACTCAAGAAGCCGAAAATAGTCGATCACGTTGAGGAAAAACGGAAAAGGTACAATGGGCACAAATATTATAAAGGCGTGTGATAGACATGCTCTTGTGTGACAATAGTAGAAGGGTCGCGTGATACGACTCAGATAATGTGTTAGGTGAGTGACAAAGTGACGCGATAAGCGACACTAAGTAAAGTTTTGTATAAGACACTGTATTTGTATAGGACGTGTATAAGAATGAATGAATGGATGAATATGTATTTATTTTCAAAAAAGATGGTTTTACAAAGTGCACTTAAATAACTAGTTATAATTCTAG
This sequence comes from Philereme vetulata, assembly GCA_918857605.2. Classification (NCBI taxonomy): domain Eukaryota; kingdom Metazoa; phylum Arthropoda; class Insecta; order Lepidoptera; family Geometridae; genus Philereme; species Philereme vetulata. Next base: position 934,520 of record OU975484.1, on the reverse strand, counting down.
GATACCTAGGGTATTGTATCTTGTGGGTTTGCACTACAATCTTATAATCTATATCAAATGCTTTGGTACCTTGCTCTAACTAAGTTTAAAATAAACTTGTGTTTAGACGCAAAGGATCTCTGCTTTGGCTCGATAGACATAGGATGGGCATGACAATGTAGGTAGGTATGACTGACTACAAATACTATAGGTATAATATAGCCAGACTGAGCCTTATACTATTATGAATATGTAGAGTTACTTGTGAAATGGCTCGCCCGGGGAAATACTGCCACCACAATATCTCTGCCGCCAAGCAGCATTGCTGTGTTTCGGGTTGAAGGGTATGGTTGCCGATGAAATTACAGGCGCACGAGGGTTTGCGCCTCGTAGCGTACGTATCTAAGGTAATACTTTGTTATATCATTTGATATCACGTGGGCCATAAGATTGTTCCGACTTAAGGTAGTACCAAAATAAAAAAGAGATTCTGTTCTATTTGACGTCACCAGGGATTTTGTGTTCAAAATCTTAAGTACGTAAGTAATAGTCTCATTGTAAGAATTTGTGCGTAGGTATATACAACTATTTTGTGTTAATGTTGTTTGTTATATAACCAAATAATCAGTTTAGTTTTTTTATAGATATTATAGAGAGGAGAGGAAAACTTTGGAACTTCAGAGTACCTTACACATGTAAATTAGTCGGTAAGTGGAAATTCTATACAGTATTCCGATCTTGTTGTCAGAAATAAATACTTATTTTAGTTTATTGAACCACCTGTATGAAAAAAGTGATGAAAGTGGCACAAAAAGAGGGCAAAAGAGTATGTAAGGATTGTAGCATGTGAAAATCCGCGGTCTTTGCCTACCTCCAAGGCTAAACTTTCTATGAATTGTAGATTTGCTTCGCATTTTCATTTGCTTTCTTATATATATATAGTCTTCCACATCAGTTTCAATGACGGCAATCCCAGCTAATGAAAAAATTTAAGCTAAAATTAATAAAGTAACGATAAAAATTATTATTTAACAAACAAAATTAACTACCAATTAGGACAGCAGTTACATTTTTATAAGACTAATTAATATACAAACAAAATGAACCAACTAGAAAATATTTTCATATTTTTATCGTAATGGCAAGACAGAACTTAGCTTTAAAAATCATATTGCACGAATGACAGTTGGAGTAAGAGAGAGAGGTAAAAGAGAGACCTAAGCCCGAATATTACGTATAATGCGCGCAGCCAAAGATGAGACCTGTCATACCTGTCACCCACCTTAACTTGGGACCACAGCGGCGTATGCGCGGACTGCGGGGAACGACACACGACTGAATACGCATGCGTGACGCCATACCTCGCCGTCCCTCCCCGCTTGCCTCGCATACCGCCAAAACCGCCAAGAACTATCTACTGCGCAGGTATGACCACGTGACCCGTCAAGTCTCATCTTTGTCTGCGCGCATTATACGTGAATAATGATGCTCTCTTATAACTTAGATTTATATAAAGCATTGTGTGACACCGTCTGGCGCGTAATGCAAATAGAAGGCGAAATACGTATGTTAAGTCACGTTTGGCATGAGCAGAAAATCAATATAGTCGACAAATAAACTTAGTTTAACCCCTTTCGCACCTTATTGAAATGGGTTGAGACACGGTAGGGTTCGGAGCGCCTAACTGTTCTCAAAGCAACCCCCCATTTCTATGTTCTTTGAAGCATTCTTTCTATGAAACAGCCACAATACTTTTGAATTTATTCAGAATTTACACAGAAGAACTCAAGCTGAAGAAGATATTGTGCGTTCTTGATAATTCATTTTAACAACAAAAATAATTAGTTTCCCGTTTTTATAAATCTACAGTGTTCATTTTTAAATGGAAATAACGATTTATCATGGAGATTGTATATAATTTTAGCAGTTATTAATATAACCTCTTTTGTTTTAAAATAGAAATAAGGATTTGTCGAGGAGATTGTATTTCATTTTAGCTTCTAATGAATGCAATGAGCATTATTCACTTCTCTCAGTGATGAAAAAAAGTTGACATAATCGGTGAAGTCAAGAAGAAAACGCGTACGATTACCCTGGCGTAAGCCAGGGTAATGACGTCAGGCAAACCTCTCAGCTTGTTTACACACAAGATTAGGAATATTAAGTCACAGAACAATAGCAGTTCTCGACAGGGCTAATGAGATGGATCAAACGTGCCATCGTGTATTTTATTCGGGACAAAATTAGGCACGTAGAATGAAATGAGTGTGATTTATATCAGTGCAAATATGCTGTATAATCAAACGCCTACTAAAAACACTGGGGATGTAAGTTTGGGGGTGCATATAAGGCTGTGGCAACGAATATTGTATTATAGTCTACTGGAACTTTTATACCGGTTTAAACTAAAGCTCGGATTTGATAAATAATAAAACTGTTAATTGAAAGATTGTTTAATATGCTATGGTCGATTATTCTTATACCATTTCGTCTTCGCAAGTCACAAAATGTAGCAGAACAAATATTCGAGAATTAGAACTTAGCGGCTTATGTATATTTGTAAGTAAAATGTTCTATGCTTTTTACGCACAAAATCCACTTTCTGCGCTTGCCTGAACCGCGTCCACATTCTGTTTAGCTTTAGGAAATCTCATTATACAAAATAACATAAAAACAGAGCCTGCGTAAAGGTTGTTCCGAATCACTGATTTTCAAAGAAATATTTGGGTTCACGTCAGATTTCAGTACCCTTAAAAAATAGGGAAATGTGAGGGATGCGAAGAGCTATTTTGCAAGTCAGCTAGAAGATAAACCTTAATTATCTCACCATGTAATTCTTTCATTTGCTGTATCATTGGTTTTTTTTAACTCCTTAGATGATTTACTATGAATACATATGAATTAGATTTTACTTGTTCAAATTAGGATCTATAACTTATGACCGATGGTGAAAAAACCATCGAAAGGTGGTGAAAGGATCATACATTTGACAAAATCTCACATTAAATAAAGATAATTTAACTAGATTTGGTATACATTTAGGTAACTGACTTAGTGTATTGTATTTATATCTGAAAAACAAAACTACGCGACTAAAATGATGAACATAAGGCCAAAACGTACACCAAGTTGTTACCATAACATGCCCAAAATAAATAGATTACGCATTCACAGTCCTAAATATCTGGTACCGAAAAGGAATGGAGCCATAATCCACCCCTTTGGACGATCCCCCGTACTCACGATTCAGGCTCTCTTCAATTTTTTTCTCATAACTATGCCGGCGGGCGATCCAAAATTACATCGACCAACCTCACACAATTTAAAACCTTAACATGTTTACTTTAGGGTGTAAATTCCTGCGTAAGATGTATGATTCTTTTAGTGCTTTCAATTCTTTGAGGTGGTGAAACGTAATCAAGATAATGAGATGGTTTTATGAGGAGGTTTCATTCGTGACATCCACAGGATCCGCTGAGATGAGGTATAAACTTATGGACTAAATGTTGATGTAAAACTCATTTAATAAAGAGTTGGATAGTACCTTTAGGTGAAAACTAAGTACGGCTTGCATAACGATCCCTAACCGTATTTAGCGACTAAACATGTTTAAATTTGACGTATTTTTATGACTTGACATCTCTCAAAATCATATTTAGCCCCTTAATACGTTTAAGCATCGTTGCGCAAGTCACCCTAAAAATAGGAACTAAACAAAACACATCATACATTTTTCATACGAAAAAGAACTAACACAAAAATATCAATCTCATAATTTTGTATAACGTAACGTGAACTTTTGAACATGTTTCAAAAAGTCTAAGATAAATTTACAGCAAGGGTTAAATTTAAGTCTTTCGTGTACATTTTGTTAATTATTTTAAATTCTACATACCAAAGCAAAGAAAAAAATATATTATGCCCGGTTTACATTATTCCAGTCCAGTAACCGTCCAATGCTACTGGCATTGGACTGGAATAGGCCGTACTGGCGATATCGTCTACATGATTTTCTTGAACTCATTGTCATTGTAGTCTTGGCGACTCGACAGCTTTTTAATGCCAGTCATTTAAAAGCTGTCGAGTCGTCAAGACTACAAATACAATGAGTTCGAGAAAGCAGTTACGAAAATGTTTAAAACAGACTCTGAACTTAGTGTTACTGATGTATTCTAAGATAAGCAGCTTAAAAAAAGGAACGGATTTGGGTGAGAAATTGGATCAGCGAAAAAGATCGCGAGAAACGCAATTAAACAAAATCTTTATATAAAAGCCTACTATAAAATATCGGATTATTTAGATGACAGAGAAGCTTGGGATTGAAATTGAAATTGCTCCAACTCGTTCAAAATGTTACAATTTAGACGTAATTTATCACCTGTATTGTTATGTATTCTAAAGGATCATAAAAACAACCAGTCTTGTTTTCTTGCCTTTCTTTCCTGGCTTAGTCGCGAAGGAACAGGCAGTAAAATTGAGACTATTTATACTAAAAACGGGATATTTACCATGATTTGTGAGTATTTGAGCGATACTCAAATACTCACAAATCATGGTAAATATCCCGTTTTTATTATAAATAGTGTTCATAACCATGATAATTTCTAAAGTTATATAGTAAAATTGACGTTTCAAAGTGATCCTTGTGATTTTATTGATCAAAAAGGAGGGTCAGCAATGCTTTTGCGAAAACTGAAGGCAGAAGATCCTACTGCATGATGATATGTCTGAATGTTTTCTGTATGAACTAATAAAGTGTAAAGTTTGGTCTTCAGTAAAATTTTTCACCATTGTAAATTCTTCATAGTTCAGGCAAACAACCCGCAAAAACAAGCAACACGTGTTACCTGTAAAAAAATTCTGTCAGCACTGGATTGGCCGGCTACATGATTCCAGTTGCGCTGGATTCAAATGTAGACCGCCAATCCAGTTTCTGCACTGGATTGCTCACTGGATCCAGTGCATACCAGTGCTGGTTTACATTTTTCCAGTTGCAATCCAGCGCTGGATTCGCTCCCTAGACTGGAATAATGTAAACCTGGCATTACGCCAATTACGCGGAGGCGTCCAAATGAGCAAAAAAATTACTTTCGTAAATTCCTTCACACTTCAATTTACTGAATTTGAAGCGTATCAACATTCAGATGTGTGAAGACACCTAATTACTCGGCTAATATATTATGTTGTAGCTTGAAACGCATAGCTTACACGTGCCTGTTATATAGTCCGTAAACTACTAACTACATGCCTTCGAATGATGCTACGCACATTAAACACGATCATTGTAGTCTCGCTATCTACTCAGCCCTCATCCACTCACTGGTGGGTAAAGGCCTCCTCGTTATCACCCCACTCTCTCTAGCCATTTTTTTTTTACTACTTAGAGATGGAACAAGCTTATCGTCCACCTGATGTTAAGTGGTAACCATCACCTTTAACAGAGAACTGCCTCGTAGGTCACGCACCTTAGAAATGTGTTCGATGCATGATGCGTCCATCAGCTTGAGGCACACATACCTTCAAACCGAAATACAGCGATGCTGCTTGGCGGCAGAAATAGGTATGGTACTTCCCCGGGCGAGCTCTTTCACAAGGAATTCTTCTATTACAACTACTCGATGTCGTCCTACCATCTGGTAGTTCGCGCCCTGCACGTGGCTAAAAAAAACCTTATGAAGGTCATCTTAAAAAGTTGGATTTAAGATATTACATATTTTTAAAAATACGATTATTTTGTTTCACAATCAGCTTAAAAATTGTGAACAAAAATTAAAAAGTTCTGCATAGATCTGTTTCTAAAACATTTCAACCTTTAAACAATATTTATAATAAAATCATTTAGTGTTGTTTACTGTAAAACCGACAAAGCTTTATTGGGTTTATTGCTACGAAGGTAAAGTGAAAAATGCTTAAAAAAAATTCAAAATTCAAAATCGTTTTTTCATGAAATTCACAAGAATCACTTTGAAACCTCAATTTTGCTGCCTGTTCCTTCACGACCAAGCCAGGAAAGAAAGGCAAGAAACAAGGCTGGTTGTTCTTTTTAATGATACTTTTAGGATAGGTACATAAAATGAAGAAAATAAATTACGTCTAAGTTATAACATTTTGAACGAGTTTGAGCAATTTCAATCCCAAGCTTCTCTATCATCTAAATGATCCGATATTTTATAGTAGGATTTTTTATAAAGATTTTGTTTAATTACGTTTTTAAATTTGTTAATTGTCAATTTTTGTACATCACTTGGGAGCTTCGAATCAAAGTCCAGGCGCGCCATTATTTGAAGGGCGCGCTGAGCGTAGCTTTAGCGGCTCGGATTTATTTATGTATGTACGTTTATTTATCTATCTACTTGCCTGTTAACTGAACCCATACGAATTAATATAAAATCAAAAATAACTCTGCATGTGTGTTTGTTACGTTTTCACGAATGACTGAACCAATTTCGATAAAATTTTATATATAGATAAATTATGGCATTGGGTTAATTTAATGACAAATCACGCGTGCGAAGTCGTGGTCGGATCTTGATTAATATAAGTATTTACAAAAAATGTGTATAAGTGTACCTACTATCAGTCATCTGGTTCCTACAGCGCTGTGTGAAATGTCTAGCATTAATTATTTATCCGGCTTGCTAGAGGGTTATTTTCTACTTCAGTAGATGTAGTTCTCAGCGTAATTCCACAACAGGAACAAATAATAATTATTTGAAGACCATGTATCTCCGGAAGACAGATCAAGTAATACTTGTACCTCCCTTTTTTACTCTTCGAGTGAAATATCAGGCAATTATAGCTAATATTATTTCCAAACATCTTTTACCGATATATATAAACTGTTATAGTAAGGTTTTTATATAATTATTTCTAGTAATTCAGTTTTTTGCGCCTACTGTAAAATTTACATTGGTGGAGGTACGGGGTTCAGCTGACGAATTGTACATTTACGTGTCATGCAGCTATGCATTATCTGACACCTACAAGCTACGTAAGAATTGCACAAGAGATGCTAGAGTTGTGAAAAACATGTCTCAAAATTACGTAAAAAGGTGTTAAAATTTGAAACCTTATAACAGCTTCGGTTCTTATCAATGTCACCCCAGTAAGTTATTTATGCAATTATTTTTATTTGTAAACAGTTTATAAATTGTGTTTTTTATTTTATTACTTAGAAAACTTACGTGATCGATTTCAATCATTATTATACATACGGGACTTATCACGTACCGTCTTATCGGTGTATCGACCGACAATGTTACGGTTCAATTCGTAAACCTTCATCAGGGTGAGTGCGATCCGTTCCGAATAACGTCTCGTTATCCGTAGCGAATCGCACTCACCCATGCTGTAAAAAAAATGTGTCAAATTCCGTGCTGTGTGGGCCAAACAGGCCTCGTCTCAGCGTATTGCTGCCTACCATCCGAGGAAGGTATGTGGCGCTGGTTTTCAGATGGGGCCCATGGGTAGCCTCACGAACGCGGAAAAATAAATAATTAAACAGGTACATAGACATACATAGATACATATACGTACAAATAATAAAACAAACTTATAAGATTATTGCTAATTTAACGTAGAAATTAAAGAGATCTATCCGATTGTTAATTCATGATTTGTGAGTTTTTAGTTTACCCACATAACGGGAAACTCGGTTATAACTATGTATTTTTATCAGTTCAAGTGAGTGATACGAAAATAACAATGAATCACCTGCATCTTTTACTCACTAGTCAAGTAGTCAGTAGTCACACTAGAGTCTAGACCAGAGGTTCCCAAACTTTTTTTTTCTCATAGACCACTTTCAAAATTTTGCCGGTTCCGATGGACCCCCTGCAGCTACATTTCTACCATATTCCCCAGTCCACAAAAAATGTGAAGATTAGATCTAACTATGGAAATTTGCGTTGCGGCTGAGTTCCAACTCAAAAGAAAAAAGGAACCCTTATAGGATCACTTCGTTATTCGTCTGTCAATACAATTTTTCTCATGAACGTTTGGAGGTATGAACTGAAATTAACATCAAATACATAAGCTTCTAAGTCATAGCAATCAAAAAATACGGTAATTTTTGCCGCATATTTTGCTTGCACATAATCCAAAACCTATAGGGTATTTCCCGTTGATCTAGATTCATGAAATTTGGAAAGAAGCATGGTCTCACAGCACAAGTAAAGAAAATAATCTGAAAATTGTTAATTTGTAGTTATATCACATAAATAAAATAATTTTACGGAAACTTTCCATTAGCAGGATTGAACGTATTGCTTTTTTTGCAGTATGAAAATTATATTTGAATGGGAATCATTTCCCTATGCAAGGTTACCATACGCCAGGATAGAATAGAAATATCCATGATAAACCGTTTTAGCTGTTCTTATATCGCTCAGTTGTCTCATGATTTATTTACGAACTCCTAGTTTTGACGATTTTATGTACTTGTCCCTATTCTTGTGAATTGTCAACAGCTTTTACAATTCTGCAGGATGCAATAACCAGCCGTTTATATTCAATTATACTAGTTTTCGTTTTGCAAGTCTCGGCACGTTTTACTGAATATGGAATATGTAATTTTTACAAGTAACAGTCGCTGAGCTTCTTAAAATATTGTCTGCCTACATAGATAGGTGAAATCAAACCAACATTTTTCTTCTTCATTATCGAAACCAGATAAATTTTCGTGGACCCCGCTTACGAATTGTGAACCCCCATTTTTTGTCAAGCAAACTTAGACCGCTGTCGAGTATTCCGTGGAACCCTGGGGGTCCACTTGGACCACGTTGGGAATCAATGGTCTAGACGCTCGTAGTAAAGGTTAGTAGGCACGAACGAAATCTCATTTATCTCAGCCGCGAATAGTTCTGGATTTAATCTAGAGCCGTGCCAAACGCGTCGGTATACTTCGTATGAGCTAGATGTATGAAATTCAATTGTATTGTTTCACAAACAACTATTAATAAATTTTAATTTGTTTAATTTCGAATGAAATACAACATAATATGATCATCATGTCTTTATGTGTATTAAAGTATGTGTAAATAGTTTATTTCTACATTTAATAAAACTGCACATACCTTTTATTATCAACTCTGTTATGCATTTTTAGTTTAAATTATTACGACGCCTCTGCACTACATTTGCTTCCTTCAGCTGAAAATCAGCGTTGGGTGCAAAACATCCAACATTATGCTGAGCTGAACGCCATTTTGGTACGCAGGTCGAACTGTTTTAAATTGTACCTACTGATCTTCATAATTTCGTGTGTACTAAATAAATGATAATTCTATTCTATTTATATTTCAAAATAAATTCATAATCATTGTATTACTAGTGGTCCCGCCGAACTTCGTACTGCCTTGACATGCATAGGTATAACGCGGGCTGTCAATATACGTCACCCTGGTAGAATTGTCAATTGTTGTCCCCGGCCATCATTATGTATGAGAAAATAAATGACTTCCACAAATAATTCAATACCAAAATTAGCCAAATCGCTCCACCCGTTCTCGAGTTTTAGCGAGACTAACGAACAGCAATTCATTTATATATATAGACAATATCTCGGGATAACTCCGACCAAAGCATCTGTTTCAAACGATATTAATTTTTTTACATACTCTTTGACGATATTTGCAGCACGCGTTCTGTCAATTCTATGTCAAACGTCATAAGGTTACATTATACAAGCGCTAAGCTAGATTATAAATAATTTTATATGGTGGTTAAGTATTCTTAAATTTTCTAATTTTACGCGCGATTTTCTTAATTTTTTCTTTCATAAGAACCTTCTCCTGACAATAAGAAATACAACAAAAAAAGAATTAGCGAAACCAGTCCAGCCGTTCACGCGTGATGGCGTGACCAAGGGAAATAGGGATTCATTTTTATATATAGAGAAGATGGCGTACCCATAGATTTCCTTCCAGATCGAACGATCTTGTGCGGCCATTTCAAATGATCATTTAATTTAAATAAGAATGAATACAGCTTAATATCATCATAATGTTAGCAATAGTCTTCTGTTGAACATGAAATAAATAAATAATTGTTTTAAGGGCCTCCCCATAGATTTACAGATCGTACGACCTTGTGCGACCTGCACCCAATGACTCCAGTAACCATTATTTTCTTCTTGTTATATATTATGTGTTTATTTTGTTGTGTCTGCAAATATATGTATTTTTTTTTACTTAATTAGGGCGACTTTTCTTCTTCTGAGCGTGTCAAATAATATTTATAGTTTAAATATATTATTTTGAAAAGTGTTTGGTGATGTGGTGCATATGTCCTCGAACTAGTGTATCATGACACGTGTAACATGTGTTCTTTAGTGTTAAGTAGTTAAGGTTAGGTACTCTTTATCAATACTAATATTATATAGAGGAAAGATCTGTATTTTTGTATGTTTGTAAATAAACTCAAAAACTAAGGGTCCAATTTGAAAAATTCTTTCATTAGAATTCTACATTTAACCCTGACTAACATAGGCAATATTTATTACTAAAAAAATTGAGGTCCCCTACTAAAACATCATGTAAGTAGCCCAAGGCGTAAAATATAAGTCTTCAAATGTATTTCATTGCGTGCGCTGCGGAAACTATAATCTATACTAATATTATAAAGAGGAAAGATTTGTTTGTTTATATTGAATAGGCTCTTAAACTACTGGACGGATTTATAAAATTCTTTCACTGTTGGGAAGCTACACTAACCCCGGGTGACATAGACTACTTATTACCCAACTGCACAGAAGGAGGGTAATGTTTTTATTGAAAAACTATGCGTGCAAGCTGCGGATTTATCAGCTAGTAATATTATAAATTCGAAAGTAACTCTGTCTCTATATCTGTTTGTTACGTTTTTACGACTAAACGACTAGACCGATTTTGATGAAATTTGGTATATAGATATGTTATAAACGAGATTGAGTCATAGGCTACTTTTTACCCAACTGTCGCAAAAAAAGAGTAATGTTTTTATCGAAAAATTACGCGTGCGATTTGCGGATCGGTCAGCTAGTTAATTATACTTGTAATCTTAAATGTCATCGAAAGATTGTTCACATCTTTTCTGTTTTATACGTTGTTTATACGTATATAAACGTATATTGTTATATGTTCCTAAAAATAAATTAAATTATATTTTTATATCAGTTGATCTCTTATCACTTGGTGAAAAATATCAAGACTTTTAAAACAATATATAACAATACAACTCGCATAGTTTTTACCACCAAAAACTTAAAAAATGTTACCACAAAATAAATAAAAAAGAATTTTTTAGCGCATGTTTAAAATATTCCTTGCTATTTTTTGTATTGGGATGTTTTAAACACGCGCTAAACAGTGTTTAATTATTTTTGGTAAGACCCGTAAGGTTTTGCAGTGCTTTCTGTAATACTATTTGTTTAGAAAATAAACCTAAAATAATCACTGGCAATCTTTTGTGTGGCAACACTGAATATAGAAAAAAACACTCTCTTCCGCTCAGACAGAACTTTGTTATTGACGTGTGAACACTGTTAGTAACTTACTGTCAATTTTTTTTTATTTAGCCTATGCTGTCCCACTGCTGGGCAAAGGCCTCCCCCTCATCTCTCCACTTTTTTCGATCTTGTACTAAATCCCGCCAGTCCCTATAAAAAGCGTCCAAATCATTGCGCCACCGCTTCTTAGGCCTTCCACGGTGTCGCTTCCCGTCCACAGTGATCCATCCAGTTACTACCATACTGTCAAATAAATAAACCAGTAAAGTGGTCTCTGGATAAATTACCTTTTAAATATGTGGTAATAAAGTTAAATTTATTTTAGGTAATACTTAATTTACATCTTCTACTTCAGTTAGTAACTTTTCACCACTCAGTTAATTATTCTTTCCGCATTGCGATTACATATAATTAGTTCAGGGAAAATTAAACACGCAGGTAATTTGATAACTAACAGCCATATTTACAAGTGCAAATGACTGTATTATGTAATTTTATCACGAAAACAACACCTTATTAAAACGTATAACACCCGGGATAAGTATAACTACAATTTGGTGTGCTAAAAGTTATTACTAAAGTGTCCAAGTGTTAAAAACTAACAGATTACAAACGTATTTTTTTGTGTAGGTAGCGCGAACCGCGGGAGAAAATCATAAATGCGCACGACAGTCTCGCGTGGAGTTTCCGAGTAAGCCCGTGCGCCGATCACCGACGCGATCGCGTTACACCCCGCGCGGGGAGGGATGAGTAGCTCGCGAGTCGCGAATGCGCGGCGCGACTGTTACCAAGCGGATTTCGTAGGCATAAAATAGAGTACTAGACAAACCCCGCGCTACAAATGTTATTAATGTCGCTTCAATATTCGACATTTCATCATAATCAAATCTGCTACAGTACGTCCACGAATTAAGTTCAATAGCTGATATGATTATTCACAATTATTATGTTATTCACATTAAGCATGTTCACAATTATTGATTAAAACGGGTATTTATCGCGTACGTACCTTTTTTATTTGTTATCCCGACGTTTCGGCTGTGATGCAACAGTCATGGAACCCGGTGATTGCCAGGTGTGCGCGTCGTAATCGGTCGTCTCAGTGCGTAGATATGGTTAGTGTAGTGTGTCGTAATACGATAGATACGATATGATACCAGAGCTTCAGAGTCTCTTCTGGTGACGCCTGCACATGACACCGCAGCTTTTCGTGGTAGCTTTAGCTATTGCGCTACGAAGTGTTGGAACGATATCCCTCCACCTCTATGTAATGTTAGTACAGTTAATTTGTTTAGATTAAGACTCAAAGCTGATATTCTGTCAACACAGCTAAACCAACCGTAGTGGCAGTAGCTGAAGCTCTCTATCTCTTTCTCTCTCCCCGGTCTCCATGTCTTGTCTTAAATATACCCGTGAATTTTTTTTTGTTTAGTTTGATGGTTAGTAGTTAGTGTAGTTAGTTAGTAATAGTTTTATTGGTTTAAAATAGTAGGTATTTAATTTTGTAATGCATGTATTTAATATGGTTTGATTTGAACAATAGTTGTGTTTGTCTTATTATGGCTACCCTTGATCAAGAGGTACGTGAGGTAACATAAACTGGACTCAGCGGAAGACCAGCGCTGCGACATATTAACATACCGTAGCATCATGTTGAGCTGAGTACCTATTCATCTCCACACAGAGCTTTTAAGTTTGTTAGTTTGTTAGTGCTTAGGTTAGATTTTATTGTTGTTGTGTTTTATGTTCCTTTATTACTGTGTGGTTGTTGAATAAAATGTTTTCTTTCTTTCTTTAATATGAACGAGAATATTTCTAATTTTGAAGACCAAGTGACGGTAGTTGCTACAGCTACCCACACTTCCCGACGGTAGCTCCAGGTACTCCAGTCAGCCCGAGACCATGACTGTTGCAACACAGCCGAAACGTCGGAATAACAAATAAAAAAGGTACATACGCGATAAATACCCGTTTTAATCAATAATTATGTACAGTGATCGCGAATATTTGAAAAATACTATAGCATGTTCGTTCATCACTTACCTATTATTTGGATATTTTCTTTTCTTAATCACCACTGACAAATTTACCTGTAACAGAAAACCACATTAGATCAGTAATTTAAAAGGTAGATCGAAATCTGTGGGGGATGCCATGTTTTATTTTATTTTATTTCAAACAAAATCCACAGCTCTTAGTATATAATACCTATGTAATAATAATCTTTATTTCAGACTCATGAGGTCCATACACATTTACTACACACAATACAATACACATAATTCACAATATATCACCTTAAGTAGTTCAGGTGGCAATGCCCACCCAACGTCTATACATCTTAGAATGTATAAGCCTTTCTGCCAGACTTTTAATGATAGGGGGGGGGGGGGGGGGGGGGCGAATCGGCTGCTGCGCTCTGTCAGTTCGCCGTCAACGCTCGTGGCGGCAGGTAGTGTTATTTGTATCGGACTGTCTATCTCATGTGCGTCTGACATAGACAGTCCGATACAAATAACACTACCTGCCGCCACAAGCGTTGACGGCGAACTGACAGAGCGCAGCAGCCGATTCTCGCCCCCCCCCCCCCCCCGTCTCGCCACGCGCATACCTCAGGGAGTGCACAGCACTAATGGTCACACTATAGCGTTATTACAAGTGTCAACTCTGGACATGAAAGACGCTATTCTCCTACGCTCAATAGCGTTGAAAGTATAAACGCGTGCTTCGTTAAACATTTCGGATGCACTACAGTAGCGCTTTAAGCCCATCAGTTGTCGAAACATGTTATTATAGGCTACCCTTATACTGTCATGGGACTTTTTAGTATACTCTGTCCAAAGTTGACACTGTAAAAAGTCTGGCAAAAAGACCTAAAAAGCGTCACTTTCACGTCAGGAGTCGACTTGCACAATTTTAATATAACAGGTGAATCTTATGTTTTAATTTAAGTGTGATCACACTATGTGTGTCGACTAATATCTGTGACGACCTCCGTGGTGCAGTGGGCGAATAGCCGGCTGAGATGCAGGAGGTAGCGGGTTCGAATCCCGCCGCTGAACAAATGCATGATTTACAGATATTTGTTCCGGGTCTGGATGTTTTTCTATATATTATAAGTATGTATTTACAAAAAAAGTATATATAAGTATTCTATCTGTTATCTAGTTCCCATAATACAAGCTCTGCTTAGTTTGGAGCTAGATACTGCTGTGTGAAATGTCCAGCAATATTTATTATTATTATTGCTACTTGTTAAAGTTTGGATGTTTGTTTTTTTATTTGTTTGTTTGTTACTCAATCACGTTGTAACGGATAAACAGATTTTGATGAAATTTGGTGAGTTGATAGATTATGACCTGGTTTCAAACATACACTTTAGTTTGACAAACTAGGCGTGCGAAGCCGCTGGCGGAAGCTAGTGTACAATAAAGCATTATCTATCTATCGCTTAAAAACGCCTAGCACTGTTAGAAAATTAGTTTTTTGAATGTTGTCCTTAAATTTATATTTTATACTTTAAGAGGGTCTCAAACCCATTAAATATATCTAGATTAAGTTTGCGGAAATATAAATATTAGTAAGTATATGTATTTGTGAATTGGCGACAATGCCAACAATGTCAGATAGTGAAACTTATGGATGACTAGTATTTTCAAAGAAAATGACTGATTCTTACAAAAGTCGAAAGTAAACTCCTGCCTGGCCCATTGCCATGGTAACAAATGGACGAGCCTTAGATTACGCCCGCTAAAACACGGACTGACCCCGCAATGGCCAACATGAGCGATGGTATACCTACCTTAATGTGGTTGGGGTTTGGTGTAAGATTTATCCGTTTTTTTATTCAACTTTGAGTTTGGTTTCCTAATCAAAATATAATATAATTAGCTGACCAATCCGCAGCTTCGCACGCGTAGTTTTTCATTAAAAATATTGCACTCCTTCTGCGCAGTTGGGTAAAAAATAGCCTATGTCACCCGGGGATAGTGTAGCTTCCCAACAGTGAAATAATTTTTTAAATCGGTCCAGTAGTTTCGGAGCCTATTTAATGCAAACAAACAAATATTTCCTCTTTATAATATTATTTTTGTAGATATTAATATGTTCTTTAATATTGTAGAACATACTTTTGTTCTATCATCAATAGTTTCCGCAGCGCATGCGATGAAAGACGTTTTACGGACTTTTTTACACCTTGGGTTACGTTACTTAAGTTTTAGTAAGGATCCCTAATCTTTTCTAGCAATAAATATAGCCTATGTCACTCAGGGTGAATGTAGCTTTCCAATGGTAAAAGAATTTTTGAAATCCGCACTGTAGTTTTTGAGTTTATTTATTACAAATATACACCCAAAAATACAAAAATACAAATCTTTCCTTTTTATAATATCATTATAGATATATAAATAATGAATAATAAGGACTAAATCTTAGGTTTTTTACATTTATCAATTAAATATTATGATAAGTTGCATTGCAGCACAGGTTGAGTAAAGCGAAGAAAGAGGTACTCTACATATTATTCACAATTTAGTATGCAAATAAACAAATATTAAATACTTTTTTTTAGTAAATCTTACTTACGCACGCTTGACTTGGGGAGTAAGCTTTTGACGACCTCCGTGGTGCAGTAGGCGAATAGCCAACTGAGACGCAGTAGGTAGCGGGTTCGATTCCCGCCGCGTAACAAATGTTTGCATGATTTACAGATATTTGTTCCGGGTCTGGTTGTTTCTCTATATATTATAAGTATATATTCACAAAAAAAATGTATATAAGTATTCTATCAGTTATCTGGTTCCCATAGTACGAGCTCAGCTTAGTTTGAGGCTAGATAGCGCTGTGTGAAATGTCCAGTAATATTTAGATTTTAAGCTGGTGAATTCGTTACGAAAAGTGCGAACGGGTGTTGAGAGGGAGATATAAGTTAGTGAAGATAGCAAGAGATAGAGTTACGTTTCGTATATTACTGTAGGGGCAAAAGAGAGGTGCGAGCACACATTTTCTTCTTTTTCTCTTTCTCTCATAGCCAGTTGATTTGTCGCATATCTCCTATTCCAAATTAGCCTAAATTATACAAACTGCAAAAACAAAACACTCCTTCATGCTGTATAATAGAGTACATTCTGCTATAGATAGAAAAATATTTACGACGTTTCGAATTTTGAATCTACCAGCTTCGATTTAAGAAAAAGTTCGGCTATTCCACAACAGATGGCAGGCAGCAGCAGAAGTTTTACTTCAGTCGTGTGGTCTAAAGCACACTCGTTTTTTTATAAAAATAAGTGAGTATTAAATCTATTTTCTAGAACTAACACTACAGAAAGGTTAGCTGGAAGAAAATGCTAATTAGCATTCGGCTATAGGCGACGAAGTAGGCCCGTCATTTTGTGTCAGATTTACCTTTATGAAAATTTCTAGTTCTAAAACGGACATCTTCTAACTTACGCCCAACCTTGAAGAGTTAAGCCTCTGAGGTCCAGGATTTGTGGTAGAAAAACTTTGTCCATTAAGACGGCGGTCATCAGTTCGGAACTCGGTTCTGTTTGCTTGTTGTTTCAGCAGTTACACGTGTAGCTTTCAATTCAACTTCATTCAAATAAAACCTTTTTACTTCAGTCTGTTTGTACATTTATCAAAATAAATGAAGCGTTGATACTATTTGTTTAATTAAATTTACCCCAGACGCAATAAGAATGTTATAAATTTGATGTCTGCGGCATCGTAGTTTCCAAACGGATGGGTCTAAGCTAAAACTAGTTTAACCATTGCGGTTCCTAGCTATGTCAGTTTTTAACCTTTTAACACCCTACGCAAAAAACAAAATAGAATTTCGTAAAAATTAATTTGCATGGAAAGCCCGGGTTGCACAACGATCCCTAAAGGTATTTAGTGACTTAACATGTTTAAATTTCGTATTCGCATAATTCCACATCTGTCTAAATCATATTTAGGCATCGCAAATCACTCCTATATTAATAAGCTGGATTAAACGTTGACGATTTGTTATATTAAGCGAAATGAACCGTATTTAAGGTAATTTATTTTAGCCTTCTTAATCAGCAAGACTAACACGAACACCCTGGGAAAGTTACTAAATTCTTCCGTAGAGCGAACATGTTTCATTTTTAGGGTTCCGTACCCAAAGGGTAAAACGGCACCCTATTACTGAGGCTCCGCTGTCTGTCTGTATGTCTGTCTGTCATTCCGTCTGTTACCAGGCTGTATCTCATGAACCGTGATAGTTAGTTGAAATTTTCACAGATGATGTATTTCTGTTGCCGACATAACAACAAATACTAAAAACAGAATACTATAAATATTTAAGATGGGCTCCCATACAACAAACGTGACTTTTTTTGCTCGATTTTGCTCGATAATGATAACGACAATGGGTAGTCGCTTGAAATATACACAGAATATTTAGTTATATATTCACTTTAAAAATGTATATTTAAATTAAAATAAAACATTATTTAAGGGGGGCTCCCCTCCCATACAACAAACAGATTTTTTGCCGTTTTTATAGATAATGGTACGAAACTCCACGATGGTACATGCTTGCCTAGAAGCAACCTATTCACTCGCGACCTGAAGACACCTAGGTTGTAGTTATCAGGAAACACAGTCTCCGGCAAGACGTTCCACTCTTTGGCGGTGCACATAATAAAGGTCGAAGAGAACCGCTTTGTGCGAATGGGAGGTATTTCAACCATATCATATCATGCTAGCCTT
The DNA here is from genome assembly GCA_918857605.2 of Philereme vetulata. Taxonomy (NCBI): domain Eukaryota; kingdom Metazoa; phylum Arthropoda; class Insecta; order Lepidoptera; family Geometridae; genus Philereme; species Philereme vetulata. The sequence goes on along the minus strand of OU975484.1, from coordinate 916,318 downwards.
GTTGGTCGTATCAAATTTAATTAGTAAAGTGGCACCAGAATACTTATGTTTCACAATTAATGAAATTGATTACAAACAGTACATTGGCCCAACCCCAAATAAATACAAACAAAAACATACACTAACTCCACAATACACGGTGAACGAACAAGCTCTCGAAAAGTAGGGTTGATAGAAAAGTTGTCACATTAAGGTTCTACACACTACACTTGAAATGGAAATACCCAATTCTACCCTCATTAATGTTGCCTCGCGGTCAATAGACGTCATAACCGCGTTTAAACGCAATTAATCCTTATTTACATACACAAACGGTTGAAAACATTTTGCAAACATTTAGAAGCACAGCTGAATATAAGGTGTTACAATTTAAAGTACAAATAATGACGGAATATATTTAAGAGACCCTAAATAATAAATAAATATTGTTTTTTGTTGAATCCTAAAAACTTTGTTTTCGAGGTTTTGTGCCTCACATGTAAGTACCTACCGCCTTGCCATACGCACTATACCTGCTTTGTTGACTGGTTGGGTACATTGACCGAGCCGACCGAGCCAGGTCATTGACTGGGCGAGGTCTATTGAACTAGCGGGGTCATTGAACTTTTTAGTAATCTGTGGCATCGTACATTACGCTTGTTCTCTAACATTTCGTCGAGCAGCATTTTATCGATTTTCTCGAGATTTTGATATTAAAACAAGAACATTTTATGGATACATTAAATTTTTATTTTTTGTGTAGAAACCATCCCTCCAATACAATTACTTTAAATTGCAACACCTTATATTTGTGCATCTCCACCAGAAGCGCTCATTAGCTCGTCGCCGTATTTTATTAGCTTCACACGGTTAGCTGGTAAATTCGTTTTGAGATGATATTTTTAGAATGTTAACCGATATTTGACTTTGATACTTGACGTTGTTTGACACAGCCCGAAATAATCGCGGCAGACTGCAGTTGAGATAGAGGGGCAAGTTAAGATCCGATAAGAATGGACCATTTTGGCACATGATTTTCTTTGTACTACCTGGAAATGGAACAAGCCTATAGTCCACCTGATGTTTAATGGTAACCATCTCCTATAGCAAACTATTGCCTCGTAGGTCACGCACCTTAGAAACATGCCCTACGATGCACTTGGCTGCGTCCATCAACTTGAGGCATACAGGTGTAAAGCCTCATATTTTTTTTAAGCTGGATAAATCTTCGTTTACCACAATTTCACCTGACGGTAAGCGATGATGTGGTCTAAGATACACGAAGATCTAGAAGAAACTTATTTACTCTTACCTTAAAGAGACACGGATTGTATTCTTTAGGAAAAACAGATGACGCCAAAGTGTTCTATACCTTAGCTGTACGCATCAATATACCTGTTATTTCACCGGAAACCATACCCTTCATATCGAAACACAGTAATGCTGCTTGGCGGCAGAAATAGATATGGTGATAGTAATTCCCTGGGCAATCCCTTTCACAAGTAACTCTACTACTCTGCAGAAATAGATATGGTGATAGTAATTCCCTGGGCAATCCCTTTCACAAGTAACTCTACTACTCTTAGATAGGAGTAACTGGAAATAATAGGGGAGGCCTTTGCTTAGCAGTTAGCTAAAATTATTATAAAAGTAACCAACGCTCACAGTAAAATGTTAAAAGAAGTCGACAATAACGGCATTTTGAACCATTAATAACATCGTAATAATTCGCACTTGTGAAGTAGTGGCGTAGTTGCTATCGTATCCTCTTAAGAGGAAGATCACGAGTTCAAATCCCGTTTGGTCCATAATTTTACGAATGATTTTATATCATATACTGATATTTAAGAAATCATTGATATAATACATGTACCGCCCAGCAACTATTGAACGCAACGGATAAGTGTCACACTTGTTTGTTACTCAATCACGTCATTATGGCTGAACCAATTTCGATGAAATTTGGTATGTCGATAGATTATAACTTGGATTGACATATATCCTAGTTTTTGTTGACAAACTACGCGTGCGAAGCCACTGGCGAAAGCTAGTATCAGATAAATGATACCAACCCAGCCAACATGCCAAGAATTTTTTGTAACGTAATAGAATAGAATAGAAAAATATGTGTTTTGTGTCCATTTTTACATTCTATGAATACAAAAGTTATACTTATATCAAATACAAGACAACAGAATAGGTCGTCACTCAGCGGTGTGCCACTGCAACGTATAGCTACTGTAGCGCTGGTATTATGTGACGCCTTTAGTGCGTGAGCACCGGAAAATATAAACACACATTTACATGATTATTTAACATATAAAAGATTACAAAAATCACAAAAAAAAAAAAAAAAAAAAACAAAAAATATTATTACACAATGACTATCTATAGTCTAACTTTTTATTAGCTGCAGTAAAATGACGTTTCTAAATGTCATTCCGTAAAATAATGTTACCAGCCTAATCTCAATAGGGATGTGATTCAGTTCACAAAAATTAATTAAATAACATTATTATGACGTTTTTGTTTCATTTTGAATGTACCTCCCTATACTTCCACTAAAAAAGATCAATCCTCTAGTATAGTAATAATAATAGGTTAAAAATATACATTACAACTTAATATTAAATCTCAAAAAAAAAACCAAACTGATTATTCATTTATGATTCACTCATTTAGCTACATCCCTATTTATTTTTCTTCAAAAACCGGCAACCCACAAAACGTCATTTTACTGCAGCTAATAAAAAGTTAGACTATAGTATTACACTCGCCTTTATCTTTCCTTTATCTTTTGTAAGTACGCGGTTTTGTAGATCAAACCTGAATTGATAAGGTTCTTTGCTAATTAATATGTATTTAAAGAAACGGTTTTTAAAAGAAAATTGCTTTTCTTCTTTATTTCGTCGTCGTCAAACAGAACTTCTACGAAAGTGTACCCTTAATTTATCGTTCGCCTCATGCGTAGATAGGCTGAAATTGAACGGCTTTCGACTAAAACGGTTAAAATTGTTCCTTAATTCACTCGTTCAAATATATTCGGCCCTTTAGGACCGAATTTAGGAATTATTAACGAGAATATTAAATTTGAAGAGATTTATTTTAAAGAGGATCAGAGAGGATAATGTTTGGTTTAATATGATGGTTTAGGGAAACCTCGGATGTAAGAAAGTGATTTTCATAATAACAACAAACTAGGAACATGTTGTGTTTTAATACCTTTCTAAGAAATGTGTCTCAAAAAATATGGTTTTGCCTTGGTAGGTGATTTACCTATAGAATTAGTCGTGTGATCAGAGAGCGGGCGCTTATCTGGGTCAATGCATAAGCATTGCAATTCAGCGGGGCAAGGCAGCCAGTGTCTTAAGGACACTTCCGCCTGGTAATGACTTGGACAGTTAACATAGACTATCATTTATTTGCTAAATAGCACACATAATACATATACAAAAAATATTAAAAGTAATGAACATAACCATTATACAGTACCTACATGCAAAACAGACACAAACAAACAATATATTAGCTAGTTGAGCTATCTATAGATCGTTTGCAACGGTCTTTAGATGATTCAAGTGTTTCTTCTGTATTTTATAGTCTTGTAAATAATTTGTGTATTCTCTCTGTTAATAAATAATGAAATATCACCTATTTTTTAAGAACTTCTAGCCAGGCCCAAAAATACAACGTAGCAAATAAAGTACTACTCAAAAAAACTCGCGTTGCGACCGCAACTTAACATATTAGTTGTTACAAACAAATGGACGAACAAAACCCAAGTGGAATGAATAAATAGCCGAAAGTGAAACTTGAGAGGCTGTTGTGAATGGTTCGGGACATGGCTCATTGAATTCTTGGGGTTAGTTTGACACGTGTATTTAGTTAGAAATATATTCGACTAACATACAAACTTTAGGAGGAACATGATATATCTTCTCATTTACGTAACATGGCCTTTTGAATATGTACGAAAATTATTGAGCCTTACAAGCTAGATAAAACAAAATGAGAAATAAATAAATGGACGGTATTTTCGCTGAAGACAGTTATCTCAAGCACAAGTCCGATCATGTCTGGAGTACTGTTCTCACCTCTGGCGCGGATCAGCGAAATACCTAAGCTTATAAAAGTTTGGGATTTATCCTGCGTGTATCTAGGCCTTTCACTAGTACAGCTTGCATCAAAGTGCTATACTACGCATACGTACGGAGTACCCTCGAATATTGCAGTCCAGTCTGGAACCCTCAATATGTGACTTACGACAACGCTATCGAGTCCATACAAAGAAAGTTTGGTAAACTCTTAAATTACCGTAAAAAATTGTTTATTGATAATTATGCTGAATCTTGCCAGGAGCAAAAACTAATGTCACTCAGAAACAGAAGAACATTAAATGTCTACATTAAATGGCTCTGTTTCATGATATCTGTTCTGGTACATTGGACAGTTCGTGCCTTATATCTAAAACGTTGGCCCTGCGAGCTCCAAATAAGCGCACAAGACACACACAACTTTTTAATGTGCCTTTTCATCGCACCAACTACTCGGCCAATAGCATCACTAGCAGACTTCCTCGGACTTATAATAAAATGTTCGACGACATTGATCCATTTAACACCACTAAAAACGCATTCAAAGCAAGGGTATCCCATCAACTATCTCAACAGACACCGCTAAACAAACCGAGGGATAGCTAGGATATAGGATGGATGAATAGATAACTCTTTATTGTTATAGATATTAAATTAAAATTACTAAACCTAGAAAACTTAACTTTTTATAAACATTAACTTTGACATTTCAAAACCAGTCTTTTTAAAAATCTGCTTAATAAACTGCCGCCATGTAACCCTTGCGTGTAAACTCACTTTATAAACAGTTTGCAGATAATATTATTTCTGGAGCGGGTTCATCTGCACTATAGTTAACTACCTTATTTTTTTGTTGCCATTCCCAAATGATCTGATAATTAACACTTTAAAACATAATATAACACTAAAAAATACATCCCACACCACACACACTAGGTACACTATACACACATAAACACAGTCACGCATACACACTCCAAATGCGATCAAGCAAACATTGCAGCTAAAGGGGCACTTCTTCATTAATTTAAATATTTCAAAAATGTTTAATACACATTTTATATTTGTTGTAAACCATTTCTTGTAATTTTTTATTTATAAATTTTGTAAAAATTTAGTTATAATAGGTATATTAAAGTTACCTGGCGGGCTACTTTGCCGCGTCAAATTTATAAAAGTTTAGTATTACATAATGTAGATTCAATTTGGTTTAAGTTCAGTACTATGTTAATAAATGTATGATATACAGTAATGTAACTGTGAATCTAAGTATTATTAAATAAATACTAGCTAGAGGCTCAAGATTCAAATGAGAGAAGAGCCAAGAAGCTATTGAAATGACGAGCAAATGCAAGGCTCCACAGCCTCGAGGCAGATGCAATGCTGCACAGCCTCGAGCATCGTCGAAAGGTTGCAAGCCTCTCGGTTTTTTATCGGATACATTTCGGAGAGTGTGCTGTAGAGCTTTTCAACATGATCCCACCATCCCCATTCTATCATCGGACAACCAGACGCTCCGAGATGCGCCACCGCTACATGGTAGGCATACCTCCCATACGCACAAAGCGGTACTCTTCCACTTCTATTATGCGCATCGCCAAGGAGTGGAACGCCTTACCCGAGTCTGTGTTTTCTGACAAGCGTGTACCATCGTAGACTGCATCATTGCTTACCATCAGGCGAGATCGTGGTCAAACGCTGGCCTATAATTTATAAAAAAAATCTGTTCCAAACAAACTTTGAATGAAATGTAAATGAAAGAATGGCCGAGGCAAAATATAAAGAATAGGTAATCAAATATTTAAAACAATGGACCTTCTATTAGTACATAATATAATACAAACATTCTATTATTACCACAAATAAGTGCTAACTATTTTTTTATTAATTGTATTTTTTAACTTACGATTGAAATAACATATGAAAGTCAGTAGTCAAATATCAGATGAACAAATTAATGAAGACCCTTCAGAGATATTACTCAAAAAGTTGTCATTTTTCAAAATTTTTCCTAATTTTTTTTTTACTTGCAATACAAAAAGTTCAGAATTATTTTTAACTATTTTAAATTTCAATCCGATAGGTCCAGTAGTTGCTGAGATGGACGGATGGACGGGCGGACGGACATAAGTTGCACCATAAGGGTTCCGTTTTTACAATTTTGTTCCGGAACCCTAAACAAACGTACCATCCAAATTACAACTATTTAGTTTGTCTTTTTGTTAACATGTTTTATTGGTGGTATCATAATCGTCGCGTGACTTCAGAATATCCACTGCAGAGTTTTTGCACATAAATCGGCTCTCAGTGCGTTTAATTGTTGTTCAAAAGAAATTATTTCGCTTGAACTTTCTACTTTTCTGTTTTATGTATTGTCAGAGTTTCGAGCATTTTTCATGGTAGAATAATGTTTGGACATGTTTCAACTTTCAAGGAATAAAGAAAGTAAAGTTTACAGAGTTTTGTGTTGCAGTGGCGTGTCTACTCTTTGATTTTTGTATCTTTTTTAGGATTTTGAATGGAAAGAATTTTGTCACTGAACGGGTAAGATACTTAAGTTTTATGAGGTCCAGTTTTTGCTCAAAAGGCTAGAAAAGTTGGTAGTTTAGTAAAGTTACCTAAATGGTACTTCATTATCTAGTTCATTGAACATACCCGTCAGTAAAATATTAAGGTTGAAGGTTTTCAGACACGCTTTCCTTTCTCATAAAATCTCATCTAGTCTAAATGACATGGGCTAACGCAAAAAGCTAAGGCAAAATCGAGGACCGTTCTCCAAAACGAAATTCCATAATACCACAAAAAGTTGCTTTTAGGCTTTCAAAATCAGCTTACTTCTAACAAAATCGGTCGTTAATGCGTATTGAGCTCTTTATCACTTTATATAAGATTGAATTTGGCTAATCTACCTTCCTTTTTTTATTCAACCAGGAGATGGAACATGCTTATCACCCATCTGAGGTTAAGTGATCATAGCCTATAACAAAATTTTGCCCCACAGGTCACACTCTCAAGCACCTTAGAAACGTCGCCTAGGATGCAATACCCTGCGTCCATAAACTTGAGGCATACAGGTGTAAAGTCTCATGTGCCTGTATATTCGCCGGCAACCATACCCTTCAAACCGAAACACAGCACTACTGCTTGGCGGCAGAAGTAGGTATGGCCCTTTGACAAGGATCTCTACTGCTCTTTTTCTACTCTACCTCATTGGTAAAATACATGGTGTTAGTAGTGCAAGGGAGATCTTCTGGGACGTGTACTGAGCCCTTCCACATCTGTTGTCTTTTTGTCTTTATTCACCGACACAATACCTTTTTTAGCCGACTGCGAAGAAGGTTAAATTTTTGTTCTATATATGTATGTTCATTTGGCAGATCCTGCGGATACAGACCAACCGAAGAATGAAGTGATCCTATAAATAAGGGTTCCTTTCTCCCTTATGAGGGTCAGAACCCTAAAAATAATATGTAGGTGAAAGTGAATCTTCTTAGTTTTACTATTGCTTCTTCTGTGTCAAGTTGAGAGTGGTAGAAAATAAATGGATTTTCTTTGTTCCAGCAATGAAAGGATTATTGGTTTGGACGGTTGTTCAATAGAGTGAAATTGTCTCTTAGTTGTCGAATTTCACGGTCTAGACTTGGTGGTCTAAATGTTTAAGTGTTTGTAGGTAACTTTGTAAGAGTAAACTCTTTAACGGAAAATTAAAGAGCCACTATCTTTCTCTGTAATTTTTATTTTATTGTAGTTTCTTATATATTTATTTTTGTATATATTAGTTTATTTATTTTATTTATTTTATTTATTACAATCATAATATTATTGGTTTCTTTAGGTACATTTCGTTTTATTTGTTTAAGATATAGAGGTACATATTTATGACCTTCAAAACCATCTTTTTCTCTAGCCTCGAAAGGTTTGCTGGAAGAAAACTCTTCTTAGGGTTAATTTCGCCTTTGTACATTTCCTCTATTTCGGTAATTTTAATGTATTTTTGTGTACAATATAAAATAAACGATAGAGCAGTAGAGTTCCTTGTGAAAGGGCTCGCTTGGGGAAGTACTATCACCATACCTATTTCTGCCACCAAGCAACATTGCTGTGTTTCAGTTTGAAGGGTATTGTTGCCGATGAAATATCAGGCACAGGCAGATTTACACCTTTATGCCTCAAGTTGATGGACCCAGGGCAGTGCATAGTAGGGTTCTTAGGTGCGTGACCTACGAGGCAATACTTTGTTATAGGCGATGGTTACCACTTAACATCAGGTGGGCTATATGCTCTTTCCGTCTCCAGGTCGTTTAAAAAAGACAATTTATTGTTTGAGACAATAAGATTTTATTTAAAAGCGTACAAAAGAAAGAAAATATAAAAACAGAGGACATTGACGATCGTGTAGGAAAGTGGCTCTCAGGGAGTCAACTTCAATCTCTTAAAGCAATATTAAAATAATATTACACTGACATTAATAAAGCTCAAATAAAACGTAAAATTATCTTAAAAAGTAACTAAATCGTGTTTATTTTCGCAATGTTTTATACTGAACGTGGTGTAATCACTAGAAAGCACTAAAATACAACATTATTAGGATTATACCAGTAATGTTTAAAAGTGTTGTGGTTCAAATCGAAGTAATGTTGATACAACCTTAAAACAAAACGCTCCTGAAACATGATGGTTTTTTTAAAGATTGTAGTCGGCGCCCAGATCTATCACAAAAAATCACTCACTTAGGTTATGACACAATATTAATTAATATTGATTAAAGTTTACCTCTACGACTTTCAATATTATTTTCGTCTAGCATGTAAATATCCATAGCTCGTTGACAAACACGCAACGAGTTAAAGAAAAAACAAACGAGCTTTGGAGCGCAGCATCCTCGGAGTAAGGCTCACAGACCGTATAAGAACCTCAACACTGCGCTCCAAAACACAGATAGCTGACGTGGCTCTGACATCCGCGAAATTGAAACGGGACTGGGCAGGACACGTTTGACGTATGCCAGAGGAACTATGGGTGAAAACCACTACAGAATGGGTTCCAAACGGGCGGCGGCCGCATGGTAGACCCAAGTGGAAATGGAGAGATGAACTGGATGCATTCTAGAAAGAGTAGCCCCAATTAGCCAATAACCGGGATACGTGGAAAGAGGGAAGGGAGGCCTTTGCCCTGCAGTGGGACTCTACGGGCTGATAATAAATGTAAATATCATCATCATCATAAAATCTGCTACAGGACTTCCACGTACATAGGCCTCCTTTATATATTTCCTGAATTACCGATATTGTGCGGCCTGCACTAGACGGCTCCCAGCAACTTTTATTAGGTCTTCTTTTCATCTAGCGGGTGCCGTACTACGCTGCGCTTACCATAGCGTGGTATCCATTCGAGAACGTGTCTGGCCCAACGGCCGTCAGTTCTTAGACCTATGCGCCCTGCCTACTGCCACTTCACTTGCTAATCCTCTGGGCTATGTCAGTAACATTGGTTTTTCTATGAACCTTCTCATTTCTGATTCGACCTCGTAGAGAAAAACACTAAACTTAGTCCTCTTCATAGCACGCTGAGCAACCTTGAGCCTTCGTACGAGGCCCATAGTGAGAGACCAAATATATTTCCCATAAAATGTAATATATTCTCCACCAATACATCTGTTACGATAAACCCCTTTCAATCATCCCCTAGGGCGACTTACAAGGAAAACTAATGGAACATAACCTGAATCAATATAGGTCGTCTTAGATTTACAACTGATTTGGGACAAATGGCTCTATTCTGACTAGAAGCGTCACTTCAAATCAGGTTCCAGTGTAAAATGAGCTATAATGCTACCTCTTTAGACTCAATATAGCTAAGCTGCGCGAAATGCGATCAGCAAACGTCTTAGAACTACGGGCGTATTACGTAAGTCATTCGCTGTCGCTCGCCTGTCGTTGGGTCCTGTCACACCTACAATTGATATCTTTTTTTTAAACTGGTCAGACCTTCGTTTGACCACAATCTCAGTGATGGTAAGCGATGATGTGGTCTTAGATGAAGCACGAAGATCTAGAAGAAACCTATATATTTACTCTTACTATAAAGAGGCCCGGATTGTATTTTTTAGGGAACACAGACGACGGTAAAGTGTTCAATAACTTAGCTATCAAGAATGCAAAACCAAAACGGTGTGTGCGAATGTGTGGTATATTAACTAGATACGGATGGTACTGAGCCGTGCTGGATCAGATCGTATCGGTTGTTAGATTCATACTTCACGTGTGTAAAGAACGGCCTGACCAGCGACAGTGGCGCGACTACAATTGGCTTTCATAATTACCATTGCCTAAAAATCATCCACCAGAGGCAATACAAAACAATTTTTGGGACTATCGTCGTTTGATATATTTTACCTTTGAGGTAAGAGGCCTAGCAGTGGGCGATCACCTAAGCTATCAACGATAATGATGATGATGATGAACGTCGTATAATATATTAAGTACGTCGTCATAAATCATAATCCTTTATTGCCAGAATGTAGGTTATACAGAAAGATGTCATATTTCATTTAAATTAGTTCCGTTTCGTTAGGCTATAATTCAGAATATTGCCGTTAGTAGGCAAGAGTGTATGATATTGATCCAGCGAAGCGAGATCTCTGTTTGTTTGTCCGAGGACAACTTTCGAAGCGTTGATCCGATCATCGTGAAATTTGATAAATAGGTAGGTAGTGATGGCACAATTTTTGTGTGACTAAATGAGCTAAAAATGTTGGGGGGGGTTTTGAGATATTGGGGTTCAAGAGGGGTAAAAAAAAACGAGACCATTAGGTCAAGTGGGACGTCAAATTAAAATTCTTTATTAATACATTTCAATTCTGTTTTTATTTTTAGTTTAATTCTTGTAGTTTTTGAGTTATTTGAGTTATCTATAATAAAAACAAAAATTTGACAAAATTCACAGCTATTCACACAGGTATTCGTGTAGCTTTAGTGACACAAATATAGGCAAAAGTCTGGAATCCAGAGTAACAGCATTTTGTACCTGTAATTTGAATGAAACTGTAGGTCAAGATTGTGGTTGTTTATTTCGTGGCACTATTTTGTTAATCAAAGATTACGAATAATATTTTTTTTTTTATTGGAGACTCACGAGATCTCAGTTCGGGGTGAACCACTAGTTTTTAACCGACTTCAATAAAAGGAGGAGGTTCGCATTTCGTCGGAATCTTTATTTGTATGTATACCGATTACTCGAAGACACCTGGACCGATTCGAGAAATTCTTTTCTTATTCTGTAACTTCTTAAAACTAACTTAGTAGACTTCGTAACTTTTTACCGACTGCCACCAAAATTACGCTTGCACAATCCCTTCTGCTCCCTATCTTAGATTACGCCGACGCCAGCTACCTCGACATTTCCGAAGTCAAAATGAGTAAACTTGAGCGCCTTCAAAACCTTTGTATTCGGTTCATATTCGGCTTGCGTAAGTATTATGACCATGTCTCAGAATTCCGCGCAAAACTCAAGTGGCTCCCTATCCGTCTTCGCCGGAATGCACATATTCTATCACTTCTTTTTAACATTCTCAATAATTCCATTTCATCTTCTTATCTAAAGGAGCGTTTCAAGTTTCTGTATTAGACACACTCTCTAACCCTTCGTTCTTCCGAAGCTTTACAGCTTCGTCCATAGTTCACAATTTTATGGTGACTCCTTCACAGTACAAGCTGTGCGACTGTGGAACGCCTTACCTTTGTCTATAAGGTCGTCCCAATCTCTTCCTATTTTCAAAGTCAAGGTATACAACCATTTCCTTTCGTTGTCTCGTAACTGCTAGGTAGTGTTTATGTTATTTATCCTCTTTATGTAGTGCAGTTTATTTATATATTATTTGTATGTATTTAAGTTTATGTTTATTAGTATAATCAATAGAAAAATTTTATTTTGTGGGTTCTGTTTATGTCTGTACTCTTACACCGCCGTCTTTTGATTTAGTTTATCCTGTCCATGCAAAGGTTGTATGGAAGAGATCGCTTTTAGCGATAAGACCGCCCATTGTACCTTTATTTATTGTTTATTTCCATTATTACTGTATTTTTGTTTGGTGTGCAATAAAGAGTATTTCATTCATTCATTCATTCACCTCCGTGGCGCAATGGGTGAATAGCTGCCTGAGTCGCAGGAGGTTGCTGGTTCGATCCCACCGCGGAACTAATCAACAAAATCTGTTATCTGGTTCCTATAGTACAAGCTTTGCTTAGTTTTGGACTAGTGCTGTGTGAAATGTCTAATATTATTTATTTATTTAAGTCAAACTTCTTTAAGCATGCTTGACTTGGGGAGTAAGCTAGTGAATGCGTTACAAAAAATGCGAACGGAAGTTGAGAAGGAGATATAAGTTAGTGAAGATAGAAAGAGAGTGTTACGTTTCGTATATTTTTAAACGTTAATGTGCAAGTGCGCTTTGCGTCTGTCCAGAATGAACATAGACTGATCGACCTACAGACGTGTGGACAATTTTGTAAATGAATAACTTTATAAATTAATATTTTGAAAAAGAAGTTTTACTTCAGTCGTGTTGTCTAAAGCATACTCGTTTTTTATTATTACTTTTAGCCCTATGTGTTCTACTGCTGGGCAAAGACCTCCCCACATTCTTACCAGTCACTTCATACCAGCTCCACGATGGTCCAATCTGCCCGGAAGTTAGTGAGCTCGTTCCTCCATCTTTAGTCCTTGGTCTGCCGCGACGTCTTCGGGTTGTATCAGGGTTCCACTCGGTGGACAGCTTGGCCCACTGATCATCCGTCATACAGCAAATATGACCAGCCCAGTCCCACTTGAGCTTGGCGGGTTTCGTAGCCACATAGGCGATTTGTGTTCGGGAGCGCAGCTCGCTATTGCGTATGCGGTCAGTACGACTCCGAGAATGCTGCGCTCCATTGCACGTTGGCAAACCTTGAGTTTATACTTTTGGATGTTGGTCATAGACCAGGTCTGCGCACCATAAGTAAGAACGGGAAGGATGCATACGCCCATCAACTTCGTTTGATTTAAAGAGGAAGGTCAACCTTCATCAAATCTCCCATGGACCAATAGCTCCTCCAGGCATTTTTGGTTCGCGAAACGATTCCTTATCTTGCCGGATTATTTATTTATATTATTATTCATTTTTTTAGTCATGATCATCGTCAGTCTCATCAATGGTAATTTTGTCAAATCAAACAGTGCTCTTTCGCACTGTCTTAAGGCTCGATATCGTTCGCGCCGTGATACTGTTTCAGTTATCGTATCGTCAAAGTAAACTTCTGTAAGTACTTCTTTGTGTCACAGAATAAAGTACTTCCTTCGCAGGGGCTTTACGACTATTTTACTTTGGCAATAAATAAGCCTTCAAGCCTTTGAAATGAAGATTAGGAAGGGAGTTTCTTCTGTAAAGAAGAGGGAGTACTTTACATCTCTATGACTGCTAAATCCAATGATAAATTTATGGTTTAAATACTGGTTGTAAAAGTAGGGACTGACATGGAGTAAAGACAAGTAATTTTTTACAATAATATAACGGACTTCATAAAACACTAAATAGGTAAAGTCACAGGAAAGGCAAATACGCAATTTCGTTTACTTGGATGACACATTTTACTTCTTATTTAATTTTTAAACTCAAAGTACTGAACCAATTTTAATGAAATTTTTCTGAAAGTACCTATATCCTTTCTCAAAAAAGAATTTTTCCAAATAATTTGATAAATGATGGAGTTATGTGGATACACTAAAAAACTACCGAATTGACAACCTCCTCCTTTTTTGAAGTTGGTTAAAAAATGTTGAGCCTTTATTAAAATCAGGTTGTAACTCGTTGTTGGATAAATAAAAATGAAATGCTCAGACATGGACATTTTTTTAAGTAGTCCCAGAACCTTTTTTTTTTACGGTTGGAAAATGTTTTACGCATGTCCTCCAGCTCGGGGAGAGCTGTAGGGGTCTGTCGGACTCTCCGTAGGTTAACAACCAACGGCATACCGACTAAAACCCATCATTATTCCTTCATTCACCTCAGTGCCAGTGCATCATCAAACCGCCCATCTTGAGATGAGCGAGTCGATGCTGCACTAGCACTGGACAGGGTCACGGGGTCCCGGTTGGATTTAACCGCGGCCCTATCGGTGAATGTCCGCCTTAAGCAGATCCCTCTGACTCCCCCCAGGGAGAGAGAGGAATGTCCTGGAATCTTGAGGACATTATATACATTCCCCGACGTAGGAGGCCTGTGCAATGCAGAGTCGGAGCTCCCCGCACCCGAACCCTACTGGCTTCCATCGAGCGCAAAAAACCGAAGAAATTGTCTTCGCCTTCTCCCGGTCCTTTGTCTGCGATGTGGCTCTGCGAGAGGGTCCCGGCTTCTTTCCGCAGCCTCTTTCTGGGACATCACCTCCTCACAGAAGGTGATTGCGGCATCCCTGGCTTTATTACTGCCAAGCATAACCTCAACTGTGCTCGGCAACGAAAGATTCTGGCCTAAGTAGTCCCAGAACATCCTTACAGCTTTTAGGGTTTTAATGAATGAATTAATGAAAATTCTTTATTGCACAAAGTACAAATAATCTGATATAGGCGAAATTAAAGGTTGTCTGGAGGAGATCGCTTTTAGCGATAAGGCCGTCCATTGTACCGTTATTTATTGTATATTTCCTTTGTAACTGTATTTTTATTTGGTGTGCAATAAAGAGTATATCTAATCTTAATACTAGATAGCATTCTCTTCCAGTTAACCTTATATTTGTATAAAGTTAATTAAACCGCCAAGTTTCCTTACAAATCTTAATTTAATATTTACCTAGTTACATAATATACACTTAAAAGATAAGTAAATATATCAAGGTTTATATCAAGGTATTTATTTATTTATTTATTCATCATCATCATCATCATCATCAGCCGCCCACTGCTGAACATAGGCCTCCCCCTTAGATCGCCACAAAGAGCGGTTGGTAGCCGTTTGCGCCCAACGGCTCCCCGCGATTCTTACTAGATCGTCGGTCCATCTTGTGGGGGGCCGGCCTACGCTGCGTCTTCCAGTCCGTGGTCTCCACTCGAGAACCTTTCTTCCCCAACGGTTATCGGTTCTACAAGCGATGTGGCCTGCCCATTGCCACTTCGCCAATTTTGAGAGCTATGTCGGCAACTTTAGTTCTTCTGCGGATTTCCTCATTGCGGAATTATTATTTATTCGTTTTATTTATATATAAATGGTGAAGTTCGAGTTCTTAATACCAAAATCCGTCGCCAGCCGTAAGTCCAAGACGTCGGAACAATGGTGGTCGAACTCAAGTGGAACCGGGCAGGACACTTGACTAGACGAGGTGATGGCAGGTGGAGTAAATTTTTGACCGAATGGTGGCCAAGAACAGACCTAAAAAGTCCAGGACGTCCGTCGGCGCGGTTTGTCGACGACGTAAAGAAAGTCGCGGGCAACTCCTGGATACGCGTAGCACAGGACTGGGAAGGGTGGCGTTTACAAAGGGACGCCTACACCCAGCAGTGGGTACTTATGGGCTGTGGATGATGATGATAAACGTTTTCAATTATGATCACTAGTTATATTGCATTCCCAATGTCACCAGAATAACAAACACAAACATCAAAATGAGAACAGCAAATATACATAATTACAATATTAATTTAATTAATAACATATATAATACACGATCTCCGTGGCGCAGTGGGAAAATAGCCGGCTGAGACGTAGGAGTTTGCGGGTTCGATTCCCGCCGTGGAAAAAAACAAATGGTTTCATGATCTACGGATATTCGTTCCGGTTCTGGTTGTTTCTCTATATATTATAAGTATGTATTTACAAAATGTATATATATAAGTATTCTATCAGTTATCTGGTTACCATAGTATAAGCTTTGCTTAGTTTGGAGGTTTTTAATATTTTTTTATTATTTACTTATTCAGTCTAACAAGGTATGTATTTTTATTTTCGTTTCCACAACCTATGTACAGCACCTTACCTATAAGACAAAAAGAGATGTCACGAACAACACGGTGTATTTTCCATAAATTCCATAGTAGTAAGTTGCCGTAGTAAGTTGTACCGTGTCAATACCCTCAAGCGACAGGGTAAAAGAAAGTCCTCGGGCAAAGCATGTTTATTAACTGACTCACCTGTCCGCAAATATGCTGACATTTCAACCGTCCACTTTCACCTTTTTTACAACGGATCAATACAGCTGCTAACTGCAATTGCACATACATGCATGGAAAAGAAAGGGGTCATTTTGCAGAAATTTCTGTTTAATTTAGTAAGTTGACAGCATACCTATTTCATTTATTCAGAACAAACATAATAATCGTATTTACATGACATATTTACAAATTACATTAAACAATATTAAAAAAGTAACAAATGACATACAATTCAAATTAATATTAACAAAATAAAACAAATATATTCTAAACATAAAGAAACAGTCAAAATAAAATAGTTTATTAAAATGACGTCACAGATTCATTGTGATTCAGATTCATTCGTGTTTGGAGTACTGTTCTCACCTCTGGAACGGATCAGCGAAGTACCAACTTGAAGCTCTGGAATTAATTGAGAGAAGAGTCAAAAAGCTCATAGGCAAATATAAGCTAGTTGATGCAAGGCTTCTCAGCCTGGAGCATCGACGAAAAGTTGCAAGCTGCTCAGTTTTTTATCAAGTACATTTTGGGGAGTGTGCGGCGAAAACTTTCAACCTAATCCCACCATCTCCATTCTATCATCGGACAACCAGATGCTCTGCGATGCGCCACCGCTACGGTAGAAATACCTCCCGTACGCACAAAGCGGTTCTCTTCGACCTTTATTATGCGCACCGCCAAAGAGTGGAACGCCTTGCCAGAGTCTGTTTCCTGATAGCTACAACCTGTAGGTTGTGGAGTGAATAGGTTTCTTTTAGGCAAGCGTGTACCATCGTAGACTCCATCAGGCGAGATCGTGATCAAACGCAAGCCTATATAATCTTAAAAAAAAAACATTAGACTACACATAAGAAAATACTATTTTATATTATTAAATGTCATTAACTCATCAATTGTATAGAATCTCCCCATCAACAATTAGCAGTTACTTAAATTTGAAAGGACTCTAACTGCATGTTTGGTACGTTTTCACGAACAAACGCCTGGATCGATTATTCAGGCCACCACAAATGGTTACAGAAAAAAATGACACAAAAAATATAAACTATAGTGTGACCATTAGTGCTGTGCACTCCCTGAGGTATGCGCGCGGCGAGACGGGGGGGGATGTGTCGGCCGCTCCGATCTATCAGTCTGCCGTCAACGCTCACGGCGGTAGGTAGCTTTTGTACCGGACTGTCTATGTCAGACGCACATGAGATAAATATACAAAGATGGGTCGTGCGTTATCTCGTGATATGAAATGGAAGATGAAGTTGAAACAGAATCTATGTCAGAATAACTTTCGTTAGAATATATAATTGTTTGTAAATATAAAAAATGTTCAATAAAACAAGTCCTTTGAATTATAAGTTTAGTTCTTATTTATCACCTGCATATTTTTAATAAAATATGAGTATATTTAAGTTACATTTTAATCAACTAAGTAAGTATAATATATTACAGATAGATAGCCTCCGACCATCGTCCCGCCACAAGTCTTGCCTTAGAAATGCAAACTGATATCGTAAGATATGTCCGACATGTATTGATCTCATGTGAACTCATGCAGTTTTTTCTTTGCCTCCCACCTCGCCGCGCATACCTCAGGGAGTGCACAGCACTAATGGTCACACTATAACCTCGACGTTTCGGCAAAGCCATCACGAGATAGTTAAAAACTTGGATATAGTTCGCGAAAATTTAAAAAGTTCTAAACGGAAAGAAGCTTGTAATTTGATTAATCCTAAAATGTCGAGTAGTAAATGCACGAATTAATCAACATCCAAACTACTATCTCGCTTATGAATCGGTGGCTACTGGCTACACACTCACTATTAATAATTTTCTGGTTGGCCCGTCTTCTCTATGCTCAAGGCGTCGTTGTACAAAGCCCCGGTGTCCCATATACTGAGTTTATGTCTTACATATGGCTAGGAACAAGTCTATGAAACCGGTATCATAGTCAAGAAGGACTTTGAATACAGCCTTAGTTTTCGAACCTATAGTACCTATACAGAGAACCTTATTGTTTTCTATGTTACCTACATTTACCTTTCAAAAGAAAAAAACTTAGGAAAATATGCTAATAGTCGCATTTTTTCGAACGATTCAAACATTTTCATAGGCATGGAGAAGTAACTTCGAACGTTATGTAAAAATCTACTTTTTTATCAAACTTAAGACGCTTATTTACTTTCACTGATATTTTACTGTAGGTAATGTAAACAAATATAAAAAATCGATTTTAACCAATTTTAATAGTTGTATCGATTTCAAACTTTGAAAGTGTATGTTATTCCGTTCACAATATCATCATCATCATATCAGCCGTAGGACGTCCACTGCTGGACAAAGGCCTCCCTCACTAATCTCCAGGAACTGCGGTTGGAAGTGGCCTGCATCCAACGCCGACCTGCGGTTCTTACCAAGTCGTCTTCCCATCTTGTAGGTGGACGTCCTACGCTGCGCTTGACGGTCCGTGGCCTCCATTCAAGAACTTTCCGGCCCCATCGGCCATCTGTCCTGCATGCTATATGGCCTGCCCATTGCTACTTCAACGTGCTAATCCGTCGGGCTATGTCGGTGACTTGAGTTTTCCTACGTATCTCCTCATTTCTGATTCGATCCCGTAGAGAAACCCCGAGCATAGCCCTCTCCATAGCTCGTTGATTTATTCATAAGGCCAATAGTGAAGGACCATGTCTCGGTTCCATATGTCAACACTGGTAACACACACTGATTGAAGACTTTCGTCTTACACAATATAATATACGTATAAGATACGTTCACAATATAATAATTTAGTACTATTGATCTTATATGATCATGGAGCCAGGTGGATAGCGTAACTCTTCAATAATTTTTTTACTAAAGATTTCGATGGGAAGAGAACTATTCTGACCAGAAAGCTATTAAGCACAGCAGAGACACGCTCCGTATTCTGAATTCAAGACATCAGCATTCATAGTGAGCGAATTATTCAAAATGCTCGAGCTCCACCATAACTATTATTTAATTGAATAACAAACTAAATATAATCCCTTTTAAATATTGAGTTACTAATTGACTTAATAGGATAAACTTAAAACCCCTGAGTAACAGGAAAATAATTTATATTCAAAGCGCTCCTTCAGTAGTTGTCCTAATACAAAAAGTTTCATGAACAAAATTACCTAAACATACGCATAGGCAAAGAACAGTGTACCACAATGTTTCACGTGGTTATTCACACTAATACTATAAATTCGTAGTTATGAAATTAGGATAGATAGATTATGACCGGCCCCCTTATTATCTAAGCCAAATCGCTTTCATGTCGCTATCGCTTGTCAGGCCATCCCTTTCACACGTACAGTACGTGCATCACGTGTGAAAGGGATGGCCTGACGAGCGATAGCGAAGCAACAGCAACTTGGCTTAGGCTACGGGATTGAGACATAGGCTATTTTTTACCTAACTTCGCAGAAGGTTTATGTTTTTATTGACAAGAAGGTTTATGGTTTATGATTTTAACTACAAAGGTAGAAGCTTATCACTTATATGGATGACTGTTAGTAGTACTTAGAACTAAACGCTTTTAAGCTTCGGAAGGTAAGTTAAGATGCCTTCCCTGGCCATTTTTGATTGCTACCTATGTTACCGTGTCTTTGGGCGATTTGTATTCTCTGAAGCCAAAGTTGGAGTATTTAGCGAACCTGATTATTTAAAAATATTTTGGTGTAGAGTTTGTTTATCAATAAGATGCTCTTATCAGTAGAGCTTCCTTTTAATGAGTTTGTTCGGTAAAATACTTCCAAGATACCTTTTTCTACCACCAAGTAATACCTCGTATCCTCGTATACTATGGGTCTACGTAGAGAGGTTAGAGGACGCCAGAATACCGAAATGTCTTCTTCTTAGAATACGCCATCTTATAAGAACTTTTTCTCTCTCTTCTTCTATGCTGTCAGGCAAACCAGACGGCCAGAGACCCCTTGGCAGGCCTAAGCTCAATTGGTAGCAGGACATAAAACGGGAGTGACATAAAATGGATTCCATTTTTACCATTTTGGTCCAAAACCCTAAAAACTACCTACTCATAAAATATTGTGTCAAGAATTAACTACTTTTTTAAGATTCAGCGACTCTTATAGATTTTTTTGATAGCCAGATTTAGCTTAATTCCAATGTAAATCGGCCATAAAATTTAGCTATACTGTCCGTGTCCGTAAGATCTCAAATAATCAAGTTTGATATTGTATGTTATTTTGATTGTTATGTTTTATAAATATTAAAACTAACATTTAGAATCCCATCACTTACCATAAGGTAAGGTAGTAGTGGTATATGGGGCTGCATTGGAAAGTCGGCGACTAGTTCCATGTGGTACAAACCTTCAGACTATGACACACTTACTAAGCTGCCCATTGTGCTTTATTCTAGTACTTAGAGGGATACTTGTACCATCACAGATCACGCTGTTGCGAAATATTTTTGTCTTTACATAGCCCGCCTGATGTTAAATGTTAGGTAACCATCGCCTATAACAAAGTGTTGCCTCGTAAGTCACGCTCCTTAGGAACGTGCCCTACGAAGCACTGCTTCGCGTCCATCAACTTGAGGGATACAGGTGTAAACCCTCACGTCTCTGTAATTTCACCGGCAACCATACCCTTTCAACTACCATACCATTTGAGTGTCTCTAAGTACCGATACAAACCTTTAAGGTTTTACAGTGCCTTATGTATTACTAGCTGACCCGCCAGCGGCTTCGCACGCACAAAGACCTAAATAATTTTTCTATAGAAACTTTGACACCCCATTTTTATACTGTGGGAACAGATTTATGGGATAAAAAGTAGCCTATGTGGTAATCCAGTTTATAATCTACGTTTTTACCTAATTTCATTGACATCGGTTCAGCCGTTATGACGTGATTGAGTAACAAACAATCAAACAAATAAATAAACAAACATCCAAACTTTCGTATTTATAATATTAGTGGGACTATTAGTATGCAACGTTTTGTCAAATAAAAAAAAACACAAAAAGAAAATAACCGAAATGCTGCTTGGCGGCAGTAATAGGTATGGTGGTAGTACTTCCTCGAGTGAGCCTTTTCACAAGGATCTCTATACTCTTAAAGTATTGGCAGCACAACATTTTATCTTCAGTTTTACGAACCATAGCGGTATGATGAAGAAGAAGAAGTGCTCAAACGATTGCATAAATCAAATAAAAAAAAGAACGCAAGCGTGGCCCGTATCAATCATCGTTCTAGGTATCTTTTCAGGTTCATCTATCACTGATTTAACTGACTTACCAAGAAAAATCTAGTGAATAGATAAAAAATTGTTCAAAAGTTAGGCCAACGCTTAATAAGCAAACACAATTATAACTTATTTCAATTAAGAAAATAAAATGAGGCAGTTCGGGCAGTTGCAACGAAACAATAAAAAAAATGATTACCTACAATGGAATATTAATGGCTAGAATCTAACTGCGAACAATTGCCAACTTCTCAATTCAAATTTATTAATTATAAGTTAATGCGCTCCACTGTTGAGTCCGCAGGCAAAACCCCACGTTCTTTCCGACCCTGTCTCCTTAAATTTATTTCAATTTTACAAAAGAACTGAACTGCTATTTGAATAATTGTTCCATAAAGTTTGCCATTTTAGAGAAACCTGTATGTTTGTGCAGTTAACGATGGAATGTGAGCAGAACAAAACATATTTATAAAAACTTCGTACATGTAAAAATAGTTATAAATATACTAAAGAGGAATGTCGAATTTTCACTTAGGACAAACCTACTAAGGTTTTTTAAGTGTAATTTTAAATAAATAAATAATATATATATATATATATGTATATATATTTCATCCGTTTCAAAAGCAACAGCTTAAATATCTACAAATATAGAAAAATACACTCGGCTATACGGATATAATAAAATATAAAACGGAGCCGCTACATGTTTATGTGTCCATAACTTCAAGCATGCACGTAGCATTTCAAATAACTGAAAGTACCATATTTTTCCGAAGTTACGACGCTAATTTCAATGCTGCTAGTCTAGAGTTTCGTAGCGCAGCAAATCTTTGTTGTTCCAATATTATGTTTGCCGAAACACCGGCATGTTCCGTATTTATTTACAAAGTTATACACAGGAAACTTCCCCTGGTATTTTAAAACTATGCAGATAATATTTTAAGGATAAAATTAAATATCAATAAACAATTGACCATTAAATTTGCCGGCCTGAAGCCTACAAGTCGTAAACTATAAAACATTTCGAATTACGCCGCCGTGTTTTGACGATTAAAACGATTTAATTTAACAGCGCAAACCATAATAACTACCTTAGCGTCTGTATTTTGAACTTACCGTGTTTATTAGCGCGAACAGACACAACAATAGGCACAGAAACAAACACGCGGTCGATACGGCTCCGGCGGGCGGCGGCGTGCGACCAGCTCGGCGAACTGACGGGCACTGTAGGGCGGGCGGCTAGGGTAAGGCGGGATTCGATTGGGGAAGATTTAGCGGAGGCTTCGATGGCAACGGTACGAAGTATGCGGGGTCGTTGCGTCGGGGCAAGTTCAACTTTCCCCGTGAAAATATTAACGTTGCAATGAGGTTACCAGCAAATTTTACTCAAGGGTTCGTACAACGAGTTTTATTTTATTGAGTCAAGTATTAAACAAAACCCCGTAAATTTGAACATACCTTTTTAAATAGATACGAAGATAGCTTTCTCTTTATCTTTACTTATAGATAGATAGATAGATAGATAACTCTTTATTGAATTACCACACAGATAGAAATAATACAAAAATAAGTACTAGGTTAAAATAAATAAGGCAATACAATGGGCGGCCTTATCGCTAAAAGCGATCTCTTCCAGGCAACCTTTGGATGGAGCGAAATTTATAAAAAATACGGAGTGCGGTGTACTTTAGAGGATACATTTACACATAATATATTCTAAGATATAATAATAATATGAAGTTTTAATCCTAATACTTAATATACTTATAAAATAGACTAGTATATAGGTATATACATATAGCAAACTATACTAACAGATAAAATAAGTACATAAATAGTAAATAAATAACGCTAGGAAGATGACATCGTCAGGTAATGGTGTTTCACCTTCAATTTGAAGGTGTGTAAGGAGGATGACTGTCTTACTTCTTCGGGCAGAGCATTCCACAGCTGAACAGCCTGGACAGTAAAAGAAGCGCTGTAAAAGGAAGTGCTGTGCGAAGGAGTTCTGAGTATCAAGTTTTCTGATGACCTAAGAGTATATTTATTTGAAGAATGGATAAATTCAAATCTATCTTTAAGATAGTGAGGAGAGAAGGGATTGAAAAGAATAGAATAGAGAAGAGAAAGGATATGCGTATTCCGACGAAGACGAATCGGAAGCCATTTAAGCTTTGAACGGAAGGGAGATACATGATCATATTTACGGAGGCCAAATATAAATCTAATACATAAATTTTGTAGACGCTCGAGCTTGTTAAGCTGTTCTTATAATGTGTTTCAAAATTTTAACTTATTAAGGTTCTACTAATAAATCCGAAACGTACTTGAAATAATAACACAGTATTATATATAACTAGCTGACCAATCCGCAGCTTCGCACGCGTAGTTTTCAATAAAAACATTACCCTCCTTCTGCGCAGTTAGGTAAAACGTATTACGTAACGACGTTAGATCTATGTTACTCAGGGTGAATGTAGCTTTCCAATGATGGAATAATTTTTGAAATCGCACCAGTAGTTTTTGAGTTTATTCATTACAAACATACACACAAAAAATCACATCTTTCCTCTTTATAATATTAAGTATAGAGTATAGATATGTTCAATCAGATTTAGACTACCTTTGCATGCTAAAAACAAAACGCGTTGTAACTATCCCAAGGATAATTCAAGATTATTAGTAACCAACTTTCGCCCGCAGCTTCGCACGCGTGGCTTGTCAATAAAAAGTAGCCTATGTGTTAATCCAGGTTATAATCTACGTACATACCAAATTTCATCGAAATCGGTTCAGCCGTTGCGACGTGATTGAGTAACAAACAATCAAATAAATAAATAAATAAACAAACATGCAAACTTTTGCATTTATAATAAAATAATAATAAAATAAAAAATTAAATTAAATTCGTTTATTTCAGACACAAATATACGACCCATATCACATACAAATGAAAAATACACTAAAAACAACAAAATTGAGAATCTGATTTTTTGAAGTCAGTTAATAATACTGAATATGCCACGGAGCAGATGCTCCAGTGTAGTCATTTTTTATTTCCGTCCAGGAGGACGGAAATCCAATACTTAATGTAATATATATATATATACAATATAATATTAGTGTGTTACGATACATAAACAATGTTACTCGTTTACCAGTGTTCGTGTCCTCATTTAGGCCCTCTCAGAAAACCAGCGCTGCATCGTACCTAACAAGGTACGAAGCATCCCACGCTGAGACAGGGACCATTTTGTCCCCACGCAACACCACCATTGTCTGTGTTATTGTATTATTGTACACTGTCTGTGGGAGCAAATAAATGTGTTTTCTTTCTTCTTTCTAATGTCAGATTTGTTGTTAAATACTGTTTTTAGGGTTCCGCACATCAAAAGAAAAAAAGGAACACTTCGTTGTCTGTCTGTCTGTCTATCAAGATCCTGTTTTTCAGGAACGCGTGGAGGGTATCAAGTTGAAATTAATGACCCTAGGAGATGTAAAAAAAACAAGCTAAAATCAACGCAATAAAAAAAATACGGCCATTTATGCCGCATAATTTAACACTCGCAAATAAATCAACACCTGTAGGGTGACGTTGACCTTGAATCATGAAATAGGTAAGAAGCAGCACAAGTAAAGGTAAAAAGTCTGAAAATCGATAATCTATTGATTTATATTACATTTAAACAATAAGGGACCTTCGGTGCGCGAGCTCGTTTCGCTCGCACTAGGTTTTTTACAATGGCTGATTAAAACCAGCATTACCGATGAAAAACGAGTGTTCTTTAAACCACACGACTGAAGCAAAACTTCTTTTTCAAAATAATAATTTATAAAATCGTTCAAGAACGAAATTAAACGTAACTGGCTATGAGAGAAAGAGAAAAAGAAAATGTGTGCTCGCATCTCTCTCTCTTGCCCCTACAGTAATATACGAAACGTAACTCTCTCTCTTTCTGTCTTCACTAACTTATATCTCCCTCTCAACTTCCGTTCGCACTTTTTGTAACGCTTTCACCAGCTTACTCCCCAAGTCAAGCGTGATCAAAGAAGTTTTACTTCAAAAATCGCCTATTGATTTCCAAAACTACACCTGCTTATATCTCTTATCATAGAAACGTAAATCTCAATATAAGGTTAAAATAATTTAAAGCCTGCCATCAAGCAACACCGCTTACGATATTGTACACATTCATCAATTTTTATTACCATCTCGCGTGTAAAATATCTTCAGGCGTTACGGAGTTCAGAGGTTAATGTCCTTATATTATGTGAGCATGACTATTAGGTCAGATTATCTTACTGTAATACTTGTCTAAAACCGACTCACTTTACATAACTATACTTTTAAACGCTGGATAGCAACGAGTATGTACCGCAAATCTCGGGAATTACACACTCCAAATGCGATCAAGCGACGATATACATTGTAGTTCAAGAGGCGCTTCTTTTATAAGGGTTCCGTAGCCAAATGGCAAAAAACGGAACCCTTATGGATTCGTCATGTCTGTCTGTCTGTCCGTCCGTATGTCACAGCCACTTTTTTCCGAAACTATAAGAACTATATTGTTGAAACTTGGTAAGTACGAGTAGATGTATTCTGATTACTGACGACCTCCGTGGTACAGTGGGCGAATACCCGGCTGAGACGCAGGAGGTAGCGGGTTTGATTACCGCCGCGGAACAAATGTTTATATGATCTACAGATATTTATTCCGGGTCTGGATGTTTTTCTATATATTATAAGTATGTATTTAGAAAAAAAAGTATATAAGTATTCTATCAGTTATCTGGTTCCCATAGTACAAGCTCTGCGTAGTTTGGGGCTAGATAGCATTGTGTGAAATGTACAGCCATATAAAAAAAATTCTGTAAAACGCATTAAGATTTTCACAGAAAATAGAAAAAAAAAACAATAAATTTTGGGGGTTCCCCACACTAAGATCTAAAACTGAAAAAAAAAATTCATCAAACCCATAAGTGTGGGGTATCTATGGATAGATCTTTAAAAATGGTATTGAGGTTTCTAATATCATTTTTTTTATAAACCGAACAGTTTGCACGAGAGACACTTTCAAAGTAGTAAAATGTGTGCCAGTAGTAAAACTGAAGCGAAACATTGTCGGTCAAAACACCGATAAAACGGTACCTAGTAAATCCCGTATTCATAATTATGATTACATAATATAGATTCAATTTAGGTTAAGTTCGGTGCTATGTTCATTTGTTTATACGGTAGTGTAACAGCGAATCTAAGTAGAATAAAATAAATAAATTTAAAGGGGTTTGAACGTTATTGTAAAGAGTCTGGCATAGTCACTGATTTGCCATATTTTTTTAAATTCGTGGCTCAATATGAAATAGTTAGATTTTAATTGGGGAAAAAATTACTTAGGGCGACTTGCGCTACGCAGCCTAAACATATTTCGAGGCTAGACTTGATTTAAGGAGTTGTCAAATCAAATTTAAACACGTTTAGTCGCTAATCACGTCTAGGGATGCAAGCCGGCCTAAATGCCCAATGTCCTAATTTATCGTCATGGATATAATTAGACTTGAAAATTACAAAATGCACCGCATTAATCATTTTGGCGCTCCGCGAAAAAAAATGGGGGATCACAGACTAAGCCAAATATTTTCAACCCCCTTAAGTCAACTTTCAATCTTATTACGATTTATAGAGCCAGCACCTGCTTCCAATAACTTCAATCGCTGCGTTATCTGTTGTATTGAAAGGAATTGAGCTTACGACTTATTAATCCCCTATGATGGATCTCCAGTTCCCAGACCCGTGAAAATACCCCATAAGGGGGTAGACAGAGGTAAATCCAAACATATGAACATTTTTTCGTGACTTACGAAGCCTTTGGATTGCTTTTATTATAGCCGATGGTTACCACTTACCATCAGCTGGGCCATAAGCTTGTTCCATCTCCACGTAGTAAAGTTCCTTGTGAACTGGCCCGCCTGGGGAATTACTACCACCATACCGATTTCTGTCGCCAAGCAGGGGGCCTATTACGAACTCTTAATTCCAGGCAATATACGCTGTAAACTGAACTGCCTGCCATTTTTGTAATATGAACTTGTAATGGCAGCCAGTCACAGGTCACGTGACACTTGGCCGACTTCTGAACGAAAATTTGCTGGAAATACCGTAATACGAGTGTCCATTTGACATTTCTATCCATGTTTTATCTGTCAAATCAAACCATTCTGTTTACGCTGCGACAATTGAGCTTTTTGTGAATTGTTTTGGATTTTCGATTATAAAAAATATTGTTTAAAAACCTCCATAAAAATGAGTGAAGAGTTAGAAATGTTTGAGTTCTTGGAGAGTGATTCTTCGCAGGAGAATTTAAATATGAATTTACAGAGAAAACGGCTACGAGATGAGTGCAATCCGTTTTCTATGAGCGACGCCCAATTTATCAATCGCTACCGGTTGTCGAAAGAATTGGTGTGTAATCTTACCTCCTAAACACCTACTTAAAACAAAAAAAATACCAATAATATATAGGTCCCTAAAACAAAAAAACAACCCTGAGTAACGAAATCTAAAATACTTACGACATTTTACACTGACCACCAATTAAACTATTACTCACAAGCTCTACACTACACTTACTAAAAGTTATCACAGAATTCCATCACTTAGTTTCTCAAGTGGTTAGGCAAAAGCTAAGAACGAGGAACTTCCCGCCATACAACGACGACGTTCCGTTCGGAAACCTAGTAACGTTGTGATTTTGACATACTAAGAAATAAGTAATTAATTACATACTTGTAATGAAATTTCTAACACTACGTTCATTCTTTGGTAAATTGTATCAACATTTTATTAAATTGAATTATTTTTCTCACTAAATGTGTTAGAAAATAAAACCGTAACATTCCGAAAAATATTCAGCGGCGTTACTGAACGATGCGGACGAAACTTATAAACCGGCCATAGACAACGTATAGTTTTAGTGTAGGGAACGCATCGACAATACCCCGGGTGTTGCCGGTGTCAATAGGCGACGGTGACCACTTACCATCAGGTGGGCCGTAAGCCTGTTTCCCCACAAATAACATAAAAAAAAAAAAAAAAAACGTATCCGTAACAAGCCAGCTTGAATCCGGGCAGCGGTAGGTACATCATATTACCAAATAGAACAAGGCAGTATTAGGCCGTAAACTGAACTGCCTGGAACTTGGATGTTTAATATAAAGTTCGTATTAGGCCCCCTGGATTGCATATGTGACTAGGGAGAGGTCCTACGCTGCGCTTTCCAGTGCGTGGTCTCGACATAAGAGCTATTCTGCTCTAAATTCATATTTTACTTGTAATTACGATTTAATTAATTTTATTTTATCTTGGAGACGATCTGGTTGCGTATCGTGAGGTTCGAGAGGAATTTCCTCCCGCGAACACTTCGCTTGTAGAATGGTCTCCCTGCCGAGGTTTTCCCTAGGGACTACAGTATAGGGTTCTTAAAAAGGGCATTTGGAAAATTTAAAAGGGTCGGCAACGCGCGAGTAATACCGTTGTTACAAACGTCTATAGGCTACGGTAACTGCTTACCATCAGGTGGGCCGTATGCTTGTTTGCTACCTTAGTGGTACAAAAAAATAAAACGAAACAAAAACTATTTTATTGAGCGTTGTACCTATTTTACGACCATCTGTTATGACCAGTTGCGGTCCACAACATAACATTGCTTTCTACTTTGTTGGAGTTTCAGTTAGGTTTATCCGAGACAGCTTGATTGAATAGGGAAACTTGCAAACTTAGTTCTGTATTTCACTTATTACCATGTTAGGTTAGGGGCTTATAAATAGCCTACCTAAGGGTCTATTAGTTATTCCTCACGTGAGTACATCCTAGTTTTTGTGCCCAATCAAGCAAGACCAAAAATATAATCAGATTATTTAAGGCGCTAACCGTTGCCGATGTCCTTGAGCGAATAAGCGTAGCTATTGCTTCGGCCCCGCACCTTCCGCCACACGAATCTAACCGACCAGCAAAAAGGTGAGCGCGAGGCAGACGAGCACAACCCTCCCGTACGACAGTCAGCGGTACACTGCCGCCCGTCGCCCGCGCAACCACATTCGCCCGCTAATTATTCGGAAAAATTCATTATCATCATCATCATATCAGCCGTAGGACGTCCACTGCTGGACAAAGGCCTCCCTCATTGATCTCCAGGAACTGCGGTTGGAAGCGGCCTGCATCCAACGCCGACCTGCGGTTCTTACCAAGTCGTCTGCCCATCTTGTGGGTGGACGTCCTACGCTGCGCTTGCCGGTCCGTGGCCTCCACTCGAGAACCTTTCGGCCCCATCGGCCGTCTGTTCTGCGCGCTATATGGCCTGCCCATTGCCACTTCAACGTGCTAATCCGTCGGGCTATGTCGGTGACTTGAGTTCTCCTACGTATCTCCTCAATTCTGATTCGATCCCGTAGAGAAACCCCGAGCATAGCCCTCTCCATAGCTCGTTGAGCGACTCTGAGCTTATTCATAAGGCCAATAGTGAAGGACCACGTCTCGGTTCCATATGTCATCACTGGTAACACACACTGATTGTAGACTTTCGTCTTAAGGCACTGAGGTATGTTGGACGAAAAGACGTTGCGAAGTTTCCCAAACGCTGCCCATCCGAGTTGGATTCGACGATTGACCTCTTTCTCGAAGTTGGACCTACCTAATTGGACTGTTTGTCCTAGGTATACATACGCGTCGACAACTTCAAGAGCCGAGTTCTCAACCATAACTGGGGCAGGGACGACATGGACATTCGACATGATTTTCGTCTTGTCCATGTTCATTTTAAGTCCTACCCGTTGGGAGACTCGATTGAGGCCTTCGAGCATCGTGCTGAGCTCTTCCATCGACTTTGCCATGACCACAATATCGTCGGCAAACCGAAGGTGAGTGATGTATTCGCCGTTAATATTGATGCCCAGTCCTTTCCATTCCAGAAGCTTGAAGGCATCTTCCAATGCGGTCGTAAACAGTTTCGGAGAAATGACATCTCCCTGTCTTACGCCTCTTTTTAAGGGAATCGCCTTCGAGCTCTGTTCATGTACTCGGACTGACATAGTGGCGTTTTTATACAAACACTTCAACACTTCAATGTACCGATAGTCAATACGGCATCGTTGGAGAGACTCAAGCACTGCCCATGTTTCGATCGAATCGAAGGCTTTCTCATAGTCCACAAACGCGAGACTTAGCGGCAAGTTATACTCTTCGGTCTTCTGTATGACTTGCCGCAGCGTATGTATGTGGTCTATGGTACTGTAGCCTTTACGGAACCCGGCTTGTTCGGGAGACTGGAAGTCATCAAACCTGCGTTCGAGACGGTTCGCGATGACCCTCGAAAACAGCTTATAAACATGGCTCAAAAGCGAGATGGGTCTGTAATTCTTAAGCAAGGTGTTGTCACCTTTCTTGAAGAACAGAACCACCACGCCCCCGTTCCATGCTTTTGGCGTCGTACCTTCAAGCAAGGCGGAATTAAAAAGCTTCTGAAGGACTTTAAGTACCGGTGATCCACCCGCTTTCAGAAGCTCTGAAGTGATTCCGTCCTCACCCGGCGCCTTGTCGTTCTTAAGCTGCTTTAAGGCCATCCTGATCTCATACAGGCTGATGTCCGGAATATCTTCGGTATAATGTCGGGTCAGTTTGGCTCTTGGGTCGTTGGCCGCACTGCAAACAGGTTTAGTGACCGAAGTTCGGAAAAATTGAAAAGAATTAATTGCCACGTGAAATACCGTCGCAGCACAGTATTATTTGTTCAACTTGAAGGAATAGTCTTTGCCCACATTTAGGTGAAAGAAAAATTACAAATTTTACGTCGTTTAGAGGCTGAATCAAATTGAAAGTTGAAAACAGCTACATTTTGTTATTTTGTTTCTCATAGTAAATAAACAGGTAGAACTTTTTTGTACGTTCACTTTGCAGTTAAAAGGTCAATGGATGACATATATATTTTTTGAGCACATATAACTGATTCCTCCCTGATGAGAAAGCCTCTAAATAAGACCAATCAGCTACAATATTCGCCTTAAGATTATTTTAGTAAATATTATTGTAAATTATATTGACAGGAATTTGTAAAACTTTGCAAGCCCTAACCAGCAGATAATATCTTAAAGCACTATCATATCTAATTTTAAGACCTTATTTTGTAACGTATTATCAGCAAAGAATAAATGACTTATGACTCACACTTACGGTGGTTCGATTGCTATACAAACCATTAATTTCACTAGATAACCGAATAGTACAAATGTCTAAACATATGCGTATCGAATTAGTTAAGACTTATTATTGTCGACAAATCAATGAAATTGCACCCTTTCATCTATAATATACATAATAACTCCACAAATCGTGTTTTTAATGACAAAACCTAAGTATTCTATCAGGTCCCTCGTTCATATAGTACAAGTTTTGCTTGGTTTTGGGCTTGATAGCACTGTGTGAAATGTCCAATATTATTAATTTATTTAGTGTACAGAAGCATTCAGTTGCAACAGTGGGATACAAATGGCTAGAAGTAGTATAATAAAAAGAGTAAATTTATCTTCATCATCGTCAGCCAAACGACGCATATAATAATACCCTTATAAGCTAGGTTTTCGTGCCATGTAGATCCCATTGGATTTATTCTGGTAGCTAATGCACAATACCGCCAGCATATCACTTCCGCACACACAAAAAGGTACGCCGGTCTTTATTCAGCAGCCTGCCCCAATTTCAGTAGTAATATGGCTATGAATGCCTTATCAATGGCCATTTTGACAGACTTCTCAAAACTACAAAACTTTTATTAGGAGTGGAACAGTATAAGATGAGAAAAAGCGCCATATATAAATTTCAAATACTTTTGGTCTGGGCTGTGGAAGTAACCGGGAAAATGTGGAATCGACTAACACAAGAGCGATCACAATTAAAGCCTGTGTTGGTGGCTTACCCCCCGAATTTAGGTTCCAAAGAAAATTCAGACACAATTGTGAATCTAAATATAACAATGTAAATAAATTTTGGAAAGAGGCATTATTTATGCATATGTTCAAAGAAATAAAACCACAAAAATGTGCATGAAATGACAGGTAACGCTTAACATCAGATGTTCCAACGGCTGATTCCGTCACCGCATAAAAAATAGCGGTCTCTTTGTCCGTTTTGCTGGCGCAATTGGGGGGCAGAATGGCTTGACGGATTTCCATATATGAGGTGTCGACCTGGTTTCACGGGTGCCACTGAATTATCCAGCTACGTTCGGATTTCCGTGTTGTGGGTATTTCAACTCTGCGGTTTATAAAATATTTATTTTCAAATACATAGTGTACAAAATATATTGGTTTGTGAGTTCTGCTATATGCGCGTTATGTCGTACTAAACTGATTTAACCAAGTTTATTTTTCGGACTATGTGTCCTGTTCATGGATACAAGAACAATAGTCAATTATAATAGACAATAGAAGATAAGAGGAAGAAGAAATATATAAAGAATTAATATTAGATAAATAGACAGATAGATTATATTTATTGGACACACAAAGAAACACAGAACGTATCATAAATATAGAGTCATCAACCCTAACATAACTAATATAGGTAAGTTATTTGTTGAAAAATTACTTTTTCAAAACAAGCTTTTATAAAATTCATAATCAGAACCGCAAGCAGATTCAAATAAGCCCAAACGCACACACGGCACGTCGTGGAAGCAAACCTATCAAAAATTTAATTTGTAAGCACAAAGTGTAGGCGTTTTGGCTGCTTCCAATTGGGCTGTATATCAATATCCTTCTCCTAGATATATTGCAAACCATTTCTGTTGACGCCTATCTCGCCAAATTACACAAGTCAAAGTCAAGGCATTCTTTTGTTAAAATTCAGCTGTTAATGACTTCAAATAACCAAAAAACATCCTCCGCCATCTTGGAGGTCCCGCCATATTGGATTTATAGTATACATCTGTAATGGTCCCACCTATTTTGGATTCAATGTGACGTTGTATTAGTTTTAATGTTCTCCTCAGCAAACCCTTTCATTTGATGCCCATACTGTGGTAGTACAGAAAAAATAAGTAGTCCGCCATCTTGGATGATCCGCCATAATGGAATTAGAATGACGTCACATAGCATGCATTGTCATCCAAAATAAGCGTGTATACCACATTTCAGCTGAATCGGTTAAAATAACTGATTTAAAATTCAGTTGCAAGATTCCGTCCGAACAAACATACATCATCATTATCAGCCCACATTAGTCCACTGCTAGACATAGTAGGCTTCTCCCAATACGCGCCTCTGAGCCCGGTCTTCGGCTCTTCTCATCCAATTTCTGTCATACAGAACATACATTGCAAGTTAAATAAAAGCTTGTAACAAAATAGGTAAACCAACAGGAAAATATAACAATTGAAAATGATAGATAGGATTGTAGTACATTTCGAATGTACTACATACATATACCCACATAGCCTACACCTAATAATGGCCGGAATAAATGGTTGTATATTTATTTGGATTGTGTTGACTTAGCAGCTTGATTTTTACAGTTCAAGCTACCGTAGACTTACGCATTTGATAATAATCTCATCTTGATATCTCCACGCGTTGAGAAAAAAGGGTTTTGACAGTCGGACAGACAGAAATACCTAGTCAGGTCATAAATTCTGTCACGTTTAATATAAAATAATTGAAACAAGTTTATTCATTATGTAACCATTTATATACCAAAATGAACTTAACAAAACATAGATTCTTATGACACTAACGTTTATTCAAAATGACCTCCGTGATTTTGAATACAGGCCTTCAATCTGCGCGGCCAGTCGTCTATCGCAGCACGAACGAGGTCCATGTCAATATCGGCGGCTGCCTTAATCAAGGATGTCTTGAGTGACTCCAAATTGGGATGAGGCTTTGAGCACGCCCTTTCCTCCAAGTGTTGCCATATCTTGTAATCTAACGGATTCAAATCTGGACTGGAGGAGGGCCAGTCTTCGTGCCGGATGAAGCCGATTTCAAGCGCCGCCAGCCAGTCTTGTGTGCTCTTCGCTCTATGAGCTGGCGCCGAATCTTGTTGGAATACCCAGTGCCTGTTATTGAACATGGTATGAGAAACAGGTTCCACAAGGTTCGTCAGGATTGTATTTTGATACACAACTGCATTCGTTTTTACACCTTTCTCACAAAAATGTACCTCTGTTAAGCCCCAATAAGAAACTCCCAACCATACCATGAGCGAGGATGAAAAATGACCTCGTTGGACACGCGGAATACGGTTGCTCGCTTCTTCACTACTGTGTGCGTACACCTTATCATTTTGTTTGTTGTAGCTCTCTTCTACGGTAAAAATTTTTCCATCCGAAAAAAGAATTTCCCGATACTTTTTTCCCGCGTACCGCTTCAACAAAGCGCGGCATCTCTTCAGTCTCAGGTCCATTAGACGAGCATTCAAACGATGTCCTGTTTTTCTTCGATATGCCCGAAACCCTAAGTCTTCATTTAACACCCTTTTCACCGTGGTTCTGCTTAACCCCATCTGAAGGGCCAACAGTTTCTGCTTACGTTTGGGATTTCTTTGAATTCGCGCCTTCACAGCTTTTATCACTGCTGGAGTCCTAACAGACCGAGGGCGACCACTTCTTGACCTGTCATCTACACTAGAGTCTTCATTGTATCGTTTGATGGTGCGATAAACGAATCTTTTGGTTATAGTCAAATTTTTCAGTATGTCAATAATTTGAATTGGCGCGTAACCGCAACGATGAAATGCAATAACTGCAACACGGTCTTCTTTAAGCGTCCACTCCATATTTAAAAATGAGTAAAATTCTAAAAAGTATACATTTTAATTTTCATGAACAATTCGAAATTCGAATTCTATAAACTTTTTTGTGGCCAGCATTCTAAAAGAAAAGTTTTTACTGTGTGACAATACTTATGACCTGACTAGGTACATACAGTTAAGTCGAACAAAGTGATCCTAGTAGGGTTCCTTTTTGCCTTCTGAGGTACGGAACTCTAAAAACTGATACAGCTTCCAGCATTAGCCTTCAGGCTGATACGAATGGATTCATTACAAAATCAACCCCAAGTCTAAAATTAGAGTCGGTACATTACAGTTCTATAGTGGATCTGGGCGACCCCAGAGAGTCGTAAAGCTGAGACCTAGATTACCTCTGAGGTGTGTCCGGATAGGTTTCGCAAGATCCCTATCCTGGTGGCTTGAAAGCTTAGTTTCGACGATGTTATAATACGATTTGGAATAACAGGTTTTAGGTTATACGAGTGCTGTTTCAGAGAAGATTGTCTTCTTACGTATCTGAATTTATAAGCGAGTGTTTTGTTTCCTACAAACACAATAAATAATAAGTCATTTAATTCAGGCACCAATAAAATAGTTACAGTATGATAAATAACTTATTCTACGGCTCATAAAGACCTTAGCCTAAAATACATATTATAATATATATAGCCTATGACCCACCTTATATTACGGAGCGGGGCTGTTATGTAACTTCCGTTGCAATCCGTTTTGACCATTGCCGTCTTTCAGTTTTATGGGCATACCCTGGGTGGCGCTGAAATTAGAGGCACATGAGGCTCTACAAAAATATGCCTCCAGTTGATGGACGCGGGGCAGTGCATTGTTTTTGTTATAGATGATGGTTACCTCTTACCATCAGGTGGGCCATCGCGTGCTGTATAGTATAAAAAAAAACGTTATCACAACAATACGGCTAGGCTCATTTAAATGAAATGTGTTAAATAGATATGTTTATGACCTCGATTTTTTTTACTGGTCAAAGGGGGCAGAATGCCTTTAATAACAATAAATATTTACATGACTAAAATACAGAACAAACAGTTGAATCATCTAAATACGATCTATAGATAGCTCAACTGCTGTAGATCACTACCAGGCGTTGACCCAGATAAGCGCCAGTTCTCGGATCACACGTCGCTTCGACCAGATGCCCAGAAAAAAAAATTGAAAACGCGATGGGCCCCGGTACCCCATGGACCCAGGGTCTTGACCCCAAATGGCTCAAACGTAGGCTCTGTCGAGACTTCCATATTTGCGCCGCTTGAGATTTTTAGCTGAAATTGCCGCCGCACCGGCCCCAACTGCTGTACCAGACAGATGAGATGGCGCAAGGGTATCGACGCCCGTGGCGTTCCACACCAAAGGTCTACCCTTCTCCAAAGATATAAGAGTCATACCGTCAGACCTCTTACCATCGTCACATATCAGACCGTTCGGTTCGAGAACGGCTGGAACGTTGACGCTGCATAAAGCCCGGCGGATGATATCATTAGAGTACCTATATACTTTTCATTGCCAATCCACGCGTGCGAAAGCGCGAAAGTAAACTTGTTACTTATATTATCTTCAAAAAAGTTAGACCCTAATCCGAGTAAATAAAAATATACAGTAAAAGCATGCCCTTGCGTAGTTTTAATATTGGCCAGTATCTATCGATATTAAGCCACACCTTTAACAATCTAGGGCAGACAAACAAAATATATTGCTTTCCGATATTATGTAAGTAAGAAATTGGTCTACATAAAAGAGATCAGAGCAAAATAAAGGAGATATCGCAAACCAACCGAGTACCTATCTATATGTTTATACTGCCTACTTGCATGTGTAAGTTAGACACACTGTCACTTACGATCAGAGGTCTTAGCCAAGTTACATTCGATTAGCGATGCTGCTAGTCGATAAGCCCGAAAATGTATGGGATTTGACACATGCTATGTAAATAACACGTGATATATTCTACAACAAACCTATGTAGAGATCGAATCGATTCGAAGCAAATGTAGTTTGGCTACGGGCTCTGGTAAGGAATGGAAAACAAGTAACTTTTTAACAAAAACATAACTGACTTCAGATAACAGTAAAAACCAAATTACTCTACCATTTTTGATGAAGTTTCCATTAGATTAATCTAAAAGTATATCCTTTCAAATAAAAAAAACTAATTTTCTATATC
Organism: Philereme vetulata; assembly: GCA_918857605.2. NCBI lineage: Eukaryota > Metazoa > Arthropoda > Insecta > Lepidoptera > Geometridae > Philereme > Philereme vetulata. Next base: position 878,824 of record OU975484.1, on the reverse strand, counting down.
GGTTAATATATAACGGAGTTCTAAGCTAACAAACATAGCATACCATACAAATGAGACAAATTTAAGACTTATATGGTTTTCTCATGGATGCCATAGTCAGAACTGGACCAAATGGAAATGAGACCACAAGAGAAGCTTTCAAATAAAAAAAGAATCATCAAAATTGGAGGCCCCCTATTGAATTCTAACTTCTTAGCCGATAGAGGCCAACACGATTTTCTTTAAATTTTATGTGTTTCTTTTTGTACTCTCTTTCTCTTATTGTCTCTATGTACACGTATTACGCTGGAACTACTGGATGGATTTTGATGAAACTTAGTATATGATACCCATAAACTATGCATTTACATTTAAGAAAAAAAAATATGTCGAAAAACGTAAGGTTTTTTGAGATAAACAGGGTTTAAATTTTGTTTAAAAAATATGCGATTAATTTGAAATAAATGTTAATATGATCAAATAAAAAAAACAGTTAGATACGGGTCACAGCGATTTTTTTTATTTTTGTTGATAGGGGTGTACTGGGGGTAAGTGTGTATGTTATGGGTAATATCCAGAGCGACTTAATCGATTTTGAAAATTATTTCACTGATAGTTTGCTACACTATCCCTGAGTGCTATATGCTATAATTTATTTTGATAACAATACGTCCCAAGCCGGGACGGATCAGCTATTAGTATACATACAATTCTCTATTGTACTAATACTTTATGAAGCAAACAAATGAACAAACTTTATATCCAAAACTGATTAATTATATTTATTTATACTTCTACTGTTAAATACTTACAAATGATTATATATATTTCTCAGAACAAATCCCATCCCGCAACAACTTCAGTATGAGTTTGAACGAGCAGTAAAAAGACCATCGATCCTTTTCAGGATTGTTTTCAAGTGCCGAAGAATTCTAAAGAAAAAGAAACATCGAAAAACGAAAGTTGAAGATTGTTTAAGTACCTTCTAGGCTGTTGCGAAATTAAATTCCTTATCGATTCGTTTTTATGCTTTTTCGAAGACTTGAACTTGCGAAACACCTGTGGAATTTTATTTCACACTAATATTATACATGTGAAAGTTTGAATATTTGTTTGTTTGTTACATATACACGTCGTAATGGCTGAACTGATTTCGATGGTTAATTTGGTGTTTTGATAGATTACGACCTGAATTCAAACATGGTATACCTTTTGAAGGCAAATAAGCTAGTTAAACTACATTGGGACAAGGAATTGTATAGGGTTAATACTTGTTAAAACGGCACCATGTCCGTCCGACTATCACAGCTAATTATCTCAGCAACTACTGTAGGTATCGACTCTTGTAATTTGGAATTGTTATTATACTGCCCCCCCCCCCCCCCCCCCCACTCTGTTGAAAGTATCAATAAAACAAAAATACTTTAAGTTTAATTGTCCAAAATGGTAGGGATCAAAATAGAGTTCCAATGTACAATATAGTTTAATGTGTGTTTGATGTGAAAGGGCTCATTTTACACATTCCAAGAGTTTTTTTAAGCCATAGTTATGGAGTTATATTGAAAAATAATCACTGAAATTTGGAAAGCTACATCATCTGAAACAATTATGGTTGATGTAGATGTATGCAAAAACTACAGAAAGAATAAATCGAAGCCTATTAAGGACAGTTTTTTTAAATACGTTATCTGAGTTTACTGCTCACGAAACTAGATGTCGCTGCTACATTAACATACAGGTACTGAACCCTCGGCAGGCGAGTCTCACTCGCATTTGACCGGTCTGGTTTATACGCTAAAGTGTTTTGTTTAAGTTTAAAGATGTCAAATGTAAATGATCGATCTTTCCCTGGGTCTCCGTATTTGGGGTTATTGAATGAATAAATGGTTTACCTGTAATCGCCAGGATCAAATAAGTACTTAAAAAATCAGCCAAGAGCGAGTCGGACTCGCGCACAACGGAAAAAAACATTTTTTTAACAATTATTTATAAAAACGGAAAAAAATCACGTTTGTTGTATAGGAGCCCCCCTATAATATTTGATTTAATTTAATTTAATTATTTATTTTTAAGTTGATTATATAACTCAATATTCTGTAAATATTTCAAGCGTCTACCTGTTGCCGTCATCAATATCGAGCAAAAACGATTAATAAAATAACGTTTGTTGTATGGGAGCCCCCCTTAAATATTTACTTTATTCTGTTTTTAGTATTTGTTGTTATAGCGGCAACAGAAATACATCGTCTGTGAAAATTTCAACTGTCTAACTATCACGGTTCATAAGATACAGCCTGGTGACAGACGGACAGACAGACAAACAGCGGAGTCTTAGTAAAGGGTCCCGTTTGAGCCTTTGGGTACGGAACTCTAAAAAGCGTTACTCAATATTAAAATAAACGATGCAATATTAGGACTAAAACGTTTTAAGCTTGAAGGGGAACTTCTCTTTTGAGGGTGAGTTAAGTGAGGAGGAGGGAAAATTTATGTTTATATTTCTTTTGTAATATTAAAACCTATAAACGAATATCGAATATAGATCGAAGAACTGGCCACAGTTGTGGCAGGAAGGTGTTCGAGTGGAGACCCCGCACTGGAAAGCGCAGCGTAAGACGGCCCCCCACTTGTAGATGTAAACACAACCTGTTAAAGGTTGCTGGGAGCCGTTGGGTGCAGGCCGCACAAGATCGGTCGCTCTGGAAATATATTCAGGAGGCCTATATTCAGCAGTGGACGTCCTTGACTGATATAATGATGATGAAACGAATACCTTGTTATGCCGTAGAACGTTCGGTAAGTTAATACCCGCTCGTAGACGCGCTACGCCGTATCCAGCGGCGCTTGCTACGAGCTACGGTATTCAAATCATGTTTATTGAGAAAAAGCATGCTCGATAACGGCCAGTGCGCTAGCTGGTATAAAGCTTAAGTGCTAACAGAACTTAAGTCTAGTATGTAGTCTAGTAATGTAAGCAGATTACTACCGAGGTAACCTGTTTTTATTTTCCATTTTTGAAATAAAACCTTCACGCACGCTTGACTCGCGGAGTAAGCTGGTGAATGCGTTACGAAAAGTGCGAACGGAAGTTGAAGGAGATATAAGTTAGTGAAGATAGAAAGAGAGAGATCTACGTTTCATTACACGTTCGAGTGCGTGTTGCGTCGTTCCAGAATGAACAAAGACTGATCGACCTATAGACGTGTGGACAATTTTGCAATTGAACAATTTTATAAATTAATATTTTGAAAAAGAAGTTTTACTTCAGTCGTGTGGTCTAAAGCACATTCGTTTTTTTTTGTGATTTTCTTTTATTTTATATATTACATTTCTTGTACCTAACCTAGCATAACCTATTGTTTAAGAAGTCACTTCGTGAAAAATTACAGTACCCTTGCAGCGTTCATGTTTAAGAGCAAACGCCTCGCTTAACGCTTTGACAGATGCAGATATTGATCTATTCAATACTTCGACAAGCAAGTTAAAAAGCTTGCTTGTGGATAAGTTCTTCTCTGTTAATTAATGTACCTAAAACTATCATGCATGAATTTTGTAATTTCAAACGGTTTTCGTCTACTGTAGCTGTGTTTTTTTTTTTACCTAAATATTTTTCAAACTATCTGCGGAAATTTGTAATTGGCTAAGCATACATGTCTGTTATTTGCATGTATTATAATATAATTAGTTTTCTGTGTAAGTACCTAGCTGTAAGTTTCTAGAAAATAATAAAATAAAAAGACAGAAGCATTTAAATGAAGACCTATATAAAACAACATTTACGCGAAAAATGTTTGACTTTGACAAAGCTTAGTTACAATACTTACGAAAGTATGAAACGTTATGTTTGGAGTTGTGTCTAACTACACGTTAGTGCGACATCTTCCCCGGTCTGCGTAGGATAAGATAAGATAATATCTTAATTGTACACCACACACAGAAGAAAATACATGTTTAAATCATAGGTACAATGGGCGGTCATACGGCAAAAAGCAATCTCTTTTAGGCGATATTTGGATGAACATGAAGAGGATTAACAAGGAATAAATATTTTGGAGTCATACATCACACTTATGTTACTCAATCACGCTGTAACGGCTAAACCGATTACGATGAAATTTGGTATATACGAAGATTATAACCTAGATTACCACACAGGCTACCTTTTATCCCATAAATCAGTTCTTATGGGATAAAAATGGGGTGTCCAGTCAAGTTGCAACAGCGAGTTTAGCTTTAGTTCAAGGTTACCTGTACATTTAGTAGTGTAACGCGTACGAAGTCGCGGGCAACACCTATATCCGAAAAAATATATCTGAACATATACTTTCGCTGCATTAAATACAAAGTTAAGAATTATAATAATTTGAATAAATAATTTTGTAATCGTAATTATTACAAAAACCAATAGACGTGTACTGCAAAACATAGACCTTCCATAGAATTCCAGAGCAACCGCTCTTGTACAATTTTATGCAATATTTCCTTAGAAATACATAATAATCTTCTTACTTAGAAAAATTTCGCGATTTATTTCAATCATTATTATTTTTTCAAACATTGTCACTCGAAACACTGATAAAACGGTAAGTGATAAATCCATAATAATTCAAAACCTCACAGGGTGCTTGAAAGAGATCGCTTTTAGCGATAAGGCCGCTCCTTGTACCTATGATTTAAAAGTGTATTTTCTTCTAGCACACTAATCCTACGAATATTATAAACGCGAAAGTTTGTATGTTTGTTACTCTTTCACGCCGGAACGGCTGAACTGACTGCGATGAAATTTGATATGTACGTAGATCATAACCTGGATTAATACATAGGCAACTTTTTATTGGCAAACCACGCGTGCGAAGCCGCTGACAACAGCTAGTATTATATATGCGAAAGTTTGGATGTTTGTTTGATTGTTATTCAATCACATCGTAACGGATGAACCGATTTCGATGAAATTTGGTGTGTACGTAAAATTATAACCTGGATAACATATAGGCTACTTTTTGTTGACAAACAACGCGTGCGAAGCCGCTGGCGGAAGCTAGTATGTTTATATTTAATGGTGAGCAATAAATACATTATCTTTTTTTTATTTATGATAGCCAACTACCTCACCTGATGGTAAGTGAAGGTGTGATCGAAGATGAAGCACGCTTGCCTAGAAATAAACTATTCACTCTGGACTTGAAGACTCCAAGACTCGAAGACTCTAAGTGAGTTCCACTCCTCACTTGTGCTAACAAGAAAAGTTGAAGCAAATCGTTTGGTACGGCAAGGTGGTATACCGACCAGGTATGGGTGGTACTTCTCGGTTCCTCTGCTTGTCCGGTGGCGGAAGGGGGAAGGAGGGATAGGGTCATGAAGATCTTGCGCACATTCACCAAAATGAATCTTGTAAAAAACTGAAAGTCTGGCTACTCGGCGTCTGTGCTCTAGACTTTGTAAATTGGCTTCCACTAGTGAGTGATTATCTAATCTAATACACCCACAACTATAACATCATGACTAGCAGTAATAAAACACTCGTAAGCACTTCATTCAAAGTCACTTCTCCTTACATTTCCACCGTTAACAAAGACATCCCGTTGCGTGTCATTAAAATTCAAAAACAAAGGACAGATAAAACCTGTCTTACATTCAAATTGATGTAAATAAAACACCCTGGAAATGCCACAACAAGCTAAGAGGGATGAAAAGTAAGCTAACATGCGCAAAATTTACTGGTGGTAGAGCTTTTGTGAACGAGCTCGAGGAAGTGGGCACCACCGTCTTACCATTACCTGCCGCCAAATAGCAGTACTTGTGCTGCGGTGTTCCGGTTAGATGGTAATGGTATGTTCCTGTAATTACTGGCACATAGGCATAACAGCTAATTCCTATAGTATGGCAACGTATCCACATAGAGATCAAGACAACATAATAGCTTGTTTTGAATTCTATGTGGATATCCATGGGCTGCAGTAGCCACTTAACATCTGGTGGACTGCATGCTCGTTTGCCTTATAAGTTGTATAAAAAAAATTACTCATTTGAACGGGTATTTATCATAATATTAGAAATTGTGTACAGTGATCGCGAAAGTTTGTACAATACTAACTTGCGCAAGACAGCAATGAAACGTTTAATATCGACAAAACGGTAAAAATTTCATGACGTCAGTAAAATTTTAACGATGAAAATGACGAGATTTTGCAAGTTATTGTCGAATTTCAACATCAATTTGTCGATCAACAAGTTCCGTACTTGAACTGTTTCCGCTAAAACACGAAGCAGTTACGTTGTGTTACACTTTCGCCCTCTGCGCCACGGACGTCGTCTCCGTGGCGCAGAGGGCGAATAACCAGCTGAGACGTGAATTCATTTGTTTTATTTATTTGGTGAAATGTTGGTAGCGAGTTCGATTCCCGCCGCGAAACAAATGTTTGCATGACCTAAAGATATTTGTTTAGGGTTGTGTGTTTCTTTTAATATAAAAATTAATAGCTAATAAAATAAAATATATGCTAGTGGTTCGCCCCGAACTGAGATCTCGAGAGTCACCTAAAACACAAAAACATATATTTTTAGGGCGACTCGCGCAACGATGCCTAAACGTATTTAGTGGCTAAATATGTTTGAAGAAGTTGTCAAATCATACAAATACGTAAAACTTAAACATGTTTAGTCAATAAATACGTTTATGGAACGTTGTGCAAGCCCGCCTTAATTTTTGACTAATAAAATAGTGCCACGAAATACACAACCACATAACTTGACCTACAGTTTGTTTCATATTACAGGTAACGTGAGTTCATGTGTTTTGGTTATTTTTTTGGGGTAAAAATTTTAGGGTTATTCTGGATTTCAGACTGTTGCCTATATTTGTGCCACTAAATCTACAAGCATACCAAATTTCAGCACTGTGGGATCACTTATGTACCCTATGAATTTTGTCAAAGTTTTGTTTTTATTATGGCTAATAACTCAAAAACTACAAAGATTAAACCAAAAATAAAAACGAGGTTGTAACGAAAATGTACTAACGAAAACCTTTGATTTAATCTAATAGTCTCATTTTAATTTTTTTACCCCTCTTGAACCCCAATATATCAACAACCCCCCTACATTCGGGGAGTGTGCGGCGGAACTTTTCAACCTTATCAACGGGCAACCAGACGCTCTGCGGTGCGCCACCGCTATATGGTAGAAACACCTCCCATTCGCACAAAGCGGTTCTCTTCGACCTTTATTATGCGCACCGCCAAAGAGTGGAACGCCTTGCCACAGTCTGTGTTTCCAGATAGCTACAGCCTGGGTATCATTAAGTCGCGAGTGAATAGGTTTCTTCTAGGCAAGCGTGTACCATCGTAGACTGCATCATCGCTTACCATCAGGCGAGATCGTGGTCAAACGCAAGCCTATAATGAATAAAAAAAACATTTTTAACTCATTTAGTCACACCAAAATTGTGTCATCACTGCCTACTTATGCACCAAATTTCACGATGGTCGGATTAACGCTACGAAAGTTATCCTCGGACAAACATACATACATACAATGCCAATTTGCTCAAGTTGACTTATGGCGGGTTCCTATATCCGTCGGTAACCAGCTACGACTCGTTTCTCCTTGAAAACCTGTCAAAAGTTTGACACTAGTTTGACACTTTTTCAAGGAGATACGAGGCGTAGTCGGTTACCGACGGATATAGGAACCCGCCCTTAGAGATCTCGCTTCGGTCGATCAATAAGTCTATCAGTTGTCAGGTTCCCAAAGTACTAGCTTTGCTCAGTTTGGAGTCAGATGGGGCTGTGAGAAATAACCACCATTATCTACCATTATTGATATTAATAATAATACGACTATTAGTATTCCTAATAACTATTCCAAAGATTTATGCGATGTTAGATAGTGGTTTCCTTATTATACTGAAATATTGATATTAAACGTGCATTTATCGCGTACTTACAATTTCATCTTTATTAAATAAAATAAATATTGCTGGACATTTCATAAAGCGCTATCTAGCCCCAAACAAAGCAGAGCTTGAAATTGATAACCAGATAATTGATAGAATACTTATATACAACGCCCAGTGCACCATAGAGGTCGTCAATATTCCTAGACCGTACTTGTTACCTTTATATGACTCTGAGCAAGCTTTTGTGAAGCAAGGTATAATAGGCACTGATTTTCAAGCACCACAATAAACCCTTTTACAAGTTAACAATACGCTTTCAGGTAAGATATCAAACGGAAAATTAATGAAATTTTGTCATTTGGTTTTCAGCGATACCAGCAACCATTGGTAACCGATTGATGTTGCCACTTTGTATTCAGATTAGATATTATAAATTAACATAAACCATCGAGAGATGGCCTTTTATTAAAACAAATAAATAAATATTGCTAGACATTTCACACAGCGCTATCTAGCCGCAAACTAAACAGAGCTTGTATTATGGGAACCAGATAACTGATAGAATACTTATATACTTTTTTTTTGTAAATACATACTTATAATATATAGAAAAACATCCAGACCCGGAACAAATATCTGTAGATCATTCAGACATTTGTTCCGCGGCGGGAATCGAACCCGCCACCTCCTGCGTCTCAGCCGGCTATTCGCCCACTGCGCCACGGAGGTCGTCGCTACTGTAATTCTTGACATTTTCTATTTTTAAAGTCGTCCTTTAACGTTCTCGTAAAATACAGTCCACCCAAAAGTTGTCTAGCAGAGATCGCTTTTAGCGATAAGACCGCCAATTGTAATATCCGGTATTGTCACAAATCACCGTCTAAAATCACAAAGATCACTTTGAAACGTCAACTTTACTGCCTGTTCCTTCGCGACCAAGCCAGGAAAAAAAGGCAAGAATTAATGCTCGTTGTTCTTTTTAATGATCCTATCAGAAAAGGTACATAACAATAAAGAAAATAAATTACGTCTGAGTTGTAACATTTTAGAACGAGTTGGAACCATTTCAATCCCAAGCTTCTCTATCATCCAATTAATCCGATATGTTATAGTAGGCTTTTTTATAAAGATTTTGTTTAATTACGTTTTTAAATTTGTTAATTGTCAATTTATGTACATCACTTGGGAGTTTGTAATAAAAGCGTACACCTTGACCTTTAAACGATTTAGTAACTTAATGGAGTCTACAACGGGCAACAGCGAGTTTATCTTTATTTCAAGTATTAAAATTATGATTATCGCTATTTTTCTTAAACAAATTAATATTTTTGTGAACATAAATCTGATTTTCATAGATGTATTGACAATGGAACGTCACAATGTTCGTTAAACTTACGGCGTAATGATCTCTAATAAATTTTACAAACAGACCTCTTCTGGAACACAAAAACTGTGTTTAAATCTGCAGCACTCTCCCACAGCAGTATACCGTATAACATAATGCTGTGGAAGTAGCTGAAGTAACCTAGTCTAGCTGTGTCTACGTCCGTAAAAAGACGGATCTTTTTGATTGCGTATGGCGCAGAACTAAGTCTCTTACTTAGCGACAACTTATCAACCGATTGAAGCAACTAGGGTTATTTCTAACAAAACGCTTGAATATAATTTGTTAATGTGATTGTGGTATACAATAAAGCGTTTTCTATTCTTACTTAGAAAACTTTCGTGATTTATTTAAAACATCATTATTTTGTTAAAATACCTTCAGGGGTTCAGTATTACCATAATGATGATGCAAACCTTAATATACTTTTTAACTCTTTCTTGATGAGGAGGTAAGAATGAGTAAATGCATCTTACAATTACCGATTTATATTTCCACATGTGTACTTGTATTTACTGAATGAGCGGCGAGAGGTGACTGGCGAGGCCACACTACACCAGCTAATATCTACTTAGTACGATTTACGCGAGTCAGCTATGTAGTATGTAGTGTGTCCCTACAATACCGATAAAACGGTACGTGATAAATCCCGTGTTTATAATAACGTTTTCTATTCTATTTTATTACATTCTATGTTTCTACAGATCCTCGTTATTTCTACGCGGTAGAGTTATTATCAGAGATTAAAAAGCGCTCTTATTAGTCTTTGACGGAAGCAAATAAATGTCAGCTTAAGGAGCCGGCGAACCCCGAGCGCAACTTCAATTCGGCCGCGTCAAAAACTTTGGCCTGAATATCACTATCCCTGTTTAGTGACGAAGTTTAGCCACGCAGAGCGACAGTGAAAGCAATAGAACGATTCTAAATTTGATTAGATTTTGACCGTGTTACGTAATACCAAAAATGATGACTGAAAAATTATTGTATTTTTCTTATTGTGTTGTTATTCTGTAACTAGACGGTATAATCTATGTTCCCATGACTAGGATACGTAAGATGTTATTGTTTTTAATACGAAACAATTAGGTTGAAAACAGGTCTTTTATGACGTAAAAACATGCAGAATGCGAAACGCTTCTATTTCATTTTAGGTAAGTATTTTGATCTAATATATGGTTGGGAACCTAGATAAATACTATTCAAATTAATATAATACCTTATTAAGGTAGAAATATGCTCCAATTAGAAATGATCTTGGTAGTACGTGTTGTATGGGCGATTCCCTTCCGGTCTCCCCTTAAAATGTGTCAGCAATGATGCGAAGAATTTTCGGATTTAGGCGCGTCAACTGAGTAACACTCTGCAAGGAATAAATCTAGTAAACTCAATTGGTATTGGGCAGCCCACAACCTAATGCACCCCGTTAAGTAGGCCCAAATAGAAACACCATGGAGGCCTAAATAGATGAGTACGACAGGCGACGCCGACGAAGTGTTGGCGATAAAGTGTTGGCGGGACAATCTCGACGCTTTTTTTTATAAATTATAGGCTAGCGTTTGACCACGATCTCGCCTGATGGTAAGCGATGATGACTACTCGTACGATGGTACACGCTTGCCTAATCACTCGCCACTTTAATACCCCTAGGTTGTAGTTATCAGGAAACACAGAATCAGACAAAGCGTTCCACTCATTGGCGGTGTGCATAATACAGGTAGAAGAGTATCGCTTTCTGCGTATGGGAGGTACTTTCAAATAAAGATGATGGGAGATATCGAAGGATAGAGAAGGATCGAAAAATCTGCATAGGTTAGAAAAAAAATACCTGTCTGTATTATTAATAATTCTAATACTTATAGTGTCTCGGTAAAATAATCCTTGCATTTCCTCGTACTTTCCCTTTACAACTTCGAGGTTAAAAATTATCAACTCAAAGTAGCTAAGTTTTAATTTTAGTTGATAACCTCAATTAGAAAGTTCTCTGCTAAGCCGAGCTGCTGAAATTAATCCGCTGTTTGAGGCAACTTCAGCCATTGAGTTCACGTCTTATCGAACTACAGTTAATAACACCTGGGTTGTTCCGTTGCTTTGTTTTACTGGACCGATGGATATGGTGTTAAAATTACAATAATTATAAATATTGAAAGAATAACAGTTGCTGTGTCAACAACAAAGATTCCTCTAGTTTATTTTAGTTAGAAAACTTTCGTGATTGATTTCTATCATTATTATAAATACGTGATTTATCACGTACCGTCTTATCGGTGTTTTCAAGAATTGAACTTGAAAGAATTGCAGGTTCACGAATTGAACCGAAACATTGTCGGTCAAAACACCGATAAGACGGTACGTGATAAATCCCGTATTTATAATAATGATTCCAGTTTAGTTCAGTCAACCTGACTAACACCCTAACTACTGATACTGTTATCAATGCCCTTTATTAGCAATACCTCGGTTACAAATGTAAAAGAAACCGGCCAAGTGCGAGTAGGACTCGCGTACGAAAGGTTCCAGGTACCATTATCTATAATAACGGCAAAAATATCATGTCTGTTGTGTGGGAGCCCTAATTGCACAGTTTTATTGATTTACTTTATTAGAGGTTGGCGCCGATTAAGCTAGTCCTCTAAATTGTATGAGCGCCCATACAACTCAGAGGACTATTTCAATTGGTGTAAACTATGTATGTATGGGGACACCCTTTAATTTTCAGTTTTATTTTTTTGGAATGTTTCCTTTATTTGTAATCCTTTTTTTGTATTTCCTTGCTTTTTGCCAAATTTCGTGATTCTAGGTCAACGGGAACTGCCATATAGGTTTTCGATCGACAACCTATAGGGTGTTTTCGGTTGACCTAGAATTGTCAATTTCAGTTAAAAGTAAGGTCTAACAGCACATGTAAAGGGAAAATTTCGAAAAATAAAAAAGTTTCATATTAAGTTAATTTTGGTACTTTCGTCTAAATTTGCCCATATCGTTTTATCTTGTTGACCTCGATTTTTATACAACTAATAGGGACTATAGACCTTATTATCTGGTATAAATTTAGAATAGAATAGAATAGAATAATCATTTATTTGGTACACACAAAATGACACATGAAATAATTTAAAGGAACAGTAGATACAATAGAATCCAATAAAACAACTTCGACTCATGTGTCTGCGTACCAAAACGGCGTTCAGCTCAGCATAATGTTGGATGTTAAGCACCCAACGCTGATTTTCAGCTGAAACCAGAAGCAATAGGTAGAAAAATTCAAATTTCCACTTGCTAAGAACTTCAACCCGCTCCTGAGAAAATCTGTGGTGACACACGGACAGACGGACAAGAGAGTGATGTCATAAGGGTTCCTATTTAGGGTTCCGTAGCCAAATAGCAAAAAACGGAATCCTTATGGATTCGTCATGTCTGTCTGCCCATCCGTCCGTATGTCACAGCCACTTTTTTCCGAAACTATAAGAACTATTATATTGAAACTTGGTAATTAGATGTATTCTGTGAACCGCATTAAGATTTTCTCACAAAAATAGAAAAAAACAATAAATTTTTGGGGTTCTTCCCATACTTAGAACTGAAACTCAAAATTTATTTTTTTCATCAATCCCATACGTGTGGGGTATCCATGGATAGGTCTTCAAAAATGATATTGAGGATTCTAATATCATTTTTTTCTAAACCAAATAGTTTGCGCGAGAGACACTTCCAAAGTGGTAAAATGTGCCCCCCCCCCCCCTGTAACTTCTAAAATAAGAGAATGATAAAACTATATTATGTTACTTGCTGCTACGGAACCCTTCATGGGCGAGTCCGACTCGCACTTGGCCGCTTTTTTATTTATTTTTTGAGGTACGGAACCCTAAAAAACTGATCTACTGCCAACCAGGTATACTGAATGGCTTTAGGTCCTTAGTATTAGTTGACTAATGACACCAAAAATTTTCAGTAGTTCGGTCAACCGGACTATGTCACAAGAGGGAAAATTGTATAACCTGGCTGACCTGTTGAAAAAGGACAGACAACTTCAAGATTTTAAAAATAAGCCTGTTAAATGAACCAGAACGAATGCTATGGACGTTTATGAAAATGATGACGTCGTATCGCGGAATGGATCTCGGAACCTCTCGGATAGAATTTAATGAGGCGACCAAAGTACCAGTATTTTATGATTTAGACAGCTTTGACATTGTTGCTGAAGATATGCTTTGACATTGTCATTTGAAACTACTTCTTCATTGTATAGAAAATTTGCGATAGTAAAAGACTTTCAAAACTGTAGTATAAAACCAAAAAATGAAAAAATTATTCAAGTGTCACTACATAATCCAAGACGCATAAAAATAACCTATCTAAGAAAGGCACATTTTTAACCAGAATGAATTCAGTTCCCTCTCGCTTATCCCGCTCGTATTATGCGAACTGCGAGAGAGTGGTACGCCTTGCCTGAGTCTATGTTTCTTGATAACTAAAACTGAGCAGTTTTCAAGTAGCGATTGAATTTGTTTCTTCCAGGCAAACGTGTTTCATCGTAGATTGCAATTTCAATGTTTTTATTTGTGAATCACAGGTTATTAAAGCTACAAAAAAAAACTATCTAACAGATACAAAGTGCGCTGCGCGTACACATTTGAACAAAAGTTAAGTATAATAAGATGCTAAGGTTTAAATTGCTAATAGTAATAATATATTAAAACGAATAATATATTAAAGTAATGTTTAAAATAGTTAAAAATGTCAAATATTAATCTTTAGCGTCAAAAAAATCCTGTATTGTATAAAATGTCTTCTCTACCAGATATGTAAATAGCTTTGCTTTGAATATCATAAAGTCATCGCTTACCATCAGCTGAGAACGTGGTCAAACGCGAGACTACACATTAAATAATTAATTTATTGAAAATACCTTATTGCACTTATAGAAAAAAAGAAAGAAAATATTATTTATTATGCCAACCACTAATAACAATAATTAACAACACAAAAACAAAATACAGTACAACAAAAGATAACATTAATATAAGTTATTAGTAGCCGCCACAAAAAGGTTCCAACTCAGCATTTTGAAATGTCACAGCAAGGTAACATAGCGCTGGTCTTCCGTTGGAACCTTAGTGAGTACACGGAAGTCTGCTAACGCATACAAATATATAAAAATAAACAAGTACTTATATTAAAACCCAACTAGCATAATAGATTAGATTAGAAAATTCTTTATTGCACTAATAAAATGATACATAGGCGAACTTAATGCTTATTATCATTTTCTTCCAGCTAACCTTACATCATACATAAAAACAGAAATATACAAGTAACATAATTAAAATTAATTAGTGCGCTTAATACCAAAACTTACTATAAAACCCTAAAAATATTCTTAAAAAGTAGTTATAGGATGGACAGTTACATCAATCAGTCAATCAAATGCATCACGTAAACGGGTGCCGGCACCATAGTTCTCAGTGCGACTGCGCCGCGCGAATTACTTATAGTACTTCGAAGAAAACCGCCGACGCTGCAGTTGCATCGAGCGGCACGTTTGTCGACGCAGCATTGACGTCAATCGACCGAGGACTGCAAAATCGACATAGCGTTGCACACTTCTAATTCCTACTTCGAATTGGTTGTACCTAGGTAAGGTTAGTTTTAAGTTTTCATGTATTTTTATATTTTTTATAATTAAATATCCTTGAATAATTTCGGTTTTTTTCGGACCTCCGAGTGTCGCAAACGTATTTGGCGCAGCCGGTAGGATATATTCACGGGAATTTCGCGAAATCGGGACCTCAAAATCGGGAATCCGCGTCGCGTGCACCCGGGTTGCTATCAAGCTCCGTAACGAATATCCGAACAACGAACCTACGGGCCTGCGGCATACAAGGAGGAGAATCCAGACATCGATTCACGAGGAGAAACCGGAAAATAATGTATATGTAAGTACACTTGAATACTTCTCTTGTGTTGCTTCCTGGACCTTAATATTTCTTAACCTTCAAGATTTACCATCCCAGAGCCTCTAGATCGCGGGCGCCTGAATCTAATCAGAGCCGCCGTCGAGTAGTTGATAGTCTTAGGAATACAAGTAACTTAGACCTAGATTTAGAGTTAGACCAACTATTCAATTTAGACATGGCAGTAGACCCAGATTTCGAAAAAGATTTTAACCTAACAACTGACGCGTCCAACGTAGCAATTGGAGCTATTCTTTCACAAGGTCCAGTTGGATCAGATAAACCATTTTGCTACGCATCTCGAACTTTAAACGAAAGCGAAATGAACTACAGCACTATTGAGAAATAACTTCTTGCCATAGTCTGGGCTGCGAAGTATTTTAGACCTTACTTTTTTGGACGCAAATTTCAAATCCTTACTGACCATAAGCCCTTACAATGGATGGTAAACTTAAAAGAACCAAATTCACGCCTCACTAGATGGCTACTTAAAATGAGTGAGTACCAGTTCTCTGTTAGGTATAAAAAAAGGAAAGTCTAATACAAATGCCGACGCCCTTTCCCGCGTCGAAATACATGTTGGCGAAACATTGTCTTTAATAGAGGAGATTGATGAACTAAACTCCCTTCTAGGCAACCCATCCGAATTATACCAACCCAAATTAATTCATCCACTGAAACAGTTCATACCAGTAACGAGAATCCTATTTTAGAAATACCTATTACAGATGAACCACTTAATAAATTTCATAGACAAATTCACTTCACAGTTGTAAACGACTTTAAAAAATGGCGGACCAGGACTATTACCTTACAAGCTTGGATTTATGCGACTAACTACCCACCATCATACATTCATACAGTACGTACAGTTGAACGACATCGAGGACAATGTTAACAAATTATACACTCAATTACTTAGTTATAAAGAGCGAATGACTAATGCCACTTACTCACTATATGAAATTTAAATTCATTATCTTATTGGAAAAATGGATAAAGTTCTCATTCAGTTAAAATCTCTAGAGCCCAACAGAGCCAAGAGAGGTCTCGTAGATGGCTTAGGTTCAGTTATTAAAAGTATAAGTGGAAACTTAGATCACACTGATGCGATAAAATATGATGAGGCAATTCAAACTCTGAAGAATAATCAGGATAAAATTTCCTCTGAATTCAATTATCATATTAGTTTAGAGTAAGGAATGGATGTCAAAACATAATAACGTATTGGTACAGTTAGTAGAAAACCAAAGTAAAATTAATATAACCATTGAATTATTAATTAAAGGTAACGCATATAGAGAACATGATTTAATTAAATACGCTAAGTTTTCTCAACTATTAGAAATAGTAGGCGAAAATATAGCAGACATTATGAATGAACTAATTAGGATAGAAAATAGTTTAGCTTTTATTCGTGTCGAAAGTACGCACCATTCTATGATAGATATAAGCACTTTAGGAGCCATGATTGATAAAATTAAAATCATCTACGGCAAAGAGTACATTTTAGACTTAGAATTAAGAGAATACTATGATATTATTAAACCGGGATACTACTATTCTAAAAATCAGATAGTATTCGTTTTTAAGTTCCCGATAGTTTCTAAAGATACGTATGATTTATTTAGGTTAGCTGTAGTACCTAATAGGCATGCACAGGCTCTCGTCCCATCCTTCCCCTTCATAGCAACTACCGAGATGTCATTCGTGTACATAGAGGCAGAATGCCCGAAGATAAAAGGTCGGTATCTCTGTGAGAAGGAGACAACGAACCAAGTTCGGTCCAAACCAGACCGCATCAAAGAGCTGATCACCAATCAAGTCCTTCAAGAGTCCTGCAAGTTCACCAATGTCACCCTGTCGAGAGAAGCTATGGAAAAATTAGACTATAAACACTATATACTGTCCTTCCCCCACCAAACGAAAGTACAACTCTTCTGTAATCGAAACGATTACTTCAAGGAACACTTCAAGGAAGTTTCCTCACTACTATTCCTGTCGGATGTCATCTTAAGTCCGAAGCATTCACCATTGTTAACGATAACGATGCTATCCAAGGCACCCCTCTTAAATTAACGAAAATACCCTACGACGTCGAGAAACAGTACGCAGACTCTCCAACCCATATTCACCTCAACTCAATCAATCTTCAGGGACTACACAGCATCCAAGACAAAATCACGATACAAACACCCCTACAATTGGAAGATTTCAAAGCAGATCCACTGTACCACACCACAATCCCATTCTATGCATTTATAACAGGTACAGGTGTACTCGCCCTCATTTTCATCGTCCGGCGATATCTGAGCAACCGCAAACCAGCCGAGAAAAGGAACATGGAACCACCAACTATTCCCCTCTCTATAGACCCCGGGAACGTTCCAGCGACATATTCACTAAACGTTTTAAAATAGTCGCTGTTCTGAGGATGGAGGAATTACGTATAGTACCTAGAGGAAGACCGCCGACGCTGCAGTTGCATCGAGCGGCACGTTTGTCGACGCAGCATTGACGTCACTCGACCGAGGACTGCAAAATCGACATAGCGTTGCACACTTCTAATTCCTACTTCGAATTGGCTGTACCTAGGTTAGGTTAGCATTAAGTTTTCATGTATTTTTATATTTTTTATAATTAAATATCTTTGAATAATTTCGGTTTTTTTTCGGACCTCCGAGTGTCCCAAACGTATTTCGCGCTTTATAAATAGAACAATAAACAGTGCAAACAGAAAGAACAAATAAATAACATACATAGGTACCTACATATCTGGTGGAAAATTGCACTTTCCCGAAAGGAAGTGTAGTACTAGAGTAGAAATAATTTATATGATAGACTAAACTATACCAATATCAAATAAAAATACATACTTAACAATAGAAGAAGTGATAAGGAAAAATTAAGTTGCTCATTTTTGGTCGGTTTGACTGACAAGGTGCCGATAGATTCTCAATCTGAATGCTTCCACTGAAGTAGCTCGAAATAGTTTGGCGGCATATTATTCCAGAGACGAGTAGCGGTTATGGTGTAACAGTCAGAGTTAGAAGCCGTGTTATGCTGTGAAGTAATCAATTGGAAAGGACGAGACGGTAATAAATCAGATTAATAAATAAAATACTTAGGCATTTGCAGCGTCTGGTGGAAAGTTGCAGTACCAGCTGTGACAGACGCTGCTACTGTAGTGCATTCAGATGTTGGAGTAGGCTTGTCCAAGTCAAACCATTCTCTCAGCTTAGTCAGCCTTAATGACTTTACTGAGGGTGTTATTGTTCCGAAAGCTTGATCAGCTTGAGCGCATAAGTTTTTGCATTGGTACATTTGAAACGCATGGTAAATAGCTTATATGTTTGATGTTTTCTTTTTGTATCCCGAAGTTCTTATCATTACACTACCCACATACGCGAATATTTTAAACACTAAATACATAAATACATCCTACATATATTCATAGATTCTGTTAATTATAAACAATATATATATTATAATCTAATTACTAAACAAAACATGCACATGAGCATAGTACCTACTATGTAATAGACTTGAATTTGAGAGAGCTTAAGTATTTCTTTTAAATACTTAAAAAAATACATTTTAATTATATGTTTTTTTTTAATTAATACTAAAATTTAACTAAACGGTCTTTGCTAGACATATTTCAAAATATTCATATGATGGGAGAAGCCACTGGCACCTGAAGCACAGTTTTTTTACTAGTTCGGGAGCCTATGGATTCAAATTGGTATGATGTCATACTTAATTATGTCAATAAATAATCGTCTACTTTACTTTACTTTAAACGGGCGTTAGGACATAAAGACAAAGACCACGCACTGGAAAACGCAGCGTAAGACGGCCCTCCACTAGACGAATGGACGACCTGATAGAGGCTGCTGCGAGTCGTTGGGTTTAGGCCTCACAACATCGGCTGTTATGGAAATGTATGGGGGAGGTCTAGGTTCAGCAGTGAACGTCTTATAACTGATATGAGTATTATGAATTCAAACAACTTTTCATCATCATCATCCTCTGCCAGACCTTTTTTTTGTAAATTAGAGGCTAGCGTATGACCACGATCTCGCCTGATGGTAAGCGATGATGCAGTCTACGATAGTACACGCTTGCCTAGAAGAAACCTATTCACTCGCGACTTGAAGACCCCTAGGTTGTAGTTATCAAGAAACACAGACTCGGGCAAGGCATTCCACTCCTTGGTGGTGCGCATAATAAAGGTGGAGGAGTACCGCTTTGTGCGTATGGGAGGTATGTCTACCATGTAGCGGTTGCTCACCGCGGAGCGTCTGGTTGTCCGGTGATAGAATGGGGATGGTGGCATCAGGTTGAAGAGCTCCGAAGCTCACTCTCCGAGATGTATCCGATAGAAAACCGAGATGGCAACAAATACTACCTAAGCACAAACAGGCAGTAACCTCATACATAGTTTTCATAAAAAAAGAATTGCCTGCCCCACATTGCACTCAGCATTATAATGCACATTTCCATCACTCTGTCACAGGGTCGCCATCTGTCACCAACGGAAATAGAGAATTCCAGTAAAATGGAAATTCCCAGTTTGTTACATCTAGTTTGCATATTGCGAGGGCCTTGAAAGAGACCGTAAAATACGAGTACGGTGTAGATGTGACACTGCGACAGGCAATAAAAATAAATAAAACATAATTGTGGGCTAAAAGTTCATAAAAGGATAGAGAGACACGCACAGGATAGAGGAGGCTGGCTGAAAACAAGGGAGGCCTATATCTAGCAGCGGGTGATTCCGGGCTGAAATGATAATAATGATGAAAAGTTCATATGAGCAAGCAACTATTCCTCTGGCGTACAGAAGTGTCAAGTTCAACAAAAAAATGGGGATTTTTTTTTTTAATGATGCGCTACAACCTATATATCCTATACAAAGCCACGCCCAACGCTATTTAAGTTCCAATGTACTACACTAAAATAGTTTAGCTTGCCAGAGACACGAAAGAAGAAGAAAACCTATATACGAGAATTAGAACGAAGTATAGTGCTTTCTAGAAGCATCTATTGCTGGACGTCACATAGGCGAACGCTACACATCACCAGAAAATATAAAATATAAGCATCGTAGGTCGTATGAGCTTGTGGCGTTGGAGTTTCAAGGCCACTTGAAGGCCTCCGACATGGCTCGAATACTTTTTAAATCCAGGGTATACGTGCCTTCCGAAGCCTGCGCTCAGCGTTCAGTTAGAAATGCCATTAGCAGTCACTCACACAAGTAGTTACCACGAGGAATGTCGTTTAACTCAGATAGACAGTTAAAAAAGTTGAAGCAAGCTTATAGATACATCAATGCGACGATGCGCCACACCGTGATGATACTTCGGCGCAGGGTAGACCGAAGAAACGTAAGACGTGGCACCCCTTTATTATACTTTCATACAAAGTGTATGGAAGCGTTGCACCTGCGTCCCGTCTTTTCTGTATGTTGCATAAAGACGTCTACGCCTCGTCCTCGGTTCTTCGTCGTAAATTTTCGTCGCGAAGTTCAATATGCGTTAGCCAGTAGTATTACCCACTCCTATGATGGTAAGGGATCAGATGGGACACTTCGATACCACTCGGTAATACCGATAAATGAATAATACAATCCTTGAAAGGTCCTATTTAAGGCGCGCACGAAGGAAGGGTCCGGTTGATGGAGAATTTGGATAAGACTATCCAATTTGCAAAGTTTACGATGGAGCTTCGTTTATTGTATTAGGTTATAACTAAGCCTTTCTGTATGTTAATTTTGTTCTTCATTTATTCTCGCTAGAGACCTAGTGTGAGAAACAGAGCTAAGTCAGGTACTGTACTCAAATAAAATAGCCTTACATGCCATATCAAATTGTCATCTGGACATTGTAATTGTTTTTAATTTAGGCTAACATTTTATGTAACTAAATACCTACTAGTACCAAACAATTTTAAGAACTAAATAAATTATTCTTAAAAAAATATTCTTCTTATTCTAATTGAGAAGTAGTTTTTTTAAAGCTTTTTTAATATCTCTTCAAACCAGAGCGATTAAACAACAGAACATGTAGAAGTAGGAAACACAACATTGGTCCTATAAATTGACAATGAAATCACACGGAACTGGATAAAAATTGCCTACTATTAGGCCCACACCATGTCGGTAAAACTCTAGGAGTGGTAGATAAGGAGTGCTACATGATAATATATATAATAAATTATGAATTAAGTAAATAATCTGGCTCTAGACCGTGATAAGTGGAAAGAAGAGGGGGAGGCCTTTGCCCAGCAGTGGGACAGTACGGGCTAGTAGAAAAAAACGTAAATAATGCTGGGCATTTTACACAGCGCCATCTAGCCCCATACTAAGCTTTTTTACTTAGAAAACTTTCGTGATTGATTTTAATCATTATTATAAATACGGGATTTATCACGTACCGTCTTATCGGTGTTTCGACCGATAAGACGGTACGACGGTACATACCAATGTTTCGGTTCAATTCGTGAACCTTCATCAGGGTGAGTGCGATCCGCTCCGAATAACGTCTCGCCTCGCACTGCGCGCCGCTGCCCTCTGCGCGCGAGTGGATAGGCGGGGTGGTGGGGATTGGCGTGTTCAGTCAACCTAGTATCTACTTGGCTGACTGAACACATACGTGCAATGAAGAATGTTGACTCATACAGTTCTGCAGTGGCGGAACATTCCCTAAATTCTGATTCGACGCACTGCATACGTTTCGACAAGACCCGGGTTTTAGCGAGAGAAAAGTTCTTCGTTCCTCGCAAGATCCGAGAGGCGATAGAAATAAGTCGTGTACCGAACTTTAACAGGGATAGAGGATGGGTTCTACCGCCAGCCTGGAGGCCATGTCTTCATGATGCAAGTGACAGAAGAGCGAGTGAACCTAGTAGAGACATAGTTAGTGTTGTGTGTTTGCCTGTACCAAGAACTACCGAAGAGAGCAGCAGTGATGATAATGATGATGACACAGCCGGTAAACACGCTGTGCTTTCGTTGACCCAATCCCCACCACCCCGCCCGTCCACTCGCGCGCAGAGGGTAGCGGCGCGCAGTGCGAGGCGAGACGTTATTCGGAGCGGATCGCACTCACCCTGATGAAGATTCACGAATTGAACCGAAACATTGTCGGTCGAAACACCGATAAGACGGTACGTGATAAATTCCGTACTTATAATAATGATAAGCTAAGCTTGTACTACGGGAATCAGATAACTAATAGAATACACAAATACGTTTTTGTTTCATTATTATAAATACGGGATTTATCACATACCGTCTCATCGGTGTTTCAACCGACGTTTTTGTTTAATATATAGAATATTTATGAGTCATCATCATCATCGGCGGGAAGACGTCCACTGCTGAACATAGGCCTCCCCTTTAGATCGCCACAACGAGCGGTTGGTAGCCGTTTGCGCCCAACGGCTCCCCGCGATTCTTACTAGATCGTCGGTCCACCTTGTGGGGGGCCGGTCTACGCTGCGTCTTCCAGTCCGTGGTCTCCACTCGAGAACCTTTCTTCCCCAACGGTTATCGGTTCTACGAGCGATGTGGTCCGCCCATTGCTACTTCAACTTGCTAATTTTGAGAGCTACATATGTCGGAAACTTTAGTTCTTCTGCGGATTTCTTCATTGCGGATTTTGTCACGCAATGAAACCCCTCTATTTATGAGTATACCTAGTCAGGTCATTAATTCTGTCACATGTTTAATATAAAATAATTGAAACAAGTTTATTCATTATGTAACCATTTATATACCAAAATGAACTTAACAAAACATAGATTCTTATGACACTAAAGTTTATTCAAAATGACCTCCGTGATTTTGAATACAGGCCTTCAATCTGCGCGGCCAGTCGTCTATCGCAGCACGAACGAGGTCCATGTCAATATCGGCGGCTGCCTTAATCAAGGATGTCTTGAGTGACTCCAAATTGGGATGAGGCTTTGAGCACGCCTTTTCCTCCAAGTGTTGCCATATCTTGTAATCTAACGGATTCAAATCTGGACTGGAGGAGGGCCAGTCTTCGTGCCGGATGAAGTCGATTTCACGCGCCGCCAGCCAGTCTTGTGTGCTCTTCGCTCTATGAGCTGGCGCCGAATCTTGTTGTAATATCCAGTGCCTGTTGTTCAACATGGTATGAGAAACAGGTTCCACAAGGTTCGTCAGGACTGTATTTTGATACACAACTGCATTCGTTTTTACACCTTTCTCACAAAAATGTACCTCTGTTAAGCCCCAATAAGAAACTCCCAACCATACCATGAGCGAGGATGGAAAATGACCTCGTTGGACACGCGGAATACGGTTGCTCGCTTCTTCACTACTGTGTGCGTACACCTTATCATTTTGTTTATTGTAGCTCTCTTCTACGGTAAAATTTTTTACATCCGAAAAAAGAATTTCCCGATATTTTTTTCCCGCGTACCGCTTCAACAAAGCGCGGCATCTCTTCAGTCTCAGGTCCATTAGACGAGCATTCAAACGATGTCCTGTTTTTCTTCGACATGCCCGAAGCCCTAAGTCTTCATTTAACACCCTTTTCACCGTGGTTCTGCTTAACCCCATCTGAAGGGCCAACGTTTGGGATTTCTTTGAATTCGCACCTTCACTGCTGGAGTCCTAACAGACCGAGGGCGACCACTTCTTGACCTGTCATCTACACTAGAGCCTTCATTGTATCGTTTGATGGTGCGATAAACGAATCTGTTGGTTATATTCAAACTTTTCAGTATGTCAAAAATTTGAATTGGCGCGTAACCGCAACGATGCAACGCAATAACTGCAACACGGTCTTCTTTAAGCGTCCACTCCATATTTAAATATGAGTAAAATTCTAAAAAGTATACATTTTTATTTTCATGAACAATTCGAAATTCGAATTCTATAAACTTTTTTGTGGCCAGCATTCTAAAAGTAAAGTTTTTACTGTGTGACAATACTTATGACCTAACTAGGTATATTAACAAACAACAACTGGACAGATATTATACGTAACGGTAAAACGTTTCACTGCTTTGCTTTGGCTCGGCTGTGCTGATTTTTTGGTCTCGTCATAGGTAAAGTTTTCAAGTCTACCCACTTAAACAAAGTTACCACTGCGCTGTTTTTCGTTCGTAAAATATGTTTTTGTTATTGTATTGTGTTAATTAGGTAATATTAAGTATGTATACATGTTTATTTTTAGTGATTATGTAGCACGCTCGCGCATGGGATTATTATATTTATCAAAAATTTTTTGTTTTAATAAGTTCTCATTTAAGTGAATTGTAAATTCTTATGAGAATAAATGTCTTAAACGTGATAAATAAAACATACAAACAAAGGATCTTCTTCTAACCGTACTTGCGGAAATATCGGAAACACCTCTCAAAAGTTACTTTCAAATGAAAGCAAAGTCGCCAATTATACCTAAGGACTACTCACAGTCGCACTCGACTTGCGCTTTTGATCGTATATAATCACCACTGTCCCGCTTCCTCGTTCTATTCCCGAACATGCCAACAGCACTCCGCCCTTTGCCTTCAAATCTACTAACAAACAGCAGACAACAATATTGGAACACGTTAAACTTTGTACAACGAAACTCATTCGTATCACGTAAGCTTTACGGTCCAATATTGTCAGTAGATATACCACAGATGCATAAAGTGTCAGCTTTCGGAGTGAGCATTCCGGTTGCAGAGGTATTATTTCTTCTATGTCTGTCCTACATTGGCACTACGCTCTCGAGCTAAATTTATAGTAGAAAGTAAATTAATTGTCGATGATCGGAACGCAAGACAATTTATACCAAACTATACTTACTCTTCAGTTTTATACTTGTCTTAGTTTTATGAACATATTGATTAGGCTATAAAACCGTGAACGAACGGTATCGGAAGCGACACTATTTTTAGGGTTCTGGGCTAAAATAGTAAAAACGGAACCCTTACGGTGCGATTTTGTCTATGCGTCCATCCGTTTGTCATAGCTAGATATCTCTGCAACTACAGAAGCTATCGATTTGAAATTTACTTATAATTTATATTATTTATGTCACCATCATCATTAACCTATAACATCCCACTGCTGGACGTAGGTCTCTCCCAGGGTGCGCCATTGAGCGCGATCCTCAGCTCTTCTCATCCAATCCTTACCAGCCACAGCGCGCATTTCGTCACTCTGTCTAGATGGAGGGCGTCCTACACACTTCGCTTGCCTAGACGTGGTCTCCATCCCAGAACACGTTTACCCCAACGGTTATCGGTTATATGACCGGCCCACTGCCACTACAGCTTGCTGACCCTCTGAGCTATGTCGATCACCTTGGTTCTCTGTCGGATAACCTTGTTTCGGATTCTATCCTTCAGAGAAATTCCGACCTTTCTATAGCTCGCTGAGCGACTTTCAATTTGTGGACCAGTCCCGCCGTAAGTGTCCACATTTCGGCGGCATAGGTCATCACCAGTGATCGGACTAGGTAGAGCTATTTTGTGTACTTGCCATATGTAAAAATAATATGGATATTCCCAAAATCCCGGGATTTGCTTTTTAAGTAGAAAAATAACAAAAAGTTATTAAACAAGCCAGGGTCAAAAGAAATTCACCTCACAACAAAACACAACAGGAAGCAAACACGCGCACTCTAAGAACCGAAGTAATCGAGTGAGACATTTGAAAGTTACTGTCGGTAAACCATTGAATAGTAGTGGTGCAGAAAGAGACAAAACAGGTGCGTCGCTCCGACAGAAACACCCCGCTATTGTTTTCGTTATCTGCGTATGCGGCTATATCACGAGTTTCAACAAAGCGGCAACGTGTTGCTGATGTAAAATTTACAACGTCGCTCGGGCGCTTATTGGCTTACATAAACCAATTTTATACTTATTGATAAAAATAATTATCCCGGATAAATCCGGAAAATTCCGGAGGATTAGTCGGAATCTAATGGAATATCCATATTAACATCCATGTTTGCGGTCAATGAACCTGAATAGCTCTACCTACTCCGACCAGTGGGCATCACAGTTAGGACGCACTGATTGGTGGTTATTTGAAATATGTAATGATATAAAAAAAGTTTTATCATTATTGTATTGACACCTCCATTGCAAGTAAAATAATTGAAATATATTATTTTCATTTTGATTCCAAAGGAGCGAAAATTGTCGAGGTCAAAATAGAGTTACTAGGTGAAATTGAGTGTCATATAAAAGAGCTTAATTTACGCATTCTAAATAAAAATTTTAAAAGCAGTGATTGTAGTTAGGCTAAGTTTTTATGTAGACAACTTATAAATAAGTAAATAAATAAAAACCAACATCAAAAACTTCGGAAACAAAATTCTTAAATGAAAAGTGGCTCATGAAACTTTCCAAACTAGAACACATACTAGGATGCAAAACGTGTTTTTCATCCCCTCTTCTCCTCTAAGGAAAGTAACATAAAAATTATTTCACTTCAATTAAACTTAAATGGAACCACCCTCAAGTCCTATCAATTGAAATATCATCTATAATCAAAATTCGTTCACCCAATAAAAAGTTCAGCGTTCACCTTTTTGAAAAGTCGGTTTAAAAAAACAACAATTGGTATTAGTTATTTGTTTGCTGCGGCAGCAGCATTCGACCAATTTGAATATAGATTTCGGTTTACGCCTCACGTCACAACAAAGGCTAATATAATTAGATCTTGGCAAGGAGCAGCGATTCGATTCAATTTATTATCGAACCGGCAGCCGAATATGTCGGGTATGTTTCGCATTAATGTCGGCGCATTGGGCGTCAGTGGGTGGAAACGATAAGGCGTAGTGTAGGTAGTTCGCTTCAAAATGTTCGACACAAGTGCCAATTATTCGCAGCAGGTTATTGTTTGCTGAAGTTATTTTGATATGAAAATCGTAATTTTCACGGCACTTGTTGCGAAATGCAGTTGTGATATTTTTCGTTGTCACGAACGTCGCTTATTACCATCACTATCACGCAGCTGAATATTCCGTATTTCAAAAATAAATAAAACAGCTTACAACGGCTGTATTTTATAAACATGATTCGACTTTTGATATTGGGGCTTTAGATTTATTCTTTTAACGTTTTGAGTACGTGAAAATGAGCGTAGACTGTTTTCGAGTAGAATAATTTCTTGGTGCATGGTTCGAACCCACAATCTCCGAATTCCATTAGACCAAACCGACTCTCGCTTTAGGTAATTATGACTATAATTAATGTTAGATTGCATTATATTTAATAATACAGTTCGCTATATTGGCCAATCAAATTTACAATTTATGGCCTGCGCACACGAGGGATTTTTGTCCGCGGACTTTTTTATCCGCTAAAAAAGATCGCTTACAACTGTATCGAGTAACGCAAACGAGGGATCAAAAGTACCGCATACAAAAAGTCACCCGAATAACTGAGGACATGCAGGAAGCGGACCGGGCAAAAGTACGGGGGAGTCCCCGAAAAAAATAGAAACTCGTGTGACTAGGCGAAGCAACTCACACATGGCGGCAGTGTTGCCATATATACAGATTTATCTGTACCTATACAGAATTAAGACTTCGGATACAGATGAAAGATTTGGCACTTGTTTTATACAGATTTTGGGAAAATAACACATTATACATTCAATTATAAAATTACGCAGTATTTTATTACCAATCTTGAAATGAGAATAAATATTCTACCATAAACATAACAAAGCCTAAACTGGCAGTACTACCATAAACTTGGGGGTTTCCCCGAAAGACTTTGATTGAAGTTTGAAATGAAACAGCATGGTATTGTCGCTCCGTTTTTGTTATCCGTTTCATTCATGTGTTCGGAGTCGTTAGTCATTACTTTCAGTTAAAAGATACGTGTGCTAGTGATAATTTACACTTAAAATTTTACAACATGGTGCTGGCATCCAACGAAGACGATGTGGAGAAATTTTGGAAAGAAATCTTTTGTGCACAAGATGTAGACGAAAACATAAGTACTGTAGGTATGCTACGCTTAAAAAAATCGTTTCCGCGATATTATGTCTACCACATTCTAGTGCTGCAGTGGAAAAAATATTTTCATCAATTAATTTGATTAAAACCAAAACACGCAATCATTTACATACAGATACCATTGAAGGTTTACTCATAACTAAACAGCTGCTCAACGATGATCCATGCTTCAAATTAAATGTAAATAGTAAAATGATTGGCAAACTGAACAAAGATATGTATAAGTAGATATGTATGTTAATAATAATACAGAATGTAACATAACTTCATTTTGTTTCAAAGTAAAGTAACTTCTATCCTTCCCACTATCATACAAAATATTATACAGTTATAAGCTAAAGACCCATACAGATTTTATACAGATTTAAAACATCATATTACCAGATTTAACACCTAGGCATGTGGCAACACTGCTTGGCGGGCGGACTTTAGTCCGCGTTGTGCGCTCGAGAGTGATGTACGTATGCACGACGTACGTGTGCGTTGAGTTCGCGTTAAATCCGCGGCGGACTTTTTATTCGCGGAGCGTACTTTTTTCTCCGCCGCGGAGAAAAGTCCGTCGTCTGTGCAGGCCTTTACTGTGGCTCAATTGTGGGCTTTGACAGGTTAAATCAATAGAGCAGGATATTTTAATTTTTTTACGAGTCAACCAGTGATAACTCTAATTATTTATTTATTGTTCATCATCCGATACAAAAAACTGGATATACTCGTACAATACTCGTAGTTCAATGATTTCCTGAACCCATACTAGGTTTGTCCAGTGACCAGTTTTTCTCGATAATGTGGGTTCTGATCAAGAGAATAATAACGTCCTACTATTCTTTTTCGATTCGTCATCATCATCAACCTATAGCAGTCCACTGTTGGACGGTGTCGGTGCACCACTGAGCCGATCTGTAGCTCTTCTAATCCAGTCTCTACTACATAGGCGTCGCGTGCGTCGCACCGCGCGCGGATCGCCTTCTAACCTGAATCTTGCCATCGCGCAAACTTGCAATGATGCACATCGCGCGCGTTCGCGTTCTATTAGGATACAGCGTGCAGATCGTCGATACATCTAGCGAACTACATTTCTTAAATAGATAGATCGAAAAGTTGATTGCTATATTTAGAGCTTTATCAAACAATATTAAAATAAATAACTAGACACGCGGACATAAAAGTGATTAGAAATCAGTATGCAAAGAGTTCCTCATAATTAGCCATTTAAAGGTTGTCTAGAAGAGATATCTTCTAAATAAACTTTAATTACCAAATATGAAGAACTCGTTAAATAAATAAATAAATATTGCTGGACATTTTACACAGCGCTATCTAGCCCCAAACTAAGCAGAGCTTGCACTATGGGAACCAGATAACTGATAGAATACGTACATATATACATACATTTGTGAAGTAAAATTTCTTTACGCACGCTTGACTTGGGGAGTAAGCTTGTGAATGCGTTACGAAAAGTGCCAACGGAAGTTGAGAGTGAGATATAAGTTAGTAAAGATAGAAAGAGAGAGAGTTACATTTCGTATATTTTTAAATGTTAATGTGCGAGTGCGAGTTGCGTCTGTCCAGAATTAACATAGACTGATCGATCTACAGAAAAGTGGACAATTTAGTAATTGAACAATTTTATAAATTAATATTTCGAAAAAGAAATTTTACTTCAGTCGTGTGGTATAAAGTTCACTCGTTTTTATTTTTTTGTAAATACTTTTTTATAATATATAGAGAAACAACCAGACCCAGTACAAATATCTGTAGATCGTGCAAACATTTGTTCCGCGGTGGGAATCGAACCCGCTACCTCCCGCATCTCAGCAGGCTATTAGCCCACTGCACCACGGAGGTCGTCGTTGTATACTGGTTTCTAATCATGAGGTCTTGATAGATGGCCAGACCGAATTTGGTACAAATGAGACAACATTAATGCAAGTAGAACAGCGAATTATTCCTGACTACTAAGAACCCTAGCTCCGGTTTACGATCGAGGCAATTTAACATAGGTGTTTTGATTTATGCACTATACGATTAGTACTGTAGATTGTACAGTCTATCTGTATAGGTTTGTATCACAGTATATCATAGCTTAAACCAGTAACGTTACTGCGATCACTGTCGACTTCTATACTTTTTAGGGTACCGTACCGATATGATGATGATAGAACTTTTTAAACTTTCGCGAACTACTCATGTTTTTAAGACAAAACGGGTCTTTTCGCGCACAGATTTATATCAAAATCATAATTTTGACTAACCTCGACGTTTCGGCCAAGTTACATCGGCCGTGGTCACGAGAGACTGAAGCGGGCGGGTGTCATTGCCGGGAAGCGCGAATGTTGTCACCAACTACCCGCACTTGGTTTTCTGAATCGCACGTATCACTGTTTCGACATACAATACTCACAGTATCTGAAGTTACGCGTGTATTTAAATCGCGACGTGTACACCTAACTATAACTGGATTCCACGATGCAGATAATCTAAAGCCATCCTCACGATTAAAATTGCAATATTTCTTTATCTCGACGGCTTCTCTAACGATTCTTGGGTAATATTGGCGTTCGGTGGAGAGAATTTTGGGGTCGTGAAGTTCTATCCAGTGGTTTGGTTCAGATTCACCCGCCCGCTTCAGTCTCTCGTGACCACGGCCACTTGGCCAAAACGTCGAGGTTATTCAAAATTATGATTTTGATATAAATTTGTGCGTCAAAATACCCGTTTTGTCTTAAAAACATGATGATGATGATGATGTACGTTAATACTACTCTCTATTACGCCAATTGATTTGGTCTGTAGCAAGTTCCACCTATTAATGGTTATCACCTTATCCCTCCTTCCCCCTTCCACCACCGGACAAGCAGACGTACCGAGAAGTATCACCCATATCTGGTCGTCATACTACCTTGCCGTACGAAACGGTTTGTTCCAACTTTTCTTTTTAGCATAAGTAATAAGTGGAACTCACTTCCGGCGTATGTTTTTCCAGACCAGTATAATCTTGGAGTCTTCAAGTCCAGAGTGAATAGGTTCCGTCTAGGTGAGATAGTGGTCAAGCGCTTGGATATCATCAATAAAAAAAATCAGTACAACTAAATACAAGGCAGACGGTATCAACAAATAAACAGGCTTGTTTCCTTTTCATTACAATTACTGGCACTAAGTGTTATCGATAGGTACTCGGCGCATCACTAACGGCTCCCGTAAGGGCTGCTAGAGCGAGCGAGATAGCAATATCATCGTCGCTTGTACCACGTTTTATGACTCCGTCTGCCAGGAGCGTTGGCGTCTATAGCTACTTTTTATTGTAACCCGCGTAATTCCCCGCATGGTACTAACAACAACTGCTATAAATCCAACCTTCTGTGGCAAAGCGGACGCGATCGAGGGTATTAATATGCGACCGTGCCGAATGGCCGCCCTTCCGTGCACCCCAAGTTTGCCAGTTAATAAATTGTGACAGGTTATATAAAATGCGGTGACAGCTGAAAGTTTGACAGTTAGATTAATATTTAACCTTCAAAACTAGTTCATATAAAACCTACTTCTAACACGGTTTTATACCTACTACCTCTGTAATCTCTGTTAATCTGTATCAGCTAATTCATCATCATCATCATCATCATATCAGCCGTAGGACGTCCACTGCTGGACAATGGCCTCCCTCATTGATCTCCAGGAACTGCGGTTGGAAGCGGCCTGCATCCAACGCCGACCTGCGGTTCTTACCAAGTCGTCTGCCCATCTTGTGGGTGGACGTCCTACACTGCGCTTGCCGGTCCGTGGCCTCCACTCGAGAACCTTTCGGCCTCATCGGCCATCTGTTCTGCGCGCTATATGGCCTGCCCATTGCCACTTCAACGTGCTAATCCATCGGGCTATGTCGGTGACTTGAGTTCTCCTACGTATCTCCTCATTTCTGATTCGATCCCGTAGAGAAACCCCGAGCATAGCCCTCTCCATAGCTCATTGAGGGACTCTAGAGCTTATTCATAAGGCCAATAGTGAAGGACCACGTCTCGGTTCCATATGTCATCACTGGTAACACACTGATTGAATACTTTCGTCTTAAGGCACTGAGGTATGTTGGACGAAAAGACGTTGCAAAGTTTCCCAAACGCTGCCCATCCGAGTTGGATTCGACGATTGACCTCTTTCTCGAAGTTGGACCTACCTAATTGGACTGTTTGTCCTAGGTATACATACGCATCGACAACTTCAAGAGCCGAGTTCTCAACCATAACTGGGGCAGGGACGACATGGACATTCGACATGATTTTCGTCTTCTCCATGTTCATTTTAAGTCCTACCCGTTGGAAGACTCGATTGAGGCCTTCGAGCATCGTGCTGAGCTCTTCCATCGACTTTGCCATGACCACAATATCGTCGGCAAACCGAAGGTGAGTGATGTATTCGCCGTTAATATTGATGCCCAGTCCTTTCCATTCCAGAAGCTTGAAGGCATCTTCCAAATGCGGTCGTAAACAGTTTCGGAGAAATGACATCTCCCTGTCTTACGTCTCTTTTTAAGGGAATCGCCTTCGAGCTCTGTTCATGTACTCGGACTGACATAGTGGCGTTTTTATACAAACACTTCAACACTTCGATGTACCGATGGTCAATACGGCATCGTTGGAGAGACTCAAGCATTGCCCATGTTTCGATCGAATCGAAGGCTTTCTCATAGTCCACAAACGCGAGACATAGCGGCAAGTTATACTCTTCGGTCTTTTGTATGACTTGCCGCAGCGTATGTATGTGGTCTATTGTACTAGCCTTTACGGAACCCGGCTTGTTCGGGAGGCTGGAAGTCATCAAACCTGCGTTCGAGACGGTTCGCGATGACCCTCGAAAACAGCTTATAAACATGGCTCAAAAGCGAGATGGGTCTGTAATTCTTAAGCAAGGTGTTGTCACCTTTCTTGAAGAACAGAACCACCACGCCACCGTTCCATGATTTTGGCGTCGTACCTTCAAGCAAGGCGGAATTAAAGAGCTTCTGAAGGACTTTAAGTACCGGTGATCCACTCGCTTTCAGAAGCTCTGAAGTGATTTCGTCCTCGCCCGGCGCCTTGTCGTTCTTAAGCTGCTTCAAGGCCATCCTGATCTCATACAGGCTGATGTCCGGAATATCTTCGGTATAATTTCGGGTCAGTTTGGCTCTTGGGTCGTTGGCCGCACTGCAAACAGGTTTAGTGACCGAATCGTGGAGCCGTCCATAGAACCTTTCGACTTCCCTTAACACTTCCGCTTTACTTGACGTTATGCTGCCATCTTCCCTCTTCAGCTTCGTCATGCGGCTCTGCCCAATAGAATTATCTCTCGCGAACACTTTGGAGCCTTTATTCCGCTCTATCGTATCTTTAATACGAGATGTATTAAAGGTACGAATATCGTGCCGCAAGGATTTCCAAATCTTTCTATTGAGCTGCCTATGTGACTGAGCATCATCGGGAGACTGCAGTCGCAAAGAACGTCGTTCAGCCATGAGGTTAAGGGTGTCATCAGAGAGTTTCTGAGGTCTATTGGTACGGGGGGTCTTAAAGAACTGGGACCCCACCGTATGGACGGTTTCTACGAACCTGTTATTGATCTCGTCCACTGATGCATCTACTTCTAGACAGTCAAAGCGATTTGCAAGTTCGAGTTGAAAGCTCTCGAGGTTTTGGATATGTGCGCGAGTGGGTCGGAGCGTAGATTTCATCAAACGGGACCTTTCAAGTTTAACGTTCATATTCAATGTGGCTCTTACAATTCGGTGATCACTGACGGTTTTCACCCTGTGAATCACAGAGACATCATTGAATATCCGTTTCTTGTTGGTCAAGATGAAATCAATCTCATTTCTCGTGGAACCGTTGGGACTCATCCAGGTCCATTTCCTGTGAGGCGGCTTCTGGAAAAAAGAATTCATCATAAAGAGTCCTTCTTTCTCCAGAAAATCGGCCAGCCTCTGTCCCCTGGGGTTCCGTTGCCCATATCCAAATTGCCCCACTCTCAACTCATCATCGCTTCTCATGCCTAGCTTTGCATTGAAGTCCCCCATAACAACAATCAAGTGAGTTTTGTTCGTATGTATGGCTCTACTGATGTCCTCATACATAGACTCTACTTCTTCATCTGGGTGTGAAGAGGTCGGCGCATATACCTGAACGACCTTCAGCGAATATTGCTTAGATATTCTGAGTGTTAGGTACGCGACCCTGCTCGACACACTGTCGATGGTGATAATGTTGTTGATGAGTGACTTGTGAACGAGAAACCCAACACCACCTTGGGACTGTTGGTCGCCCTCCCGGTAGTATAATAATAATAATAATAATAATAATCCTCCTAGCCGATTTCGGCTACAGAGACTTGACTTTGTGATTATTGGCCTAGGTGTTTAGCCTGTATGTGGCTGATGTACCCTATTTTTGCGCTAAAAGTCCGGTAGTATAGTAGGTTACCAGACTTAAGGGATATCGTGTCCTCACCCTCTCTACGGACTTCTGATAACCCCAAAATGTCCCAGTGTAATCTACTAATTTCTTCTTCCAGCTCAACAATCTTTTCGTCTGTCCACAAAGTGAGGATGTTGTGTGTTACCAGGGCCAGTGGTCGTCGTAGGGTTTGGTAGCCGATCGTCTCCCGGGGATTCTTAGCACCACTGGCCTTTCCGTTACCGTGACTGCTACCATAGCCAGGATTAGCGGGGCCGCCGGGGACTGGGGCCTGGTTTTATGTTGTAAATTTATCATTAGGGGGTTGTTGCCATACTCGCCACGCTTGGCAGGCGGGTTGGCGAGCGCAGTATAGGTGTTGAAACACGAAAAGACGCTGCTGCCCATCTTTCGGAGGTATCCCTTAGCAGACTCCTACTGCATCCACGGGCAAGAGCGGAGGGGCAACATTCTATTGCCGGCGCCCCACGGCATTGCCGGCGCCCCACGGCATTGCCGGCGCCCCACGGCATTGCCGGCGCCCCACGGCATTGCCGGCGCCCCAAGGCATTGCCGGCGCCCCACGGCATTGCCGGCGCCCCACGGCATTGCCGGCGCCCCACGGCATTGCCGGCGCCCCACGGCATTGCCGGCGCCCCACGGCATTGCCGGCGCCCCACGGCATTGCCGGCGCCCCACGGCATTGCCGGCGCCCCACGGCATTGCCGGCGCCCCACGGCATTGCCGGCGCCCCACGGCATTGCCGGCGCCCCACGGCATTGCCGGCGCCCCACGGCATTGCCGGCGCCCCACGGCATTGCCGGCGCCCCACGGCCCACGATCAGCTAATTATTTGGGTGTTATTGTATGTAGGTAAGTCAAAATTGGACTCCATTAAAAACCGCGCTTTGAAACTATGGATTTTGATGCATGGATATTATTCCAACTATTGATATAAAAACGTTCTTGATGGTCCAGATTGTTTATTTTTTTGAATGATGTTTCAGATGAAATGATAATTATTATAACATTTAGACGCAGTGTAGTATAGTTTTGTAAGTAATTTTAATATTAACACCATATTTTCGAAGAGGTAACTATAGGTTTCGTTACTTACCTTATCGATTACCAGCAAATTAATACTTTAATATTGTCGTAACCACTGAACCCTTCCGAAAAGTCTCTGCCACGCAAATTTAAACCTTGCTCCACCGTGTTACAAACCTAGAACTAAGGCGAGTCAAATTAATAGTTTCCACTTACAGATTTGATATGAAAATATAATCACAGCTACTGTAATTTTAACCTTAACCTTTTGAAATAAAGACCATAGTGGAATACTCGAGAAAATATCTCCCTCACTGAAAATTAATTATGTCTAATGAAACACACGCTCCAGACGAGACATTAGCCTGTGTTAATTACGTTTAATGTATATTGACAGTTCGTATTACTGGTTAGTTAGAACTAGAGTTGAATGGAAGGAATTCGTGATACTTCAATGCATAGGTGATAACAGATTTGTTGAAATTAAGTGGAATGGTCACCCTAGTATACTATATATAGATCCTATATATGATCACCCTAGTAGGATATTCGCGTACCTGCTAAGAAATGTTTCTCTTTACGGAAGAATAGATAAAATTACATTTTGGCGTGGAAAGTAGAAACATGTCTAGTACGTCCTACCATCTTATCCGTTCAGTTGAGAGAGTCGCTAGTATTTTTTGAAGAATATATTCTTACAAACAAATCTGATTCACAAGATTTGAACTTCTAAACTCTTCAAGCTTTCATCCCAACATAGTTTCAAAATAAGCTTAGCATGTAACCTAGATTGCGTTCAATAATATTGAACAACTAAGTCCCGGCAACTTGCTCAGCACTTTAAACCAGTAACTATTTGCAAAGTTAGCGCTATAACAATGATGTATGTAATTTAGTACATATTAATAACAGAAGGAAGCGTAATCTTGGTATAGACATGGGACAACTTAAAATATGGATAAGTCGACACGAGAAAGGGATAAGATACTAGCGATGATTTTTAAAGTATTATATTGTCCACTCTCTCCTCCCTACCTCCTTGAACGCTTCGAATTCCTTGTCCCTCGCAGTGTGACATCCCGGTCCTCTAAGTCCCTTCTCCTCAAAACACCTCAACACACTTCAAGCCGCTATGGTGGCTCCTTTACCGTTTATGCGGTGAAAATTTGGAATGCCCTGCCCCATGAATTTTGCGCTAGTCCGTCGTTTAACATTTTCAACGGAAAGTTAAAGAGCACTATCTTTCTCTGTAATTTTATTTTATTGTAGGTATATATTTATTATTGTAGGTATATATTTATTTTTGTATATATTAGTCTATTTATTTATTTATTATATTCATTCATTT
Source organism: Philereme vetulata (assembly GCA_918857605.2). Classification (NCBI taxonomy): domain Eukaryota; kingdom Metazoa; phylum Arthropoda; class Insecta; order Lepidoptera; family Geometridae; genus Philereme; species Philereme vetulata. The sequence continues at coordinate 841,801 of OU975484.1, read as the reverse complement.
TATTACTTTCTTTTGGTATATTTCGTTTTATTTGTTTAAGATATATGTACATATTTATGATTCTTGTACACGCACCTACCTTTAAAATCATCTCTCTCTCTAGCCTCAAAGGTTTGCTGGAAGAAAACTCTTTATAGGGTTAAGCTCGCTTTTGTACATGTCCTCTATTTCTGTACTTTATTATGTATTTTCTTGTGTACAATAAAGAATAAAGAATAAAGGATGATTTAAATTGACGCCTTCACGATACATTCTAATATAAATGGGGAATAATATAAGTACTACGTACAATTAAGGTCTTTTGACAGAACTAAATGACTACTGTCTAGTGGTGAATTTTGATCGCTCCTATAAACTAGGGCGACATAAAAAAAGTGGCGATCACAATAGACCTCTTGGCCGCAGTGAAACTAACGCCGTAAGAAAACATGGCTATTGTCACTCGCTTCGTATGAAACAACAAAGATAATCTCCCCCCCCCCCCCCCCCCCCCCCCCCCCCACTCCCATACTTCAAACACTCGATTACCATTTCAAGCATTCGCCGCTTGAAGCCGACCAGCGAAGCGGATTGGTATGTCAGGTATCCTCGTAAGTTCCGATTGATTCTGCGAACTATGTGTAATCAGAATATCGACATAATACAATATCGACCAGTATAGACACTCATGAACCCGCACTCGTTTGATTTTAAAAACATAGTGTAAAACTCGAAATTATCTAATATACTAATTTCAAAAACATTCAGAGCTGCAGCCTGTGTCTTGGGAACACTCCCGCCTACTAGTGATTGAGATCTTTTGCAACGGTCTGTAGATGGCTTAACTGTTTTTTTTTTGTATTTAATAATAAGATAAGTAAACGCAAGAAAAAACTTTAGAGCCCTTATTCCTTTACTTCAGGTCTGGTGGGTTGTTCTTATCTTTTATTCATCCAAAAGAAAAATACAGCGATTTAATTGATTAAACATTTTAACCGCGCGGTAGGACCGTGCGGTTCAGAATTTAAAGACGCAATCTCTTGCTACCGTCTTTACAGCTAAACACATGTAATGTGACTTTGTACAGTCGACCAGCATTTAGTAACTAAAGGCTGGTCGATTGTATAATATCTGTTATTACAAATAAATAAACTAAAGAATATTTTATATAATGTGCTATAGCAGTGGTACTATTGATAGGTATATTTCCGAATAGCGTTTAGTATATTATGTATATAGGAATCTTCTTCTTCTTTCGTGTCGATGTCGCAATACTATAGCCATTTTGACCAGTACGCCGCCACTTTCATGGCAGTGTCGGAGCAGGTCATCAGTTGCCCCATCGTGCAGGTGGTGCCATTGTTTGGAGCGGGGCACCACATTGGCATTGCGTTAGCAAGAAAGAAGCCGCCCCGCGGCGCAACCTGCAAACAGCTGATGCACGGTAACGCTGTGTCCTAATCTGGCTAATTCTTTCATCACGATGTCTCAATCGCAAAACGGTTCTTTTCAGGACCCTTCCCAACTATCGACTTCTATATAGGAATAAATCGCACGATTTAATCCTATTAGTGAATGTGGAAAACAGCATTCATAACATGTTATATTCATTAGACCACTCAATACGAGTCAATTATAGAAATTGCTAACTCATCAATATTAAATGGATTGCTACATTTTGGGTGGTAAGTGGTAAATCACTCATTAATATAACTGTTGGTTTACGATAAATGCGTACAGCTAAGTTATGGAACTCTATAGTAGTTGTCTTACTAATAATCTACAATCTGAACCCTTTTCTTGATATTCATGCACATAAGTGACGTCACCGCACTCGAGCCACGCGCATCAGCCACAAAACGCCGTCACCGAGCTACAGACTGCATTTTTCGTAAATTTTATACACGCACGAGACACCGCTTCTCGCTTTGAGTGGTCGTGTGGCCGCCACTGTCACGCTACCGCTACAAAGTAGCCGCTTCCGGCTTCTTGTGGCGGCGTTTTGTGGCTGCGCGCGTATAAGTGTACTTGTGAGACTTAATTGATTTATTTTTATGTGTTGGAATCACCATGTCACTTGGTCTCCGTGGTGCAGTCGGTGAGTTGCCGGCGGAGACGCAATAGGTTGCGGGTTAAATTTACCGCCGCGGAAATAATGTGATCAAGATCATTGTTCCGGGTCTGGGTTTTTTTTATTTTTAAAAGGTATTTATTCATCATAAACTCATTCTTAGTATTATAGCCAAACACAGTTTAGTACAACGATATCTTATTTTAAATTGACGACCTACGTGGCGCAGTGGGCGAATAGCCGCCTGAGACTCAGGAGGTAGCGGGTTCGATTCCCGCCGCGGAACAAATGTTTGCATGATCTGCAGATATTTGTTACGAGTCTGGGTGTTTTTCTATATATCATAATTAAGTATTTACAAAAAAAAAATGTATATAAGTATTCTATCAGTTATCTGGTTCTCATAGTACAAGCTCTGCTTAGTTTGGGGCTAGATAGCACTGTGTGAAATGTCCAGTAGTATTTATTATTATTAATTTATAAATTAAAATAACTCTGGCTTGTAGCACCTTTACCTATGACTTTTTGATAGAAAATTCTATGTGTATTTTAGTGAGACTTTGTAAATCTCTTATGATTTTTTAAAACAAACATAATACAGTAAGTACTTAGTTTAAAGTTGATATGAGCACTTTGTATGGTGCGCACTTTCAATATCAGCTAAGTCGCTATAAGTTGGACCCGGAACAACACCCATGTATTCCTCTATATTACATATTTTAATAATGTATTTACAAAAGAAGTATTCTATCAGTTATCTGGTTCCCACACATGCTTTGCTTAGTTTAGGGCTAAATGTGTGAAGTATCCAGCATTATGTACATGCATATTCTATAGCTGTTTACTTCATATTAAAGTATCAACTGTATAGCAATTAATATGTTATTGTGTCTGTTTGTTTGTTGCAGTCCGATTATCTGAAACGTCTATTGACAGAGGACACCGCTTTGCATCGGAGAAGGCTTTATTGAAGATATTGATTGCTTCATTTGTAATAATCCTAGCTATGTCCGGGGCACGCGTAGTTTGCCCTTATTAAAATAACATAAAACATAAATACACTCTCTATAAAAAAAAACTAAGATGTAGCAACTTTCATAATGGCCGGGTTAAAGAGAACGGTGTCGGAGTTTATCGAACTCAGATTACACCAACATCTAACTTCATAGCAACTCCATTTTCCAATTTCATATACTCAGATTGTTTCACTTCAGTATAACTATTTGCTACAACTCGCTCTTAGCAGTTATAGTGTCAAATTTTGTCTGTTTTATGTTTGTTTGTACATAATAACTACAACAATTACCTACCGTTAAACACTGATAACCTAGTGTCTAGTTAAATCATATATGTCTTAAAATATTAATAATCATATACCTACCCAGCTCTAGTTGATAAATAAAGTTATCCTCTATAATATAAAAATGAATCGCAAAATGTGTTGGTAAGCGCATAACTCAACAACGCCTGGACCAATTTGGCCAATTCTTTTTTTGTTGTATTTCTTATTGTCAGGAGAAGATTCTTCTGAAAGAAAAAAATAAGAAAATTGCGCGCAAAATTAGAAAATTTAAGAATACTTAACCACAATATAAAATTATTTATAATCTAACCTTAGCGCTTTTATAATGTAACCTTATGACGTTTGACATAGAATTGACAGAATGCGTGCTGCAAATATCGTCAAAGAGGATGTAAAAAAAATGAATATCGTTTAAAACAGATGCTTCGGTAGGAGTTATCCCGAGATATATTGTCTATATATATAAAAATGAATTGCTGTTCGTTAGTCTCGCTAAAACTCGAGAACGGGTGGAGCGATTTGGCTAATTTTGGTATTGAATTATTTGTGGAAGTCATTCATTTTCTGATACATAATGATGGCCGGGGACAACAATTGACAATTCTACCAGGGTGACTTATATTGACAGCCCGCGTTATACCTATGCATGTCAAGCCGATACGAAGTTCGGCGGGTCCACTAGTATAATTGTCTAATTAAATCAATTTGTCTAATTAAAATGAGTTAGTTGATTTTAATTATCAAAATACGATTGTTTCAGATTAGTTTTTTTCGTGTTCAACCCAGAAGTTTTGTCAAATTATCATAGATCCTGTAAACATATCCGCTTGTCAACTATTTACAAGTATCATAAAATAAATGACAAAACAAAATTTCAGCTCAAATACCACCAGTAGTTTCCGTTAAACCTTCTTACAGGTACAGTCTTTTTTATAAACAATCAATCGGTAAAGTACCAAAAAGGACCCAATGATAGGAAGAGGAATAACATATAATGGACTTTTTCAGCATTAGACATTAGGCACTTGTCTCACCGCCGGCGAGTAGATAAGCGATTAGCTATCAAATTTTTTCTCGCTCAAGAAACGAACAAAAGATATAGATTCCGTATCATTAAAAGAGACACGTATATATATATAACATCGCTGGCCGTTCACACTGCCGGCGAAAACTCGCTCTCCAATATTTTGTCGCAGCGACTACAACACTCGTTCAGCGATACGCGCTCAGCGATGCTCTCTTGGCGGTCAGAACACACGCCGTGAGATGATGAGTATAGCCCGCCGCACTTGTTCACTCGCTATATAGCCCAGCGAGACAACTATAGGAACTACACACTCGCTTCTCGCTGCTCGCCAACTCGTTTCTAGCTCTACTCGCTCCTCGCTTCCAAAGCTTAAGGCTACAAGTGCCTTGGTTTTGGATATATTTTTTAAGAGTACTTAGTTATCAACGAGAATTTCAGTGAAAATTGATCGTGATTAAAATTGGCTTTGCAACTCAAATACAACGCAGGAAGTGAAACTCGTTTTCGACAATTATGCGTGCAAATGTGAAACTCTTGTTCGTGGTACAAAAATAATTCATCGAAATCCTAAGTCCTGTCATCATCATCATCATATCAGCCGTAGGACGTCCACTGCTGGACAAAGGCCTCCCTCATTGACCTCCAGGAACTGCTGTTAGAAGCGGCCTGCATCCAACGCCGACCTGCGGTTCTTACCAAGTCGTCTGCCCATCTTGTAGGTGGCCGTCCTACGCTGCGCTTGCCGGTCCGTGGCCTCCACTCGAGAACCTTCCGGCCCCATCGGCCATCTGTTCCACGCGCTATATGGCCTGCCCATTGCCACTTCAAAGTGCTAATCCGTCGGGCTACGCCGGTGACTTGAGTTCTCCTACGTATCTCCTCATTTCTGATCAAAGTCGTGTACAGTAGCAAAATTAGCTGGCAGTTATTATTATAAATACGGGATTTATTACGGTCGGCGTTTTAACCGAAAATGTTTCGGTTCAAATCGTGAACTTTCATCAGGGTGAGTGCAATCCGCTTCGAACTACCTCTCACTTTACACTACTTCCAGCTTCCAGTTTCAGTTCAGCTTCCAGTTTTTTATGTCTCCTGTTGCACTGTGGTCAGTCTGCACATCCAACTGGTCGAACCATCTCCGTGGTGGTCTGCCGGTCGTGTTGTGTTAGGGATTCAGTCCATGGGTGTCTTGACGTATTAGATCTCCGGACATGCGGTAGACTCGTTAAGTTTATTACATTTTTGTAAATTAACGAAAAGTGCAAAAAGTTGATTGATTGATTCATCATCATCATATCAGCCGTAGGACGTCCACTGCTGGACAAAGGCCTCCCTCATTGATCTCCAGGAACTGCGGTTCGAAGCGACCTGCATCCAACGCCGACCTGCGGTTCTTACCAAGTCGTCTGCCCATCTTGTAGGTGGACGTCCTACGCTGCGCTTGCCGGTCCGTGGCCTCCATTCGATAACTTTCCGGCCCCATCAGCCATCTGTTCTGCGCGCTATATGGCCTGCCCATTGCCACTTCAACGTGCTAATCCGTCAGGCTATGTCGGTGACTTGAGTTCTACGTATCTCCTCATTTTTGATTCGATCCCGTAGAGAAACCCCGAGCATAGCCCTTTCCTTAGCTCGTTGAGCGACTCTGAGCTTATTCATAAGGCCAATAGTGAAGGACCAAGTCTCGGTTCCATATGTAGAATAGAATAGAATAGAATAGAATAGAATAGAATAGAATAATCATTTATTTGGTACACACAGAATGACACATGAAATAATTTAAAGGAACAGTAGATACAATTGAATCCAATAAAACAACTTCGACTCATCTGTCTGCGTACCAAAATGGCGTTCAGCTCAGCATAATGTTGGATGTTAAGCACCCAACGCTGATTTTCAGCTGAAACCAGAAGCAATAGGTAGTGCAGCAGCTACGTAGAAAAAAATAAATAAATAAAGAAGTGATTAAATAAAAGGTGTGCAGAGTTTTGTTTAAATGTAAATATAAATTTTATAAACATACTTTACTAAACTAATATTACATACCTATATATATAAACATACATCTTATGAACTTTCTTACGATTTCTAAGGTTATGGTAAATTGTTATATATATATAAATAAATATGGGTAACTATTTAAAATATATTGATTTAGTTAAACTTATGTAAAAAGAGTTATTGGATGACTAGATCAAAGAGAGGTCGACATTGATGTTACCATGTTGTATTTGGGCTTCCATTAGAAATATTTTTAGTTTTTTTCTAAAGCTGTTGCAACTTTTGGAATTTCTAATTGGTGGTGGCATATTGTTCCAACACTTGGAAGCCGCATATTTTAAACTACCCCTGAAACTCTCTGATCGGTGATGTTGAGTAGACAGTTGCTTGGAGCACTGCCGACTTGCACAGTCTCTTCGACTAGTCATCCAAATTAGCTTGTCGTATAGGTATTTAGGTGTTCTGTAGTTTATGACACCAAAAAGAAGACAGGCCAGATGAAGCTTGCGTCGTAATTTCATTTTTAAACTAAAGTGCTCATTTAGAAAAGGTGTAATATGGCTCCTAGGTGGTACAATAAAACAAAACCTTGCGCATGCATTTTGAACTCGCTGTATAAGGCGTTCGGTTCTCGCTAGCAACCTTGAGCCATACACAGTGTCAGCGTAGTATGTCATCACTGATTGAAGACTGATTGATTGATTGATTGAAAATTCATTATTGCACAAAATACATACATCTGTAAATAGGCGAACTTAATGCTAGCAAGCATTCTCTTCCAGTTAACCTTTGCGTAATGTTGAAAAAATATTTTTGTAGGTATTGCATGACATAATGTAGCAGGAAAAATTTTATGATAAAAAATAAAACTAAGATATATTGAGAATACGAATGAAACATCCAATATATATAGATTATCTTCAATAAACGTAGTTTCAAATATTACACATCAATAAACACTAGTTGAAAATTAATTGATAAACTAATAAATAGGTAGTTACAATAAACCTAAATAAACTCATATGATATAAAGATAACAGAGTGGATATATTACAGAGCATCTACAGGGCACCACTCATTTTGTAGGCTTCGTTCATGAGAGTGAGGTAGTGCCTGCACACTTTGAATCTGAAAACCTCAATAGATGAAACATGCCGAATCTCGTGCGGAATACTATTCCATAGTCGGATAGCAGTAATGGTGAAAGAGTTAGAATAGCAGGTTGTGTTGTGTTGAGGAGTTATTAACTGGAGAAGTTGTGCGGAACGTACAAGAGGGTCTGCAGCATACAGGGTAGAAAACCGCTCTTTGAGGTAGTTAGGTGATGTGGGGTCATGTAGGATGTTATAAAGTAGACATAGTATATGTACATCCCGACGCTCCCTGACCTCGAGCTAAAGTTCGTATCCGCTAGTGTTCAACTCTGTTGTCTAAGTTCCATAGGCCACCCGAAGGCCTCCATGGCTACTTTTATAGTCGGTCTTCCGAAGCATGAAATCGTTCACTTGAAAATACCACTACCGGTCACCTATTTAAATAGTGACCGCGCGCCGGAACGTCTAAGTGAAAATGACGTCAAAATGCTAATTAACATTAAGTTTGCCTATGTATTATTTTATTAGTACAAATAAATACTTTTTAGAACGAATTTAAACGTCGCTTATCTGTCATGAACGACAAAGCAGGCTACACAACACAGGTTTCGAGATTTTACCACCGCACTTCTCGACAACGCAATAAAGCTCATCCACATATAATCGACAATTGGGTATCGCGCACCACACGCTTCACGCGATCTTTTCTACCCCATACTTGCAAGATGTGGAATGAGCTACCATCTGAGGTTTTCCCATTAGACTACGATATGGCACGCTGCAAGAGAAATGTAAAGAGGTTTCTTCAGTGTAGGGAACGCATAGACAATACCCCGGTTGTTGCCGGTGTCAATAGGCGACGGTGACCACTTACCATCAGGTGGGCCGTAAGCCTGTTTCCCCACAAATAACATAAAAAAAAAAAAAAAACACAAACACGAATAATTAATCGAAACGAAAACTGACCTCACAACTATTTTTTATTGCTACCGTTTTAATTGAATAAATTCAGACTAAATAACAAAGACTAAGTGAAAAACAGTTCAAATATCAAATGTTAGATGCCGTTGACTAATGCGAGATTATGTCATATCAATGCAAAACATTGATAGTCATGGGGAAGACTGCTAGGAAAGTTTATCAACAACAAATTGTACACTAATGACACGTTTTTGAATTTGCTCATATGAACTGGTTTGTATAGATTTTCAAAAACAAAACGGTGAAATTACAGGCACATAATGTAGATTTTTCTCCCTTATATGTTATTATCCGTCCGTAGACGGATTAGCACGTTGAAGTGGCAATGGGCAGGCCATATAGCGCGCAGAACAGATGGCCGATGGGGCCGAAAGGTTCTCGAGTGGAGGCCACGGACCGGCAAGCGCAGCGTAGGACGTCCACCCACAAGATGGGCAGACGACTTGGTAAGAACCGCAGGTCGGCGTTGGATGCAGGCCGCTTCCAACCGCAGTTCCTGGAGATCAATGAGGGAGGCCTTTGTCCAGCAGTGGAGGTCCTACGGCTGATATGATGATGATGATATGTTATTATAGTATAGTGTCGGGTACACTGACTAGGCTAAGTATACGGACTTATTGTGAGATAATGCATTTGTTAAAGGCAATATAAGTCAATGGTAAAAATCTTTGTGAAAGGGCTCGCCCGGGGAAGTAATACTCCCATACATATTTCTGCCGCCAAGTAGCATTGCTTAAATATGATTAAATGTTTCGGCTGAAAGGCCGGTGAAATAACAGGCACATGAGGCTTTACACCTATTTGCCTCAAGTTAGATTAGCTTAGAAAATACTTTATTGCACTAATAAAATAATACATAGGCGAACTAATACTAATTAGCATTTTCTTCCAGCTAACCTTTGTGTAGTGTGGTAGTGCCAGAAAATGGAAAGTTAAAAAAACTTTAGCTTAGAAATAAACTTAAAAAAATGAAAAATAATAATAATACACATACATAAACGAAATACACAAATATATCTACATAAAGTGCTCAATTTTGTTGGGTATCTCGAAGAGAGATAAAGTGTTTAAAGAGTTTAGATTTGAAGATACCAATAGAGGCGGCCCTGCAGATTTCCACTGGAAGAGAGTTACACAAGCGGGTAGCAGTCACAATGAATGAGTTAGTGAAGAAAGAAGTTTTATGCTCAGGCGTTTTGAGTAAAAGATGTTGAAAAGAAAGAGAAGGACGATCAGGTGGGAAAAGAAAAACGTTTTTAAGATAGCAAGGAGACAGAGGATGCAAGTTGATGAAGTTGATGATCATCGCTAACCATCAGGCGAGGTCGTGGTCAAACGCAAGCCTATAACGTATAAAAAAAATAGTTATATACTTTTTTTTGTAAATACATACTTAAAATATAAGAGAAACAACCAAACCCGGAATAAATATCTGTAGATCATGGAAACATTTGTTCCGCGAAATCGAATCCGCAACCACCTGTGTCTCAGACGGCTATTCACCCACTGCGCCACGGAGGTCGTCATGTTATGTTAAAATGAATGCATGAATCGGCTCTTAACTCAGCCTTCGCGATGGGATTTTCGTGTATACTCACAAAAGGGTGTGATCCGAATACTGAGTGCAGCACGTGTCATCTTTATATTCATGGTGCGAATACAACTATATCGTTTTGAAATGTTTTTCAAATGCGATGGAATTTATAACAAGGTACTTTTTAACAAAAAAAACCCGCCTTCAAAAAAAAATCAAGTAACCAATTAACATGAACCTCCGTAACTTGTAATTTTAATGAAACTTAGGTCAAGTTATTTGGGTGTGTATTTCGTGGCACTATTTTATTAGTCAAAGGTGTATAGCCCATTCCATAGTCAAATATTATGAATATTATATTTTTTGTTTTTTGGGAGACTCGCTAGATCTCAGTTCGGAGCAAAACATTAGTCTATTATTGTTTTTTGTCTAAACACCCTCTTAAAATATTGTGTAACTATTTGAGCCAGTGGATACAACTTCCTGCCCAATGCTATAAGCGGTTCATTACAGTTGGAAAACCTTGAAAGCCCATTTTATGTCCTTAAAGGTCTACAGTTTCTTCAAAGAAAATTTGGAATCAGTATTACCATTTCAAAATAAACCTGACAATAAATAAATGATATTTTGTGTTTAGAAAATTCATTCATTGAAGTCTTCGTTTGTATTGGATTGACCCATTGATACTTCTTGAAGGCAGCAGTAGGAGTTGTACCTAAAACAAAGAAACAGCTGTTAGTTTTAAACTCTGAGTTGTTAGCATAAAGTACATTATACAATGAATTATTCTAAACAATTTGTTTACTGATTCTAATTAAATAGCGCAAAATAAATTCCGTCCTTTAAATCTTAATCCAATGCCATATCAGATTGAAATGAATTTCAACCCCTTAATTGCGGTAGCAAAATGGCCATGAAGACCGTATCAATGTTAAATCATTTTAACAGGTTCAGCAAGACTAATCTTAAACATGGACGAATGATAAAATATTGATACTAGCTAGGTACATACATATTTAACGCTTTTTTTACACTTGCAGCCAATAGCCGCATAGCCCTCATTGCGTGTCAGTCTGCTTAAAACCAACATTGCTTGTGTTGTCCCTTAAAATATACGAGTACGTGCAATGTTCGTTCAAATTCATTCAATTGGCGCTTCAGTAAGTACTAAGATGCCACATCTATCTTTTTATTAATTAGTTCATGATTTAAAACTTATAAAAGTTGAGAATGGACTTCTCGACCTTTCCATGATTTGTATGTCTAGAGAAAACCTGTAAAAGTGATTGAATTGGTCACAATTCATTATTATCATATCAGAGACAGGACGTCTGAACATAAGCCTCTCTCACAGATTTCCAGAGCGAGCGACCTTGTGCCGCCACCGGCTCCTAGCAACCTTTATATTTAGGTACTAGCTGACCAATCCGCAGCTTCGCAGGCGTAGTTTTACAATAAAAACATTACCCTCCTTTGCGCAGTTGGGTAAAAAGTACCATATGTTACTCAGGGTGAATGTAGCTTTCCAATGGTGAAAGAACTCATTATTATAAATACGGGATTTATCACGTACCGTCTTATCGGTGTTTCGACCGCACTGAACTACTAACACTCGCCTCAGTGCGAGGCGAGACGTTATTCGGAGCGGATCGCACTCACCCTGATGAAGGTTCACGAATTGAACCGAAACATTGTCGGTCGAAACACCGATAAGACGGTACGTGATGGATCCCGTATTTATAATAATGATTGAAATCAATCACGAAAGTTTTATAGGTGAAAGAACTTTTGAAATCGGACCAGTAGTTTTTGAGTTTATTCATTACAAACATACACACAGAAATACAAATATACAAATCTTTCCTCTTTAAAATATTAGTATAGATAGAAGTATAGATAGTATAGATTACCAACTAGTAAGGAACCGTCCTAACATACAACGGAAAGACTTTCGTCTTAAGATTAATGAGTTATTTTAGACGAGAAGACGTCGCGTAGTTTCCCGAATGCTGCTGATTCGTCGACTGACCTCTATCTCGCAGTTGGAGCACCTTCCGTACGTCATTCCAGGATCTATCTCAAAGAGAAAGAGCATAAAATGCATTTTATGCTTGGCGTTTCTCTAATAACCATAATGCTATTGAAATTGGCGACGGACGAGCCGCATGCAGACGCACTCACTTAATTAAGACACGTTCGTGGCTGTATCTATGCAAAGGAAGTGAATACGGCAATAATGTATCTACCTTATACAGGGTGGAAATCAAATATTATTTTGTGATTTAATTCACTGTTCTGGTTCTAAGTTATTAATGCGTAAAACTAAGGTATGGAACACTTTACCATGTTTTGTTTTTCCTAAAGATTACAATCCGGGCCTATTTAAGGTAAGAGTGAATAGGTTTCTTTTAGATCTTCGTGATTATTATTATAAATACGGGATTTATCACGTACCGTCTTATCGGTGTTTCGACCGACAATGTTTCGGTACATATAGAGCAGCAGTGATGGTAATGATGATGACACAGCGGGTCAACGCACTGTGCTTTCGTTGACCCAATACCCACCACCCCGCCCGTCCACTCGCGCACAGAGAGCAGCGGCGCGCAGTGCGAGGCGAGACGTTATTCGGAGCGGATCGCACTCACCCTGATGAAGGTTCACGAATTGAACCGAAACATTGTCGGTCGAAACACCGATAAGACTGTACTTGATAAATCCCGTATTTATAATAATGATTGAAATCAATCACGAAAGTTTTCTAAGTAAAATCTTCGTGATTTATCTTAGACCACATAATCGCTTACCATCAGGTGAGATTGTGGTCAAACGAAGTTCTATCCAGTTTAAAAAAAATCAGATTTAATCAAATCGCACCTTTTTTTGGGTTTACTTAGTCCCAAATTAACGTACTTGAACCTAAGCCAGATCTTTTGTGCTCCCACTCCATTGCCCCGATACCCACTTAACGTCACTTTACTTTGCCACTTAAGCATACATTTTATCTACTTACTCAAGTTATCTCAAGTAATTGACGGAGACTACAAATTTTATCGTGCTACCGTATACGTGACGACCTCCGTGGTGCAGTGGGCGAATAGCCGGCTGAGACGCAGGAGGTAGCGAGTTCGATTCCCGCCGCGATTTGTTCCGAGTCTGGTTGTTTTTATATATATGTATTATAAGTACATATGTATTTACAAAAAAAATGTATATAAGTATTCTGTCAGTTATATGGTTCACATAGTACATGCTCTGCTTAGTTTGAGGCTAGATAGCGCTGTGTTAAGTGTCCCGCAATATTTATTTATTTATTATTACCATGCCAAATGGGGCACATAAATTAATTGACGGCCGTTGGTGCAGGAAGGTTCTAGATTGGAGACCACGCACTGCTGAAAAGCTTAGCGTAGGACGGCCCCCCACTAGATGGATAAACGATACTAGATGTAGGCCGCAGAGATCGGTCGATCTGGAAATCTATGGGGGAGGCCTATGCATGGCTGATATGATGATGATGACGATGTCACCGTGCTGAACGAGAGTTCTTATCGATGAACTTGAAATTAAATTAACAAACATACATTCATTCACTCTACAACAACAATACCCTCCTGCTAAATCGGGTAAAAAGTGACGCAATACGGTTCGCAACCGAACCGCGCCGTTGTGTGCTGTATTGTATTATTAAGAGGAAACACCAAGGGCTAGAGAATTGAAAAATAATTATTTGTAAGTCTATTGCTGTCGCGCAGTAGTGCGCAGTGCCCGAAAAAGCGCGATAGAGACAACTGCAGCTTGGACCGAAAATACCTATTAAAATTACTCAAAATCAACGATTCGTAGTCCCCTGATTCCTTCTCCAAAACTTGACCAATTTAACTATTTTTTTCATTACAAATAAAGATAGGCTTTGAACGTGTTCCTATGTTTTCCTTTTTTATATAATCTAGTGAAACTTGTTTTCTGGATGTTTGAACACAGCGGAAAATCTGATAAATTTTATACGTTTTTGAATGTTCATATCTCTTTTAATAATTGATCATCATCATCATCTCAGCCCGTCTGCACCCACTGTTGGGTATAGGCCTCCTCATTATTACGCCATTCTTTCCAGTCCCTTGCGAGTCTCATCCATTGACACCCAGCTACGCTTTCAATATTATTCGACCATCGGGCGGGTGGTCTGCCTTTTGGTCTACGAATAATAATTAATTTATAAAAAAAGGAAAAAATAGGGACATGCCAATAGTGGCCATAGATTTTTGAGAAAAAAATTATTGCTGTACCAGCATTATCTAGGGAGGAAACAGGGGACTATGTTTGTATGAAAAACCGCCCTTGTGTTTCCTCTTAAAGATTTATACAAAACTTGGCAGGCGCGGTAACCGCGCTAACCCAAACGCCCTAAGCCGCGTTCGGTGCGGAGCTCCTAAAACCTACTTTTTGTTGCCTCGTAGCACCCAAGCGATAAAAGGGAATTTGAAAAGAGGGTTGTCAATAGTATTGGATAGTCCGAATTCTAGAATAATCTAAGCAAACAAGATATATATATGTTTAAAAACTGAAACCCGACTACGTAATGCCTATGTCACTCGGACCATAATAACGATTCGGATGACACCTCATTCATCAAAATCGGAGGACTAGTTTAGGCGCTACGGTGTAACATACTTCCATAATTCCATATTCCATATGTATTAATTAATTATTTTATTAAGTATTGTTAAGTTAGTTAATTAACTTTTAATGTAATGTCAATAATAATGTAATGTAATATTTAATTTGTAATGTAATGTAAATAATAACAATTGGATATTGTAATATTTAAATGAAATTTAGAATTTAAATAACCACAACACTTATCACAAATACTGCTGTAAGATATCGAGAAGATAAGAGAAAAAAACACGAAGAAAAATGTAACTAGAAAAAGAAACACTGGTAAAGAAAGAAGGTGGACTACCTAGAAAAAAAAACACTACACAGGATTTAAAAACAGGTTAAAACGTTGCATAATTAATAGCAACGATAAAAAATATTATATTTAAAAAAACGTAAGTCGAATGCTTCCGGAGAAATGGGCCAATATAATAACACCTTGGCTACCGGAGGATGGACAGCGACGTCGTCCGCGAAAGCGTTGGCGCGACAACATCAGTGGATTCGAGAAGGAATGGTGGGAATCTGCCAAGGATCGCGATAGGTGGAAGGAGTTGGGGGAGGCCTTTGCCCAGCAGTGGGAAAATGTAAACATACTTCCATAAACGTACTGCTAAAAGCATAACTCTTCTTTTGGCTTTTCCGTAGTCGGATGTAAATTTAGCCTATGTCACCCGCAATAACGAATCGATCGACACATCATTCACCAAAATCGGATGAATACAAACATACATACTTTTTGCTTTGATGCAGTCGGGAAAAAATATGAAACCTGTTAGTTTTTTTTTGTTTACCATCTTTGTTTTGTTCGTACAGTTGGTACTGTCACAAACGTGTTAAATTTGATTTAAACAGAAGCTGCCTAGTTAAAACCTCGCTGCTACCACTTTGTGCCGGTTTCAAATGCCATATGCAGCCGGCTCGACGCATTCCCTTAATTAAGACAGACGTAAGTGGCTCCTTGCTGCATGCAGCTAATAAAGAGGGTTGCATTCTGAATAGGGATGAATCCTTCTTTTAAGGGCTAGACGAACTTTGTTATTTCAGCTTTTATGGCAGTGGGAATTATTCCTAGTATTTCATATGCAGGTTTTTTTGAATCCTTGAATCAGTTTTAAACCAACAGCTAATATAACACACACACAGATTATCTACTAAATAGGCAATTACAGGTTTTTTCATAGGTTTTTTCATCTACAACAATGTCTTTATATATAAAAATTCTGTTTCCGTATGTTTACTTCCGCAAAACTCGAAAAGTAGTCGATGGATTGAAAATATATTTTTTACACAACGTTGTGTTTCTGTATAAAATTATTTTATGTAATTTTTATCCCGAAGTTCCCACGGGAACGGGATTTTTAACGTGCTACGCCGTGGGCGGGTCAGGTAGTAAAAACATAAAGACTAATAATGTAGTGTGAAATGTTCAGGGTGATGAATTTGTTTCTACAAAAAATCCTATTATTTTTTAATTAACAACCAGGAAGGATGTCCGTCCTTTAGAAGATCTGGAAAGTCAAAAATGAACAAACATAAATGGTTTAAAAAGTGTGAGAACACATACAGTAAAATAGACTACATAGGAAGCTAAGATAAAGTTTCTTTGTCAGAACAAAATAAATACAATAGAAGAGTAAGGACGAGTAAGGAGTTGAACCAAATTCCGGCGTATGTTTTTCCGGATTTCCGGATTCCGGACATTATTATCCCGGAGTTAAGTCCATAGTGAACAGGTTATTTTTAGGCAAGCGTACCTTCGACCACACCATCACATACCATCAGGTGAGGTAGAGGCCAAGCGCTCGATAACCAATAAAAACTCAAATAAATATCGGTACGAAAATTTTCTACTTTAGCTGCAAATTATCTGATGGTAAGCGGTTACCGTAACCTACGGACGTATGTAACACCGAAGGTATAACACGCGCGTAGCCGACCCATTCAAACGCCCTTTTTAACGATCTGTCTGGGGCTAACCTCGGCAGAATATCTTGTATGTGTTTATAACATTAGACTGAGAACGAGACGTAATCTAAACAAGAAAAATATGTCGATAAAACACAGCAAATTGCTAGCATTAAACGCATTTCAACTTTCAAGACTAAACGTTCAAACGATGGATGCCAAAAGCCAAATTCCTGTACCACAAAGAGGCGGAAAGAGATATGCAATGGGATTCCACTCGGGAAGCGGGAGCCAGATGGCTGAGCATTAATTAATCAAACATGCCACCACAGTAACGATGGTATAGCATCCAACCAGTATAGACACTATCATGATACCACAGTACCGATATAGCTTACAACCAGTGAGGACACTGGCCTTCCAGCTCCACGATTTACTCGTATTGCGATGCAGTTCAAAAACTGTTCCGTGTATAATTATTTTGTTTTAATGTTTTCTTTGTTGCTGGACATTTCACACATTGTTATCTAGCCCCAAGATAACTCAGTTAAGGCAATCTAACCCAAGATAAGACGCATACGAGCATCTCGGATTTATTTGTTCGAAGCTTCAATTGACTTGACCCATGATCCTCGTACACACGCGGCTACGTGTGCGTGCAGCTGTTTTCGCTTGTTGTACAAAACTTTACATCCAAAAATAAATGAGATTGAGAAGCAGAGAGGCGAGATGCTGCAGCGTTTAAATTTGACACTCAAGGCCGTCTCTGACTGGGCCGATGCCAATCTCGTCAAATTAAATGCTTCAAAAACGCAAGCATGTCTCTTCTCGACGAAAATGAGTCGGTTTCTTCAAGTTCCCATTTTCCGAGATGTATCGGTATCTGTAAAAGATCACCTCGAGCCTACTCTCAACTTTAGCTCATACATCGAGGCTAAGGCTAAAAAATTTGCCACGAAGCTGGGCCATTCTCAACAAGGTCAGGAGATACTTCACACCAGGACAGCTTTACGAAGCCCAAGTCCGGTCTGGTATGCAGTACTGCTGCCACCTTTGGGATGGTTCGGCCAAAATACCAGCTCGCTTACTTAACACCCTAGACTCGATAGAACGTAGAGTTTTTAGGCTTATAGGTGACCAATATATGGCGGAGACTAAGACCGCCGTAAAGCCGTAACCTTATCGATCTTTTACAGCATACATTTAGGGGAATGTGCCCAGAAACTATACGATCTGATCCCGCTATCTCCCTTCCATCAAAAGACTAGCAGGCGCACGGCTCGGTACCATCCGTATCTAGTTAATATATCACCCATTCACACAAACCGTTTCGTACAGCTAAGGTATGGAACACATTACATACACCGTTGTGTGTTTTTCCTAAAGAATACAATCCGGGTCTCTTGAAGGTAAGAGTGAATAGGTTTCTTCTAGATCTTCGTGCTTTATCTTAGACCACATCATCACTTACCATCAAGTGAGATTGTGGTCAAACGAAGTTCTATACAGTATAAAAACAAAAAAATTATAATATAAAAATATTTATTTGTGACGGAACAAAACACAGTACAGTATGTACACACAAAAAACACATCTGTTCCTATCTCATTTGTGGTTTGCTGAGACAAGGCCGCCGCCCGAAAAATCGTGCTCTTTCAAAAGACAAATCACCTACCTTCATCATCATCATCATATCAGCCGTAGGACGTCCACTGCTGGACAAAGGCCTCCCTCATTGATCTCCAGGAACTGCGGTTGGAAGCGGCATGCATCCAACGCCGACCTGCGGTTCTTACCAAGTCGTCTGCCCATCTTGTGGGTGGACGTCCTACGCTGCGCTTGCCGGTCCGTGGCCTCCACTCGAGAACCTTTCGACCCCATCGGCCATCTGTTCTGCGCGCTATATGGCCTGCCCATTGCCACTTCAACGTGCTAATCCGTCGGGCTATGTCGGTGACTTGAGTTCTCTTACGTATCTTCTCATTTCTGATTCGATCTCGTAGAGAAACCCCGAGCATAGCCCTCTCCATAGCTCGTTGAGCGACTCTGAGCTTATTCATAAGGCCAATAGTGAAGGACCACGTCTCGGTTCCATATGTCATCACTGGTAACACACATCAACCTTATACAAGACATCACCTACCTTATACAAGACTAACTCCTTTGGAGTGTTTATACTGTTTGTTGAAGATATCAGCAATGCCAGTGGAATTGGGGAGGCTTTGATGTGCATCTGATGCTATGTAAGTCTGTCTGCGCGGCAGTTTGATCGTTTAATTGTTTTTGGGTTGGGACAAGTTTGTGCAGATGTGGAACTAATCTGTTGAAATTGGATTACGATTGCGATTCTAAGACCTACGGAGGTTGTGGTGACCTCTGGGGCGAATAGTCGGCTGAGACGCAGGATCGTTGTGGGTTTAATTCCCCCCGAGGAATAAATGTTTGCATTATCTACAAATATATAAATAGTGTTTTATATAGGAATTAATGAACAAAAAAATAAAAAACCGACCAAGTGATAGTCGGACTCGCACACGAAGGGTAAATAAAAACGAGCAAAAAAATTGTTGTATGGGAGCCCCCCTTAAATATTTGTTTTATTTTAATTTAATTATTCATTTTTAAAGTGAACATATAACTAAATATTCTGTGAATATTCCAAGCGTCTACCTGTTGCCGTTATCAATATCGAGCAAAAACGAGCAAAAAAATCACGTTTGTTGTATGGGAGCCCCTCTTTTATTCTGTTTTTAGTATTTGTTGTTATAGCGACAACAGAAATACATCATCTGTGAAAATTTCAATTGTCTAACTATCACGGTTCATGAGATACAGCCTGGTGACAGACGGACAGAAAAACAGACAGACAGATAGCGAAGTCTTAGTAATAGGGTTCCGTTTTACCCTTTGGGTACGGAACCCTAAAGACAAAGTCAAAATCTTTTATTCATTAAAATCACAAGGATCACTTTGAAACGTCAATTTTACTGTCTGTTCCTTCGCCACCAAGCCAGGAAAGAAAGGCAAGAAAACAAGACCGGTTGTTTTTTTAATGATCCTGTTAGAATACATAACAATACAGGAAATAAATTACGTCTAAATTTGAACATTTTGAACGAGTTGGAGCAATTTCAATCCCAAGCGTCTTTATCATATATAAATAATCAGATATTTTATAATAGGCTTTATTATAAAGATTTTGTTTAATTGCGTTTTTAAATTTGTTAATTGTCAATTTTTGTACATCACTTGGGAGTTTGTTATAAAAGCGAACACCTTGCCCAAAAAATAATATAAGTATTATAGGTATATTTCTAACAGTTATCTGGTTCCCTTAGTACAAGCTCTGCTTAGTTTGTGGCTGTGTGAAATGTCCAACAAAATTTAATTGTTTATAATTAAATCAAATGTATATTAACAATCGGTCGCTCTGAAAATCTATGGGCGAGGCCTATGCTCAGCAGTGGATGATCCTGTCGCTGATTTGGTAATGATGAATCCCAAATACAAATTTTATTTTATAATTTATACACTTTTTTATCTAATATTAGCTAACCCGGCAAACTTTATACCGCCTTGACATGTATATAACGCGGGCTGCCAATAAATACGTCGCGGGTAGAATTGTCAATCGGCCACCATTAGCTACATCTTCTTCTTTCGTGTCAATGGCTATTTGACTTCTAAATTTGATTAGCTCAATAGCAATCATTAGCTGCATAAAAATCAATAAGAATATGGATTTTTTTTAAAACAATTATTGCGTAAATTTTTTCGATATTTTAATAGTCATTCTGCTATTCTAGGCGGAGTCAAAACCAAGAACTCGAACATCATCAAAATCGGTCCAGCCGTTCTTGAGCTATAAATTGTGTAAATAACCCGACTTTGTTTTATATATTTGGATTTAAGTTTTTTTTATAGAGCTTATGTTGCGGATTTGTTGTAAGCCGATACAGAAACAAAGATTTTTACCAGCATCTAAGACAGCACGGGGCGATAAATCTCGCTTACCTCGTCGGAATGGCTAGTGATGTAAATATACTGCCTGAACTGTTTTCCGCCTGGTTTGGGGACAGTTGCGGTAGTAGGGTGCACTTCATTTTGGGAAACCGTAAGACTTTATCACAACATATGTAGAGATATTTTAAGATCTCAGACAGATGGAAGCTTAATAAAACAAGCGAAAATTTAATATAAACATAACATGAAGTTTGACATGGTGCCTGCAGCTCGGCAGGGAATCCATCCACACACTTTGGAGACGTGTGGTCGCGCACCGTGAGGTTCCAGAGGAATTCTGGAACACTTCGCTTGTGGAATGGTCTCCCTGTCGTGGTTTTTCCCAGGGACGATATTATGGGGTTTTTCAAAAATGGTGTATTAAAAATTTAGAAGGTTCGGCAACGCGCGAGTGATACTTTTAGTGTTGCAAACGTCCTTAGGCTACGGTAACCGCTTGCCATCAGGTGGGCCGTATGCTTGTTTGCCACCTTAGTAGTACAAAAAAATCACTAAACATAACTAATCACAAATATATATTTACAAAAAAAATGTATATAAGTATTCTAGCTCTGCTTAGTTTGGGGCTAGATAGCGTTGTGTGAATTGTCCAGCAATATGAAAATAAAATGAATATTTTAGCTAAGTATTTTAACAAATAGTTATCCACTGACTGGACGAAGTTGAACAAAATTGTTACATATTTATAACTATTTAACGTTGCGTGCGACTGTTTTTGTTCGTATGAATGTGTAGCCTTGATGTGTAGCCGTGTGTACAACACGGCTACACATCAAGCTATACATATCCAGTATAAGCTGACCTAGCATTGTGTAGGCTTTTTGTAGAATGAGAGGTCAGGTTATACTGGAAAATTATAGCTTAATGTGTAGCCGTGTGTACACATCAAGCTATAAATTTCCAGTATAAGCTGACCTCTGTAAGTGTAGCCGTGAGTACACTAAGCTTTAATACTGTTCCTTCACACGCGTGGTTTCTCAATGAAAACATTACATGACGACCTCCGTGGCGCAGTGGGCGAATAGCCGGCTGAGACGCAGGAGGTAGCGGGTTCGATTCTCGCTGCGGAATAAATGTTTGCATGATCTACAGATATTTGTTCCGGGTCTGGTTGTTTCTCTATGTATTATAAGTATGTATTTACAAAAAAAAGTATATAAGTATTTTATCAGTTATCTGGATCCCATAGTACAAGATATGCTTAGTTTGGGGCTAGATAGCGCTGAGTGAAATGTCCAGCAATATTTATTTATTTATTACCGGCTCCTTCTGCGTAGTGGTAAAAAGTAGCCTATGTGCCGATCCCTGTCACAACCTACTTATATACCAAATTTTATTTAGTTGAGTTCAGTCGTGAAACCTTGCCACCAAATCACCCCACAAGTCCCCACATTACAAAACGTCACAAACAGACAGACAGAAGACCGAGCTACTGTTTCTTAAATAAGTATAAGTAGGTATTACTCGTGCGCGATAACTTGGGACCTGCTAGGAATGCGACTCCCCGACCGCTTCCCCTGCACTTCCCCGATGGCGCCCGTATTGTACCGTTCGCATCACTATTTTTTACTAGGGTTTTTAGTCTCGTACTGGCCTACGTCACGTAACGACGCGCTCTGGAATTCTTTTAGTTTTCGTTTGTGTTATTGTTTTGTTGTTGTAGTTTTTGTTGTTATAGTAAATGTTGTAAATTTATCGCATACCTCTTCGTCAAGTGATTATAGTGAGACTGAGGACGAAGAACAACTTCTAGAAGGCATAAATCTACTAAGTAGTGACGAAGATGAGATAATGTAAATTATAGATAAAATAAATGTATAAACTTAAACATTGTATTTTTATTTTATTCAAATAGTGTAAAAAAGATAAGATAAAAAGCAGAGTCCTCCCTGAGTAACATAATAAATTAGGTTAAAAAAAACAAAGACGAAGCCGCGGACGGCTGCTTGTTATGTTCGCTTTTTTGCGGGCGGTACAAACACGCCAATATGACGTCACCGCGTTCAGGTCCCAAGTTATCGCGCACGGGTAATATATGTAAATTGTTATGAGTAGTTAAGTAGTTATTATTTAGGTTCATTCTATATTTTTCCACTGGTGGGCAAAGGTCTCCCCCCTGTTCCTCCACATCTCACGATCACTCGCCATGTCCCACCAGCCATCTTGGAATGCATCGAGGTCGCCACGCCAACGCTTCCTCGGCCTGCCCCGGCTTCGACGCCCATCTGCAGGCATCGATTGTGTGACGACTGTTGCCCATTTGTCTGTGACCATACGACTGACGTGACCCGCCCAATCTCACTTCAGCTTGGCAGTCTTGTCGCAAACATCTGCGATGCCGGTCTTCGCGCGCAGTGTGGTATTGCGAATCTTGTCGATTGTCTTTACCCCTAACACCCTGCGTTCCATGGCTCTTTGGCAAACCTTGAGTTTTGAGCTTCTGTCAATGACCAAATTTGGTCACCTTATGTAAGGACGGGCAGAATACACATGTCGATGAGTTTACGCTTAAGTTTATTTATTTAATAATTTAATAATTTATTGCACAAAAATACAAATTACATGTACAAAAGGTGGGCTTAATGCTAATAGCATTTTCTACCTGCCAACCTCAGAGGTAACAAAAAAGGTTAGCGTGCTAACTTAGAACAATATTTATCATTCATTTATCTAATTTTTATTCTTATATAATATTTATATAATTAGTACATGTAGTCCACACATTCCATTACATCCAATGGTTGTCTGATAGAGATCTCTATTAGCGGCAAGATCGCCAATTGTATCCATAGATTTACTTTGTTATTTGTATTGTTTTATAGTGTGAAATAAAGATTTATCTAATCTAATCTACTTTCGAATTTTATAACATTAGTATGGATATCATCACAACGAATCAATACAACATGATGGTAGGCAGTTGGGGCAGAAGGAAAGGACCACGCACCGGAAAACGCAGTGTAGGACTGCCCCCCACTATATGGAAAGAAAGCTTCATAAATATTGCTGGGAGCCGTTGGGTGCAGACCGCACAAGATCGGTCGCTCTGGAAATGGGAGGGCTATGTTTAGCAGTGGACGTTCTACGACTGATATGATGGTGTTGAATCAGATATCCTGATAAAATGTTCTAATATTTGTAAAATAAATGCGTTTTTAAAAAAGGTTTACAAATGGAAACTCTTTATTTGTTTAACAAAGTTCCTCATTAGAAAAGTTGATGTTGCAAAGATATTTATTTATGAAATTTTTTAGTGCGTATTTTTAACATTTTTAAAGCGGAATTTGATTAAAGTGCCTTGAATATCCGGAGTACGCAGACCGTTTTGAATATTCTTCAGCTTGTTCGTGATTAAATTAATGTTTCAATACGAAGTTTATGGTCTGGAGCTCAGTTTGTCCGATAATATTATCTATTTTAAGATTGAGGCCTGGTTTTCTATGCACCTATATATAAAATTATTATATTCTTCGCCCTCATACAAATTGATATATATACTTGTCTTAGTAATACGATACTATCCATTATTGTCAATAGCTATAATATTTCAAATCTGACAATTACAAGGCAATATCTTAAGAATGGTTACACTACACAAACCCGTTACGAGCCTTATAATACCATATTCAATGACATTTGAAAAGTTTATGATTTATGTGCCAACTCCGCGGCTACTATACGGTTACAGAGTAAACTGACATATATTGTGTTTGTCTTGCTTGTTTGAACCTTTTTGTTGGACCCGGGAATATGTAGGGCGATTTTCGGGGACATATAGTTGATATTTATATTTTTACGGTTTTTAGGGTACCGTACCTCAACAAGAAAAAGGAACCTTTATAAAATCACTTCGTTGTCTGTATGTCTGTCGGTCTGTCAAGACCCTTTTGCTCAAAACTCATGGAGTATCAAGTTGAATAACTCCACGATATCCAATACGTAGGGTTATGGTCCATGGAGCTGTTAAAAATCAATCTTCTAAGTCAACGCAATCGAAAAATTCGGGCATTTAGGCCGTATATTTTGCTCGCAAATAAATCAAACTCTATTGGGTACTTCCCGTTGACCCAGAAACATGAAATTTGACAAGCAAGGTCTCGCAGCACAAGTACGGAAAACATCCAGAAAAGGTTCGTTTGTGATTATATCACATAAAAAATATTTTTACGGGGTTGGCTCGCACTTGTTCAGTTATTCTGGAATGATATGAAGGAGCTTGCCCATGACCATCCCTGATTTTAAGTATCTTCTAAATGTAGTAATTGTTGAATTTCCTTGTATAATTTGTATGAAAATACGTCCATAGTATTAACCACCACAAAGCTTAACAGTAAAAACGACACAATCAGTAAATATTGGCAATATAAAATGATTGAAATAACGATTAACATATGAATCAACAATAAATCGTTTTGATTGTCCTCGGCAATGTGACACGTTTCTGAAAGCATATTGTTCTGTAAACAGTTAAACATGTTATCATTCGATCGCTAATATCAATTGTTGAATAAAACTATGATTAACCAATATATCCAAGAGAAGTGTAGAGAGCAGAAAACACCTTTGCTAGCAGCTTTCGTTGATTTAAACAAAGCTTTTGATTCTGTTAGCAGAGGGGCTTTACACTGTACTTGAAAAAATCAGGTGCCCGCCAAAGCTCTTAAATTTAATAAAATCTTTTCTCAACAACATGAAGGGTTCCGTTGTGTACAACAGAAACACATCAGATCCCTTCGAAATGAGAAGGGGAGTACGACAATGGTGTGTACTGGCTCTAACACTGTTTGGAATCTTCTTCTCAGTACTGCTGAAAGTTGCTTTTAGAGAGTCTTCACAAGGTTATACACTTTCACACCAGGGTCGACGGTAAGCTTTTTAACAATCTCTCTTGAAATCCAAACAACATCGCCATCTGTTCGTAGATGGCTTACTGTTTGCTGATGATGCAGCTTTTGTTGCTACAACCCCAGAAGAACTTTAGTCTATGGTGAATAAATTTAATGGGGCGTGCAGATTATTTTCCATGTCTATTAACGCAAAGAAGACCGTCATAATAGCGCAAGGTGTCAATCAAAAACCAACAATTATATTGCATGATTGCCCTTTGGAGGTTTTTCAATTTCTGCTATCTTGGTTCTACAGTCTTAAGCAAGCTCTCGCTCGATGCCGAGTTTATTATTCGCATTGGCAAGGCATCCACGATGTTTAGGAAGCTTAGTGCAAGAGTATGGAATAACAACCATCTCACTATTAAAACCAATATGATCGTTTATCAGACCTGCATCTAATATATACTCTTGTACGGGGCTGAGACCTGGACATATTATGCCAAACAGGAGCGGAAATTAAAAAACTTCCACATACGCTGTCTTCGGCGTATATTGGAGATCTCGTGGAAGGAACGAGTTACAAACGAGAAAGTCCTTAGTATCGCACAATTGCCTAGCACAGCTGCAGTATTAAAGCAGAAGCGGCTCCGCTGGCTTGGGCATGTGCAAAAGATGGAGCCTTCCCGTTTGCCAAGACAAACTCTTCTTGCACAGATAGCACATTCTAAATTGATTGTTGTATAATTGAAAGTTGGGCACCCAATGTTACATTACAAAGACGGTGCTAAACGTGACATGTTATCTATAAATAGAAGATCCAAAAAGTTCATAAGCAACGACGAGCTAGTTGATGCAAGCAAGGCTCCTCAGCCTGGAGCATCGACGAAAAGTTGCGAGCATCTCAGTTTTTTATCGAGTACATTTCGGGGAGTGTGCGGCGGAACTTTTCAACCTAATCCCACCATCTCCATTCTATCATCGTACAACCAGACGCTCTGCGGTGCACCGCCGCTATATGGTAGAAATACCTCCCATTCGCACAAAGTGGTTCTCTTCGACCTTTGGCGCACCGCCAAAGAGCGGACCGCCTTGCCAGAGTCGATGTTTCCTGATAGCTACTTCTGGGTATCTTGAAGTCGCGATTGAATAGGTTTCTTCTAGGCAAGCGTGTACCATCGTAGACTGCATAATCGCTTACCATCAGGCGAGATCGTGGTCAAACGCAAGTCTATAATGTATAAAAAATAAAACCGGCGTGTCTTGCAACTCGGCGGCAACGCGTCTGCAGTACCAAAAGTGCTACAACCATTTACAGGCATCAATGAGACCTTCTTCTTCTCGTGACAATGTCTCTTTAAATCTATATGATTAAATTGATTTCGACTTGGTGGCCACCTCTACAGACTCATAAGTTACCTCAATGAGCTGCTCCCGAGTGCAGGTGATGGGGAAACTGGGAGCAGAACAGCAAGTGCGGCATGTTCTGTGTTCCAACTCATGTTCAGGGTGAGTGCGCCCGTGCTCCAGTTTGCCAAGTTACTGCTACAGCGGCCTACCTAGGTACGGAGTCATGGATGACCACTTAACATCAGACAGCTTGTGAACTTGTGTACCTATTAATTAATTAACACTATTATTGAACATCATTGTCATCATTTCGTCTAATATCAAAATATTAAGCTTCATAGACCTAGGTAAACAGAAGCGTACCTAAAACATTATTTTGATAGCACACATTCACGAGGGATATACAAATGTTTGTACTGAGGCTGTATCTTTAGGACTATAATATGCTGAGTTTGCTTTATTTTGCTAGATAAATTCCGAGAAACTTAGGATCTAATAATATCTCAGAATAAGCAAGATTGTAATTGAGGGTGTGCGTAATATCCTTAATTAGAATATATAGATAAGGCTTCCAGATATTTTCATAAGCGATGTGCTATATACAGGATGCTTCATATTATATGTAAAGTCGCCTGAATAAATAAATATTGCTGGACATTTCTCGCAGCGCTATCTAGCCCCAAACTAAGCAGATCTTGTACTATGGGAACTAAATAATTGATAGAAAACTTATATGGTTTTTTTTGTAAATACATTCTTCGAATATATAGAAACACATCCAGACCCGGAACAAATATCTGTAGATCATACAAACATTTGTTCCGCGGCGGGAATCGAACCTGCTATCTCCTGTGTCTAAACCGGCTATTCGCCCACTGCGTCACGGAGGTCGTCAAATTGAAACCAAAACGTAATTTATATGAATATTTGTATAAATGTCTGTCGCTTTATTACCGGTATCTTTTTTTCATTGATTTCATTGATTTTTTCAAGTTTTCACTCCACTAGCCCTGGCTTTGTTTGGGGCTAGATAGCGCTGTGTGAAATGTCCACAAATATTTATTTATCTATTATATTTAGTTATCAAGTTCAAGCCAATTGTTTTTTTAACCTATATTTTCCCACTGCTGGGCAAAGGTCTCCCCCATGTTCCTCCACATTTCACGACCACTCGCCACGTCCCACTAACCACCTTGGAATGCATCGAGGTCATCACGCCAACGCTTCCTCGGCCTGCCCCGGTTTCGACGCCCATCTGCAGGCACCCATTGTGTGACGACTATTGCCCATTTGTCTGTGACCATACGACTAAAGTTTTTTTTAATTAAATGAAAAAAAAACAAATATTTAGCGTTCAGATTTGGCCCAGTATCAGTTTTATTATATCTATAGATTAGTATAGATAGTGCAGTTTCATGAGCGTAAGCTATAAGGCTCACACATCATTGAAACTAAAACATAATATTTCATACTCCGGCAAAGAAATCGAAAGCTCCATTAAAGGCTCAGCGGGGGACTTACTACAACCAACTTAAGAAGAGCCGATGTGCCAGCCAGCGGGGTGGAAAACAGAGCTTTTGCACTTGGCCGTATAAACCAGAACTTTGCAGAGTGGAGTAATATAATCCAACCACGCTGAGTCTGCGTAACGCTCACAACCGTAGAAAAATAAAACAAACTTTCTTTACCTCACAGAAAACAGCAGCGTGTATGTATTGTAGCACACTTCTGAGCAACGACCTGTTTTGTTGCCTAAATTTACATGAAGGATGAATAAAAATTCTTTATTAAATAATAAATAAATATTTCTGGACATTTCACACAGCACTATCAAGTCCTAAAATAGGCAGAGCTTGTACTATGGGAACCAGATAACTGATATAATACTTATATACATTTTTTTGTAAATACATACTTATAATATATAGATAAACATTCAGACCCGGAACAAATATCTTTAGAGCATGCAAAAATTTGTTCCGCGGCGGGGATCGAACCCGTTACCTCCTGCGTCTCAGCCGGCTATTCGCCCACTACGCCACGGAGGTCATCGTATTACCTATACAAGCTAGATACGAAAATCAAACAAATGTATACATATAATGAGTGGGATTACCGCTAAATAAAGTCACATCCAGACAGTCTGTTTGTTGCGAGACGTTATTCGGAGCGGATCGCACTCACCCTGATGAAGGTTCACGAATTGAACCGAAACATTGTCAGTCGAAACACCGATAAGACGGTACGTGATAAATCCCGTATTTATAATAATGATAGTAATAGCCTAATAAGTAATTAAATGAAGATAATGCCACTTAACTATACTAATATTATTATGGGGAAATATTTGTATTGTTGTATGTTTGTAACGAATAAACTCAAAAACTACTGGTCTAATTTCAAAAATTATATCACCATTAGAAAGCTAAATTATCCCTGAGTAACATAGACTACTTTATACCCAACTGCGCAGAAGGAAGGTAATGTTTTTTATTGAAAAACTACGCGTGCGAAGCTGCGGATTGGTCAGCTAGTTGATATTAAACCCCGTGGCCCGATGTCAATCAGCCTCTCGATTGCTATATCAACTGTCAATTTTGCAATTAGGTAGGCACACATTTTCTTGCAATTGTTTATTAATACTTTTGTTTTCAATATTGTACAGATGTACTGTAAAAGAATAATTTGAAGGGATAACCAGGGCCCATAGCCATATATTCGCTCCGAATCGATTCGATTTCTACATAAATTTGCTGTCGATATTTCACGTGATATTTCCATAGCATGTGTCAAATCCCATACATTTTCGGGCTTAGCGACTAGCGGCATCGCTAATTGAATGTAACTTAGCTAAGCCCTCTGACTTTGTTACATGCCTCATTATTTTCTGATCGCGGAGAAAAAGGCGGTAAATAAACATTTCAAAGTAATCCTTAAGATTTTAATTAATAAATAAAATTAGTTTTTTAAAGGATTTCTTTCCAAGTAAATATCTTGAAAAATATTAATGTAACACGAATTTTTATAAACTGTTTCAAACAGTATACTAGTTTACTCAGGAGAGTCTGTTTCTAGTTCCTCAATAAAAGAAAATATTTATATTTAAAAAACTAGTGGACCCCCCGAACTTCGTATCAGCTTGACATGCATAGGTATAACGCGGGCTGTCAATATAAGTCACCCTGGTAGAATTGTCAATTGTTGTCCCCGGCCATCATTATGTATGAGTAAATGAATGACTTCCACAAATAATTCAATACCAAAATAAGCCAAATCGCTCCACCCGTTCTCGAGTTTTAGCGAGACTAACGAACAACAATTAATTTTTATATAAATATATAGACAATATATCTTGGGATAACTCCTACCGAAGCATCTGTTTCAAACGATATTCATTTTTTTACATCCTCTTTGACGATATTTGCAGCACGCATTCTGTCAATTCTATGTCAAACGTCATAAGGTTACATTATAAAAGCGCTAAGGTTAGATTATAAATAATTTTATATGGTGGGTAAGTATTCTTAAATTTTCTAATTTTGCGCGCAATTTTCTTAATTTTTTCTTTCATAAGAACCTTCTCCTGGCAATAAGAAATACAACAAAAAAAGAATTGGCCAAATTGATCCAGGCGTTGTTGAGTTATGCGCTTACCAACACATTTTGCGATTCATTTTTATATTATAGATAATCTGAATATACCACCTGACGACCTCTGTGGCACAGTGCGCGAATAGCCAGCTGGGACAAAGTTCAGGGCTCGTAGCCAAGTTACATTCGCTTCGAATTGATTCGATTTCTACATAGGTCTGTTGTCGATATATCACGTGATATTTCCATAGCATGTGTCAAAATCCCATACATTTTCGGACTTATCGACAAGCGCTAACGCTACTCGAATGTAACTTGGCTACGCCCTCGGGTTCGATTCCCGCTGCGGGACAAATGCTTGCATGGTCTATATTTGTTCCGGGTTTGGGTATTTTTCTATATTTTATACGTATATATTTACGAAAAAAAAGTATATAAGTATTCTATCAGTTATCTGGTTCCCGTAGTAGAAGCTTTGTTTAGTTCGGGGCTAGATAGCTGCTATGTGAAATGTCCAGCATCATTTGCTTATTTATTTTAAAAGCTTTTTATTAACTTGCAATGTTTGTCCGGTTGGAATCTTGCAACTGCATTTTAAACCCGTTCTCCTCAACCAATTGAGCTGAAATTTGGAATACATATGTAACTTCGGTGACAATTCAACAATATGGTACCATAGAGGTGGTCTTATGATGGAGACGGATGCTAGACAACGGAACTTCTGAATGGATTATAGTAGTGTTTGGGCTCATTTGAAACTGCTTGTGGTTCCGATTATGAATTTTACAAAAACTTGTTTTGAAAAAGTAATTTTTCAACAAGAAACTTATTCACTATATGCAGACTGAGTGCAGCTAGTAGGGTGCACTTAATATTTCTGGATGTGTAGTCATTATGGTATTTCGCTATTTATTTCGCTCGGCAATAGTAGTTCGAGTGTGTTTGTGGAATTGAGTTCATGCAGTAGTTGCGAATTGTATTCTTTTATTTTTTTCTCAAGGCAGCATGTCTTTTTAATATAATCATATTTATATAACTAACTTGTATCAAATACTTATTAAAACGAGTACTTATTGCGTATGTACACACGGCTACACATCAAGCTATATATTTCCAGTATATGCTGACCAAGCTCAAGGTCGCTCATGGAGAGGGCTATGCTCGGGGTTTCTTTGCGTGACAAAATCCGCAATAAGGAAATCCGCAGAAGAACTAAAGTAGCCGACATAGCTCTCAAAATTAGCAAGTTGAAGTGGTAATAGGCAGGCCACATCGCTCGTAGAACCGATAACCGTTGGGGAAGAAAGGTTCTCGAGTGGAGACCACGGACTGGAAGACGCAGCGTAGGCCGGCCCCCCACAAGGTGGACCGACGATTTAGTAAGAATCGCGGGGAGCCGTTGGGCGCAAAGGGCTACCAACCGCTAGTTGTGGCGATATAAGGGGGAGGCCTATGTTCAACAGTGGACGTATACCGGCTGATGATGATGATGATATTCTGACCTCGCATTGTGTAGGCTTTTCGTAGAATGAGAGGTCAGCTTATACTGGAAAAGTATAGCTTGATGCGTAGCCGTGTTTACCTTTTTTATTTGTTATCACAACGTTTCGAGTGTGTTGCAACAGCCGGGGTTGCGGGCAGACTGATAAATAGGTACATACGTGATAAATACCTGTTTAAATCAGTAAACAGTGACAGTTACAGTGATCGCGAAAGTTTGAAACATATTACTTGTATCAGTTGTATATTATTTCTAGAATAAATGTATTTCTGTAAATAATTGACGACCTCCGTGGTAAAGTGGGCGAATAGCCGGCTGAGACGCAGGAGGTTGTGGGTTCGATTCCCACCGCGGAACAAATGTTTGTACGATCTGTTCCGGGTCTGGTTGTTTCTCTATATATTATAAGTATGTATTTACTACTAAAAACTGCACAATTACATAAAAAAACATTTTTTCAGAATTTTTTTTTATGTAATGAGAATTTAACGATTTTTAGATGATTTCCTTTACTTGTACTGTGAGTCCTTGCTTCTTACCAAATTGCATGATTCCAGGCCAACCCTTCAGGTTTTGAATAATTTGCGAGTGTCAAAGTATGCATCATAAATGGCCGTATTTTTTGATTGCGGTGACTTAGAAGATTCATTATTTTACAGCCCCAATGGACCGAAGACGTAAGTATTAGATATTATTTTCAATTTGTACCTCCACGGCGTTCCTGAGAAAAAAAGGGCATTGACAGACAGACAACGAAGTGATCCTATAAGGGTTACTTGTTTCTATTTGAGATACGGAACCCTAAAAAGCATGTTTCATTTGTATTCGTATAATAAGACTGTCAATTATACATATTATATTTGTTTCTCAAACTTATTATATCTGACAAATTATTATTACGTAGTATTTGACAAATTGGCCACATGTCGATATAAAAATTAACATGTCTAATGCACCCTCGTGAAATGGCATACACGATTAATTGACGACCTCCGTGGCACAGTGGGCGAATAGTCGGCTGAGACGCAGGAGGTAGCGGGTTCGATTCCCGCCGCGGAACAAATGTTTGCATGATCTACAGATATTTGTTCCGGGTCTGGATATTTTTCTATATATTGTAAGTAAGTATTTACAAAAAAAGTATATAAGTATTCTATCAGTTATCTGGTTCCCATAATACAAGCACTGCTTAGTTAGGGGCTAGATAGCGCTGTGTGAAATGACCAACAATATTTATTTATTTATTCAATTTTTTAGGGATCCGTACCCAAAAGGAAAAACGGGACCCTATTACTAAGACTCCGCTGTCTTTCTGTTCGTCTGTCACCAGGCTGTATCTCATGAACCGTGATAGTTAGACAGTTGAAATTTTCACAGATGATGTATTTCTGTTGCCGCTATAACAACAGATACTAAAAACAGATTAAAATAAATATTTAAGTAAGGCTCCCATACAACAGACATATTTTTTTGCCGTTTTTATAGATTTTTCCTTTTTTTTTTAATTGACTCATTAATATTTTGTTGCATCATCAGGAACAAAAAGTTCAGATTTTTAATCACTAGCCGTAAAATGATATTTATAAGTGACGCCTGCGACGTTACGATGAAACAAAAATTATCGTTGTACCATAAATTAAATTATATTTAGATGTTCTTGGATTAGACTTAATGGTATCATTATATCTGAGAAAAAAATTAGGAAACGTCATCACGAAATTATTCTTAATAGTTGATACATTAATAATATTCTAAATGAGTAGTGTATTTATGTTTTTATGATTTGAACACTACCTCACCCGATAGTAAGTGATAGCGTGCATGAAGATCGAATATTAAATAAATACATATTGCTGGACATTTCACACAACGCTATCTAGCCCCAAACTAAACAGAGCTTGTACTATGGGAGCCAGATAACTGATAGAATACTTATACCTAGTCAGGTCATAAATTCTGTCACACGTTTAATATAAAATAATTGAAACAAGTTTATTCATTATGTAACCATTTATATACCAAAATGAACTTAACAAAACATAGATTCTTATGACACTAAAGTTTATTCATAATGACCTCCATGATTTAGAATACAGGCCTTCAATCTGCGCGGCCAGTCGTCTATCGCAGCACGAACGAGGTCCATGTCAATATCGGCGGCTGCCTTAATCAAGGATGTCTTGAGTGACTCCAAATTGGGATGAGGCTTTGAGCACTCCTTTTCCTCCAAGTGTTGCCATATCTTGTAATCTAACGGATTCAAATCTGGACTGGAGGAGGGCCAGTCTTCGTGCCGGATGAAGTCGATTTCACGCGCCGCCAGCCAGTCTTGTGTGCTCTTCGCTCTATGAGCTGGCGCCGAATCTTGTTGGAATACCCAGTGCCTTTTATTGAACATGGTATGAGAAACAGGTTCCACAAGGTTCGTCAGGACTGTATTTTGATACACAACTGCATTCGTTTTTACACCTTTCTCACAAAAATGTACCTCTGTTAAGCCCCAATAAGAAACTCCCAACCATACCATGAGCGAGGATGGAAAATGACCTCGTTGGACACGCGGAATACGGTTGCTCGCTTCTTCACTACTGTGTGCGTACACCTTATCATTTTGTTTGTTGTAGCTCTCTTCTACGGTAAAATTTTTTTCATCCGAAAAAAGAATTTCCCGATATTTTTTCCCGCGTACCGCTTCAACAAAGCGCGGCATCTCTTCAGTCTCAGGACCATTAGACGAGCATTCAAACGATATCCTGTTTTTCTTCGATATGCCCGAAGCCCTAAGTCAGTTTAACACCCTTTTCACCGTGGTTCTGCTTAACCCCTCTGAAGGACCAACAATTTCTGCTTACGTTTGGGATTTCTTTGAATTCGCGCCTTCACAGTTTTTATCACTGCTGGAGTCCTAACAGACCGAGGGCGACCACTTCTTGACCTGTCATCTACACTAGAGTCTTCATTGTATCGTTTGATGGTGCGATAAACGAATCTTTTGGTTATATTCAAATTTTTCAGTATGTCAAAAATTTGAATTGGCGCGTAACCGCAACGATGCAATGCAACAACTGCAACACGGTCTTTTTTAAGCGTCCACTCCATATTTAAAAATGAGTAAAATTCTAAAAAGTATACATTTTTATTTTCATGAACAATTCGAAACCTCACCTTCCGTATTTAAAGCTAGACTCAAAAACTTTTATCTCCATGAAGAGTCATGATTCATCTGATCTCTAATATTATTATTGTAAGTATAAGTATGTAAGCACATATTTATTTATTTTATATATGATATTTATTTATTTATTTAAAGTTATTTATGTACCTAATATGTATGTATATAACTAATTTCTTTTTCTATTATTAAGTTTATTCTTTTTACACCTCGGCCAATCTTCCATTAAGCAATGATCCTCTCCATCCAAAGGTTGTCTGGAAGAGATCGCTTTGTTAAGGGATAAGACCGCCCATTATGCTTACTTTTATTTGTTTTCTTTTTCTATAAATCTGTTGTGTCTAGACTGTAAGGTATAATAAAAAAATTTCATTCATTCATTCGAAATTCGAATTCTATAAACTTTTTTGTGGCCAGCATTCTAAAAGAAAAGTTTTTACTGTGTGACAATACTTATGACCTGACTAGGTATACTTACTTTATTTTTTGTAAATACATACTTATAATATATAGGAAAACAACCAGACCCGGAATAAATATATGTAGATCATGCAAACATTTTTTCCGCGGTGGGAATCGAACCCACCTCCTGCGTCTCAGCCGGCTGTTAGCGCACTGCGCCACGGAGGTCGTCAGATGCACCAAAGAATCCATCAATCCATCCAAAAACATACAACCTGTTTTGTTATGTACGACATTGATTTAAAATACACATCCGGAATCGTAATAACTGATTTTAGAGGTGGGCTTAATATTATCAATATTTATCCAGTAATCAATACAGTAACTGGATAGATCCCTGTGGATGGAAAGCGACACCGTGGAAGGCCTAAGAAGCGGTAGCGCGATGATTTGGATGCTTTTTATAGGGACTGGCGGGATTTAGTACAAGATCGAGAAAAGTGGAGAGATGAGGGGGTGGCCTTTGCCCAGCAGTGGAACAGCATAGGCTTGATAAAAAAATGATATATTTCCAATAAACAATTTTTAACGTAAGTCAGCGGCGCCTTTGCGACGATGCGGCTTGGTCACTTTAACCCCATTATAAGATGAATGAATATGATTTGTTTACCTATTTTATACAGGCTGTTTCATTGATATTTTTGAATTGAAATTAAGGGTGTTTAAAAATTTAACATTTTCTATGGTGATGCATTTGATCCAAAACTATTTTATATCAATAGCCCTACCTGTGTTTTAATTTAATGTTGTACATAACTTGACAAGTAGTAGGTATACACCGAAGAACTTAAATATTTAATACTCACAAACTAGTGGTAGCGGTAGTGATCTGGAGCAGTTGAGCTATCTATAGATCGTTAGCAATGGTCTTTAGATGATTCAACTGTTTCTTCTGTATTTTTATCATTTAAATAATTGTATATTCTTTTAGTTATTAAAGGCTCATTTAAAAATCTCACAAACTTAATTTGCAGTTTCAAATTATTTTGTGAGTTTGTTTGGTTGTAGAAAGTAATCTCCGGAACTACCGATCCGATTATACTAATAATTTCACTAATAAGAAGCTACATTATCCCTGAGTGGTTTATTTTATTTTGATAATCCGTGAGCAGCTTGGGCGAGTTAGCTATCAATTAAAAAAATATTTCAGTTCTCAATAACGCCCTTCTCAATGTATTGGTAACTAGTTCCTTTAGATTATGTATTCAATCTGCAAATCCATCTAGTAATTTGTATTCAATTTCAATTCATGTCGCGAAGAGATTCAGGGATCAAGCCCGAGAATAATCAATTTGCTTCCGGTTTCGAAGTCAAAGGAAATTCATGGAAATTACAGACTGATCTATCTTTATCCGACTATGGCAAAGGGTTATGAACTTACAGCTTACT
The DNA here is from genome assembly GCA_918857605.2 of Philereme vetulata. Lineage (NCBI taxonomy): Eukaryota > Metazoa > Arthropoda > Insecta > Lepidoptera > Geometridae > Philereme > Philereme vetulata. The sequence continues at coordinate 804,927 of OU975484.1, read as the reverse complement.
TATAATTGTAACTGGGATTAAGTATTGACCTGTAATCATATTAATGCGTCCCCCTAAGAATATTCTGCACACAGAACACAAAAAACAATAGAAGTCGTAAGTAGGCGGGGCCCGCGTAACACCAAGTAAGCGGAGTTCCGCGCACTACAAGCTGCGCTCACTTCAGTCGTGTTTTAATTACTGTGGGGTAAACGTACCTACTTAAAAAAATATAAAAAAGCAATATTGTGCCGTTTTGCAGTGTAAACTTTATAGCCGAACCAAAAATTTTACAAAAGTTTATTTTAACAAATTTAACATATGTTATCACCGGTAAGTATTATTTTATTGTTTTTTGTTAGTTTTGTTTAAAATGCAAAATCGTCAAACAAAATAGACTGTGAATCATACTCCTTAAGGTCGCGTTTCTCTTAAACCTCAACTTAAGCTACTCAATTAGGGATGTGACCCCAATATACTGATGAATGTGTTATCGATAGCTTTAATTAGTTACCCCCTATTAAAAGGTGTATAAGTTTTAGGGCGTTAATTCCTTGTTGTTTTATTAATGATTTTCTGAATGTATTTTAGACCTATGGTGTGAAATAATATAATAACTTCTGTTTTTAGTTTCCCCAAGGCGCAAGACATAGAAAAAATTAAAAAAACGTACAACTTATGAGTCATCCAGCATACAGAGTCATGACCTGGCACCGTGTGACTTTTTTCTGTTCCCAAAAATTAAGAACCAATTACCCGATCAACGGTTTTCATCACCAGAAGAGGCTGTCGAAGAGTATGAATAACATGTATCTGACGTCACCACCGGAGGAGTGTTACAAATGTTTTCAAAATTTGTTCAATCTTATGAAAAAGTGCATTGACGCAAAGGGAGAATATTTTGAGAAACAATAAATTCATTTTAGACCATTATTAGTATTTTTTATTGATTCCGGAAATTTTAGTGTGCCCCTCAAATAATAAATCAGTATACAGAGTGGTTTTTTTTAACTGTAACAGTACGGCAGTACCCATAACCAGAGGAGATACAGGTGCAGTTTCTTTTAAAACATCAGCTCGTTTTCGAAGAAAAACATTTTGGCATTAAATTTTTGTTTTGTCAAGTGTGAGTAGCGCCTTAAAACGAATCAAGTTGGTAATTTTTTTTTGATGCCGATCGATGCAGTCCTTTGTAAGGATCATTTTAAAAAAAATCTAGTCTGGGTAGCTTTCCTGATACCACTTCAGCGCATTAATTGGGCTTCGTCGGTTAAGGAAGTAAGCTTCAATTAAGTCTACTTTTTGCGTATTTGACAATGCCATGATAGGACAAATAAGATGATGCAATGACTGATATAAAAGTCCGACAGGTGCAAGAAGCATGTTCGAAATTCAAAATTGTTCTGAAATACGAAATGTTTTTGAATTGCTCATGAGAGCACGGAGTTCCTAACCTTCCTAATCGCTACAGTATTAATACTTCAATGTGCAATGTGCTATGTGCAATTATAATCTAATAAAATGTTTATAGAAGTAATTTTGTTTGTCCTGTTGTATGAGAACTTTTTATCAAATTTGATTAACTTCCGCTGTTCAGATTTTTTTCATCCGATACAATAAAATGATCCTTACAAAGGACTGTATCGATCGGCATCAAAAAAATTACCAACTTGATTCATTTTAAGGCGCTATTTACACTTGACCAAAAAAATATTTAATGCAAAAATGTTTTTCTTCGAAAACGAGCTGATGTTTTAAAAGAAACTGCACCTGTATCTCCTCTGGTTATGGGTGCTGCCGTACTGTTACAGTTAAAAATATCACTCTGTATAATAGTCCAGTAATATAATATTTTTTAAGTAAGTATTTATGAATTGGATACCTGTGATTATATTAAGAAAGAAAGAAAAGAAAAGCTTTTTATTTCAACTACCACATATATAACCTGACGTACCTATTTCGTTACCCGTAGTAGGTAGGTGATAATCGATATCGATACATTCGTCTTGTATGCTCAATGGTACATCACTAAGTGAGTAGCGCTGTTATTTAAGCATGAGAGTAACAGCCAATGCATTATCGATCTTATACTTTGCTGTTAGAGACTATAACAAAAATCGTTAGCAACAGCGCCATCTGTAGTTGAGTGGCTTTGTTTTGTGGGTAATCAAGTATCAGCCATTGCATTATCAGTCTTATTTCTAATTAATAGAGACTAAAATAAAAATATTTTCTAAAGCGCCATCTTTTGCCGAGTAGAAGAAGTAAACTTTAATTTTTTGTTACTGTTTATTTTATTGAATTTTAAACCATGTTCCATAGTAGCTAAGGTTTTATATCCGTTAAATTGGTTTTATGGTTTTAGGCCTCTTTGAACGTTCTCTTTCAACCAATTATAACTTTTATTTCTAAGTGTGCTAGTTTTTACATGTGTGAGTTTAGCTACACTGGTTTTCTTAGTAAAAAGTCATCATGCTAGTTCTTTTGTTTTTTATGTTCTGTGATTCTGCAGTTTCCAACCGTTGTAGGACTTAGTGAACTTGAGCGCCACCATAAACTAGGGGCGACATAACACAAGTGGCGATCACAATAGGCCTTGTGACCACAGTGATATTGAAACCGCAGCAGCAAAAATAGTTATTTGTTATACAAGAGTGCAAAGTTGCTTTTTAACCGCGTGCTCAATTTTGATGACCGAGCAAGCGAAGGATTCTAAAATTGAATCACTAGCGCAGCGAGTGATTAAAAAATTAGAATCCTGAGCGAGGCAATCAAAAGAGCACGAGGTGAAAAATGTTTGCACTCGAGTGCAACACGTAACTTTTCATCCCACCTCAGCGAGGAAATGATTAAATGCAAAAAAAAGTAATACACCAAAAAGGTTTCAAGTCTGAGTTTTGAACAAATTAAAAAAGGTTGTATGATAAATTCGGCACCATGGAGGTAGAAGTAAATAGGTTTAATGAAGTTTTGAATTCACAAACTTAGTGCACACGATGTTCTAAAATCAATTTACTTTATCCTCTAGCGGATAAAAACGGCTTTTGCACTCAGATATCGAAGAGCAAAAATACTCTTTTTGAGAAGGAGGGGTGAAAAAATATTATCACGTATATAAATTTATCACAGAATATTTATCCCACAGTATTAGAGCTTTAGAAGCTATAGAGAAATGTTTGGAGCTCCTCACACCGTCTGGTACGACGCGGTAAGGGTCGCGGGCTGGTCGCCAACAGGACCACCTCGCTTTTTGGGTTCCGTATTCGATCTAGGAGCCCTTATAGTTTTGCCATCTCCGTCTGTCTGTCAGCTATTTTACTCGTAGTCTAGTGCTTTAAAGGTGAAATTTGGCGTAATAAAATAATAAACTGGGCTGGTCATGTTTGCCGTATGACGGACGATCAGTGGGCCAAGCTAACCACCGAGTGGAACCCTGACACAACCCGAAGACGTCGCGGCAAACCAAGGAAAAGATTGGAGGGACAAGCTCATTATCTTCCGAGCGGATTGGACCATCTTGGCGCTGGAAAGAAGTGACTGGAAAAGAATGTCGGGAGACCCTTGCCCACCGGTGGGACTTTATTTGATAACTAAAAACATATACAAAAAATACATGGCATGTATCGACCTCAGTTTTTTCTCTAGAAGCTAAAAGATTGACTACTTACAAACACAAACTCTTAGATCGTAACACAAAGTAGGTATAACTTGGCCTTGGCAGATGGTAGTCTTAATTCACATTTCATAGCAATATGTTCGAGTACATGACCGAGCTCTAACTCCTAGGTAGTGAAGCAAACAACAAGATGGTAAGTTCAGAACTGACTCTTTATTCAACTGAGAAGCCTATCCACATATTTAGATTGTAACAAATCCAGGACAGGTACGATTCTCTGTGTTTAGGATATCAGTTGCCCCCCGTGCTTCGCAAAACATTGCAGTTTTAATTTATGTGATGATACTCGTACGATAATTATGACATTTAAATATAAATCTATTTTTTTTAACGTTATCCCAAAATGGAGTTGGGAGGGGATTTTTTTACTAACGCACCCCAAACTGTTGGGTATCGTTGCATACGTTTTTCAAAAACACTAAGGTAAACCGAAAAAGTGTCCCTAATGCGTTTATTGGATGGAAAGCTTTTTAGAGAAATTATGTGCTTGTATTAAAAACAGACCCTAAGCAAATAATATAACTTGTCTGAAAAACCCTGAATTAAATTTAAAATCTGTGACTGCAATGCGATGATTTATCCGCGACAGACGATTTCCCCGAAAGTTATTCCAATGTTCAGTTCATACAAAACCTGGTAATAATAAATCAAACTATGAAACCAACATTTCCTATAACCAATAATGGATGTTCATCTGTTACCCTGGAACTTTATGCATTCGAATCCAACATTCCTACGTGATCAAATTCTACAATTTCAATTTAAAATCAACTATTCTTTCCCGCATAGCTATAAATTGCGTAAGTAACGCGCTCCGGCAATATCCGCAGGTGCAATATCAGCGATGATGTCATTGCGGTAATGGCAACCAGTAACTCAGTTGTATATCTCATAGAACTGATAGGTTCTCGAGTGGAACTCACTGGAAAGCGCAGCGGCAGCGTAGAACAGCCCCCACTAGCTGGAGAAACGACCTAATAGATGTTGCTGATAGTTGGATGCAGGCCGCATCGGTTGCTTTGGATATGTATGCAAATCATAAGCATTGATGATGATGCTCTCAGTTACAAAAGTGAAAACTGAGATTACAGAAAACTGAGATTACAGAAAACTGAGATTACAGAAAACTGAGATTACAGAAAACTGAGCATGAATGTGCACAGTTTCTTCATAATAGACAGCTATCTCCTTCACACCCCTGGGACATTTTTCGGCTTGTCTGATTTACTTACTGTTTGATCTTTGTAGGTACTTATACACGCTTCAGTAAGCCGACTAGGTTCATGCCTAAATTGTGGGTATTGTCTGTATAACTTTGCATGACCTAACAGGCACTTCAAGTCGCGAGTGAACAGGTTACGATTGCTTACGATCAGGTGAGATCGTTGTCAAAAGGCAAAACTTAAAAAAAATCTGTTTATTTATGACATTATTATATGCAAAGAATATACTTATAAATTTTAAGTAATTTTTAGCATTTAGTGTAATAATGGTTTTTTTGGTAGAAAAAGAAAAATATTAATGTTAGGTACAAGGTATTTTTGGGTTTGTAAATTTTAAGAGAAAATGCCGTTTGTTAGCTCCCAATACGAAAGGTTGGTTGATATTCTGGATACCATGCGAACTATATGTTTTAGTGAAACGTAAAATTGAGCTACTGTTCAACTATCTACTTTGCTGATATTAAATAAAGTTACGGACGTGTAGATAAGAATGCATTCAGTAAACCGAGGGTAGCTTCACATTCGCGGCCATATGAGATATGACAATATGTATGCCACATTTGGGGAGATCGTTTAGCTAAAGTAAAACAACCTCCCACGTCTAAAACAAAACATGAAATTATAAAAAATATAGTAGAAAATTATGCAGGGCGTTTCCTGTTATTTGGCTACTGCTCATATGATATGTCAAAAAAAACATAGTTTTATGAAACCGAGACGGGTTCGATTCCCGTCGCGGAAAAAATGTTTGTTTCATCTACAGATTTGTTCCGGGTCGGGATGTTTCTCTATATATTATAAGTATGTATTTACAACAAAGTATATAAGTATTCTATTAGTTATCTGGTTCAAGTACAAGCTCTGCTTAGTTTGGGGCTAGATAGCGCTATGCGAAATGTCCAGCAATATTTATTAATATATTTATGGTGTAAATGACGTCATCATTATGATTGAATTCAAATTATATTATTGGAAGCAACAACACAACACCATTACTCTTAAGAATAGCTACTTAGACAAAACAAAACCACAGAAAGGCATTTGAAACTACCACATTTCGATACAAAAGTTCGTCTACACTCCACTATCAGCAAAACAAAAGGATTCCTGATATAACAAGACCATATTGTTGATAATTGTGAATGATTAAAGCTTCGTATTGTCCTACCAGGGTTAGCAGGGTAAGAAGGGTAATGTGGGGTAAAGTTGGGTAAATCGTTAGCATGATAATGGGGGGGGGGGAGCTATAGAATCACATTTTAATGGCGAGGCTGAGTGCTGCGCTCGGAAGAAATTTGTAGACATTTTTGTCTCTAATTATTGTCAAATCTTTGCCAGTATACATTAAAATGTTATTTTTGTTTTTGTGACATAATTTTATTGAAGGAACACATAATGATGTAATGATAAACGCGGAAGAACATTATATTCATAGATATATGTGGAGGCGAGAGTCGAGACTAGGGAATGCAATCCCGATCCCGCGGGATCCCGATCTCGCGAGATCTCGTGTAATTTTTCGGGATCAATCCCGACGCATCATATGACGAGATCCCGTTCGAGATTGACGGGATTGGGCGGCAGTGGTCAGCGACGCTACACACGTCCACTCGGGGCGCAAGCGGCGCGCTAACTGACGGCCGCGAGCGGCAGGAACGCCAAACAGCGTTATAAAACTATTCCGACTATTTCCGAATATTAGCGACCGGTGACGATAATTATTTAGTTGGTAAGATTAAAGAATAAAGATTTTTATTTTCTTTCGAGTAATATGTTATTTTAGTTAATTTCACTATCACAAACAAGCAGTTATTAGCTTTTCAGTCATCCGAATTTAACATTTTTTTTAAACTAGACGGGATCCCGAGAATTCCGGGATCCCGTCTATTCGAAATTCGAGATCCTGCGGGATTAGAAATATCAATCCCGCGGGATCTCGAATTTGCAATCTCGAGTCGGGATTGCATTCCCTAGTCGAGACGAATAACTAGCGCTAAAGTGTAAACGCAGTATAAAAGGTCGTTCGTGTCGGCCTTCTTTACGCATGCATTTTGACGAGCAAAGACGCGCCAGTGATCGCGAATGTGCAAACATTATGCTGGCTCCAGAGTATCTTTCAACCCCCACACTGATCATCCAACCGTTGTCGTGTGAAGGGTGGTTCGATCAAGTTCGCCCGGATATCGGTGCGGTGTAGCGGGATATCAAACAAGAATAAAAGGGATTGAAGAAGTTCGCGATCTCGCCTCCGGACGATAGTCCGACCACACATCATTAAGTGCGGCTGCGGTTGCCGGCCGCCAGTCTGCAATGGTACGGATGTTCCACACATTTGGGTCTGGGTTTCCACGACCCCATTTGTGAATTGGCCGGAAGGCGAAGGTTCGGCTGAACGTTCTGAGTTCGGAGGTAGGACGATAGTCTTGACTCAGCGTTATAACATGCCTGTCGGGTGATGTCCATCGTAGCATGATAACATTTTCAACAAGGACTAGTGGAGTAGCGGATCAAATAGTAAAGTGAGTGACATAAAATATTCACCTTTATTTAGTTATATTCAGGTTAAAAATTCATTACAAATATCCCTAGACAATGTTTAGTACTACAAACAAAACAGCCCGTAAAAGTTAAATAAATACACAATATCCGCACAATACGATGTCACTTGTTTTGTTTAAGTGCTCATTTATTTAAAACAGAGCCTGACGAGCTTATGCATGACCTTCATGGAGTCAGACGCCCTTTCAAAGGGTTTAAGGGCTGTTTTAATCATTTGTACAGAACCCACTTTTTATTGGACGTTAAAATAACGCAAACGGTCGTCGTAAACGCTGAATTTCTATTGTTTTAGTATCATTAGCTTATGGCTAGGTCAATGACATAAGAAAGGTCTGAATGTGCACAGCGAAGGACCAGGAGGTCAACTTCAATCTCTTATAGCAATATTAAAATAATAATTGCACTGGCATTTCGTACCATGATCTTTAATAAGTAAGCTTTTAATGAAAAGGCGAAGCAGTTTAGGTGATGTCACCATTAACCGTACATTCAAAACTTTTCACATTAGAGCGTAGTTCACATCAATTAAAGCTTAAAATTATGCTAAAAAAGTAACTAAATCGTGTTTATTTTCGCGTATGTTTTATACTGAACGTGGTGTAATCACTAGAAAGCACTAAATATACAACATTATTAGGATTATACCAGTAATGTTTAAAAGTGTTGTGGTTCAAATCGAAGTAATGTTGCTACAAGGTTGAAACAAAACGCTCCTGAAACGTGATGGTTTTCTTAAAGATTCTGATTGGCGCCCAGGAAGGGTGGCGTTTACAAAGGGGATGCCTTCACCCAACAGTGGGCAATTATAGGCTGTGGATGATAATGACGAATCTGATGATAATAGCTAGAATTCGAATAAAATAAAATAAATAAATAAATAATGCTGAACATTTCTGCCCTACTAATAGTACTTGCAGTAATCGTAATTATTAGGATTTTCACTTATTTGAAACAAATACATCTCAAGAAGCTAGTCTATAAATAAAAAAATAATTCTCATGATTTTTTTATCATAAACATGCTGTTTAATTAACGAGAAACGCAGGCCTTGCACAAAATATTGCTTTTTCTAACAAAAAAAAAATATGTTTCCCGCGTTCATCTGCAAACCGCCATTTTGCACGTATTACCCGTGCGCGATAAGTTGGGACCTGAGCGCGGTGACGTCATATTGGCGTGTTTGTACCACCCGCAAAAAAGCGAACATAACAAGCAGCCGCCCGCGGCTTCGTCTTTGTTTTATTTCATCTAATTTATTATGTTACTCAGGGAGGACGCTGCTTTTTATCTAATCTTTTTTACACTATTTGAATAAAATAAAAATACAATGTTTAAGTTTATACATTTATTTTATCTGTTATTTACATTATCTCATCTTCGTCACTACTTAGTGGATTTATGCCTTCTAGAGGTTGTTCTTCGTCCTCAGTCTCACTATAATCACTTGACGAAGAGGTATCCGATAAATTTACAACATTTACTATAACAACAAAAACTACAACAACAAAACAATAACACAAACGAAAACTAAAAGAATTCCAGAGCGCGTCGTTACGTGACGTAGGCCAGTACGAGACTAAAAACCCTAGTATAAAATAGTGATGCGAACGGTACAATACGGGCGCCATCGGGGAAGTGCAGGGGAAGCGGTCGGGAAGTCGCATTCCTAGCAGGTCCCAAGTTATCGCGCACGAGTAATACTGCGTTTGCACTAAGGAGGGCAGATTTCACAATGCGCCATCTAGCCCCAAACTAAGCAAAGCTTGTACTATAGGACCCAGAAAACAGATACAGATATACAACCCGACCCGGAACAAATATCTGTAGATCATGCAAACATTTGTACCTCGGCGGGAATCTAACCCGCAACCTCCTGCCGGCTATTCACCCACTGCGCCACGCAGGTTGACAACTAGATAAAACTTGAACAAACTAGTTATGAGCCAAATAACACGCTTTGCGCCGGAGAGTTATTTTTAACTCCCTTTTTTACATAATATTCACTTTTTTCAAGCAGCAGGTTTAAACATAAGTACAGACCCCTAAAGAATATACGTTAGAACTATCATATATAATATGTATACTTAAAATCTAACACATTTATTTATGAGGCACGTTTTTAAGGTTCCGTAGCCAAATGGCAAAAAACGGAACCCTCATGGATTCGTCATGTCTGTCTGTCTGTACGTCCGTATGTCACAGCTACTTTTTTCCGAAACTATAAGAACTATACTGTTGAAACTTGGTAAGTAGATGTATTCTGTGAACCGCATTAAGATTTTCACACAGAGATAACAAAAAACAACAAATTTTTGGGGTTCCTTACACATAGAACTGAAACTCAATTTTTTTTTATCTATCCCATAAGTGTGGTGTATCTATGGATAGGTCTACAAAAATGATAATGAGGTTTCGAATATATTTTTTTCTAAACCGAATTCTTCCACACGTATGGGACGTGTGGTGTATCTATGGATAGGTCTACAAAAATGATAATGAGGTTTCGAATATATTTTTTTCTAAACCGAATAGTTTGCGCGAGAGACACTTCCAAAGTGGTAAAATGTGTGTCCCCCTCCTGTAACTTCTAAAATAAGAAAATCATAAAACGAAAAAAAAATATGATATACAATTACCATGCAAACTTCCACCGAAAATTGGTTTGAACGAGATCTAGTAAGTAGTTTTTTTAATACGTCAAACCGCAATTTACCTGTCATTCAATCAACTCAAATATAAAAAAAATTTACAACGAACTACAAGAACTTTTATATTATTACTTGCTGCTACGGAACCCTTCATGGGCGAGTCCGACTCGCACTTGGCCGCTTTTTTCGCGACGTGCTACACATTATGCTATGTACAATTTCGTTACAAAATTCGCTGCCGTTTCATTCCGCGGCAAGCTAAATTAGGCTTAACAATATCGCGATGTTAATGTTACACTCAAAATAAACGTTGTATTAAATTCATTCCGAACAAATCCTAATACGAACCACTTATCAATCAGAATCTCGCAAACCGAGATCGAATAAAAAGCGCAAGCTACACTAATATGATAATAAAGTCACCTGGGCCGATTAAGTTCCATTTCCCCGAGAGTTCTGAATAAATCACTGATAACGACCACTTTGCTGCGTCGTCTGAATTACCCCTAAGCAGGCTTGAGTCACTTTAAGATAAGATAAGATAAGATAACTCTTTATTGTACACCAAAGTAAAATACAGAACATAATTCTTACAAATAGATTTAGTACAATGGGCGGTCTTATCGCTAAAAGCGATCTCTTCCAGACAACCTTTGTATGGACAGGATAAAAATGTAACACATGACGGCGGTGCATCTATATAAATTTAAAAACATATCTACATACTATAAACCTAAATTACCAGCAATAACACAAATTTAATTTAAATAAGCAACTCTAAAAGTGGTTATGATGAATTAACAAGCAGCTACAACTTCAACACAAGGACAGATAATGGGTGTGCACTTTTGTTTTAAAATTACTAATAGACTTGGATGTTCTTATAGAGAGGGGCAAAGCGTTCCACAATCGTACGGCTGTTACAGTGAAGGATCGTCTATAAAACTCTGTCGTATGGACAGGAGTTTTAAGTTGGAGGGAATCTGAAGAACGCAAATTGCAAATTTTAATTTACAATTCTATCTAAAATGAGCTTTATGGCGCAGTATTTTAGAGACGTAACTGCATACTAACACTTATGACCAAATTTGTATACATTAAATTGAACTGGAACGCGCTTGGCTTATATTTCAATACCACTTCATATCGAGTCACAGATTCATATATTTACCCTAATTGATATTGTGGAGTTACGCTACTACCACATTATACTTTGGGGGTTGGTACTAAGAAGTTGTATTGAGATCATGAAATTTGTTCAAATGTGACGTCACTATATTCATAGATACAGATATAACTGTAGAAGGTATAACTTTTGACATAACAGGGCGGTGAAGAATGTTGACAGACAAAAGTCTGCCATAGCGGAACATCTGCTGGACTCAGGCTCAAACCACTGGATCGAGCTATACAACCCACAAGTAATGTCAACTGAGCGACATTACATACCAAGACTGGTTCAAGAGGCAATTGAGATAGCCAAACACAAGAATTTCAATCGTGAAGATGGTTTTCAATTATCTGGAGCCTGGAATCCTGTGGTGAGAATGTGTAAGAACCGAAGAAGTAAAGTGTCAATTACGCGTCATGATACCGTGAGTGTTGTGTGTCGGAATCAAGTTATGATCGAGAACGAAACCGGTGGTACTAATAGAATTAGCGAATTCATTCTTAGCAAGAGACTAAGAAAGAGGGTAGATCGTTATATCTGGCAATAACTACCTACTCGCAAAGACTTCAGTTTATCCGTGATCATGGCGCATGCAACTGCGCCGAAATATCAGGATACTCAAATACTCACAAATCATGGTAAATATCCCGTTTTTAGTATAAAAATAGATACAGATGTCAGGATCTCAGGAATTCGTGTTGGAATGCCTTATTTGGTGCATCGAAATAAAATGTTATTTAGAGTTGGATTCGTAAGAGTTTTCGAACGTTGTCTGTGAAACAAGAGCTGAGTACAGTTTATGCAGATATTGTGTTACACTGTCCATTCAATCTTTTTGTTATTGTTCTGAAGTTTTTTTTTGTGTGCAATAAACTAGTGGTTCACTCCGAACTGAGATCTCGCGAGTCTCCGATTAAAACAAAAAAAATGTTATTTGTAATCTTTGACTACCAAAATAGTGTCACGAAATAAATAACTACCAACTTGACCTACAGTTTCATTCAAATTACAGGTAACGGGAGTTCATGTAAATTGGTAACTGTTTTTGGGGTACAAATTGCAGTTATTCTGGATTTCAGATTTTTTCCTATATTTGTGTCACTTAAGCTACACGCATACTAATTAACAGCACTGTAGGGTCACTGGTGTACCCTGTGAATATTGTCAAAATTTAGTTTTTATTATGGCTAATAACTCAAAAACTATAAAGAATTTACGAAAAATAAAAACAAAGTCTAAATGTACTAAAACCTTTATGTAGAAATACCTTTCATTTGACGTCCCACTTGACCAGTTAGTTTACTATGACCTCATTTTCATTTATTTTTTACCCTTCTTGAACCCCAATATCTCAACAACCCCGCAACATTTTTAGATCATTTAGTCACACCAAAATTGTGCCATCACTACCTACTTGAATTTCACGATGATCGGATCAACGCTTCGAAAGTTATCCTCGGACAAACATACATACATACATACAACGCCGATTTGCCCAAGTTGATTTAGAGATCTCGCTTCGGTCGATCAATAATATATTTTTCTCCTGTTCCGTTTAGGTACGTTCCGTCTAGGTAAAGTTGATTACGCAGTCTAGGTGCTGAAACGTCTAGGTGCTGAAACTCTTCAACTCTTATATACAGTTTAATTGAATTTCAACGGAATAAATCATGAAGTCCCAGAACCAATCCATTCTAATATTATAAATTCGAAAGAAGATTTGTCACTTTGCCCGTCTTTTCAGGGATCCGTACCCTAGGGTCAAACGGGACCCGCTGTCTGTCTGTCTATCTGTCCGTCTGTCACCATGCTGTATCTCATGAACTGTGATAATCAGATAGTTGAAATTTTCACAGATGATGTATTTCTGTTGACGCTATAACAACAAATACTAAAAACAGAATAAAATAAATATTGGAGGGGGGCTCCCATACAACAAACGTGATTTTGTTGCCTTTTTTGTAGATTATGGTACGGAAACCTTCGTGCGCGAGTCCGACTCGCCCTTGGCCGGTTTTTTTGTTACGTTTTCACGATTTAACGATTGGACCGATTTAGATGAAATATGGTTTATGATCAATTATGACCATTGTTGAGAAATATGCTACTTTTTATTGAAAACTACGCTTGCGAAGCCACAGGCGAAAGCTAAAAAGAACCAAGAAAAGTTGTCTATCCAAACAAATTCACATTAATTTGATTGCAATTACTATCTATATAAAAACGTAGCAGCGTAGGTATTTGTAATGTTGAAGATGTCGAGGATAGAACGAAGTGGAGGAAAAAACTGCAGGAATGCTGACCACACCACCAGGTGGGATAAATAGCAAGGAAGAGAGAGAGAGAGAGAGAACGTATTTGTAAATCTAAGCAGCTAGCCATAACAATAGATGGATTAACATCACAGCCGACAACAGCTTGCAGCCACAATAAAAGAACCGTACTGACACAAATACTACTACCACGTGTTCGTGAGGTTATTTTAGAAAATTGAAACGTCAATCTAGGTCCGTTTCCTGCGATCAAACCGGAAAAAACTCTGGGAATAAGCACGTCTTAGTATTATTTAAATCAAATCAAATCATTTTTATTTCAGAAAGATTTACAAAGCGTACAGTTTTCTTTAAGGTATAAGTTGGGTGGTTACAGACATTGCTTACAGAGAACCTGAAGCTAAGCTTAAAGCTTGTGTTTTGGGTACTTTTGTTAAATACCGAAAAACTATAATAACAGAGGGATGCTAATTTCTATGTGTCTGCAGGAATGAACTTTTTTTTGATTTGGACAGATTTGAAGCAAAGGTCATTGGGCATTTTGTTCGGACATATGACCCACGGCGCACAAAAACGAAACAGGGCTAGGTATGTAGTTAAATGTATATGTTACTTAATGGTATGGGTCGCATTATTGCAGGATATGGGAGAACCGCAAAAAAAATTTTTTTAATTAATATTATAGCATTTTTAAAATAATTATTATAGCATTTTTAAATTATTATTATAGCATTTTTATAATGAACTAAGTAAAAACTATTGGCCTGACTGTAAAAATACTTTGTAAAACAGTTGTTTTGAACAATTTCCAGGAATATGAAAATAAAATCCATTTTGCGGTAATAATATTTTTATTCTGCATTATCAAAATCTATAGTTAATTCATCTAAAAAGGCTGCAGGCGCGTCTATCACGTCTTGATGCCTGGCCCATGACAGAAAGTATACGACGCTTACAACATGTGCACAGCTTCCGACAGTGCGACGGCCGTGTATACACGAGCAGTAATACTGTTGGATGCTATTTCTTCCAATATGGGTAGGATCTACTAAAATATAGGTGTAGTACTGCTTTGCACGGACGTGTCGTGACTGTATTCTGCCTCTTATCAATATCTTATTTTCAATCATTTCTTGGTGCCGGTATAGTTCGATAGTGTATACACCATCCTCACGCATGTGCTCGTGGCAATACGATCTTGCGATTCTCAAGTGGTATGATCCCAACGTAAACAATATTAATTCGTCAAATGTAAGCCGAGGAAAGTCATCAAAATCCGGATCATTGCCATCGAGTCGCACAAACGCTACTCTCTGCCTGTTTAAATTATGGTTAATCACATATTCTGCCATCTCATTGGGTTCATTCATTCGTTCATTTATAATTCTTATGAATTGTTCCGCATACATATGGTCCTCATATGGATGGCGAGTAGCATTAATTATGGCCGCAGTTATTTTGAAGTCGACCATCATGTTTCTCATGGCAACGTTAAAATATACATGGCGGAAGATTTTAAAATCTTTCTTGAATCTGCCGTTAATGGTTTCCACTACCCACCGGATCATTGTTATTAATCTAGATTTATTAGCATCTAGTGTCGTCAGTTGTTCTCCTCTTACTCTTGTAGGCGGCATGTGAGGATTATACCCGCATTCCTCAATTTTATCAATCGAATCCCGAAATCCACGATCCAATATAAAAACATCATTAACTCTCAAGAACCCATGAATCGGAGAATCTTCTTGCATCAGGTCACGCATAATGCTTGCGTCCGAAGTAGTCGCAGTGTAAGGCCCCGTAACATCTACTATGTAGCCGTCGGTACATACTATAAGGAAGGGTTTTACTAAGTTCCGAAACTTATGAAGACTGTAAGTTTTGCGCTGGAAAAGGAAATTCGAACTCTTTTGTAGATAAATATATGTTCCATCACATACGAGAATGGCCGCCGGTTCATTATAGTTACCACCAAAAAAATGGCTTGGAATTGCAAGATTCTTGGCCACCACATCTTCCCTAGTAATATGATTTAAGCCCAAATGCTGTGGAACAAAATCATTACTTAAGCATTCTCTTGCTATCGCCAACTTCCTTTCTAGGGTTCTCCTCGACATATTGAATTTAGTGGCTAATCGCTCATCTGGTTCACCGGTTCTTATTTTTGTTAAAAAAATTCCAAGAACTGTGGCAGGATGAACTGATCGATCACCCAGTGAAGGCGTTTGGTTCAAAATAACATTAAATTGATATTTTGTTAGTCCCGTCCAAAAGTGAAATTCATTGTCCTCTATTTCTTCAATATTTTCGAAATCAAGGTTGCTTCTTTGTTCGATACCCCATTTATATAAATTCATCATACCAACAACATGAGTACTGTCAAAGTTTTCGTGGGATGTAGTGTTGAGCAAGTCTACCCAATCATTCCTCATAAAATGAGCATTGCAAACCCGAGCTAATTCTGGTATATAAAAATTGTGATTGTGTAAGAGTTGGAACTTAGCATATAGTGGAACATTATGGGCCACTACATTTCTACAGTTTGTAAAAATACAATGTCTCGCTGTATTCGATGCTCGCTTATATCCTCTAGGCGTAACAAAACTAGGCTGCAATTGTACTTGATCTTGCACTGGTTGCTCTTCAACTGGCTGATCTTGTACTGGTATATTTTGTACTTGTTCATTTTGTACGGGTTGATTCCGTAAACGACGATCTAACCTTGACCAACAAGCATGGCACATGGCCCGTGAGCCATTAAAAGTAATCTGAAACAATTGAAAAAAAAAAATATATATTCCTCCATTTATCAAGAAGTAAAATGAGCCATTACATTGAGCAAAGCAACATTTGTACAATCAAGAGCACGCGACGAGTCATACACATACGATGACAGTGTAGTGTACTTACCTCACGTGGTATTATTTCTTGCAATAATAAATCTACAAGATCCCTTTGTCTTTCCAAAAAGAGAACTGTCAATATGTGTTTTCGTCGACGTAAAACAGATCGATTACACGACACGCAACTATTTTGTCTTTCCATGTTAATGTAAACCAATCGTCAAGCAAAATCAGGGGTCCATAAAACACGCTCAAGTAATCAATAAAATGCAAAAATCGGAAACACGAGTTTAAACGCACAGATCGAAACGAAGGATGACGTACGACTGCGGGGCGGTCAGAGCGGGTGGGGCGCAGGCGGCGCGTCGCACGCGCACTTCGATACCTTACTGTTATTTTCTACCTGTCGAAAGTGCGAGCGAGAGAGACATACAATCTGTTATGCGATACAAACATTTTTCTTATGCTTGTACATACATTTTCACAATGCTGACAGTAAAATCTTTAGTTTTTAGTCTAATAGAATTATAGTTAGACTCACATACATACTGTTACATAACATTTTTCCTCCAGCAGATACATAAAAAAAATTTACATATTTAGAAAAGTGGAATTGAATACTTTACTTTAAAAGTGATTTGAACACTGTGCGCGAAAAAAAAAAAGTGGGTCAAAACCGCCCAATGATCTTTGTCACCATTAACCTCAAATGATATAATGTTTTTAAAAACATTATCTTTATAACCTCAACAACGCGTATGTTTAATAAGCACTGGTAACGAGAAGCCAAAAGACATTGAACTAATAATTCGCGAAAGAACAGGTTTCTTCTAGGCAAGAGTGATCCAACGTAAATTTTATCATCGCTTACCATCAGGCGAGATTGTGGTCAAACGCGAGCTTGTAATTAATTTAAAAAAGTGGCATTTAGCGCTCAAAATTTAAAAGCAGCGGTAACGGTAACACTGTCGCGAGTACAATAGTTTTTTCCCATCTAAAAATGCCCAATGCGCCTAAAGAAGTTTTCACTTCAAAAAAGTTGAACCGCTTATACATTCGCTTGGAAGTTAAAGTAATGTGTGTTCACTCGTAACCTTTAGTAAGGGAAATTCAACGGCAAGTTTTAGCTCGCAATGAGTGAAGTTTAATTTCGAGAACTGAAACGAGGGCGGGTGCATCACCGCTTTCCAAATGATTACATCGACTTTTGCTGAAATGTAATCTGTTTACATCCATGCCACGAAGGGGTGTTGGCATTTGTGGTTTTATACTCAAGGTCTAAACCGCCATTATGTATTACTATGTTTGTCAGCTTTTCAAATTAATAACCAGAACCTCATTACACTATTTATATTTAAATAGTGCAAGATACATTTAAATGCTAGGTTTCACTTACAGTTTCACACGCGTATTGATGTGACCAAATCAAGTATTATTTTAATTATGAAACAATTACATTTTCCGATCCAAAAACATAATTTTCTAGTCATTTATATGATTTTACATAATATAAATCACAATTTTGTCACGTTTCACAGAAATCAGTACTGCACGTATTTCCCTGCCGAGCCACCCATGAATATGATATGATGCATCAAAGCACAGCCTCATTCCGGCAATAACAGCACAGGAAATTGGCCACACATACATTTCCAAAAATAAACCACCTGACCTCCCGAGTACGCGAGATCAGACTAAGCTACAGGGCGAGCTAAGATAAAAATCGAGAACCGAAACAAACCGTTGGCACAATGGGAATAAATAGACAAGTTTTTCAATCTCATGAATTCAGAGGACGAAGGGTTTTAATGCCGTGAGTTCGTAGGTCGATGGGCTTCCGTGTCGATTTCCTGCGGTCTTTAACTATTCATGTCTGCCGAAAGTATTTGTGCATTTATAAAGTGGGATTTACGAGTGTGAGGTAGATGAGGTATTGCGTAAGCTATCATCATCATCATATTGGCCAAAGGACGTTCACTGCTGCATACATAAACTATTTTAAAACCTCACCGCTTCACTTTTCATAACAAAACCACAGCAACGGACTCCCAAATATTTCAAAAATGCAATATTATTACACAATATATTTCCATTTTAACCACGTTTTCTTAATTACCACTAGTATCGCTGCCAGGACTTTATAATTACGGCTCGGCTAATAAACTTACAAAATTCCACCCGTAGACAACATTTTCGCCAACTACCCCGCA
This sequence comes from Philereme vetulata, assembly GCA_918857605.2. Classification (NCBI taxonomy): domain Eukaryota; kingdom Metazoa; phylum Arthropoda; class Insecta; order Lepidoptera; family Geometridae; genus Philereme; species Philereme vetulata. The sequence continues at coordinate 786,345 of OU975484.1, read as the reverse complement.
GAACACAAAATTTATAATGGACCATTTTACATCATCCTGCTCTAAATATAACCAAGATTAGGTGGTATGCGGTAACAAATATTGAACAAGCTAATAAAAAAGAAAAACAAACTATTTTCATAGTTTCCACGCTAGACTAAATTTCCAGCATAAAGTTACCACAGCGCGCCTGAAACAACAATGCAACACATCATTTGACACACACAAGCATTTTAATTACCACCAAAGCTGGACTGTGTAAACTGGGCGCTGTTAGATCGCATATTAGAGACACTAGATGTGACATCGAATTCTTGAATATTAATCGTTGGGTAAAACATCTATTTCTTTACTTTAGAATTGAAGGGGGATAGATGGCTTGTCCACGTATGGTATCTTTTACTGCAAATAACAACCATCGAAGAAAAATAGACGGAAATCTCGGAAGAGAAAGGCCGCTAATAAGCTAAATGAGGCAGAAAAAAATCATCATGTTGAGAGAATTGCATTAGAAGATAAAAAATTAAAATCATATTAAACAAGAAAAAGAAGGTTTAGGAAGTTACTAGTGGTTCGCCCCGAGCTGAGATCTCCAGAGTCCCATAACAATTAGCAGATCATTTCTCTATTAAAATTAAGAATCTGGGTTCAACACAAAGTCCTTAAACTACGTGTAGCTCTTCTAAGAACGAATACTTTTACTGATTTATTTATAACTAGGCCTGCAAATGTTTTCTCTCAGAACAATTTTCTGCTTTCACGCTTCTAAAGAGAATAAAACATAGACATTTTAGGCTGTAATATAGCAATTTGGTTAAATGAAAATTACACTTAAAAGTATTTGCGAAGAAATCTCAGAGCAGTAAGCAATTACTCCTCTCTCACTTTTGAGCGATATTAGAAATTGGAGGCTCTAGAGTTCTGATCAACTGGACAGATATGAAAAGAACTTTCTTTAATGTGTATTTAAAATTGTGACTCTTGAGCATTTTTATAATATCATTTATATTGTGATTAAAGACAATATTCTGGATTTAACTTCCTAATCTTGATTTGACTTTACGTAAAATTTATTTTGCCAACTTAAAACCAATTTTACTTTATTTGTCAATCGTAACGCTCTTGAGAGAGCGGTCATGGTCAACATGTTGGAGTGTTATTTTTGGGGCCAGATGTTGCCTACGATATCTCGCCATTTGTCTCACGGCACACCTCACGATATCTCGCCATTTGTCTCTGTTGACAGACATTCTCGTGCATTCATGCAGTTTGCCGCCCACTGCAGCTTATATTTGATCGGTCCACCGCATTAGCGGTCTGATGCCCTCCACTCGTCCTTGTGCGACAAGACGCTCAATAGACTTAGTGTCCCGCGTCGAGACGTGGCCGAAGAACTTCAGAATGTGTTACTTATTTAATATTGTATTTATTTATTAATTTGCAGTTGTTTATTTTACTGTTAATTTTATTATTTATTTTTGATCTCTTAGATAGTCTTGCTTTAATAAGTTGGGTATGTGTTTAGTAGTTATTGTGTATATAATGTAAACGCGTGTTTCTATTTTCTGGTGCTCACTGCTCACACGCACTGAAGGCGTCACATAATACCAGCGCTATACGTTGCAATGGCACACCGCTGAGTGACGACCTATTCTGTTGTCTTGTGTTTGATATAAGTATAACTGTTGTATTCATATAATGTAAAAATGGACACAAAATACATATTTTTCTATTTCTATAGAATGCGAGTTTGTACTAAAGCCGACAGACGCTGTTTTATGCCGATAGAGACATTAGCACGAAACTCTGTCCATGATATTCCGAGAAGCCTTCTCCAGCACCACATTTCCAATCTTTTTCTTTTCAACTTCTCGCAGCGTCCTCGTCTCCGCAGCGTACAGAAATATGGGGAAAATAAGAGTTCGAACGAGCCGGATCTTAGTGGCTTCTGTGATATGTCGACTTTGTCAATAACAGGCTAAATTAAATATATATCAAATTGTGCCACTATATCAACACCAATATCGTTTACTCTTGCTTATTTTTAGATTTAACCAAAAGTTTAGTTTACACGTTGAAGTATAACATAAGACAGATACTGCTATAATATCTAAGTCCGCGTTTTCAGAGAGCCGGCGATGCGTGGCCGCTATCTCACCGCTACCACCCGCCACTGTGTGACAAAACGCGATCTACCTCACCCGTTATAATTACTGCACTTTGTACTTGTCACATTGTGGTATAAGATGTATTGAGGATAGAGTTATACCAACTCTCTTTGGGCTTTATAAATAACTAGCTGACCAATCCGCAGCTTCTCACGCGTAGTTTTTAAATAAAAACATTACCCTTTTTTGCGCAGTTGGGTAAAAAGTAGCCTATGTTACTCAGGGTGAATGTAGCTTTCCAATGGTGAAAGAATTTTTGAAATCGGACCCGTAGTTTTTGATTTTATTCATTACAAATAAACACACAAAAATACAAATCTTTCCTCCTTTATAATATTAGTATGGATAATAAATAATTAGTAAATCTTTATTCAAACAACTTGGTTACATACATATACCATTGATAACAATGACTTTCCTGTAGGTGGTAAAATTATTTCAATGTAATCATGACTAGGTATTCTCTGGCTGCTTAAACTAGGTTGATCCTGTGCTATAAGCGCCAGTTGCATTCGCGGTTGGTCCATTTTTTTTATTTGTATTATTACCTTTATCAATTTAAGGACCAAGGGTCAAATAAATCTGTTTTTATTACAAGAAACCGTTCTAGTCCAATATTATAAGACTTTCCCAGTTTACAGCTAAGCGGTAAGTTTCACTTTATTTTAAAATCTGATTTAGTTTCTAACAATAATAGCCATGTAAACCTATATGTATACCTACAATCGTAGAAGAGAATAACCTTGTTACCACAAATAAGTTAAACAACTGCTTAACGCGTGTTTATAAAATTCCAAACAGTGTTTATTTATTTTAAGGTTGTAAGACCATATTAATTTAATTAACCGCATGTCGAGCGTCTATGGCGTCACCAAAATGTACCATCATGATATATTTCAGCTATGCAAACGTAACGAAGCTATTATACTACAAGCACTGAATTTGTAGTAATTTGAGTCGAAGTAAAATGCTGTGTAAAATACCAAACCGCTCTATTATTCAACTTCACAAACCGTGCATTTTTTCAGCGCCCTCTAAACAAGTTTGTCCGAACGTGTAGTCCGCTTATTGCCTCTCCCGTCAGCGGCGACGACTTATTGCCGCGTAATACGGATTTATAGCTCAGCTATTACTGTGCTACATACTTTATAAGTGCATATTTTAGTGCCAGAAAAACGGTATGAAAAGGATTGTTGGAAATTGTAATAGGGACCGCATTTTTGGGAAGAAAATATTGTTTCTTATCACGTGTTAATTCAGACAAAATTTTTTACTTTTTCTTTGATACGGGCTTACAGCTGATCTGTTCTGATAAAGCATGTTGTCGTGCGAAATCCATGACAAATTACATGACATAAAAAATAGGTAAAACGCGATCCCGGACAATAATTTCAAATGATACGATATTAATCCCTTTAATTATATACCTAAATGCATATTTTTGTTACATGTCTGTCTTATAAGTCAACGTTCAAAGAATTCCTGATTTAGTATTTTTCAAACTTTCGCGATCACTGCACATACATAATTAATGATTTAAACTGTCTGCCCGCAACCACGGTTGTTGCAATACAATCGAAACGTCGGGATAATAAATAAAAACAAACACATACGCGATAAACTCCCGTTTAAATCAGTAATTAATTCCTGATATGACTCTCGCTCTTCTAAGCCCAATGTCTCCCCCACAATAAGGAATAATTATGGTACTTATTAGTGACTCATAATAGAACATTCTTACACAAGGGCTGTAAGCGATCTATTGTACACACTCGATATATTTGGGCATGCGAATGCGGGCGATCAATCTCTTTCATTTTTAAATAGTAATAAGGCTTTGTCATGAAGATTTCATTTCATTTTAGCATATTATGAATGTAGCATTTAGGGGTTTTACGATGATTATAATAATGATGCAACCCCTAATATACTGATTTGTCCTTTCTTGATGAGGAGGTGGCAATGAATAGATGCATCTTCGAATTACCAATTTATATTTCCACAACTGTACATGTATGAACTGATTGAGTGGAGAGAGACGACTGGCGTGGTCACACTACAATACAACAGCGATCTTCTACTTAGGTACGACTAACGCGAGTCAGCTATTCTGTATGTAGTGTGTCCCCCACATAGCATCTTTCATTTTTAAACAGAAATAAGGATTTGATATAAAGATTGTATTTCATTACAACTGACTATAAACGCAATGCGGCTCAAACTATTTTCAAATTTACTTACGGCCCGGGTCATAAATCGCATTTAAGGAGTGATGAAAAATATATAACATTCGAGTCTAGGTCAATTCAAAGTCACAAGGTTCGATTGATAGCGGCTATTAAATAAACGAGTATAACAATAGTTTCGTAAAACTTGACATGAAAAGTTTTCGCTACAAATTGCTCAATTACGCGCTCAGACTGTATATTAAACAACATTGAAATTGAATGACTCACCTGAATATAATTCAATGATTATAAAATATTTTATTGGTTATATTTTTTTTAAACGAGGTTAATGTATATTTCCTACTAACGGTTTAGTATAGTGTTTATTTATCAAAAACATTTTCATGACTACTCAAAACACATCAAAAACATACTCATCAAAAACATTTTCATGACTACTTAAAAAACATCAAAAACATACTCATCAAAAACATACTCATCAAAAACATTTTCATGACTACTCAAAAAACATCAAAAACATTTTAATGACTACTAAAAAAACATCAAAAACCTTTTCATGACTACTCAATAAACATCAAAAACATTTTCATGACTACTCAAAAAACATCAAAAACATTTTAATGACTACTTAAAAAACATGAAAAACATACTCATCAAAAACATTTTCATGACTACTCAAAAAACATCAAAAACATTTTAATGACTACTTAAAAAACATCAAAAACATACTCATCAAAAACATTTTCATGACTACTCAAAAAACATCAAAAACATTTTAATGACTACTTAAAAAACATCAAAAACATACTCATCAAAAACAGTTTCATGACTACGTGCTTATGGTCTTGTCAATGATTACATGCAATTTCACTTATTTGACATAAACTAACATTTAGATTAACATTAATTTACTTACTATTTTGATTTATACATAGTTAAAGTTACATACGATTTTTATACGGTATTTAAATATGTTTACAAAAAACGTTAACAACTTTACAACCTGAAATTAACTCGGACAGAGCCGTAGGGACAAGATAAATGAAAAAACTTTATCGCTCGCAGTAATTTATTATAAGTTAAATTGAATTCATAACAAAAGTGGCCGAGCATACTAAAGGTATGTTGCAAAAATGCAAGTAAATGCAGCTGACATTTAAAATTGGTCAATAATCGTCATTAAACTTTACCATCCAAATACAAGATGGTTTACAAAGAAGCTTAGACGTTTCAACAGACCAATTTTAAAACACTTTCTATTCCAATAACTTGAGGTTGAGTTAATTTGTAGCAAGCTGAAGTATACCTAAAAGCATTTCAGAACACGTATCGATCCGACTAGACAGAGGTTTTACGACAGTGAAAACTTTATTTACTATTGTCTTCGGAACAACAGGGATTACGTATCCATACCTACAGAATTACTTATGACAGGTTTAAAAACAAAATAGAAGAAATGAAAGCATAAAACATACACAATTTCAGTGTTAGTATACCGTGATATCTAGTACAAAAGTCTCTCAAGCTCCCTAGGGGCTGCAGTCGGGACCCGGGATTCACCGGGTTCAACGGAAATGACGTTCCAATATTTGCCAGTACACTGGAAAATAGAATTCTATTGTCTCGGCTTGTAAATTTCCTGTCAAGTTAAAGGCTGGAGTAGCATTTAGTATAATACGGAGTTCTATTGTCTCATAGTACGATGTGCGGAATTTTATAAACTTAGTTTCATTGTTAACCAATTGCGGGTATTTTGAAAATACAGTTCGTAAAAAGTTTAATTAGACTGTGGTGAAACGCAAAATATGTGCGTTTAAATATTTTTGCCGTTTATTTTATGCGTTTACCGCAGCTATTTCACTAAATTATCGGTTTTTTAGGTGGAATTTTGCGGTCCATTAGGTTTTATTTACCTCGGGATACAAGTGAGGTGATACAGTGAGGCTGCGACCGCGAACGATACGATATTGTCAATTACACGGAACCGCAAACTCTCAGTTAGTACACTGCGTTCCGCATTTTTTATCGCATTAAAATATCGTTAATATACTTACTGGGGGAAAATGTTACGCTTCCGGACTGAGATTTGATTTTGAGGTTATATAAGTTCTAACAAAGTCTTGGTTAAACTTTTTTATGCCTGGTACGTGAAATGCAAATATTGAAAAAGCAGTACGATTTTAATGAATTTGAATTAGTCATATTTTTGCTACTATCCTCTTCATATTAATTATCATCGTCAAAGCATTTTAGCGACACAGTTTAGAAATCTTTTTTTTTTGCCGGTTGGAGTTTTACCGGTTTTACCGGTAATGCGGAAGTAAACCGCAGTTTCGCAGCAATCGTAAACTCTTTTTGTATTAACTTTCTGCTTACCGCTTTCAAATGCTGAAACCCAAAGCGATCCGGCCGATCAACTACAGAAGTTAGATTATTTTTAACTCCACTTTAAAGTGCTTTAACCGGCGGATTGGCAAGCAGTTCGGCTAATGGAGATTTCATGTGTTCAGTCAAAAATAATTCCTCTGAGCTTCAATCCGGAAATGTTTTACTGTGATTATGGAGGTTATATTTTCTTGCAGAAAGATACTTCGGCACATCTTTTTACAAATATGATGCTTTTTAATAAACCAGTGTAGCGTGAAGTAAAGTTATCTAGATTCGTTTTAATCAGGGTTTCCGAGGGGTCGACATTTTTTTATCTTTCTTTATATTAATGTCTTTTTCAAAATATAATTACTAACTTCAGTATTTTTACGTAATTAGTATTCACAATTATTAACTTCACTTGATATTTACTGAATTTTATGCCTATTTTTTTGTTAAATTTTGATGAGAAAATGATGTCAAGTTTACTCTCTTAACCAAACGCAAAGTTTTTAAATTATTCAATATTTTGTATCAAGAAACAAACTAGAAATAGGATTTTTAAAGTAATTTGGCTAAAGATCTCTTTGACTGAAGTGGTAAATAAATAAATATTGCTGGACGTTTCACACAGCGCTATCTAGCCCCAAACTAAGAAGAGAACTATTATGGGAACTATATAACTAATAGAATACTTATATACTTTTTTTTTTGTAAATACATACTTATAATATATAATCAAACATCCAGACTCGGAACAAATATCTGTATATCATGCAAACTTTTGATCCTCGGCGAGAATCGAACCCGCTACCTCCTGCGTTTCAGCCGGCTATTCGCCCACCGCGCCATGGAGGTCGTCAAGTATCAGGGTATCAGTTCATTTTGGATAAGGGGTTTCTTGCCCATAATAGTTTGGGAATCCCTGGTTTAAATAAATGCTTGATCGACCCAATAAATTATAGAATGTACGATTCCAAGGACTTTCTAAATAAGAAGAACAAGGTTAAGAAGCGAGGCTAGTTTTAATATGTAAATTAGTTATTTAATAAGTTATTTAACAATACCCGTCTACAACAGCTATAATCTTAAGTTATCTTAAGTTATTACTTATTAATCAGTGTTTAGATGTCTATTAAGATGCTTGTCTGTTTCTAGCACCTCCAAAATTACGGTGCAATGACCTAGTAGTTAGATAAAGCCTATGTCATTATTTAAGTATCTAAGATTATTGACTTAGTGTTATATTGTGTCCTTACCGTTTAAATAAATAAGTATGAGTATGAATAAATTTTATAGAATTGCATCAATAATTAATCATTACAAAAATAAACAAATCAACTTCAAATAGACAGCCAAATCCTTGAAAGCAAATCTTGAGCCAAAATCGACGTCATCAAAGATTCCGAAGGGATCCAACGAGTCACTAATTATTTTTCTTTAATTTATTATTATAACTCCAAGTGGAGTCTCAAAAGGGACACTCAGAAGGGCCGTGACATTGTTTAGTAATGAATAGAAATCGGTACTGGGGAACCGGCTTAATGGAATACGGTGATTTTGATAGGAGGCTGACTAGTTTGTTCTACTGAAATTAATGAAGTCAATGCGCCTGAAAATCTGAGATATATTTTGATTTGAACTGAAATATTTACTGGCTGAACTTGAATTTGATTTGAAAATAAATCAATTGCTGTTCGTTGGTCTCGCTAAAATTTGATTGTTGCAATTTTTGGTAATCCTGATCTGCCTGGGATTGTTACTGACTGTAATAATCCGCAGTGCCGCCTCTATGGGAATCTTCAAATCCAAACTCTTCATCTCTCTTCAAGGTACCCAACAAAATTGTTTGTTTGTTTTAATTATTTATAGAACAAAATGAAACATGTACAAATGGAGGACTTAATGCTAAAAGCATTTTCTACCAGTCAACCGTAACAGGTAAAAAACTTAGGTTGGCGTGCTTAACTAGGTACTAACAAAAATACAAGTAGAAATAAAAAACTACTAACTACACAAATACAATATAATTATAAAATACACAAACATAACAAATAAATTAATATATCTATATATATATACTATATATATATATAGATATATTAATAAATCTAATATCAAATAATAAATAAAGTTATACGGAAAGCTCAAGTGGATTTAGAATTTAAATAGTGACTATGGACAGAACGTTTGAAAGCTGGTGTTGATGATATATTTCTAATACTGAGGGGAAGAGCGTTCCATAAGCACACTGCCTTAACTTCAAAAGAGTTGGCACGGAAGGCAGAGGAGTGGTGAGTGGCTAGGCAGAGAGAATCTGTTGACCTAAGATTACGATCGTGAGTGTCGGATTGAGCAAAATTGAGCACTTTATGTAGATATATTTATGTATTTCGTTTATATAAGTGTATTATTATTATTTTAAATTTTTGTAAGTTTATTTCTAAGCTAAAGTTTGTTTAACTTTCCATTTTCTGGCACTGCCACTTTCTCGACACTACACAAAGGTTAGCTGGAAGAAAATGCTAATTAGCATTAAGTTCACCCGTGTATTATTTTATTTGTGCAATATATAACTTTCTAATCTAATATTATGAGACTCGATGAGGCTAAGCAGTTGTAGTGTCTTATCAAAACTGTAGAGATCTTTGCAGACCTAAAGTCACATTGATTAGCATTGAAAGTCAAAGTCCAGACCAAACTCGACTGAACCATTCGAAATTTCAGCGTCTATCGAAGAATTTCAATTAGCAATCAGGAGCGTCGACATTAAAGTGGTTAGTTTCTCGTTTGAACCAGGAAGGAAGGTGCTTGATCGCTAACTTCGCAATCTGTATGCTAATGCTAGTTATAAATCGGCTGTTGGATAAAGGTAAGCGTCCATTGGCCAGCAACGACCACACAGCACGCACCGCACGCAACGAGTCACATAATGCGTTCTTTCCGTTTTCCGACATTTTATTTTCATTCCATATAATCTAAAGGTTCATGCCTTGAACAAGTGAGTCGAAAACAAACTGCAGTTGATTATGCATATCCACTTCATTCCGTCTGGTTGTTTCTCTACATATTATAACTAAGTATTTACAAAAAAAGAAGTATTTAAGTATTCTATCAGTTATCTGATTCCCATAGTACAAGCTTTGCTTAATTTGGCGCTAGATAGCGCTGTGTGAAATGTCCAGCATCATTTATTTATTACATCGAAAACATGATGCTACCGACAAGTTAATTTAGAGCATAGTTTTATCGGAATAAATACTTCTGCTTTCCCTCATAGTTGAAAGCATCGCGTGTCATGCACAGATTGCACATTGCAGGTCATTTTCCGTCTTCACAATAGTAACTTAAATAGATTGCTGGACTGGGTTAGTCTTGCGCGAAATGTGAGGCATGTTGTACGTAGGTAAAGACTCAAAATATTGTGACATGTGGTCGTAGGTCAAATTGCAAGATTGCCACGTATTTAGTGGCTAAACATGATTTAAGGAGTTGACAAATAATAGAAACAAAAAAAAAATTAAAATGAAATGAAATTAATTAATTATTTTAATTAAATTAATTTAATGATAAAGATGTTTAGTCGCTACATACGTTTAGAAATCGTTGTGGAAGCCGGCCTAAGAGTTACAAGACTGTTGTTCTTCTTCCTGCCCTTTTTCCACAATACGCGTAGTCGGCACAACATGTATTTTATTTCCGTACCTCTCTATCAGCCGTCATCTCCGTTGTCGCTTCTTTTCTACCCATATTATTCTTCACACAGTCCGTTCATCTCTTCTTAGGCCTTCCTTTACTTTCATATCCATCCACGCTCATATCTAATACTCTTTTAGCAACATGATTTTTTCCCTCCACATGACATGCCACGCTAGCCTCGCACTCCTCAATTTTTCTATCACTGACGCTACTTTCAAACTTACTCTAACATCTCAACATTCGCATTTCCGCAGCGTGCACTCTTCTTTCATTCATCCCATGTTGAGGCCCAACACTGAGAACCATACATTATGACAGGTCGTCGATCCTCTTGTAAATTTTCCCCTTAAGTTTAAGGGGCCATTCGAGGATTGCAGTTGTTCCTGTAGCCTGTCGCCATTTCATCCATCCTGCATTTATTCTATTTTTAACGTCCCGGTCTATGTCGTTTTGGATCAATGACCCAAGGTATATAGTTATTAGACTATTGTTAGTTATTATAATGGTATGTAGTGGTATAGTGGGCGAAGAGCTTGAAGCATCGAGACGGTAGGACTCAGGAATGTAATTAATTGGAGTAACAGTTTCTTCACAGCTGAGACTGCGACGCAAGGGATACTTTTTATTTAAACGAACTGAGATAGAACTTTGGTTATTTTATACAGCTGGGGCATGCTAGTAGACCAATCGCTTCACTATGACAATGGTATCGTCGCAAAATGACCACTATAGATACCTTTTGGTATTCTACTAACACAATCTTTTTAACAGTCGTTGCTATGACTACGCTATTGAAAATTTGGCAGCTTATTACAGGACCAACATGGAAAGCTTTAAATCATTCAAATAAAGGGTACTGCGTTGGAACTGAACAAATAAAGCATAGACAATCTATTAAACACTACCTCATTATGAAGATAGTAAGCGATGGTGTGGTCAAAGATGATATACGCTTGCCTCAAAGGACCAGTCTAGACATGAAGACTCCAAGGTAAAAAACGAATGCTGGACAAAATAACTATTATGATTTCAATATTATTTTGTTTAAAAAATCTATTTCGATTGCAGAAAATATCTACAGTCGATTACCGTAGATCAATCGGTCTATTTCTGATATCTGATGAAGATGCATGCCTCGACAACTTGAAAGGTCGATGTAATTACATAACAAAATTGCTATAAGACTATGCGTTGAATCTCTGCTAATCACCAGTACGACAGATCTTGATTGATTGATTATTCGGTGAGGATGATTTTATTTGCTAAGGAATAAATGTTATTTTTTCCTTATCGCACTGACAATGCTGGCTTTCATAGTTCTTACGCTTCAAATCCATTACAAAGTTATTCATATATTTGTTGCCCGACTGCGCAGAAGGAGAGTCATGGTTTTACTTAACATATGTAACTTTAAAGTTCGTTTTGACTGAAATTTGGAAATTTACAACTCCATGATTCCTACAAATAACGAGTCATCATCATCATTTTCAGCCCGTGTCGACCCATTGCTGGGCATAGGCCTCTCTTTGTTTCTGCCATTCTTCCCGATCCTGTGCCAGTCTGAACTACATACGACCCACGGTCTTATGGATGTCGTCAACCCATCTCGCTGGTGGACGTCCCCTTTTTCGATGCCCAGTTCTCGGCCTCCACTCTCTTAGGGCCTGTCGTCACTACGTCTGGCCAAGTGTCCTTCCCAACTCCACTTGAGCCCCAATATTCGCTTGCTGACGTCTTGTACTTTAGTCTGCTTGCGAATTTCAGTATTGGTAACTCGATCTAAGAGTGTGATGCCGAGCACAGCGCGCTCCATGGCTCTCTGTGCTACACTTATTTCGTACACAGCCTCCTTCGTGAGCCTCCATGTCTCGGCACCATAAGTCATAGTTGGCAGAACATATTGGTTATAGAGACGTGTTTTAAGACATTGTGGAATACGAGTGGATTTTAAATAATAAATTTAAATATTTAATCATTTTAAACAACGAGTATATTTCAAAAAAATGTGTAAATGCCAATTTACGTTTTGTTACTGGTGTCCTCATATGCGATTGATATAATTTTAAATACAAATTGGTATTATTCGGATCTTACTCTCGTATTTATATAGTTTTATGACTTTAGCAAAAAATTAGAATATCTGTAGATTCATTTACTCCATGACACCAACTTCTTTACTTGCTGGGGTTGTTAGAATCAAAGCTAACTTAGTTTCACAACTTCTAAACCAGACGTTGTGTGTACTGGACTCTATTGACGTACGAGTATTTTTTTGCAAAAACTGGTCCGCCTGCTATATTTTGACTTAAAAGTGTTTACACGAAACCTTATCTGCAAGACATGGTGGCGGACTTCGGATCCAAAAATTTAGGTTAAGTAAATCATCAAAAAGCTTTTTGGGCAAAAGCTATTACTCATTGGGAGCTATTACTCAAGCTTTAACCGATGTTAATTTTAATGTGACCTGTTGAATTATTTGAATTTTTTTCTATTCCTTATCATTTTTTTTTTATGATTATTTATTTATTTCCGTAATCCAACAGCGTAATACAAAATACAGTACACATTTTTTTTTATGTCTTATAGTAAGGCCAAAAATAAAAAAATCGTACAAAAATCTTTTTATTGTCCTTATCTTATATGTCTTTTTACAATACTGACAAGGCTGCAGATATAAACACCGTTTTTGTGCTGCAGAAGAGGGCTGTCCGTGCAATTTATAATATGGGCCCCAGAGAATCATTACGCAATAAGTTTAAAGAAATATATATTATGACATTCCCTTGTCAATACATCTATGAAAATCTTATGTATGTTCACAAAAATATTAATTTGTTTAAGAAAAATAGCGATAATCATAATTTTAATACTAGAAATAAAGATAAACTCGCTGTTGCCCCTTGTATACTCCATAAAGTTAGTAAATCGTTTAAAGGGCAAGGTGCTCGCTTTTATAACAAACTCCCAAGTGATGTACAAAAATTGACAATTAACAAATTTAAAAACGCAATTAAACAAAATCTTTATAAAAAAGCCTACTATAAAATATCGGATTATTTAAATTATAGAGAAGATTGGGATTAAAATTACTCCAACTCGTTCAAAAAGTTACAATTTAGACGTAATTTATTACCTGTATTGTTATGTATTCTAAAAGGATCATTAAAAAAAACAACCAGCCTTGTTTTCTTGCTTTTCTTTCCTGGCTTGGTCGCGAAGGAACAGGCAGTAAAATTGACGTTTCAAAGTGATCCTTGCGATTTTAATGAATTTGTAATTCTTTAATTTTTCGTCTTCTTAGCGTGTCAATAGTTCTACTTATATTGTGTTAGATAGGTACTTGGCTACATTGATGGCGTCAGGAGAAGCCATATTTAAGTCAACCATTGTGCAGGTGTTATAATTTGTCTAATGTTATTTTGATAATAATGTTATGTTTTTTCATTTTTATTTTGTTTAGTTATAGATCTTTTGACATTCTGCAATTTTTATAACTTATCGCAATGACAAGGCTCCTTTACAGCCGCAATATGTATTAATTTGTTTTTGACATGACTTACCTACATTAATTAAGATTTAGCATTGACATTGATTGCCTTATTTGACATTGTTTTGTTCTGTATTATATTGATTTTTATTATTTTAAGTTGACATTCAATTATGATGAATAACATAATTAGTCCCGATACCTGTCTGTTAATTTTATTGATGTATTCTAAATATGACGTTACTTAGTGTTCTTTAATGTACCTACAGTGGTAAACAAATGAAATGATATGAAACTATTATACAAAGAAGACCATAAAAAAATGCTGGGAGCCGTTGGGTGCACGCAGCACAAGGTACGTCGCTCTGGAGATATATGGGGGAGGAATAATAGATGGCGCTGTATGATATAAATTACAGATATAATCTATTTCACAAACTAAGCAAAGCTTGTACTATGGGAACCAGATAACTTACTTTTTTTTTTTAGGAAAACCATCGGCACATATTAAACACGATAGTTACAGTAAATAGTAATAAACAGACCATTTAAAGGTCTCCACTGATATAATCAGATTATACTAACAAGCAACAACAAAATACAATACACAATATCTAACCGAACACTGTACGGGTCACTCACGTTCACGATACCAGATCAGGTGCCATTCAATCAATTTACTAGTACATATAGTACAAGATTAGTTATTAGAAACTAGTCTTCACTCAGTCACACGTGTCCTAAATCGATCAAAGAATAATTCCGTTATTAATTATTAATCCTGTTTTTAAAAGATGAAATACTGCAGTTGAATAGGTCACGGTCATGCTCATTGCTAAATAGATTGAATATTTTACTTGTACGATACACAAAAGCATTTTGGCGATAATTCGTAGAAACCACGGGCAGATAAAACAGGTTGCTTTTTCTAAACGTTCTCGTAGACGCATAAAATTGTATCTTATTAAGAAGTGGCGGGCAATCGGCAGCAGAATTAATTATTTTCAGTAGGTATAAGATGTCGACAAACTCTCGTCGCATACTGATACAATTCTTATACCTACAATTTTTTGTATATACATACTTATAACAAATAGAGAAATTAGTGAGACCTTAGTCTCACTAATTCGGGTCTCTTAAGACCCGAAACAAACATCTGTAGATCATGCAAATATTTGTTTCGCGGTGGAAATCGAACCGTCTCAGCCGGCTATACCTACACCCACTGCGACACGGAGGTCGGTAATGAAAGACTATAGTCTTAAATTTATTGCATGCTCTCTCATGACGAGATCATAGATTGGTTATTGCTTACCTCCTATTCCTATACATTAAAACCAATTACAGACCACACAAATGCATACAAAAAGTTTATAATTGCGTATATCGGAATAACAGAATCTATATTGGTCGACATCAGCGCGATGCGGCTATTCGTCTATGCAACATGGTTCGCGTGTTACACGCCACACAGAAAGTATACCATAAAACGTGATAACAACCTTATAACTTTTTCATTCCATTTCAACCTCTACAATAATAGACCTAAAGCTCAAATTTGTATACCTTTATACGGTTCGTACGACGTAAATGGAATTGGACGTGAATAAGTCTTATCAAGCTACTTGTACGATTCGCGAAGTTGAATTAAAACTCAAAGGTGAGTCACCAGATATCGAATCCCATTTCTTGTTGTTTAGATTTCTTTCTTTAGTTTGGCAATCAGTTTTTGATATCCGTTGTAGGCAAGTGCTAGAATTCAAAAGGATAAGTTTAAATTAGAATTGTTGCTTGTGCAATTCTCGGGAAAGACGGGAACGTTTTACAGTTCAACTTTGTAATGCTTATTTTTCTTTCAAGAAAACTTAAGTTGAACTTCAACAAAATATTATAAAGCCGTCTACACACCATAGCCACATAGACATAACCCGGTAGCTTCGTGTCAAGACAATCACGTTGGCGGCTTGTACTCAAGCTTGGTACCTAGCGACGTACGGCGACGACTTGCGTACGTGCTTAGTTGCCCGGTGGCAATCACCAACTGTCAAAATAAGTTGCTGATATCGTGCCGCCGACAAAACTCTCCAACTTGTCGAGATGTGAAGTAGTTGCTGGCGGATTAATCGCGGGTGGCCGTCGACTAAAGTCTAACTTTTTATTAGCTGCAGTAAAATGACGTTTTGTGGGTTGCCGGTTTTTGAAGAAAAATAAATAGGGATGTAGCTAAATGAGTGAATCATAAATGAATAATCAGTTTGGTTTTTTTTTTGAGATTTAATATTAAGTTGTAATGTATTTTTTTAACCTATTATTATTACTATACTAGAGGATTGATCTTTTTTAGTGGAAGTATAGGGAGGTACATTCAAAATGAAACAAAAACGTCATAATAATGTTAATTAAATAATTTTTGTGAACTGAATCACATCCCTATTGAGATTAGGCTGGCAACATTATTTTACGGAATGACATTTAGAAACGTCATTTTACTGCAGCTAATAAAAAGTTAGACTATAATGGCGAGTTCCTATATCCGTCGGTAACCAGCTACGACTCGTTTCTCCTTGAAAACCTGTCAAAAGTTTGACACTAGTTTGACACTTTTTTTAAGGAGATACGAGGCGTAGTCGGTTACCGACGGATATAGGAACCCGCTATAACCCGGCAACAACGATACCGCCGGGCTGTGTCGGCAAGTCAGATGCTGGTGTGTAGACTGCTTAAGGGTAAGGTCGTATTAAGATAAAGATATAGATAATTTATTCGCAGAAAGTTGGTTGGTACAATTTTACACTGGTCTTAATTTATGCAGCTTAAGCTCTTAACATTCTACCAGATAGTGTCCTGGTTTGCAAATATTAGGGACATAAAATAATTAAAAAATAAAATTAACTATTCCTGCACAATATAAAAAATGACAAGAAAATAAAATAATGTCATGTCTTGTACTTATAACAGTAGTATTGATATAAAGAGTTTAATAGTGCTTAGTTAACTCTGACCGGATTAAGATTGACTACTGGTAAGGGCTGTACAGAAAGGGGTACGCTGGTGCCTACATCAAAACCTCCTGTCCCAGGCATTGCAGCGGTTGCGTCCTTCTAGTATTGAAGTAAATTCTTAGAATGACGGTTCATTTAAGCTTTATCTATCTTCTACTAAATAAAAACTTCGTGTCACGGTGCTTGTGGTCGCACTCCTCTGAAACGGGTCGACCGATTTTAATAATGTTTTTGTATATTTGGTAATTATGAGAATAGGTCGTCGTACCCAACATTTTTTAATCGTGAATTTAGTATTTTTGTATGAACAATATCCATATAATTTAGCTGTCGTTCATTGACGTTTTCTTTATGTTATTTGTGGGGAAACAGGCTTACGGCCCACCTGATGGTAAGCGGCCACCGTCGCCTATTGACACCGGCAACACCCGGGGTACTGTCGATGCGTTCCTTACACTGTAGAAACCTCTTTACATTTCTCTTGAAGCGTGCCATGTCGCCTAATGGGAAAACCTCAGCTCATTCCACATCTTGCAAGTATGAGGTAGAAAAGATCGCGTGAAGCGTGTGGTGCGCGATACCATATGTGGATGAGCTTTATTACGTTGTCGAGAAGTGCGGTGGTAAAATCTCGACGACGGGATGAGATCAAATAGCTCCTCAGAACATTCTCCATTATACAGGCGGTAGAATACACTGAGCGATCCGATGTCACGGTGTTGACACAGCGGTTCCAGCCTGTCGGCGAGTTTGGGATCACCGATTATTCTAATGGCTCTTCTCTGAAGGGAGTCAAAACGAAGCAATTGGTACTTTGGAGCTCCATGCCAAAGATGGGAACAGTATTCTACGTGCGGCCGAACTTCGCTTTGTACAGCAATAGGCGTTGTTATGCCGTAAAATATTGTTTGGCACGGTTAAGGACTCCAAGTTTGACGTGAAGTCATTTACATGAAGTGTTGCGTCACTTTGACAAGTGTTTTATATAGTCTTTATCCCGAAGTTCCTACGGGAACGGGAAATTTAAAGCGCGCGAAGCCGCGGGCGTGTCAGCTAGTTTAGCTAACACATATTCATTTAGTAAGCTGCGGTATTGTTAAATGATTTAATGCCAGTGCCACCAGAGTAACCAGTAATTGATTTGTGAATTGTTTATTACGTAAGCACTGAAATTCAACTGACTGATGTATTACACTGTGTTATTCATAAGTCTGAATAGTTACGCGACATTTTGAATTAGATTTAACTACCTGCGATTACGCTGGGTAATTAATTATGTAAGTGGAATAACAGATACTACGTGTTGGAAACAAGTACCTACATTTTTACAAAATGTTAAAAATACCCCCCCGCCCCAAAACCTCTTTTTGCGTTGGGGGTTAAAACTGACATAGCCAAGATGCCCCAGTTAAACTAGATTTCTATTAACAAAAACCGCCCTGTATCGGTCCGTCCGCTTCGTAACTACATATGATGCCACATACAGACAGACATAGGCGTCAAACTTATTACACCCCTTTTTGCGTCGGGGATCAATCGTGAAAAAAATCAAACAAAGTTTAATGTCATAGTCTTGAGTCGTAAAATTATTCTTGTGGGTATTAATTAGGTACCTAAAAAGATATGTTATCACAACACCCAGTACTGGAATTCAATTTGTACGACGGACATCGAACCTGCACCTCTTGCGTCTTAGCCACACCAAGCCAAGAATAAGGTCATGCATAGAAAAATATCTTTACAAAAGCAATAGACACTACAATGCATACATTAGTGTACTACTACACTCGTACCCCCCACATGACGGATGATGATCAGATCTCTATCCACAAGATGGACCTGATAAAGGTTGCTGAAAGGGGGTACACAGGTCACACAATATCGGACACTGAAAATCTTTGGACCCAAGTTCATCAGTGGGCTAATAGCCGGCTGAGACGCAGGAGGTAGCAGGTTCGATTCCCGCATTGGAGCAAATGTTTGCATGATCTACAGATATTTAATCCGGGTCTGGATGATTTTCTATGTATTTTAAGTATGTATTTACTAAATAAATATTATGTATGTAAGTATTCTATCTGGTTCCCATTGTACAAGCTCTGTTTAGTTTAAATAAATAAATAAAGCTGGACGTTTCACACTAGCCCCAAACTAGTCAAGCATGGATTATATGAACCAGATAAATGATACAGTACTTATACTGCGTGTCATCGCATTTACGACATTATTTTAAATCACGGGTGGGTAGATGGCTAGTATTGTGGTTAAATAGTTTTTTTTTTCAAATATATTACCATTTTTTTCTTATTAATTTTCAATCTACCTTAATTTCAAATACTAAAATATCAATGAAACAGCCTGTATAAAATAGGTAATCAAATTCTATTCATTCATCATGTAAGTAGGTAGGTATTACTCGTGCGCGATAACTTGGGACCTGCTAGGAATGCGACTCCCCGACCGCTTCCCCTGCACTTCCCCGATGGCGCCCGTATTGTACCGTTCGCATCATTATTTTTTACTAGGGTTTTTAGTCTCGTACTGGCCTACGTCACGTAACTACGCGCTCTGGAATTCTTTTAGTTTTCGTTTGTGTTATTGTTTTGTTGTTGTAGTTTTTGTTGTTATAGTTTGTGTCATTGTTTTGTTCTTGTAGTTTTTGTTGTTATAGTAAACGTTGTAAATTTATCGGATACCTCTTCGTCAAGTGATTATAGTGAGACTGAGGACGAAGAACAACCTCTAGAAGGCATAAATCCACTAAGTAGTGACGAAGATGAGATAATGTAAATAATATATAAAATAAATGTATAAACTTAAACATTGTATTTTTATTTTATTCAAATAGTGTAAAAAAGATTAGATAAAAAGCAGCGTCCTCCCTGAGTAACATAATAAATTAGGTTAAAAAAAACAAAGACGAAGCCGCGGGCGGCTGCTTGTTATGTTCGCTTTTTTGCGGGCGGTACAAACACGCCAATATGACGTAACCGCGCTCAGGTCCCAACTTATCGCGCACGGGTAATACCTGTTAAACTGACTAAGCGGGATCGGCGCAAAGGCACCGCCGATTTACGTTAAAAAAATTTACTGGAAATGTATCGATTACTGGATAAATATTCAAGCTACCGCACCGGTATTAAACCAATCTTAAAATCAGTTATTACGATTCTGCATATGTTTTTTTTACTTAATGTCGTGAATGCGGTGACAGACTGTATACTTTTTATGTAAATACATACATACAGTAAAATACATATAAACATAATAATTACAATTTGTGGTTAGATAGCGCTATGAGAAATGTCCAGCAACATGTATTATTTATTAATATTACAAAGCCAAATGAAAATTACCCCCTGAGGACACACCTGTCTCATTTCCCCCAATATTCTTTAAATTGTCTCGTTTGCTTTTTTTTATACCGCTAAGGTAGCAAACAAGCAAACGGCCCACCTGATGGTAAACGGTTACCGTAGCCTATGGACGCCGTAGGCCTATGGCCTATGGATTTACACTCTGCCGACACTAAAATTTTCAATACGCCCTTTTTGAAGAACCTCATACTGTAGTCCTTGTTAGTATAGTTGCTTAAGCTAATACGGTGAAATACGTAGCAATCTCCGTGGATCCATTTTATAAATTAGTTACAGATTACTGGAACGTGGAGAGTGCTTTTCCTTTGATGTTTTTAGTATTGTCAGATTTATATTTAATGTTGGGATTATCAACATTGTTTTATTTTTACTAGCTGTTGCCAGCGGCTTCGCACGCGTGGTTTGCCAATAAAAAGTAGCTTATGTGTTAATCCAGGTTATGATCTACGTACACACCAAATTTCATTGCAATCGGTTCAGCCGTTCCAGCGTGAAAAAGTAACAAACATCCATACATACAAACTTTCGCGTTTATAATATTAGTAGGATTGAAAGTCAAAATCGTTTATTCATTACTAGCCGACCAATCCGCAGCTTTGCACGCCTAGTTTTTCAATAAAAACATTACCCTCCTTTGCGCAGTTGGGTAAAAAGTAGCCTATGTTACTCAAGGTGAATGTAGCTTTCCAATGGTGAAAAAAATTTTGAATTCGGACCCGTAGTTTTTGAGTTTACTCATTACAAACATACACACAAAAATTTCCGCTTTATAATATTAGTATAGAAGTATAGAAAATCACAAGGATCACTTTGAAACCAGGACGACCAAGCCAGGAAAGAAAGGCAAGAAAACAAGGCTGGTTGTTTGTTATAAATTATATGCTAGCGTTTGACCACGAACTCGCCCGCCAGCGATGTTGCAGTCAACGATGGAGCACGCTTGCCTTGCAAAATTCAGTTGCAAAATTCCACCCGGACAAAACATACATACATTGCAAGTTAAATAAAACCTTGTAAACTTGGAGTCAATGGCACACGAAGCAAATATTACTTGACCCAAGTTAGATAGTAATGTTCTGGAGCGTAACGTTAAAATAGACGTTTTAAGTTCGCAACTTTTTATGTTTATTAAAGACCGATTTTGTTTTTTTTTAGTTCATGTTATAAATAGTTAGTAGACAATGGTCTGAACAACGTTTGTTCTGGGAAAACGTGATTTATAGGACACCGTGTATACTTTATTTCATTTGTAAATACATACTTATAATATATAGAGAAACAACCAGATCCGGAATAAATGTCTGTAGATCATGCAAAAATTTGTTCTGCGGTGGGAATCGAACCCGCATTCTCCTACATCTCAGGCGGCTATACAAGCTCAACAAGACAATACATGCTCAAGTTTGATTTGCTCAATTTGCTGTTTCATTTTTAGGTCTAAAAATAAGTCACTAAATTGATCGGCATGAGTTTAAATCCTAATATTAATTTGCCTTTTATTTCTGCAACGATACCGTCTATAAACCTGGCTGCGCTGCCAACTGTTTAATTTCCTTAAGGCCCAAGATGATCATCATAACCCTATTAAATAGGAAACGCAAGATGCTACAGCAGCAATTTCATTTTACAATTTTAATCGCGTTCATTCGATCTCGATCACGAAGTAATTTGAGGTCAACCCCCTTCCCTTACAACTATCGAGACTTCCCAACAGTTTTTACCCTCGATGGTTTCCAAGTTTAAACTTTTCAGTACCGAATTTTAATTATGATTAAGACTTTAGTTTTTTAAACGATCTGTAATACTTACTTCAGTTTCAGAAATTAATAATAATAAATATTGTTGGACATTTCGCACAGCGCTATCTAGCCTCAAACTATGCAAAGCTATGGGAACCAGATAACTGATAAAAGACATATATACATTTTTTTTGTAAAAACAAACTTATTATACATAGAAAAACACCCAAAACCGGGACAAAGATCATGCAAACATTTATCCCGCAGCGGGAATCGAACCCACTACCGCCTGCGCCTCAGCCGGCAACTCGCACACTGCGCCACAGAAGTCGTCATTGTCAATTGTTTTTTTTACGATGATTTATTTTATTTATTCTTTGAACATCGTTTTTTTGATATACAGCAAAATACCTAATTCAACAAAAGACAGATAAAATCGTTTTGCTTTGCCATTCATATTGGGCAATACTGTTTACTTAATATACATAAAGTAAGTAATGGGCTCGTACGCAGTAGGGTACATTTGTTTTGCAACATAGTTTCGCCAAAATGTACGTACGGAATTGTCTGAATTTGTAGGCATGTTTTTTGCACCTTACGCCATGTTGTAAAATCAGTGTTCCCTAGTGCAGATGAGCCCTTACACATTCTTCGAAATACTAATATTGCTTTAACGCGCCGGCGAACACTGAGCGCAACTTCAATTCGGCCACGTCAAAAACCTCGGCCTGAATATCGCTATCCCTGTTTAGTGACGAAGTTTAGCCACGCAGAGCGACAGTGATAGCAATAGAACGATTCTAAATTTGATTAGATTTTGACCGTATTCCGTAATACCAAAAATGATGACTGAAAACTTGTTGTATTTTTCTCATTGTGTTGTTATTCTGTAACTAGACGATATAATCTATGTTCCCATGACCAGGATACGTAAGATGTTGTTGTTTTTAATACGAAACAATTAGGTTGAAAACAGGTCTTTTATGACATAAAAACATGCAGAATTCGATACGCTTCTATTTTATTTTAGGTGAGTATTTTGATCTAATATATGGTTGGGAACCTAGATAAATACTATTCAAATTAAAATAATATCTTATTAAGGTAGAAATATTCTCCAATTAGAAATGATCTTGGTAGTACGTGTTGTATGGGCGATTGACCCTCCGGTGCCCCCTTAACAAAACCTTGTAAAAATATCCATTACAAGACACTCACCTCCTCGCTTATCATAAAAAGCATGGCGTTCAAAACGACGAATATAAATGTCGTAAAACTGTTTATATGACCGCGATCTAAGAGTTAAAATACTTTAGACATCTTCACATACAAACTTCAAGTGCGAACATCCTAATATATACCAACACACATGCACCGCCAAAGAGTGGAACGCTTTGTCTGAGTCTGTGTTTCCTGATAATTACAACCTTCTTCAAGTCTTCAAGTCGCGAGTCATCGCTTACCATTATAAACGCAAACCGAACAAGGGCGAGACTGCTTCGCGTACCGAGGGTTCTGTAGAAAATATTTTTTATGTGATATAACTACAATCTAACAATTTGGATTTTATTCTTTACTTGTGCTGTGAGAAAGGAATAGTTAGAAAATATGACGACCTCCGTGGTGCAGTGGGCGAATAGCCGGCTGATACGCAGGAGGTAGCGGGTTCGATTCCCGCCGCGGAACAAATGTTTGCATGATCTACAGATATTTGTTCCGGGTCTGGTTGTTTCTCTATATATATTATAAGTATGTATTTACAAAAAAAATGTATATAAGTATTTTGTCAGTTATCTGGTTCCCATAGTACAAACTCTGCTTAGTTTGGGGCTAGATAGCGCTGTGTGAAATGTCCCGCAATATTTATTATTTATTTATATCCACGACATACTCATATGTATACATCACAGTAGTGCCAGTGCTAGTACAAGCATCTATTGCTTCTCTTGACATTTTATCATCTAAAATTGTTTGGTTTTACAGCAGTTTAACGTTGTTTTTGATGAAAAACTTTCATACCTCGCGTCGTAAAGCATAAATTATGGGGGATCAAACCCTTTTTATGGATAGTAACCCAAAACCTTTGAGTACTAAATATTTTGTGCTCGCTAAACACACAAATCATGAATATATTTAAGAATTGGTGTAGGTGGCAAGTGGTAAGAGATACAACTCTTAGATTTTTAGAGTAGTAGAGTTCTTTTTTGAGTATCAGAGTTCCTTGTGAAAGGGATCGCCCCGGGGAAGAACTCCCACTTTATTTATTTATGCCGCCAAGCAGCATTGATGTTTTGGTTCGAAAGGTATGGTTGCCGGTGAAATTACGGGCACATGAGGCTTTACACCTGTATGCCTCTAGTACGCCTGGACGCAGGGCAGTGTATTGTAGGCACGTTTCTAAGGTTCGTGATCTACGAGGAAATACTATATTATAGGCGATGGTCACCACTTAACATCAGGTGAGCCTTATGCTTGTTCCATCTCCACGTTGTATAAAAAAATCTCATGTACATACGTTTAAAATATTTTTGGTCAGTTTCCAATGTCCAAAAACCTTCTCAGCTATACACCTTTATCCACAAGTTTAAAATAAATACGCTGGACATTTCACACAGCGCTATCTAGCCCCAAATTAAGCAGAGCTTGTACTATGGGAACCAGATAACTGATAGAATACTTACATACATTTTTTTTTGTAAATAAATACTTATAATATATAGAGAAACCAGACCTGGAACAAATATCTGTAGATCATGCAAACATTTGATCTGCGGCGGGAATCGAACCCGCTAACTTCTGCGTCTCAGCCGGCTATTCGCCCACTGCGCCACGGAGGTCGTAAAAAAAACATAATAAACTTAGTATTTCAGCCAACATTCCAGATGTATTTTAATTAAAAGTTTGTCCAGTTTTATCTCCTCCTATCTATCAACAAACAATTTGAGCATAAAAATAGTACAAAACGCGAGTTCATATTGCGATGGACGAGTCCTATTTCAGTTTAATTTATCAAATTGATACCATTTTTATCAATTAATGAAAAACAATTTTGTTTTCGGGAACCACTTTGTTCGGCAGTTAAACGTTTTAGAGGTAGGCGATAACAGACGATTTTTTTTTCATAGATTAAACATATTAACCACGTCTGAACACGAGACGTTTACTGTTTAAAACCTGTGATGTTATGTACAACATTAATTTAAAACACACATCCGAAATCGTATTTACTGATTGAATATTTATCCAGTAATTGATACACAAACAAATAGATACATTTCCAATAAATCATTTTAAAGATTTTTAAACAACAAACCTGAGCCGCGGATGCCGCTTAGTCAGTTTAAGGCGAATATAGCAGCTGATTGGTCTTATTTGGAGGCTTTTTCCTCAGAGGAATCAGTTCGAAGTGCTCAAAAAATTATATGTCATTCATTGACCTTTTATCTGCAAAGTGAACATACAAAAAAGTTCTACCTGTTTATTTACTATGAAAAAACATAACAAAATATAGCTGTTTTCGACTTTTAATTTGATTCTACCTCTAAACGACATAACATTTTGTAATTTTTCTTTCATCTAAATGTGGGCAAAGACTTTACCTTCAAGTTGAACATATAATCAGGGACGGGACCTACTTACACGATGAATGTACATATATGTTTGTTTACCATTTGTATACAGGCTGTTGCATTGATATTTTAGGACTTGATATTATGGTGTTTGGAAAATCTAAAATTTTCAATGTTAATGAAATGATATAAACTTATTTCACAGCAATACTAGCCATTAGCCCTACCCGTGTTTTCATTTAATGTCGTACGTAACAAAACACTCGATATAGCCTCCTCAATTTAACTCCTGATTCGAAACACCAAGTATAAGCCCCGCAAGTTGATATTGCGATGGAACCTTGTCACAATAACAGCTGTGTGACGTCATCCGTCCCAAAAAAGTACAGATAGCAAAAAAATGTAATAAAAAGTAAATAAGCTAGGGTTATGGGTAGGAATTTCTTTTCTCACCGTATACATTGAATGAATGATATTTCTTAATGCTGTTAGTGAAAATCCGTCGAAATATTCCTTCCTTTGCCTTTTTGCTTTGGTAGGAGTTCTCATTTTGCTGCCACTTGCTGTTGCTGACTCATGCTCTCGTCGTAATTTCGTCACAGTATTTTTTGCAACGCCTGTGGCACAAGCCGCACGTTCCGTGACTTTGGTAGAATTTTGCAAAATATTCAAAATGTCTATTACTAGTTGCTTCGCCATTAAAATGTCATCAGTAGTGTTCGAAGCACTTTTAAAGGCACGGTTTATATTTTGGATAACTAACTTAAGAGTCTTCTTTCTCTTTTACAAAATAATTGTCCACTTTAATTATCATTTCACGAGCACGACTGTTAATTAATTTCTTACTCATTTTAACGGGTAACAGGTAACAAAACTAAACACCAAAACTCAAAAATAACAATAAAACAGGATAACAAAAACAAAAAGCTATAACAAGTACTCGATGCGCGTAAGCACAAAGCGCGGGCTGACCTTGCGAACGGTACTGCGACATCGACTACATCACCAAGATGGCCGCCAATCGCAATATGAACTTGCGGGGATAATATACCCCTCTCCATAGCTGTAGTCCTATGAGGACCACAGCGAAGAATCGCACTTGGTTTATTAAATAATAATGCGACATAAAAGAATGAATTTGCTAAGAAAGCAATCAGCTAAGCGCCTAAAATTCCAGCTATCTACAGTAAATAACGAATGCAGCGAGCATTTTTAGTGCTTAAACCAAGAGTGCTCGACAGATTGTTTTCTTATTTTATTCATTAGTTACTGTAACTGAAAGCATCAAGGCAGTAGACTGAAACCTACTCTGCGCTGTGGTCAGTACAGGGTAGGGTTGCCGATCACAAAAAAACTGTCTTTTAATAAACATACTTTTACTCTGACATTTTATTTTATTTTGTAAGTTGTAATTTTATCTTATTTGTTTTTATTGTTTGTATGTAAATTGTAATTGATGTAAATTGAAATTGTTATTCATTAATTAGTGTAATTGGTAATTGCCGTTCTAAATGATAAATAAATAACTAAAAACTACTTTACCTCAAACGTAAGGAAATGATCAGATGCAATTATATCAGCTAAGATGCGTAGGCCACCGCAAATCACACTCACCATGATGACGATTCACGAATCTATAAGTAAAAGAACTAGTGAGACAAAATGATGCAACGATCTATGTGCTGCCTCGTTGTGTTCTGATAGCTGCACATTAAGCGACTTCTAAGTTATCACTTATCACTGAGAACGCCATGGGCACTATGTACTAAGGAGATTTTAATTTAACTAGTTTCCAATGCATAGTTTCTAAACTGGACTGTTTTTGGTAGCTTTATTTTAGCATTTATCCCTCTACCATAAAAACTATGACAAATCTCACACTTCTCCGTGCGCGCAATAAGCTAAAAAAGGAATACAAAGTTTTCTATTCCTTTATAATAGGTTGGGGAAAAAGTCTTTTTGCATAATAGTATGTATGAACTTGTAATAAAATCTCTTTGGCTATACTATTTGTATCGGGCTGGTTTTGGTATCATTCAAAGTTTAAGTTTTAAAGAAGATAATTCTAAATTCAAATTAGGAAAATGTGAGATTTTTATTTGTTTTTCGTACTGTAAAGATGAGTGAATCTAATGAAGAAATTCGATACATTTTAAAATTTTACTACAAAAAAGGTAAAAATGCAACGCAAGCCGCGAAAAAAAATTGCGATGTTTATGGATCTAGTGCAGTGTCTGTGAGAGTAGCACAAATTTGGTTTAAGCGTTTTCAATCCGGAAATTTTGATGTCAAAGATGCACGTCGCTCTAATCGCCCTATTACGGGTAAAATTGATGCCATTTCTTAAAAAGTGGAGCAAGATCGGCATATCAGTAGTTACGACGTATCTGAAAAACTGGGAATTGACCACAAAACAGTTTTGGCGCATTTGAAAGAAACTGGGTACACAAAAAAGCTCGATATTTGGGTACCCCACGAGCTCACTGAAAGAAACCTAATGAACCGTGTACTCATTTGTGATTCTTTATTACGACGTAATGAAACCGCCGTGGGGCGCCGGCAATAGAATGTTGCCCCTCCGCTCTTGCCCGTGGATGCAGTAGGAGTCTGCTAAGGGATACCTCCGAAAGATGGGCAGCAGCGTCTTTTCGTGTTTTCAATACCTATACTGCGCTCGCCAACCCGCCTGCCAAGCGTGGCGAGTATGGCAACAACCCCCTAATGATAAATATACAACATAAAACCAGGCCCCGAGTCCCCGGCGGCCCCGCTAATCCTGGCTATGGTAGCAATCACGGTAACGACGGGGCCAAGGGTGCTAAGAATCCCCGGGCGACGATCGGCTACCAAACCCTACGACGACCACTGGCCCTGGTAACACACAACATCCGCACTTTGAGGACAGACGAAAAGATTGTTGAGCTGGAAGAAGAAATTAGTAGATTACACTGGGACATTTTGGGGTTATCAGAAGTCCGTAGAGAGGGTGAGGACACGATATCCCTTAAGTCTGGTAACCTACTATACTACCGGGAGGGCGACCAACAGTCCCAAGGTGGTGTTGGGTTTCTCGTTCACAAGTCACTCATCAACAACATTATCACCATCGACAGTGTGTCGAGCAGGGTCGCGTACCTGACACTCAGAATATCTAAGCGATATTCGCTGAAGGTCGTTCAGGTATATGCGCCGACCTCTTCACACCCAGATGAAGAAGTAGAGTCTATGTATGAGGACATCAGTAGAGCCATACATACGAACAAAACTCACTTTATTGTTGTTATGGGGGACTTCAATGCAAAGCTAGGCATGAGAAGCGATGATGAGTTGAGAGTGGGGCAATTTGGATATCGGCAACGGAACCCCAGGGGACAGAGGCTGGCCGATTTTCTGGAGAAAGAAGGACTCTTTATGATGAATTCTTTTTTCCAGAAGCCGCCTTACAGGAAATGGACCTGGATGAGTCCCAACGGTTCCACGAGAAATGAGATTGATTTCATCTTGACCAACAAGAAACGGATATTCAATTATGTTTCTGTGATTCACAGGGTGAAAACCGGCAGTGATCACCGAATTGTAAGAGCCACATTGAATATGAACGTTAAACTTGAAAGGTCCCGTTTGATGAAATCTACGCTCCGACCCACTCGCGCTCATATCCAAAACCTCGAGAGCTTTCAACTCGAACTTGCAAATCGCTTTGACTGTCTAGAAGTAGATGCATCAGTGGACGAGATCAATAACAGGTTCGTAGAAACCGTCCATACGGTGGGGTCCCAGTTCTTTAAGACCCCCCGTACCAATAGACCTCAGAAACTCTCTGATGACACCCTTAACCTCATGGCTGAACGACGTTCTTTGCGACTGCAGTCTCCCGATGATGCTCAGTCACATAGGCAGCTGAATAGAAAGATTTGGAAATCCTTGCGGCACGATATTCGTACCTTTAATACATCTCGTATTAAAGATACGATAGAGCGGAATAAAGGCTCCAAAGTGTTCGCGAGAGATAATTCTATTGGGCAGAGCCGCATGACGAAGCTCAAGAGGGAAGATGGCAGCATAACGTCAAGTAAAGCGGAAGTGTTAAGGGAAGTCGAAAGGTTCTATGGACGGCTCTACGATTCGGTCACTAAACCTGTTTGCAGTGCGGCCAACGACCCAAGAGCCAAACTGACCCGACATTATACCGAAGATATTCCGGACATCAGCCTGTATGAGATCAGGATGGCCTTGAAGCAGCTTAAGAACGACAAGGCGCCAGGTGAGGACGGAATCACTTCAGAGCTTCTGAAAGCGGGTGGATCACCGGTACTTAAAGTCCTTCAGAAGCTTTTTAATTCCGCCTTGCTTGAAGGTACGACGCCAAAAGCATGGAACGGGGGCGTGGTGGTTCTGTTCTTCAAGAAAGGTGACAACACCTTGCTTAAGAATTACGGACCCATCTCGCTTTTGAGCCATGTTTATAAGCTGTTTTCGAGGGTCATCGCGAACCGTCTCGAACGCAGGTTTGATGACTTCCAGCCTCCTGAACAAGCCGGGTTCCGTAAAGGCTACAGTACCATAGACCACATACATACGCTGCGGCAAGTCATACAGAAGACCGAAGAGTATAACTTGCCGCTATGTCTCGCGTTTGTGGACTATGAGAAAGCCTTCGATTCGATCGAAACATGGACAGTGCTTGAGTCTCTCCAACGATGCCGTATTGACTATCGGTACATCGAAGTGTTGAAGTGTTTGTATAAAAACGCCATTATGTCAGTCCGAGTACACGAACAGAGCTCGAAGGCGATTCCCTTAAAAAGAGGCGTAAGACAGGGAGATGTAATCTCTCCGAAACTGTTTACGACCGCATTGGAAGATGCCTTCAAGCTTCTGGAATGGAAAGGACTGGGCATCAATATTAACGGCGAATACATCACTCACCTTCGGTTTGCCGACGATATTGTGGTCATGGCAAAGTCGATGGAAGAGCTCAGCACGATGCTCGAAGGCCTCAATCGAGTCTCCCAACGGGTAGGACTTAAAATGAACATGGACAAGACAAAAATCATGTCGAATGTCCATGTCGTCCCTGCCCCAGTTATGGTTGAGAACTCGGCTCTTGAAGTTGTCGACGCGTATGTATACCTAGGACAAACAGTCCAATTAGGTAGGTCCAACTTCGAGAAAGAGGTCAATCGTCGAATCCAACTCGGATGGGCAGCGTTTGGGAAACTTAGCAACGTCTTTTCGTCCAACATACCTCAGTGCCTTAAGACGAAAGTCTTCAATCAGTGTGTGTTACCAGTGATGACATATGTAACCGAGACGTGGTCCTTCACTATTGGCCTTATGAATAAGCTCAGAGTCGCTCAACGAGCTATGGAGAGGGCTATGCTCGGGGTTTCTCTACGGGATCGAATCAGAAATGAGGAGATACGTAGGAGAACTCAAGTCACCGACATAGCCCGACGGATTAGCACGTTGAAGTGGCAATGGGCAGGCCATATAGCGCGCAGAACAGATGGCCGATGGGGCCGAAAGGTTCTCGAGTGGAGGCCACGGACCGGCAAGCGCAGCGTAGGACGTCCACCCACAAGATGGGCAGACGACTTGGTAAGAACCGCAGGTCGGCGTTGGATGCAGGCCGCTTCCAACCGCAGTTCCTGGAGATCAATGAGGGAGGCTTTTGTCCAGCAGTGGACGTCCTACGGCTGATATGATGATGATGATGAATGAAACCGAACCATTTTTGAAGAAGCTGATAACTGGTGATGAAAAGTGGATCACGTACGACAAGAACGTGCGAAAAAGATCGTGGTCAAAGGCCGGTCAGGCTTCACAGACTGTGGCGAAACCCGGGTTAACTCGCAACAAGGTGATGCTGTGTGTGTGGTGGGATTGGAAGAGCATTATTCATTATGAGCTGTTACCACCA
The DNA here is from genome assembly GCA_918857605.2 of Philereme vetulata. Lineage (NCBI taxonomy): Eukaryota > Metazoa > Arthropoda > Insecta > Lepidoptera > Geometridae > Philereme > Philereme vetulata. Next base: position 754,846 of record OU975484.1, on the reverse strand, counting down.
GGCAGGACCATCGATTCTGAACTCTACTGCGAATAACTGATGAGATTAAAGCAACAAGTTGAGAGAAAGCGCCCAGAATTAATCAACAGAAGGGCTGTGGTTTTTCATCATGATGACGCTTGGCCTCACACATCATTAGCCACTCAGCAAATATTAAGAGAGTTTGGCTGGGAGGAGTTAATGCATCCGCCGTATATTCCTGACCTTGCACATTCAGATTTCCACCTGTATCGGTCTTTTTAGAATTATTTAGGCAGTGTCAGGTTAACATCACGAGAGGACTGCCAAAACTACTTGTCGCGGTATTTTGATCAGAAGCCCCAAAATTTCTATAGCAATGGGATCATGTCCCTACCTACAAGATGGCAAAAAGTTATCGAACAAAATGGTATCGACATACTTTAGTTAAATGTAAATAAACTATATTAAAAATGTTTTGAATTTCCTTAAAAAATGCGAAGAAACTTTTCCCCCAACCTAATATGTAATACATCAAATTGCAATAATAGGTACATTTTAGTAGTATTAAGTTAACGAAAAAGAAACAAACAATCTCTGCAGTTTTTCATAAGTGACAACCATAGAGAAGTTCAACGACATCTGACTCAGAATCGCCCCGTGCTGGGAATCCTTAATATTTTCCTCTAATTCAGGGGATGATACACTGTAGCATACATTTGCTTTTGTTGTGTTGGTAAAACCGAACCTGTCGATGTTTTTAACTTTTTGTGTGAGGCTAAAACTAAAAGTAGTGTCGTAAATGAAGCCTACTAGGGTATTGACATAAAGACAGTGATATTTATACTTATGTATTTCCAACAGACTACGCGTAAGTTCGTATAGATATTTTACTAGCTATAATATACATACATAACAAGTTGACGACTTCCGTGGCGCAGTGGGCGAATAGCCGGCTGACACGCAGGGGGTTCGATTCCCGCCGCGGAACAAATGTTTGCACGATCTACAGATATTTGTTCCGGGTCTGGTTGTGTCTCTATATATTAAAAGTATGTATTTCCACACTAAATATATATAAGTATTCTATTAGTTATCACGGACCCCACTCGCTCCGTTACGATCTCGGCAGCGTTTTCTGTTGAAAACGTCTGCCGAGCCCGGCCCGCTTTGTGTAGTAAAGTGTGCGGGGATCGCCTTCCCCCCTTGAGCTCCAGACTGCGAGGCAAGTAGTACCCAGTGCCATGAACCGCGAGACCCGAACGGGTTTAGCATCACGGTACCGGCGTCGCCTCCCGGTCCCCGGTCGCGCGAAGGAGATCGCCCCGACTACGTGTTTGTGTAGTCTTGTGTTGTTTTTAACTCTGTGTTTAGTGTACTGTGTTGTGAATACGCGATGTCAGACGCTAACGCCCCTTCCGGAGGGCCCGCCCGTGAAGGTCGGAGCTCCCGCAAGGACTCCCTCGTACCTACCGAATCCTCAGACACATCCCTGCCCTCGAGTCGCGCGTCAAGCTCGGGCCGCGAAAGCTCGGAGTCGTGCTCACGCGCCGCGTTCGTGGGGCAGGTGATTGACCGATTTCTTGAAAAGAAGAAGAAAGTGCCGCGCCCAGTGCCGGCCGCGACCCCCCCTACCCCCGCGGACAAGATGCCTCCGCCTCAGATGATAAAGCCTCTGTCTCCGAAAACCGAGATAGACAGAAGCTATATAATCCTACAGAGACTAATCGAGGCTAAGTGCCTCCCCCCAAAATACCTAGGGGTATTAAAAAATGCACTTGAGGAGGACGAAAAAAACCTTTCGGCCCCAGTGACGCCCACACCAGAGGAAGTTGCCATAGTGGAGAGGCACAACTCTGGAAATACCTGACGCCCCGATTCCAGGTATACGTCGGAAACGGGACGATGACAGCCCGTCGGAGGAGGAGGTAAAGCGCCGGTGCGCCAAACCCCACCTCACGCCACTCCCGCAGCGCGTGCCTAAGCCCGCACGCCAGCTCCCACCACCACCACCACCGATGGACGTACAACAGCCCTCGACCTCCAAGGCTGTCTCTTACGCTTCGGCGGCTGCAGGATCTACCCCCACCCATAAGGTACAGTCACCCTCACCTTTATTACCCACACCAAACACCACCACCCCCCCACCACCCAAGTCTGATAAACCAACAGTCAGGTATCCCCCGCTGGTAGTTGAAGTATTGCCCAACTGGGCCTCACATTTTAAAACGTTAAAAGAGCGCCTAGGCCACCCATCAAACGCACGCCCGTACGGAAAAGGAGTTCGCTTTTCGCCAGCGACCGACGAGGAGTACCGCACCATACAGAGCTACCTGACGACACTAGAGCGCACGGAAAAGGTCGTCTGGTTTTCGTACGCTCTCCCTGAGGAGCTGAGCCTTAAGGTGGCCATACGCAGCCTCCCCGCCGATACCCCCACCGATGAAATCGACGAAGACCTACGCCGACTAGGGTTCGAACCAGAGGCCATCCGGGTCGTCCGACCATCGAAGGACAGACCAGGGTGCATCTTTTTCGCCATACTCAAGAAAACCTTCAACCTCACCCCGGACATTTATAACGTAACAGAGATGCTGTGTATGCCCGGGGTCATAATAGAAAGTTAGAAGGGGAAAAAGGGTCCTGCCCAATGCCACCGCTGCCAAGCCTTCCGGCATAGCAGTCATAACTGCCATCGCCCCCTAGCCTGCGTACGGTGCGGAGGTCCACACTTCGCGGGCGACTGTCCAAGGCCGCGCGATATGCCTGCAACGTGTGCCAACTGTGAGGGGGCACACACAGCTAATAATAAATCGTGCCCGGTTTATAAGAGGGAGGCCAGGAACAAGAGAGCGGGAACCACGGCACATACCGCCGCATCCGCAGCCCCCCACCGAGGAGGAGGAAGAAAAGAACGCTCCCGCTCCGCTACGACCAGCAGAGCTCAAACCCCCGCGCTACGCCAGGGCTCTACACCCCTACACACCACGACGGTACAAGAGACTGCTGGTCAGTCGCTGATAGCTTCCGCCAACAACCCGCAGACTGGAAAGGCGGCGTCCAGAAGGAAGCGGGTGCGAGTCACGGAGGAGGACTCGTCAGACTCGGATGCCCCCACCTCACGCCCCCCGCAGCCCCCTCGGATCACTCAGCCGGCGGCGATCGGAAGACAGACTCCCCGCTCAGAAGCTGCCCCGTCCCCCGCCCCCCAGGAGAAGGACCACCACCAACAACCGCAAGCAGTGCCACCACTTCAACCCAAGCACAAGGGGGGGAAAACGCAGGAACGCAGGAAAACGGTGAAGGCAGAGCTACAGGCTGACAACGCCCGACAATGGGAGAGCAGGATTGAAGACGCCACAGAAGACTGGGCGTCACTCCACAAACTCTGTCGACAGCTGAGGAGCACCGCAACACCCATTCGACCTCTAAGACACCAAGATGGTAACCCTAGATACCGAGCTGAAGACAGAGCGGAGATCTTTGCAGACAGCCTTGAGGATCAGTTCAAGCCCAACCCAGACAAAGACCCGGCACACACAGTAGAAGTGGAAACCTTTGTCCAAAACTACCTCAAGGCCGACATCCAGGAGGCAGACACCGCAGAAGGTATTTTCTTCTCTCCCGGGCAAGTCCAACGGGCCATACGTCGGACAAAGCCAAGGAAGGCACCTGGCGAGGACAATATCACGAACGCTGCCATCCGTCACTTTCCCTACAAAATGATTCCTTCCGTAACTCGGCTCGTCAACGGGATTATACGGAGCGGTCACTTCCCTACTCCCTGGAAATCCGGCTGGGTTATCATGATCCCGAAACCCGGAAAAACATCCTTCTCGCGGAGAGTTATCGCCCTATCACCCTTCTTCCTAGCCTATCAAAATTATTTGAAAAGCTCCTCCTCACCCACATCAATCCTCACATCCCCCCGCGTCCAGAACAGTACGGATTCCGGTCTGAACACAGCACGACACTTCAACTGTGTAGAGTACTGCATCACCTCACCACCGCCCACAACAGGCGCGAACACTCTGTCGCAGTACTTCTTGATATGGAAAAAGCGTTCGACCGAGTCTGGCACGCGGGACTCCTCTACAAGATGGCTACCTCACCAATACCACAGAAGGTTGTGAAGGTAATCTCGCTGCTGGACGTCTAACCCTTCTACAGCCATTCCTCGGCCACCATTAAGTTGCTACACTGCTCCACCTATCATCACCACGTCTTGCCAAGTGACCCGCCCAAGACCATTTGAGCTCCATATCACGATTCCCAACATCATGAACCTTCGTTCTTCTACGGATCTCGATGTTTGAAACTCGATCTAAGAGTTTGATGCCGAGCATGGTAGGTACGCTAAAATATAAAGAATAATGAAAATAAATTGCGTCTAAATTGAACGAGTTAGAGCAACTTCAATCTCAAGCTTTTCTATCGTCTGAATAATCCGATATGTAAGGCTTGGACATCATGATACTGTGAATAATTCCTAGGCCCATGCGTTGGAGGTGGAAGCCGTGCGTCAGGACCCCTGAGCTCACCGCATCACAGAAGTGAATATAGTAGGCTTTTTTATAATTACTGTGTAATTACTGATTTTTTGTTTAATTGTTAATTTTTGTACATCACTTGGGAGTTTGTTATAAATCTTACCCTTTAAACAACAATAGACGATAGACGATATCTCATAAAAGGTTCAATATAATATGCCGATAATTTATAACAGTTTCGTGAGCTCGCATCATATGAGACGACCTCCGTGGTGTAGTGGGCGAATAGCCGGCTGAGACGCAGGCGGTAGCGGGTTCGAATCCCGCCGCGGAACAAATGTTTGCATGATCTACAGATATTTGTTCCGGGTCTGGTTGTTTTTTTATATATTATAAGTAAGTATTGATAAAAAAAATGTATATAAGTATTATAATAGTCATCTGGTCCCCATAGTACAATTTCTGCTTAGTTTGGGGCTAGATAGCTATGTGTGAAATGTCCAGTAATATTTATTTATTTATTTTATTCATATAAACCTTTTAGATTGTATGAACAAGATTCCAGAGAGTACTGTAATTTTAGAAATGGTTCTATTATTCTAGTCAATTCGTTTAGATTTCAAAACTATTCTATGAAGATATATTTTAGAGATCAAATTTAGTAAATGGCTTTATTGATAGTAACGAATATAACAACAACAAGTCTTCTCATAAAAATCTGAAGATGAATTGAACAAAACTGTAAAAAACGGCCCTTTATTTCTTAAGCCAAATTGCTGTCGTTTCGCTATCGCTAGTCAGGCCATCCCTTTCACACGTAAGGTATGTACTGTACGAAGCGACAGCAACTTGGAACGACTTACCAGAGTCTGTGTTTCCAGATAGCTACAACCTGGGTATCTTTAACTCGCGAGTGAATAGGTTTCTTCTAGGCAAGCGTGTACCATCGTAGACTGCATCATCGCTTGATCGTGGCGAGATCGTGGTCAAACGCAAGCCTATAATATATAAAAAAAAATGAAATTGGCTTAGATAATAAGGCTACGGGTTGAATGATAGGTGCCATAGAGGACGCTCAATCTTTTACAACGCTTGTTCATTTCATTAAAATATAAATTGTTTATTTCAAGCCATTGACCCATAAAGGTTTGAACTCGGTACCACGTCTGTTGGGAACCGCCATAACAGACGTGAAAAACGATTCGCTTCAATTTCATTGCTGGTGAAGGGTGAAACTCGCTTACGACGTTCAATTTTCCGCACCACTATAGGAAGGAGTCTTCAAAGTCCAGAGTAAACAGTTTCTATTGTGTACTCCATCTTCGACCACAGTTATCATCAGGTACGGTATTGGTCAAGCACTTGACTATTCCCAATAAATATATAGTGTTCAGGAAATCGAATCAAATCAATATGTTGTACAAAGCGCAAGTTCAGCCGCACGTAGAATACTGTTCCCATCTTTGGCACGGAGCTCCAAAGTACCAATTGCATCGTTTTGACTACCTTCAGAGAAGAGCCATTAGAATCATCGGTGATCCCAAACTCGCCAACAGGCTGGCACCGCTGAGTCAACGCCGTGACATCGGATCGCTCAGTGTATTGTACCGTCTGTATAATGGGGAATATTCTGAGGAGCTATTTGATCTTATCCTGTCGTCGAGATTTTACCACCGCACTTCTCGACAACGTAATAAAGCTCATCCACATATGGTATCGCGCACCACACGCTTCACGCGATCTTTTCTACCTCATACTTGCAAGATGTGGAATGAGCTGAGGTTTTCCCATTAGGCGACATGGCACGCTTCAAGAGAAATGTAAAGAGGTTTCTACAGTGTAGGGAACGCATCGACAATACCCCGGGTGTTGCCGGTGTCAATAGGCGACGGTGACCGCTTACCATCAGGTGGGCCGTAAGCCTGTTTCCTTACAAATAACATAAAAAAATGTTTATCTCTGCAACAAGCTTGTTGCAGAAAGTTATGTTGTTCTTTTAAGTAGGAAACTACTTGTACTAGAAAGCCTCGCTCTTCCATATCCAAAAGAGTATGAGTTACAGTCAATACTAAGCAAGGTAGATATAATGTTATACAACTAAATCGTTTTGAACGAAGGTTATAGTTACCTGCATAGCAGAACCACACCTCGAAACTTACCTTATCGGCGTCGCCGAGCACCCAAACCGAATAACCCAGAGAATGTGATTTTCCACGGCACACTATTTGGTTATTTTATCGACGGTAAGAGCGTCGAATCCGGTACAGACAGTCCAATTTCGACAGCCCTGAGACAACTGGATTTAAAGCAAAGGTAAGTAGCAACTTTTTGTGCTTTAATTTACGAAGGATATTTTTTTTAAATCGAATTATTGTTGGATTTACATTCATGAAAACACAACACACACAACATTTCATGAAAATAAATTCAATATTCTACAAATGTATCTCTAGAAAAAAAAATATTAAGCTTGTTGGTTGGTAAAGGTTGTCTGGAAGAGATCGCTTTTAGCGATAAGACCGCCCATTGTAACTTCATTTATTGTTTATGTCCATTAGTACTGTATTTTTAATTGGTGTGCAATAAAGAGTATTTTATTCATTCATTCATTAAAATCACTAAAGCGAATTGATCACTCTACTTTGCGGCGAAGTAGAGTGATCTTCATAGTTAGACAATTTTAGTATCATAGCGCGTAGCTATAGATACATAACGACGTGTATATTCACTATACATGTACTTGTTACAGGTTTTTACATGTTTTAATTAATTTTAAAATACCGCACACGCGGGTAGGCGGTCAGTCTATAGAGACGTCGCGCAAGCAAGTCGCCGGCGATGTTTATAAAATAATGTATAAAGAAATAAAGTTATTGTAATCATCACAGCTACGGAGTATTCTTCGAGGTTTATATTACACAATCATTTACCTACCGGGTCATATTTCACCCCATCAAACGTATCTGCATACAAAGGCTTTTTTTTCAGAGCCACATTATTCTATCCATAAAATCAACGGCTACTATTCGGCTAGAAACAAATCGACTCAACAAACTATCGAGCCAGCAAATCGTATGTAAAATCGTGTGGTTCGTATTACTAAGCCTCGAGGCGCGATGCAGGCGAGACGCATACTCGATTTTACTGCTAACCGAAACTCTGCCTACCACAAGCTTACAAGTAATTGGATTCTAGAATTTTCCTCAGTAATTTAAATAACTACACACAACTTTGTCACGAATACATAATTATACTACGTCATCAAACACTCAACTTTTCATAACCGAATAATTCGTAACACCGTTTTTATGAGACCCTATTATGCGTTGATAAAATCTCAATTTGTACATTACGGCATATTTCATGGCTATTTTAAATCGCTCGTAAAATTACTGCAGTCTTCGGGTGATGAAGTGGCACGAAGCAGACAAAAAGTTACACCCAGCAGTCATATACATAGTCCTGCCCCCACATTATGATTACCTGTGTTGTGGATATTAGCATCATGAATGAATATGTAGACTATTAGAATTATCGCGCAGCGGGGGTTCGAACCCTCAACCTCTTGCGCCTTAGGCTGCTACTCTCCACTCTACAGAAGTCGTCAAGAAAGACGGGTTCTTCAAGATCTGCCGACTCGGTTCTATTGAGCGGTTTATGCTTAATTCACACTAAACTGGCAGCGGCTAGCAAAACAGTTGCACTTTCCAATCTATACTTCTATAGTAATATTATAACAAAGAAAGATTTGTTTTTTTGTGTGTATGTTTGTAATGATCAATCTCAAAAACTACTTTGCCGATTTCATAAATTATTTCACCACTGGAAAGCTACATTCACCCTGAGTGACATATGTAGGTTATATTTATTGCTAGAAATGATTAGGGATCTTTACTAAAACTTAAGTAACGTAAGCCAAGGTGTAAAAAAGTGCCCTCAAACGTCTTTCGTCGCATGCGCTGATGATAGAACAAAATTATGTTCTACAATATCAAAGAACATATCAATATCTACAAAAATAATATCATAAAGAGGAAAGATTTGTTTGTTTATTTGTTTGCATTAAATAAACTCAGAAACTACTGGACCGATTTAAAAATTCTTTCACCGTTGGGAAGCTACACTATCCCCGGGTGACATATGCTACTTTTACCCAACTGTGCAAAAGGAGTGTAATATTTTTATTGAAAAACTTGGCGTGCGAAGCTGCGGATTGGTCAGCTAGTTCAAAATAAACTAACTAACAAGTCTATACTTAAATAACTCGGCATCACAATCTCGCATACTCACTTTCTTTGGGCACGTGTTGCATCGCGGAGAGCTTGAGCGCAATAAGCGCGTGGATAAACATATCAGATAAAGGCTGTCATTGATGTAACCTTAAACGAATGTGCTAGATCATTGCGAGGGGGGGGGGGGGGGTGAAGAGTAGTTAAGTGTGGCATAAATCTGACACGATAGCCACCACAATTCCGCCAAAAGTGCTTTAACTTAAAAACATGTGAAAATTTGTCTCCATAGCTAAAATCGCTGGCATCGCTGCTTACTTTGCTAGGCACTGTAGGCGCTGCTGGCCACCGTCATCTCAGTATAAATTGAGCCTTGAACTGTTTTCTCTTCTTTTTATGTTATTTGTGGGGAAACAGGCTCACGGCCCACCTGATAGTAAGCGGTCACCGTCGCCTATTGACACCGGCAGCACCCGGGGTATTGTCGATGCGTTCCCTACACTGTAGAAACCTCTTTACATTTCTCTAGAAGCGTGCCATGTCGTAGCCTAATGAGAAAACCTCAGATGGTAGCTCATTCCACATCTTGCAAGTATGGGGTAGAAAAGATCGCGTGAAGCGAAAACTTTCGCACTTTACATTTTCTCCAGACATACGAGCAATGATGACAAAAACCAGAACAACTTTGACCTTAATTATTGATTAAAACGGGTATTTATCGCGTATGTACCTTTTTTATTTGTTATCCCGACGTTTCGGCTGTGTTGCAACAGTCATGGTCTCGGGCTGTGTCGGGCTGACTGTTGCAACACAGCCGAAACGTCGGGATAACAAATAAAAAAGGTTTTTAATCAATAATTATGTACAGTGATCGCGAAAGTTTGAAAAACTTTGACCTCGTCTACAATGAGCCGCAGTAAGAGCCCACAACTATACGCAATATTAATATCCCGGAATTAAATGTAGCTGTTACTTACAATCAACTTTATTATTTCCGTCGTGAATAAGTTAGTGCTGTAATAATTACTATTTTGTATTGGCTTGTAAATAAAGTGCCATAGTTTTAAACAACAGTATACAGCCGCTGTATACACTATATTATCTAAGCAGACGATGACTTTTCGTACTGGGATTTTAATTAATTTGAATTTAATAGACTGCCACAGAACCGAGATCAATGGCATAATCACACCATCACTTAACACCAGGTGAGATAGTGGTCAAGCGCTTTACCATTTTTTATCATCAATAAAAAAAATAATGGGAGGCCTTTGCTCACCAAATTGATTGATTTATTGAAAATACTTTATTGCACTTATAAGAAAAATACAATAAGCTAAGCATTCTCTTCCAGATAACCTCTGTGTATTGCGGATAAAGATGTGTAGGTAGTGCACAGAAAAGGTAACTATTAAAGTTTGCACAGGGCTAATAAAAATAGCATAATATAGGTATATATACATAATATAACTAAAACTAAACTATATCAATATTAAATAAAAATACTTAGCAATAGAAGAAGTTATAAAGGAAAGTTTAAAATGCAATGAATTGCTCTGAAATCAAAGGCAAAGGGTCGACTAGTTTCATATACATAATCCTATATTTTTATAAGAAAAATACATCGTGTACTGTGTGATTTAAGCTAAGCACGATGCGAAGCGTAAACCCGTTTCCTAAACATTTTCTTGATTCTCGTAGCTGTATTGATACGGAGGGTCTACGAAACTACGGAGGTCAGCATGTAGTTGTGGTTTGGTTCCAACAAAATTGTATGCAATTTTACTCAGAAAACTTTCGTGATTGATTTCTATCATTATTATAAATACGGGATTTATCACGTACCGTCATATCGGTGTTTCGACCGACAATGTTTCGGTTCAAACAGTTCTGCAGTGGCGGATCATTCCTTAGATTCTGATTCGACGCACTACATACGTTTCGACAAGGCCCGGGTTTTAGCGAGAGAGAAGTTCTTCGTTCCTCGCAAGATCCGAGAGGCGATAGAAATAAGTCGTGTGCCGAACTTTAACAGGGATAGAGGATGGGTTCTACCGCCGGCCTGGGAGCCATGTCTTCATGATGCAAGTGACAGAAGAGTGAGTGAACCTGGTAGAGACATAGCTAGTGTTGTGTGTTTGCCTGTACCAAGAACTACAGAAGTGAGCAGCAGTGATGATAATGATGATGACACAGCGGGTCAACGCACTGTGCTTTCGTTGACCCAATCCCCACCGGCGCGCAGTGCGAGGCGAGACGTTATTCGGAGCGGATCGCACTCACCCTGATGACGGTTCACGAATTGAACCGAAAAATTGTCGGTCGAAACACCGATAAAACGGTACGTGATAAATCCCGTATCTATAATAATGATTAAAATTGTATGCATTTGTAAAATTAAATGGATAGTGCTTTGGAATATGTATTTTAACTGTAACATGAAAATAGGCGATTCTACCTATTAAAATTAATAGCGTTTACACAAATAAAGTAAGCAGAACCAATAGGAAAGAGTATATACGTAAGAAAAAACAGAAAAACTGAAATGTATTTATGAACTTTTGAGATATCGAGATTGACTTGAACTGTGTGCTTTTTAGAATTTTTTTATTATTTTTGTTGCGGTGTAGTTTTAGTCAGCAATAAAAATTTACGTGGATTATCCTACCCGCAAAGCCGCCGGAGAGAAATTAGAGAAATATTTACTAATTTATTTAATTCATTTCATTTTAGAAATGGTAATTTAAATATCAGGCTAAGTTGGTATTTAGCGTGAACGAAAAATTAACGTTTTTATTTTACAAAATTTTATCAGCATAAATGATATGCACCTAATGTTAGTAAAACCACAGAAGTAATGACCCCTTATGGATTAACAACGTATGGTAATTTTACGAATTTCTCAGTATTGAGTTTCAAGTTAGAATACATAGGCGTTGTTTTTAATACCAAGGTGTACAAATATGTTTTTTAAATATCCCAAACAAGTTTCTAGTTCGTTATAATGCAGCAGCAAATGCTTTATAACAGTATTCGGCTGTCGTGGTGCGTTTTATCGCTTGATGACATAACCGCATGAAAGTAACAGGCTAACCCCTTGTCCCAGGTGAACGACCGAAAGCAATGAGTCGCGAACCGAAAAACGCGACTTACGACACCGTACAACATGCGACATGTGTCCTAACTGATTGTTGCAATGAGAAAGGCTAGTGCATAGTTACAATTGCGTTGCTCTGAATGCAATTCGTCGCGTAAAAAAACACTACGGACTGCAGTGTAAGTACGAAACTTGTATCTTATCGGAACGATCTGATTCCGCCATCTCCTTTCCATCAAAGGACAAACAGGCGCACGGCTCAGTACCATCCGTACCTAGTTGATATACCACCCGTTCGCACATACAGTTTTGGTTCTATGCTCTTAATGCGTACAGCTAAGGTATGGGACACTTTACCGTCGTATGTTTATCCTAAAGAGTACAATCCGAGCCTCTTTAGGGTAAGAGTGAATAGGTTTCTTCTAGATCTTCGTGCTTCATCTTAGACCACATCAGGTGAGATTGTGGTCAAACGAAGATCTATATAGTTTAAAAAAATTGTTGGTCGCCAAATAGACGTTTAAATTCGACAACATTTATTTATTTATTTGTATCGCACCAAATTTATAAAATTCCTCGACTAAGTCGGGAAATTCGGCGACTATGAGATTTTTTTACAATTTCGCGATATAGACGTCAATGTGTCGATCGACATGTTCCGTACGTGCAATGCTGTGTGTCTAGTCGCAAACTGATCTAACGAGACTAACGTAGGTCAAGTAGAGTACAGCTACTTTTTTAGGGTTCCGTAGCCAAATGGCAAAAAACGGAACCCTTATGGATTCGTCATGTCTGTCTGTCTGTCCGTCCGTATGTCACAGCTACTTTTTTCCGAAACTATAAGAACTATACTGTTGAAACTTGGTAGGTAGATGTATTCTGTGAACCGCATTAAGATTTTCACACAAATATAGAACAATAAAAAATATGTGGGGGTTCCCTATACTAAGAACTGAAACTCGATTTTTTTTTTCATCAGAACCATACGTGTGGGGATATACAGGGTTAAAGGCTAAGTCGACCTACATATATCCTTAAGGAGGTTGTAGTTTCCATTAATACTGACTGATTTGGCTATGAAACACCATACCCTAAACTTAACATGTAGCCGATGCATGGCTCTCGGTATCAAGCAGTTATTTTATACAACTCTCTCCCCATTGACATGAAAATTATTGATAGTCCAATCATATTTAAGACTAGGCTAAAAAAGCTTTTGCTGGAAGGGTGTTTTTATTCAGTGGATGATTTCAAATCTCAATGCATTTTAAAATGATTTATTTATTCAATTAATTTATGACATTTATCATTTTTTTTTTACTTGACTTTTTAACCTAAGTGCTGTTTTTGTGATTTTTAATGTGACTTGTGTTTTGAATTGTGTCGGTTTATTGATTGTTTTTGTATTTATTATTTTTAAAATTTTAATGTATAGTTCGTATAATTTAATGTATAACGTAGTTTCAAATACAATTGGTTAATTGTTTTATGAACAAATAAATAATGAATAAAAATTGATAATAACCGTTTTCATGATATTAAAATTTTAATTTTTTTTATGTAATTTGCCGATTTCTCGTCTATTGTGCTAGTTTTTTTGTAATTTGTGAATCTTGTTTTATGTTTTTTACGATTTTTGTGTAGTAGATAAGTTGCTTTATTATTTTTAACACCTAAATTCCAGTTAAATAAACAAACTGAGTCGTAGTAGACGATTCATAGTTGAAAAAAGAAATAAATTTATACGAAGTATTTTTTTCTTTAAGGAATATTAAAATAAAAATCTATCGAATTTACCTTGCAGTTGTTCTTAAAAATATCTATGTTTCATCAGCTATCCAACAAGGCATAACAGTCTTAGCTATTATCAGAATTCTTAGAAAAAACTGTGTACTGAAAAAAATATACTGTGTCCTAATTTATTTCTTTTTTAACTATGAATCGTCTACCACGACCCAGTTTGTTTATTTATCTGAAATTTTGGTATTAAAAATAATAAAGGAACTTATCTATTACACAAAAATGGCAAAAACCATTAAACTAGATGCACAATTGACAAGAAATCGGAAAATTACATTAAAAAAATAAACAATTCCAATATCTTGAAAACGGTTAAGTTTGGGGTATGGTGTTTCATAGTCAAATCAGTCAATAATGATGGAAACTGCAACCCCCTTAAGGATCTAGGTCGACTTAGCCTTTAACCCTGTATATGGATAGGTCTTCAAAAATGTTTCTAATATCATTTTTTTCTAAACCGAATAGTTTACGCGAGAGACACTTCTAAAGAGGTAAAATGTGCCCTGTAACTTCTAAATAAGAGAATGTTATAACTAAAAAAAATATATGATATACATTACTATGCAAACTTCCACCGAAAATTGGTTTAAACGAGATCTAGTAAGTAGTTTTTTTAATACGTCATAAATCGTAAACCGCAATTTACCTTTCATTTAATCAACTCAAATATAAAAAAAAATACAACGAACTACAAGAACTTTTATATTATGTTACTTGCTGCTACGGAACCCTTCATGGGCGAGTCCGACTCGCACTTGGCCGCTTTTTTTATATTATTGCACTTTTTCATGTCGCTCACCTAGAACAATGGTTTATTCACTGAATTGAAAATCGTGCAAATATTTATCTTGTCTTTGGGGAATATCTAAAGGTAACAAAAGTTTGCGATGAAACTGCATATTTTTGTTTTAACATTGTAATTTTGTAAGTATGTATTTATCAGTTACATAGTTCCCATAGTAATCCTTGCTTAGTTTGGAGCTAGTATCGGTGTGTAAAATGCCCAGCAATATTTATTTATCTATAACTTTAAACACGTTCAAGAGAGCTCTGAGCTTAAGATCAGACAGGAGGCCACAATAGCAAAAAGTTGGCATGCCGATTGCCGATTTAAATAACAAATTCAGACCCCAATGCTGGTAAAATACAGAATTAAATATGGTTTATCTAAAATAAATGCCAAGATATTTTAATCCTTATTTTTATTTCGTTTTATGTTTTACTGTGAATAAATTTCTATGAAAGGGAAATGACACACATCATAGCCGCGCCAGTGCCAGGAATTTTCAACATTCTCACATTTCATACATTTCCCCGATAAAAGGCCCGTACTTGCCAGCTAAAGGCCCGTAGCGTCAACCGAAGGGTATAATAATATCACTGTTATAATAGTATTATAGAATATACCCAGTTTTTATAGAAAAATGCTTGAAATGTAAATATTTATAAGCCAAAAAGATGGTTAGATTCATTATTGTCAGCAAATAAACGAATACATAAAACAAAGATGGAAAATTGGTTCAATGAGCTTCACAGTCCGTGACCCGGCCCTGTCAATGCACCCACCAGTCAACAGTGCGCGTACGGTGCGTACGACAGGGCGGTCAGTACCCAACCTACATGTTAGGTACAAAAACTCAAAAATAAAGTTTTATGGTATTAAAAATACTATAATTATTGTTTCATCATCATCATCATATCAGCCATAGGACGTCCACTGCTGGACAAAGGCCTCACTCATTGATCTCCAGGAACAGCGGTTGGAAGCGGCCTGCATCCAACGCCGACCTGCGGTTCTTACCAAGTCGTCTACCCATCTTGTAGGTGGACGTCCTACGCTGCGCTTGCCGGTCCGTGGTCTTCATTTGAGAACTTTCCGGCCCCATCGGCCATCTGTTCTGCGCGCTAAATATATATTTATAATTATTGTTTATGGTCTCCAAAATATACTCCGTCAATATTTGTAGTTTAAGACCATGTAAAAAAAATTGAGCCGCTAAGTAACTGTTGCATTCCATAACGAGATATGGTACTGGTTCATATTTAAGCAATATTTACTTGAGAATTTAAAGTACATAAATGAAAGTCAGAAACGCAATTGATGAAACTTTTCTCGATACAATTATTTGTCAAAATCGGCTCTTCTTAAAATCTAATATAACTATTATCGTTCATTCTCCGACTCTAGAAAAGATTTATAATATTTTTTTACATAGAAGTAAGTTATTATAGTACCGAAATTAATGGAAAAGGATTTTTTTTCATTTGTTGCTTCTCATGGAATTCGAGATTTTATCTTTTGTCGCTTACGTCATTTACTCCTGCGACAATGCGGCGCGGCTATGTTACATGTTGGTCTCGTTCTTCACCTAAGCAAGTAAATAGCACTGTCACTTTTTTGCATTTCCGGATGCTCCGCCCTATCGCCACCGAAATTAAATTTGTAATCGTCTTAAATTGCAACCTTATATTTATGGCTTGTGCGGCCTGCACGGCCGGGGAGCCGTGGGTTCGTCGATCCATCTTGTAGGGGGCCGTCCTACGTGCGTCCAGTGCGTGGTCTATATTGGAGAACCGTTTTGCCCTATACGGTTGTCAGTTCTCCGCGCTATATGCCCCGTCCAATGCAATTCCAGCAAACATGTTTATTTTTATTTCACGCTAAAACTTATCAACAATAAAAAATGACTGTTTTTACGCAAAACGTAATTAAGTAATTTGCAAACTGAAAACCGGATCGCGTGCTCCTTATAATAGACTAAAGCCGTTTCTCCACCGCCACCGTCACCGGGACGTCACCGAGAACGAGATGACGGCGGCGCTTAAGGCTCGGACTATATGGCATCCGGGCTTATCAGGGACCGTTTTTTAACGGCTCCTGACCAATCCGTCGTACAACCAAACATTTGAATTTTTCCTGCTTCGACTACACACGATCCGAGGCCATCCGACTCCTATTTTTACCTAGAAGCAACCGGGACATGCTCCGGATTCGCAGGATCGGGGAGACCTGTATAGCATATAGTCCGAGCCTAAGCGATACATATATTTACTTTAGGCTATCTGTCCACCACCGCCGTCGCCGGCATTCGAGTGATGGGCGTGCGGTGGACACACCGCCTATAGTAAATGTTATGTATGCTAAATCGGCGCCGTCATCTCGTTTTCGGTGACGTCCCGGTGTCGGTGGCGGAGGACAAACGGCCTAAGCCTTAACGAAATCAGGTTTTCATCTTAACTTTTATTTCAAAGAAGTCGTTTGTAGGTTTTCTTTTTACAAAGTAAATCCACGTTGTTATTACTATCCTAAGTTTTTGAACGGATTTTTGAGGGCATTCTGAGCATTGCATAACTGGGGCAAGTGTTTATTTTTTTAAATTCTAAGGTCTAAAAACCTAAATGGTAAAAACGGAATTCGGTGCTGCTTTATCTGGTCCGTCCGTCCGTCACAGCTGCTTATCTCAGCATCTTGTAAATGTGCCTTTTTTCAAAAGTATTTTGATTTTGTTTACCGCCAGGGGCTAAAATAGAGGATCAGATTTCAAAATAGAGGTACAATATCGAACGGGGTTTCATATAAAAGAGCTTAACAATCAAAATTGTTTTTAGAGAGCACATACTATTTTACCAAATATTGTGGATCCGACTTTTTTGGTCGTTTGCAATCCGCCTAATAAAAACTTGAATTTTTACCTGTTTATTTCTCTCTATCGGTATCGTTACAATTTTAGTAAAACTGCCAAAGCTATTTCTACCTGTTTTACTTAGTAAACTTTCGTGATTTATTTCAATCATTATTACAAATATAGGATTTATCACGTACCGTTTTATCGAATCGTTTTCGTGCGAATCGAGACGTTGTACGGAGCGGATCGCACTCACCCTGATGAAGTCGGTCGAAACACCGATAAAACGGTACGTGATAAATCCCGTATTTATAATGATGATACTACCTCTATATTTGCTTACTCGATGTTTCGATTGAGTTGACAGTCACGGTCGCGTGGTCTTTATCCTCACTTCGTATTTAGAATGAGAAATGTTCACGTTTATATTACGACACACGACGAGCGAAAAATGCTATGCCATATTTAATATAAATTCGGCGGGAAAAAGCTCATTTTACCGCGCTACCCGACTTGAAGAGACTCACCGGCGTTACATCCTTTCTGTTCTTGGAGCTATGTGGTCAATACTTAAATACTCAATACTTATGGCAGTCAGCTAATGGAGCCGACCTTTTAGGCTACAGTCACACCAAATGCGAAGCAAATGCAATACATATTATTAACCAATTTGTGTATTTAAGCCTTTAAGTTTTATGTTGTTTTATTTATATGATATATATATATTATTTATATGATATAATGTATTATTTTTGTAGTTACTATGTGATGCAAATAAAAGACTTGATATGATATTCAAGAAATCGGTTTAACTGCACCTTCACACATAGCTCACAGAACTGAAGGCTGTTGGGATAGTAAGGTTCTGGAATGGAGATCACATACTGGAAAGTGCAGCCTAAACGGACCCCAACTGCTCAACTTGTACCAAGCACAAGTCTGATCATGTCTGAGTACTGTTCTCACCTCTGGGACGGGTCAGCGAAATACCAGTTAGAGGCTCTAGATTAAATTGAGAGAAGAGCCAAGAAGCTCATTTGCAATGACTAGTTAGCAGATGCAAGGCTCCACTGTCTAGAGCATCGTCGAAAGGTTGCAAGCCTCTCGGTTTTTTATCGGTTATATTTTGGAGTGTGCTGCGGAGCTTTTCAATCTAATCCCACCATCCCTATTCTATCATCGGACAACCAGACGCTCCGCGATGCGCCACCGTTACATGGTAGACATACCTGCCATACGCACAAAGCGGTACTCTTCCACCTTTATTATGCGCACCGCCAAGGAGTGGAACGCCATGCCTGCTTCTGTGTTTCCCGATAAATACATCCTAGGGGTCTTCAAGTCGCGAGTGAATAGGTTTCTTCTAGGCAAGCGTGTACCATCATAGACTGCATCATCGCTTACCATCAGGCGAGATCGTAGTCAAACGCTAGCCTATAATTTATAAAAAAACACAACTAGATAGAGATACAACTTTATAATCGGTCACTCTGAATATATATGGAAATAAATAAAGAAAGAAACAGAATGACCTATGCCAACCATTAATAACAAACAAAAAAAAACAAATACAGTATACAGCCGACATAGCAAAATGCTGAGTGCACCTTGCGCTCAGCATTTTGCTGTGTCACACAAGGTAACACAGCGCTGGTCTATAGGGGATGTCTTTGTTCAACAGTGGACGACCTATAGCTGATACATTAAGTAACAGAAGTAGGTATAAGTAAAAAGCTATTCTACGGTATGATTCTTGTAACTTGGGAGAAGGGTAGGCTTTTAGTGTGGGACGCCACGTGCGTCGATACTCGATACCCTTGCGCCATCTCATTTGTATGATACAGCAATTGGGGCCGGTGCGACGGCAAATTCAGTCGAAGATCTCAAGTGGCGGAAATATGAAAGTATCGACAGAGCTTATTTGAACCATTTGGGGTCGAGACCCTGGGGCCAAGTAGTACCGGGGACCATCGCGTTTAAAAACTCTCTCTGGGCGTCTGGTCGAAGCGACATGTGATCCGAGAGCTGGGGCTTATCTGGGTCAAAGCAAATCAGCGGGGCAATGCAGCCAGTGTCTTGAGAACACTTCCGCCTGGTAGTGATCTGGATCAGTTGTGCTATCTATAGATCGTTTGCCATGGTCTTTAGATGATTCAAGTGTTTCTTCTGTATTTTAGTCTTGTAAATAATTATTGTAAATTATTATATTATTTCTGTTACTAAAGGCATTCTATCAGTTATCTGGTTCCCATTGTACAATTTATGCTCATTTGGGACTAGATAGCGCTGTGTGATATGTCCAGCATTATTATTATTTATGGCTGATATAACGATGGCAGTATAACTTCAGATCAATGTTCATTCTCCCTCTTCCAGCCGAAGAAGCATAAGTTAATGAGCGATGCTGTATGAACTCAAACTTTAATTCACAAAGTGATCAAACGATTCTAGATAATAGAATACCACATTTTGGAAAGTTTCTTAAATTTAATCAGAATGTATGAATGAAAATACTTTATTGTACACTTCAAAAGAAACAAGCATAAAAATACACAAAGCAACAAGAACAATGGACGGTCTTATCGCTTTTGGACAACCTTTGGATGACAAAGATACGTCGTGGTTTTAGGGTTTCATGGTAAAAACCATGTCCCTTTAATATATGTGGGTATTTTTATAATTTAAGGTAGTTTAGAAAACCTGAGGACACAATGATAATCAACTATTAGAAACTCACGCCAATGACAATGGAGAATAACCTTTTATGCATGTTATTTGACCTGATAATTAAATAAACACTAAAAACCTCAACACATTTTTAAATAAATGTTTTATTGTTTTTTTTAGCCCTTTCTAGCCTTATTTAACAAAATAGATTTAGGCAAATCTAGCCCTTTTTAACTTCATAGTAGCACCCTTTTCAAAATGTAAGGTGGCAACGCTGAACACATCTCTTTATTCATTCTTTATTCTTTACTAGTTGACCCGCCGAACTTCGTACCGCCTTGACATGCATATAACGCGAGCTGTCAATATACGTCACCCTGGTAGAATTGTCAGTTATTATCCCCGGCCATCATTTTACAACTATACTTAACCATAGACAAAATTACGTTTAGCTGTCATTTGCGTTTTGCTATTCCATGTCAGATGCGTTTTTGTTATACCACGTTTTATAGTGACTTGTATTCTCTTTGACGTTTTATGTCATGTCACACGGGAACGCGGTCGAACGGGATAAAAAGTATCCTATGTCCGTCTCCTGGTTCTAAGAACGGGATAAAAAGTATCATATGTCCGTCTACTGGTTCTAAGCTACCTCCCCACCAATTTTCAGCCAAATCGGTTAAGCCGTTATTGAGTTATAAATATTGTAACTAACACGACTTTCTTTTATATATATAGATTGTACACAAACAGATTTACAGACAAAGATAGCTTACAAAATGGTTATGTACAAAGGCGAGCTTAACCCTAATAAGAGTAATCTCATAATCTCATCATCATAATCTCTATCTAAGCTTCAGTGGATACCGGGTCTAAGTTGTACAAAAACCTGCCAAATCCGCTGTGCGCATTTTGTTTATGAAAAAGTGTAACAACGTACCTAACTACCTTCATAAGCCACATCTGAAATGAATGAGTTTGCTATGAGTTTGGTGGTAACGGTGTGACCGCGGCAATTCCGTTCCACCACCAATACTGTTAAAGTTTCATGAGGTCGACCAGTCACAGATTGCTACATAAACCTTGGCTACATTCGGCTAAGCACTACTTCGCATAAAGGTAAACATAATGACAACTTGATTAAAGGCAGCTGCAGACAGACGTGCACGTCTGCACGTACGTATCCAGTGTGCAGCGGCCTTATGGGTCTCGATTATCATTTTCAGCCCGTGTCAACCCACTAATGGGCATAGACCTTACCCGATTACGGCAAAGCTAAAGGGTTTATGTTTCTAGCAATCTAATGTATGTATGTTTGTATTAACCTAAGACGACTTCCGTGGCGCAGTGGGTGAATAGTCGGCTGAGACACAGGAAGTAGCGGATTCGATTCCCGCCGCGGAACAAATGTTTGCATGGTCTACAGATATTTGTCCTGGGTCTGGATGTTATTCTATATACGACAAGTATATCATTATCATCATATCAGCCGTAGGACGTCCACTGCTGGACAAAGGCCTCCCTCATTGATCTCCAGGAACTGCGGTTGGAAGCGGCCTGCATCCAACGCCGACCTGCGGTTCTTACCAAGTCGTCTGCCCATCTTGTAGGTAGACGTCCTACGCTGCGCTTGCTGGTCCGTGGCCTCCACTCAAGAACCTTCCGGCCCCATCGGCCATCTGTTCTGCGCGCTAAATTACCTGCCCATTGCCACTACAACGTGCTAATCCGTCGGGCTATGTCGGTGACTTTAGTTCTCCTACATATCTCCTCATTTCTGATTCGATCCCGTAGAGAAACCCCGAGCATAGCCCTCTCCATAGCTCGTTGAGCGACTCTGAGCTTATTCATAAGGCCAATAGTCAAGGACCACGTCTCGGTTCCATATGTCATCACTGGTATATAGTACAAGTATATATTTACAAAAAAAAAAGAAAATAAGTAATCTATTAGATATCTGGTTCCCATAGTACAAGCTCTGCTTTGTTTGGGGCTAGATAGCGCTGTGTGAAATGCCTACCAATGAACAACATCCGTAAATATTCCATTTTAGCCCCACTCAATATTCAATTGCTGAGGTCTTGAATGTGAAAGGCGCTTGCGAATTCTTGCGTTGTTAAATTTCAAATTGTCTTCTTATCTCTGTGTCATTCAGTATGTATACAACTTTCGCCCATTGTTAAACTTTTGGGACGTCTCAATGCGCAGTTTTATATTATCTCGCTTATAGCAGTCGGCTATCTGTAAATCTTTCAATGATGATGATGATTATATCACGTTTAGTTTTTAAAAATAATTGTAAATATTAAAAACTGGTGATTGCGCTACGATAAGAACGAACGGAAGTTGAGAGGGAGATATAAGTTAGTGAAGATAGAAAGATAGAGAGTTACGTTTCGTATATAGAGAGAGTATCGTAGGGGCAAGAGAGAGGTGCGAGCACACATTTTATTTCTCTCTTTCTCTCATAGCCAGTTGATTTTTCGCATTATTACCAATTACTTATTATTATTCTTTTTAACCTGTGTTGTCCTCCTGCAGGGCAAAGGCCTCCTTCCCTCCCTTCTTTCCAGTTTTTTCTGTCCCCTGCTTTAGTAGGCCAGTCTGGTAAATGCACATCCAAGTCGTCATGCCATCTCCGTGGTGGTCTGCCGCGTGGGCGAGTTGCTTTAGGGACCCAATCAGTTATTATCTTTGCGCATAGATCTTCGGGCATGCGACAGACGTGGCCAGCCCAATCCCACTTCAGCTGTGTTGATTCTTTTGTGACATCCAGAATCTTTGTTTGCGAGCGCAGTGCGTAGTTCCGTATTCGGTCTGATAACCGGACACCTAAAATACTGCGCTCCATATCCCGCTGACATACCTC
This sequence comes from Philereme vetulata, assembly GCA_918857605.2. NCBI lineage: Eukaryota > Metazoa > Arthropoda > Insecta > Lepidoptera > Geometridae > Philereme > Philereme vetulata. The sequence continues at coordinate 732,110 of OU975484.1, read as the reverse complement.
GAGTTTGGACATTTGTTGAACAGTCAAAGACCAAGTCTGTGAATCGTAGGTGAGGATCGGGAGAACGCACATAATTACCAGTTGAAAATTAAAATACGTAAGTTTTATTTCGTCGTTTTTAACACTTAGAGCTCGTTTCACAGGTTCCTGATAATTTTTCAGATAGCTATCTGAAAAATAACGGCATACAAAAGTTATAAATGGATCTAAATGAGTTTTTCTTCAGTCGTGTGGTATAAAGCTCGTTTTTTTAGTTAAAAATCTTTCGTGATATTTTAATCATTGATAAACAACCTATTACGTTATGTACGACATTAACGTAAAACACATATCCAGAATGTTATTAACTGATTTTAGAGGTGGGTTTAATACCGGTAGTTTGAATATTTATCCAGAAAACGACACATTTCCACTAAACAAATTTTTATGTAAATCGGTGGCGCCTTTGTGACGATGCCGCTTAGTCAGTTTAATGGGTACTTATATGATGAATGAATATGATTTGTTTATCTATTTTATACAGGCCGTTTCACTTATATTTAAGAACTTCAAATTAAGGTTGTTTAAAAATTTAAATTTTATTTGAAAACATACTTATTTTACAAAAATACTAGGCATTAGCCCTACCCGTGATTTCATTTAAAGTCATACATAACAAAACACGTAGTATAAAAAAAACGAATATTGCTGGACATTTCAAACAGCGCTATCTAGCCCCAAACCAAGCAGAGCTATGTGAACCAGATAACTAATCAAATACTTATATACATTTTTTTGTAAATACATACTTTTATTATATATTTAGAAACAACAGACTCGAAACAAATATATGTAGATCATGCAAACATTTGTTCCGCGGCGGGAATCGAACCCACTACCTCCTGCGTCCCAGGCTATTCGCCCACTGCACCACGCAGGTCGTTGTTGAGTATAAATTATAGATGTACCGTTTTATCGTTGTTACGACCGACAATGTTCCGGTTCAACTCGTGAACCTTCATCAGGGATCGAAGAACGAGTTGATCTGGTAATAGAGATAGACAGCAACACTCCTAAATAGATTCTGGCATAGTTACGAACGCGACCCACACAAACAACCTGTCAATTATTATATAGTCCACCCACGCTAAACCTGCAGAACGATAAAAATGGTAGCTTTAAATATTTTCCTCACATCAATCATGTAAAGTTTACGTCGAAATGTATAACAAATATTTAGCTATTGTACACCAATATACTAAGTGTTTTGTTATAGTAAGTCCTAAAATATCAATGAAACAGCCTGTATAAAATAGATAAACAAATCATATTAATTCATAGTGTAATTAGATACCTGTTTAACTGACTAAGCGGCATCGTCGCAAAGGCGCCGCTGATTTACGATAGAATTTGAAATATATTTATTGTCACCATAAATGTTACATAGATGAGTTGTGTCCCTGTTTCCCAGAAAAGCGTAAGCTGTGGCCTAGGAAACAGTTCTCTCCTGAATGACATGATATAAATATTACAGTCTACTAGTACATGAACGAAATTACAAGCAAAGAAATGTGATGTTGGAAAGCGCACATGCTTGCATGTATGCTAATGCATCAGTGTTTAAGTGAGTGAAAGCGTGGGTCATGTGCGTGAGTATGTGGGTGTCTTGTGATATAATGATAAAAATTGTTTATTGGAAATGTATAAAATAGTGAAGCATTACCTTACATATTTATTACCTACTAGCTTCTGCCCGAGGCTTCGCACGTGTGGTTTGTCAAAAAACAGTAGCATATGTGCTAATACAGGTTATAATCTACATATGTACATACTAAATTTCATTAAAATCCATTCAGCAGTTTTTGCGTGAAAGAGTAACAAACTCTGATACAAACTTTTGCGTTTATAAAATTAGTGGGACGGGATGTTTAACAATGTTTCGTTTTAATGTTTTCACTTGTATTGTTATATCAATAAACTTTAAAGTTTAATCTAACAATTAATAAAAACCATTAAAATACAAAGGAAAAAAATAGAAAAATTCGCTATCTTTAGCAATAAGACCACTCAAGGTATAATAAAGAATTTTCACTCATTCATTCATTGTTATTATTTCAGTTTTACTCAGTCATTCATTCGTTCAAAGGACAATGCCAGTCTTTATGTAGAACTTGGTCCAAATGCTGCCCAGATATCAAAGCAACGGACTTGTTGCATAACCTTCAAACTAAATCTCATCAAAATCGGTCATTCAGTCCTTCGGACATCCTTCATCATCATCATATCAGCAATAGCAAGTCCACTGCTGAACACAGGCGTCCAAGATCTCTAGGGCAACAGATCTTGTGCGACCTGCATCCAACGGCTCCCAGAAAACTTTATCAGGTTGTCTTTCCATCTAGTGGGAGGGCCGTCGTACGCTGTGCTTTCTAGTGGATGGGTCTCCACTCGAGAACTTATCCGCCCCAACGGCCGTCAGTTCTTTGCGCCGTGTCTTGCCCACTGCCACTTCAGCTTGATAATCCTCTGAGCTATAATCCCGTACTAGGTACTAGGCTCAAACTCAAACGGCTGAATGGCATAGATAGATCAATGCATATTGGCGTTAGAGGCAGGATAGAAAAAGCTCAAGATCAATGTTAAATTACAAGAGCACCACTCGCAGTTGTAGCGCCTTATAGAGCCCACACACGTCTACGATTGCTTTACACAAGTCTTCCGCAAGCCTTATATAGCCTTACTTCCATCGTAAGTGTACTCTAGTTTAATTTCAATCTAGCTAAGTAGGCTAATGAGCAATTTTATGCTAACTTAGTTTTTTAATAGAATTATGATAAAGAATGTGTCCATTGGCACATTTCTTGCAGTCTCTATTTAACGGGAAGACACTTTGTTCTTGTGTTCTTTATGAATAGCACTAACCCTGACACTTTATTACACTATTGTACACTAAAATAACTCAAAAGGCTTTTGTACTTTTCAGTCTTCTCACTATATCCGTGTTGTCGAGGAGCTGGATTGCCTCGATGTTCACATGATGGTGAAGTATTTGTTCGTGAGCTTCTGCATATTTTTGTATTACTCTATCGACGAACTCTATGTTGAGGTCCCGGTGAAGGTTCGTCCTTTCTAATATCGTTGGATGATTAGAATGTTGCTTTTTTTGGTACAGCCCCAGAGCTGTATACCATAAGTCCATACTGGTATCAAGACTTGTTTCCTAGAAATTTGAAAAAATTCTTCCCACAGTAACTAGCGCAAGCCGTACACAAGCCAGGCTTTTAGAAAGCTTGCGCAAAGAAATGGTTGATGTGTATGGGGCTCATTATAAGACGATGCTTCCTAGCGTTATGCAGGCTTAGCGTGGACGGACATACACTGTCCAATAAGTCTAAATTTGGTAATTGGTAATTGGTTTATTCATGACCTCAAAAGTTTCGAAAACCACAGCCCCAGGTAAGACGGCGAATTAACTAAGTTTACGTTGACAGTCTCCTTACTTGGTAAGAGATACTCATTTTATCATGCACGTATAGTTTTGAACAAGAGACTGAATCTTTAGCTAACAAGAGACTGAATCTTTAGCTACGTAGCTATATACCTTTTCGTAGAATATAAAACATAGAGTATACTAAAGTAAAATCACCCAAGTTGTCACTGAAATATTCGCTCGCTTAAGGGGACACCGGAGGGGAATCGCCCATACAACACGTACTACCAAGATCATTTATAATTGGAGCATATTTCTACCTTAATAAGGTATGATTTTAATTTGAATAGTATTTATCTAGGTTCCCAACCATATCTTAGATCAAAATACTTACCTAAAATGAAATAAGAACGTATCGCATTCTGCATGTTTTTACGTCATAAAAGACCTGTTTTCAACCTATTTTTTTCGTATTAAAAACAACAACATCTTACGTATCCTAGTCATGGGAACATAGATTATATCGTCTAGTTAGAGAATAACAACACAATGAGAAAAATACAACAAGTTTTCAGTCATCATTTTTAGTATTACGGAACACGGTCAAAATCTAATCAAATTTAGAATCGTTCTATTGCTATCACTGTCGCTCTGCCTGGCTAAACTTCGTCACTAAACAGGGATAGCAATATTCAGGCCGAGTTTTTTGGCTGAAGTTTCGGCGGAATTGAAGTTGCGCTCGGGGTTCGCCGAAGAAGTTCTTTTAATCATCTAGTAAAATGTATGCTATAGTATAACAAAATAATTTCTATTTACAAATTACCTACAAACTATTTTTATTTTGTTTTGCATTCTGTTCCCCTTCTTATTAGAATGGCAATAGTCCAACTTATATTTTATTTATTTACGAGTGGTCCCGCCGAACTTCGTATCGGCTTGACATGCATAGGTATAACGCGGGCTGTCTATATAAGTCACCCTGGTAGAATTGTCAATTGTTGTCCCCGGCCATCATTATGTATGAGAAAACGAATGACTTCCACAAATAATTCAATACCAAAATTAGGCATATCGCTCCACCCGTTCTCGAGTTTTAGCGAGACTAACGAACAGCAATTAATTTGTATATATATATAGATAATATATCTCGGGATAACTCCTACCGAAGCATCTGTTTCAAACGATATTCATTTTTTTACATCCTCTTTGACGATATTTGCAGCACGCATTCTGTCAATTCTATATCAAACGTCATAAGATTACATTATAAAAGCGCTAAGGTCAGATTATAAATAACTTTATATGGTGGTTAAGTATTCTTAAATTTTCTAATTTTGCGCGCAATTTTCTTATTTTTTTTTTCTTTCATAAGAACCTTCTGACAATAAGAAATACAACAAAAAAAGAATTGGCCATATTGGTCCAGGCGTTGTTGAGATATGCGCTTACAAACACATTTTGCGATTCATTTTTATATTATAGAAGATAGACTAGCTGACCAATCCGCAGCTTTGCACGCGTAGTTTTTCAATAAAAACATTACCCTCCTTCTGCGCAGTTGGGTAAAAAGTAGCCTATGTCACCCGGGGATAGTGTAGATTTCCAACAGTGAAAGAATCTTTTAAATCGGTCCAGTAGTTTTGGAGCCTATTCAATACAAACAATCAAACAAACAAATCTTTTCTCTTTATAATATAAGTATAGACTAGCTGACCCGCCCGCGGCTTCGCACGCGTAGTATTTCAATAAAAAAAATTACACATTACCCTCCTTTTGCACACTCGGGTAAAATGTAACCAGGATATAATCTATCTCCTTGCCAAATTTCATTACGATCCGTTCAGCCGTTTAGTTATGAAATGGTAACAAACAAACTAACAAACAAACAGTTACTTTCGCAGTTACTATGTATGTGTTATACATATTAACCTTCCTCTTGAATTAATCTATCTATTGCTAAAAAATCAATTAAAATCCGTTGAGTAGTTACAAAGATCTAAGGTAACAGATAGCGGAAGCCACTTCATTTTATACTATGTAATGAAGTACTTGACTGCGTTGATAACGTCAATATGAGGTAGCCGGTGTGTAAGTAAAATGCAAGCTATATTCCTTCTGTCCGATTTTTCAAATATTTTACGAACAAAAGAAGCGCGACAACATTCTAGCAAATCTAATTCTTCGGCCGGGAAGGAGCGTCTTAATTATACCAGTGGTTCGCCCCGAACTGAGACTTCGCGAGTCTCCAATAAAAACAAAACTTAGTGATTCATAATCTATTGACTATCAAAAAAGGGCCACGAAATAAATAACCATCATACTTGACCTACAGCTTCATTAAATTACATGTAACGGGAGTTCATGTAAACTGGTTATTTTTTTTTGGGATACAAACTTTGGGATTTCAGACTTTTGCCGAACATTGGTGTGTTTCATAAGCTACACGCATACCAAAGAGTCACTGGTGTACCCTGTGAATTACGTCAGTTTTTACTATGGCTAATAACTCAAAAACTACAAGGGCTTTACTAACAAGTAACTTTTTAACAAAAATATAACCGACTTCAGATAACAGAAAAAACAAACTACTGAACCGATTTCGATGAAATTTCTATGGGACCAATCTGAAAGTACATCCTGTCAAATAAAAAAAAATATTTTGAAAAATGGTCCACAATTGACGGAAAAATCGGTGAACATACATAAAAAATAATTTACAGTACAACATACAACCTCCTCCTTTTTTAAAGTCGGTTTTAAAAAACGACGTCGAAATGTACTAATGAATACCTTTAATTTTACGTCCCACTTGAACTAGTCTTATTGTTTTTTACCCCTCTTGAACCCCAATATCTCAACAACCCCCCAACATTTTTAGCTCATTTAATCACACCAAAATTATGCCATCACTACCTACTTATGTATCAAATTTCACGATAATCAGATCAACGCTTCGAAAGTTATCCTCGGACACACAAACATACATACATACAACGCCGATTTGTCAAAGTTGATTTGGAGAACTCACTTCGATCGTTCAATAAACTAGCTGACCCGCCCGCGGCTTCGCACGCGTGATTTGTAAACATTACCAGCGCAGTCAGTCGCGTAAAAAGTAGCATATGTCCCAATTCCGGTCATTATCTATATATATATCAAATTTAATAGAAATCAGTCCAGCCGTTTAGTCGTGAATACGTAACAAACAGACAGAGAGACAGAGTCATTTTCGAATATAATTTATTTATTTTATTTATATTATTAGTATGGATGAAATGACGGCATGAGCCCATGGACCACCTTATGGTAAACGGTTCATCATATCAGCCGTAGGACGTCCACTGCTGGACAAAGGCCTCCCTTATTGATCTCCAGGAACTGCGGTTGGAAGCGGCCTGCATCCAACGCTGACCTGCGGTTCTTACCAAGTCGTCTTCCCATCTTGTAGGTGGACATCCTACGCTGCGCTTGCCGGTCCGTGGCCTCCATTCGAGAACTTTCCGGCCCCATCGGCCATCTGTTCTGCGCTCTATATGGCCTGCCCATTGCCACTGCAACGTGCTAATCCGTCGGGCTATGTCGGTGACTTGAGTTCTCCTACGTATCTCCTCATTTCTGATTCGATCCCGTAGAGAAACCCCGAGCATAGCCCTCTCCATAGCTCGTTGAGATCATCAGAAATATATCCACACACAATACATACGCAAACATAACGCTAATTAGCATTTTATTCTAGCTAACCTTAGTGCAGTGTAGATTGACCGGTTCAGACACTTATGTATTTATTCTAATAAATAATAGCTAGTTACTAAAATAAGAGTAGGTAGGTATATAAACTTAAACCATTCGTATTTTTTCGATAGGTATGGACACTAACACTGTTTTAGGTAAAAAAAAGTAGCACATATAAATAGGTGGGCAGATATACATAAAAATTGAAAATCCGAACTAGCAACTAAGTAGGTATTAAGTTTCAAAATAGCTGTGCAATTTAGTCTAAAACAATCAATGACCTGAATCAATGTTTAAATGCACATACTATTTTTTAATGATAATCTTGTTTTGGTAGAGCCGTCCAACACCAAGGTAATATTTATTCATTTAAACCTTATTAAACGTGGTGGACACATAATTTAAGACTTTTAATACCATTTATATATGTACCTATCGATGATTAACTTTATTGTTACTAAATACCCGCCTGGTTTTCCTTAATTCTCGACTATCGGTTTACTCTTGGTACATAAGCTTTACAGCTCTGACTATAAAGAATATCTAATAATAATTGATTAATTTCTAGTAAGTTTTGTAAGTTATTCGCTTTTCTCAACAAAGAGCCCTTCAAAACGTAAACAAGTTTGGAAATATCGAGTTCGCAATGCCCGACTTCGCCAACTCCTGTTCATAACAATTGTTCCTAGAATTATTCTCGATAACAGCAGCAGTTTACTGATGCTGTACAACAAAATGGAAGTAAACAGAAATGAACAAGTGGTAAAGAAATGAGCAGAAAGCAAACGTGACCGGCTTCCTAGAAACGAGGAAAAATTATTTGTCAACTGCAATTTGTAATGGAACCAAAGAGTTGACCTCGTGCCGAGTTAAGGAGAGGTCCCTATCGTTGCGGTTTCAGCGGTATCTCGATATTTCGATACACTCAAAACACATTTAACTCGCATCTATTCTATCTATCCTAGTATTATAAAGAGGAAAGATTTGTATTTTTGTGTGTGTGTATGTTTGTAATAAACAAACTCAAAAACTACTGTGCCGATTTCAAAAATTCTTTCACCATTGGAAAGCTACATTCACCCTGAGTGGAATAGGCTATATTTATTGCTAGAAAAGATTAGGGATCCTTACTAAAACTTAGTTACCTTAACCCAAGGTGTAAAAAGAGCCCTAAAACGTCTTTGGTCGCATGCGCTGCGGAAACTATTGATGATAGAACAAAAGTATGTTTCACAATATTAAAGAACATATACAAAAATAATATTATAAAAAGGAAATATTTGTTTGTTTGTTTGTTTGCATTGAATAGGCTCCGAAACTACTAGACCGATTTAAAAAATTCTTTCACTGTTGGGAAGCTACACTATCCCCGGGTGACATAGGCTACTTTTTACCCAACTGCGCAGAAGGGTAATATTTTTATTGAAAAACGGATTGGTCAGCTAGTAAATTATAAAAATAAACTCATAAATTATGCTTTACGTGAAAATAAATGATAGTTTAAAAGTTATACGACAAGGCACGGATAGTACGAGGTGTGACGCAGTGCGGAGCATGGAGTGCGGATCGCATTCACCTGAAGGTTAACGAATTGAACCGAAACATTGTCGGTCGTAACACCGATAAAACGGTACGTGATCAATTCCGTCCTCAAAATAATGATTAAAATAGATTTTGACTGATTAGTCAAAAAAGCATCAACTCTACATCAATGCCAATTTCACCTCTAGCTGTATCATGTCCCAGTTTCATTGCACTTGACCTTTGCACGATTCAAAGCACAAAAAAGTATGTGGCTTCCCACGTACCAAGTTTTTGTCTCCTCAGCCCCAGTTCCGAACAAAAAGCCTTTTATCCAGACCTCCGCTTTCGTCGGCTCTAAATACACTGGCTGTGGCATATCTTTTGTATTTCATGACTAATTTATGTAGGTACTTGTGTATTGGAGTTTTAAAAACCTATCAGAGCTTACAAATTGTTCCCTGGCAAAGCTTATGAAATCATGAACCATCTCAAGCATTATGACCTTTATGCTAGAGAAATATAACTAATTAACTATAAAAAAACAGCCACGTGCGAGTCGGACTTGCGCACAAAGGGTTCCGTACCATTATCTATAAAAACGGCAAACCAATCACGTTTTTTGTTATGGAGCCCCCCTTAAATATTTTTTTTCTGTTTTTAGTATTTTTGTTACAGCGGCAAAAGAAATACATAGTCTGTGAAAATTTCAACTTTCTAACTGTCACGGTTCATGAGATACAGCCTGGTGATAGACGGACAGACCAAACAGACAGACTGCGGAGTCTTAGTAATAGGGTCCCGTTTGACCCTTGAACCGTAAAAATGTTGCTATGCCATTACAGGATACAAGTACTAATTGTTTAATTAATATCAATTAATTACGACCTTTCCTTTCCAATAAAGATATACATGTTTATGTCTATAGATTCTTCTAGCGTATTTAAATATGTAAATAACTGGAAATAAAACGGCTGAAACTGGTCAGACAGATTATCCATTGATTCTTAGTGTTTCGGTCGGCCAACCAGTATTTGGACTTGAATACATTTTGTATAACAACGGATAATCCAATAATAACATTTTAAGAACAGAGTTTTTTACCTTATTATTTAATAGAATTTTCTTATTATTCCGAAAGTTCTGATTATATAAAGATGAAAGGTTTCGTGTGCCAACTTGCATCCTTCATACAGTACAAAGCAATTAAGGCATCTAGATGATAAACAGAAAGATCACTGACATGCCCTACAAGGAAGTGAAACAACCCATCTTCCAAACTAGAAAATAAAAAAAAATATTGCTGGATATTTCACACAGCGCTATCTAGCCCCAAACTAACCAGAGCTAGTACTATGGAAACCAGATAACTGATAGAATACTTAAATAGGTACTTTTTTTTGTAACTACATACATACTTATCCAGACTCGGAACAAACATCTGTAGAACATGCAAACATTTGTTCCGCGGTGGGAATCCAACCTCCTGCGTCTCAGCCGGCTATTCGCCCACTGCGCCACGGAGGTCAAATGGAAGGAGTTTCTTCAATTGCACCGACAAAAACCAGGCTATAGTTACAAATACAAATAAATACAAATATTTTTATTTTCCAAATCAGAACTAACCTAACTATAGTACATAATGCGATCCGCACTTGGTGTAACACGTGTATCGCGAATGCCCTGTATAGATTTGCAGAAGTTAAACATATTATATGCGAGACCAAACCGAGTAAGTATAAATTTTGACTATTAAGAGAACGGAGAAACAAAAAACACAGTTGGTATCATATTCAAAATCTATAACCAAACTGTTATTAGACTTTGAACAAAAACTAGATAACTAAACTAATGGCCGAGTTAAAATGTCTTCCAAATGGCTTTAGCGTGGCTCAAAAAGTTTGCTAATACAGCCATTAAATCTGTACTCCCAATCACAATCCCCATAACGTAGTGGTTAGGAAATGGTGGTGGAAACTCGTGTTTCCGTGACTTGAGCGTATCAAATGTCGGGTGGCATCGTAAAAAGCCAGTTTAGGTGTGCCGTCTATATCCTACAATGTGAATTTGCATTATTCTATCGTGTACAGTGGGAAATAAAACTGTGAAGACGGGTCTATGGTAATTCCGTTCTTGGGATTCGATACGTTGTTTTCTTTTATTTTCATGTGGTGTTATTTTCAATTTACCAACATAAGTCTTTTGCAATATAAGTCGCTGGAAATTCGGTATCTCTTTGCGGCATTGGTTCTTTTGATAACCCTTTTATAGCTTAATCTGAGTGGGATGGTTATGGCAAAAGCACAGTAACCGATGGGGAAGACTTTATTAGCTTTGTGCTCGTAAACAGGGCTACTGTTTATAAATTCCTCATGAGTTACAATTAAATAACAAAAAATAAATAGGTTGTTAATTATGAATGCTGATGAATACAGAAGTAGAGGAAGACCAATGAGATGGATGGATTGAGATGTACAATGTGTGAGCAAGAAGTTACTACTGAAATAACGACTGATAGAGACAAATGAAAGAAAAATAACCTTATGCCAACCTCAAGCATTGTCGGAAAAGGACAGGAAGAAAGTGATGATGATGAAATGGACCAGTGCATCGTTAATTACTTCAAATATGAGTATCATTAAGTTTGGTTGAGATTGTTCTGAAAATGAACTTCATTTTTTAAACGACTACGAAAGAGAACACTTTGTCCTATTTTAAAACTATAAACGATTTTCCAATATTTCACAAAGTGCACGTTAGGTAGGTATTTAAGTCATTAACCTCTCGTGGTCGTAACATAAACTCTTATTATATAAGTTGGAAAGCCATTACGCGGGCGTGCTAGAGTATGCTCTTTTGATAGCTATAACACAGACCAGTACAGAAGGTCAGCTTAGTATAACGAGCGATAATAGGCGCACGCGCACAGACGCGCGCGTACGACGATCTCGGATCAAGTCGGTCGAACGCCAGTCGCGCGTGCATAGCTTTGGCGAGACATAACGTTTTGTGTGACGTATTTTTCTTAGCTGGTCGTGAATTTACTTATGATAATTTACGTTAAAACATTTATTAACAGAAAGTTTATACAATTATTTAAAATACTTATATACAGAAGAAACAGTTGGATCATCTAAATTAAGCGGTCTTGACAGAATAACAGCGTCAACTGCTAACCCTGCTACGAGTAAATTGTCAGCCATGGTTTGTATGACTTTTTGAGTTAGTGATCTGTAGAAGGTGCTAGATAAGATATAATGTTGGAAAATTGTTATGTAAATGTTTTAAATCTTAGTTGTATAAATGTCGGGGTTTCCGTGAGGTCAACACCGGCCTCAGCAGAATACCAGCGCTGCAGTATGGCAACATGCTGTAGCAAATGCTGAGCTGAGGACCCTTTCGCCACCACATTTAAAACTTTTAGGTATATTATATTTTTAGTCATTTGTTTCTGTCTCCATTTGTGGTGGTCTGAATAAATATGTTTCCTTTCTTTTTTTCTTTCTTTCTAACCTAGTTGAAATAATGCTGAGTCGAGGCCCTTTTGCTGCTATAGCGCACAACATACCTACCTACCTCATGTTTAAAGTTAATAGTTATATTACATTGTTTTTTGTGTCTGTTTTGCATGTAGGTACTGTAAAATGTAAAATGGTTATTTTAATTTTCATTATTTTAAATAATTTTTTGACTATCATTAATATAAATACGGGATTTATCACGTACCGTCTTATCGGTGTTTCGACCGACAATGTTTCGGTTCAATTCGTGAACAGAAACATTGTCGGTCGAAACACCGATAAGACGGTACGTGATAAATCCCATATTTATAATAATGATTGAAATTAATCACGAAAGTTTTTTAAGTAATTTTTTTTGACTATGTATTATGTGTGCTATTCGGAAAATAAATGTTTGTCTATGTATATGTATAAAGACCGTTGCAAACGATCTATAGATATATCTACACATCTATTATCTATCTATCTATCTATTTTACCATCTACGATAAAATGTTTAAGTGACAATGATTAAACGTTTGTTATGATTTTATATTTTATAGTAGAATTCTGGATTAAAAGGCAACACCAAGTGACGTCATCGTGGTGGTATGATGTCGCATGGTGGGGGTAAAAAAATGTAAGGATAGTGCGAGGACTAAGAGCGGAGTGGAGTTCTGTTCGGGCGGTCAACTAGCGTAGTCATCAAGCTGACACCCTGTCACTTCGATTCAAGAATTAAAATAAAGTTACTTTGTGTAATATTGCTGGAGTTCTTATTAACTCAGAAGTGGGATATACGCACGAAAAACCCACATAAGTGGGCTCGCCTTAGAGGTAAGCGATATTTATATTTTATTCTACTATTAGATTTGGAATATTTTTGATACAGGATATTTTCTTCACCCATTTAAATTTGATCACGTAAAAGTCATCATGGACTGTAATCATGTGGGAAGTTTGCATCAAACTACCCACAAGTAAAAATAAATTTTTAAAATTATTTTTGTGAATCAATATTATGGTCGGGGCTACGCTCCGTATGTATTGATTTGCATCTAATTTTGTAAAATGCCATGCAGCAGAGGGAAACCTCCAGCGTGAAATTCTACAAAACAAAAATCAATAATCATTTTTGTGAATCAATATTATTGTCGGGGCTACGCTCCGTATGTATTGATTTGCATTTAATTTTGTAGAATGTCATGTGGCTGGGGTAACTCTCCTGCATGCAATTCTGCAAAACAAAATATCTTAAAAACAAATAATAATAATCGGAACCATTGTGGGAATTGATACATGGTCAGAGCTACACTCCGATAGTATTAATTTTCATTTAATTTTGTAGAATAGCATGTGGCAGGGTTAACTCTCCCGCGTTATATTCTGCAAAAAAAAAATATTAAATATTAAAAATATGGGTGAAGTATATATCTAATTTTACACCAGAGCCAAAAAACTATTTAAAAAAAATCATAACACGTTTAAAATTGTCGTGTATTTGGTTGTATAATATTGGAGGTGCTAGCCCTAGCGCTACGGTCGAGCCTAGATAATTACGCCCAAGACAGAGCTGGCCTTCTGTACCGATTTAGTTTGTGGCTATAAGCTAAATATTATTGGCCCAATATACAGATGCTGTCAAACGCTTCCTGATAAAAATATATAAAAATGTAGTCTTGTTTTTCTTTGATTTATTTTGGTTTGATGACGAGGAATAGACATAAATTGACGGCACATGATAGCACATGACCATGTCATTGGCTAAAAGGAGATTGGAGAGCGTAAGACCCATTCACTAAGAAATCAATTGCTCTTGACGAAACATTTAAAACATTTTCTGTAATTAAAGGTGTAAAGTAAGGGTGATCTGCGCAAGGATGCCTCAACTTATTTACTGGCTAAATATCATTTAGTAAGTTGTCAAATCATACAAATTCGTCAAATTTTAACAGTTTTAGCCGCTAAATACGTTTAGGGATATTATTATAAATACGGGATTTATCACGTACCGTCTTATCGGTATTTCGACCGATAATAATAATGTTTGAAATTAATCACGAAAGTTTTCCACGTTTAGGGATCATTGTTGAAGTCGGCCAACTCTCAGAGAATGTTTTACCCACAGTTTTACCACATTCTACTACGCGGTCTTGCGTTTCGTTTTACGATAATCGGGACATTTTGCTAGAAGACAAACGTGCGTAATGGTATGTTATCTTCTAACTTTTAAAAGTACACATAAATTTAACAAATAAATAATTAAATAATGCTAGACATTTCACACAGCGCCATCTAGCCCCAAACTAAGCAAAGCTTGTACTATGGGAACCAAAAAACAGATTTTTTTTGTAAATACATACTTATAATATAGGTATAGAGAAACAACCAGGCCTGGAACAAATATCTGTAGATCATACATTTGTTCCGCGGCGGGAATTGAACCAGCAACCTCCTGCGTCTCAGCCGGCAATTCATCTACTGCGCCACGGAGGTCGTCAATATTAAACGTCTACGTCAAAAATCAACTAATGACGGGTTCCTATATCCGTCGGTAACCGACTACGCCTCGTATCTCCTTGAAAAAGTGTCAAACTTTTGACAGGTTATCAAGGAGAAACGAATTGTAGCTGGTTACCGACGGATATAGGAACCCGCCATAAATCTATCAACATACATTGTGTATGTTGAATTTTTCTTAATGTTATTTGTGGGGAAACAGGCTTACGGCCTACCTACTGGTAAGTGGTCACCGTCGCCTATTGACACCGGCAACACCCGGGATATTGTCGATGCGTTTCCTACCCTGTACAAACCTCTTTACATTTCTCTTTGTTGATGATCATGAACGGTTTTTTTTAATTGCTTGGGCCCAGTATCGCCAATCTTCTTTCACTATCGTCATGCTAGCGTCCACTTTAAATATTAATTCTAGACGCTATGGTCTTTAAAGCGACTTCATCGCACGTCCATAAAGTCGGTCGGTCGCCTGCGGCCATTTTGTGCACAATAACGTGTCTGATTCTAGATTCTCTTTGTGGATGGAGTCATACTTAAAAATTTAAGTGCCTTGCGTTATAGAGAATACAGTACGCTGGATTTTTATTTGTAACAAATTAACGACTATGCTTTGCGCTGTAAAATTGAATTTCTGGACGAACAGTGAACCCGTAGCAAAATTGATATCACACCCCTTTATAATGCGGGTTCAAATTCTGTCGCGTTAGTAATTTTCTGGGTGATTTTAAAAATCTTAAGATCGTAATGAATTTTAAGGTTCGTATTTTATTTTATTTTATTATTTTCGGAACGACAAACAATTATACATTGTGTAGTTAGTTACATGACATGGTGTGAACTGTAAATAGTTAAAGTAACAACCCTCGGCATCATTCACAGATTACTTAAATAAGAAATCAATAATTCGCTTAAGTCTATGTTGCAAATTTACCCGTATAAGTGCTTATTATAGAGTATTCCAGAACTAAAGCACAAATCTTATTGTATATGACATTTTTTTTCACTGACGTTTCAGTTCAGATGATTTCCGCGGTGCAGTGGGCAAATAGCCGCCTGAAACGCAGGAGGTCGCGGACAAATGTTTGCATGATCTACAGATATTTTTTCCGGGTCCAATTGTTTCTCTATTTATTACTAGCTGATTAACCCGCAGCTTCGCACGCGTAGTTATTCAATAAAAACATTACCCTCCTTCTGCGCAGTTGGGCAAAAAGTAACCTACATATGTCATCCGGGGATAGTGTAGCTTCCCAACAGTGAAAGAATTTTTTAAATCGGTCCTGTAGTTTCGGTGCCTATTCAACACAAACAAACAAATCTTTCCTCTTTATAATATTAGTATAGTATAGATAAATATGTATTTACTAAAAACGCACCTAAGTATTCTATGAGTTATCTGGTTCCCATAGTATAAGCTTCGCTTAGTTTGTGGCTAGATGACGCTGTGCGAAATGTCTAGCTTTCTTTATTTATTTGGTTCACAGCAATGCTGCTTGGCAGAAGAAATAGATACCTTCATAAATTCCGTTAGTCAGCGCTCAGGCAAAAAATATTCATATCTATAATCACATCTCTTGTTTCTCCACTCGATTCCAGTTCCGGTGTGACATGACATTCTAGTCGGTCGTAACACCAATACGTGATAAATTCCGTATTTAATAATGATTCTAGTCGGCATTAATTTCACGCTAATGTGTCTCCTGGACTGGAGCGTAATCCTACACTTGAACGGTAAGCTAATTGAATTTTCTAAATATACAACGCAGTTTCTTGGCAACAAATGGACGTTTGGATTGACAGGTTTCTTTGTAAATGAAACCAGTGTGTGATGGTTGGTAGACTTGCTTGTCTATATCGAGAAATATTCAGGGCAGTCATATGCACATTTTAGTTTGAAATTGCATTGTAGAATTGTATAAGCCGAGCCGTTATACTGACTTTTAATGGACCAATTGTTCTTTGTAACAGCTTCAAAACTACAACTTCAAAACTAAATAGATACAAAAATTAGAAGACAGCAGTATTTCTGCTTGAGAGAAAAGTAAGGTCAGGCGGTTGGATACCTGCACAATTGAGATTCAAACTAATTTGTTGGTAAATTTAAGTATTTAAAACCTTCCGTAATTTAGAAACAAAGAAAGATAACACGTTTACTTGACTCACACAGGAAATACCAACAAGTACCTACATGCGATAAAAGAAAGAAATATAACTCTTCCAATAACTCTTCTTACATAAGTATTAAGCGTGCGCGATAAGTTGGGACCTGAGCGCGGTGACGCCATATTGGCGTGTTTGTACCGCCCGCAAAAAAGCGAACATAACAAGCAGCCGCCCGCGGCTTCGTCTTTGTTTTTTTTAACCTAATTTATTATGTTACTCAGGGAGGACGCTGCTTTTTATCAAATCTTTTTTACACTATTTGAATAAAATAAAAATACAATGTTTAAGTTTATACATTTTTTTTATCTATTACTTACATTATCTTATCTTCGTCACTACTTAGTGGATTTATGCCTTCTAGAGGTTGTTCTTCGTCCTCAGTCTCACTATAATCACTTGACGAAGAGGTATCCGATAAATTTACAACATTTACTATAACAACAAAAAACTACAACAACAAAACAATGACACAAACTATAACAACAAAAACTACAACAACAAAACAATAACACAAACGAAAACTAAAAGAATTCCAGAGCGCGTCGTTACGTGACGTAGGCCAGTACGAGACTAAAAACCTTAGTAAAAAATAGTGATGCGAACGGTACAATACGGGCGCCATCGGGGAAGTGCAGGGGAAGCGGTCGGGGAGTCGCATTCCTAGCAGGTCCCAAGTTATCGCGCACGAGTAATATATCTAAATCAATATATTTTAAACTTTTATTACCATTAGTTACCATATTTATTTATATATATATAACCATTTGCCTTCATAACCTTAGGATTCCTAAGTAAGATAAGGACATAGGTCGTATATTTATAATATTATTTCAGAAAAGTATATTAAAAAATGTATATTTACTTTTTAATAAAACTGAACACACCTTCTATTCACTCATTTCTTTATTAATTTTTTATTTTACTTCGTAGCTGCTTCACTACCCTTGCTTCTGGTTTCAGCTGAAAATCAGCGTTGGATGCTTAAGGGGGCGCCGGAGGGACAATCGCCCATACAACACGTACTACCAAGATCATTTCTAAATGGAGCATATTTCTACCTTAATAAGGTATTATTTTAATTTGAATAGTATTTATCTAGGTTCCCAACCATATATTAGATCAAAATACTTACCTAAAATAAAATAGAAGCATATCGAATTCTGCATGTTTTTACGTCATAAAAGACCTGTTTTCAACCTAATTGTTTCGTATTAAAAACAACAACATCTTACGTATCCTAGTCATGGGAACATAGATTATATTGTCTAGTTACAGAATAACAACACAATGAGAAAAATACAACAAGTTTTCAGTCATCATTTTTGGTATTACGGAACACGGTCAAAATCTAATCAAATTTAGAATCGTTCTATTGCTATCACTGTCGCTCTGCGTGGCTAAACTTCGTCACTAAACAGGGATAGCAATATTCAGGCCAAAGTTTTTGACGTGGCCGAATTGAAGTTGCGCTCAGTGTTCGCCGGCGCGTTAACATCAAACATTATGCTGAGCTGTACGCCATTTTGGTACGCAGACACATGAGTCGAACCTGTTTTATTGGATTCAATTGTATCTACTGTTCCTTTTAATTGTTAAATGTGTCATTTTGTGTGTACCAAATAAATGATTATTCTATTCTATTCTTTTAAAAAGTACATAGGTAGACAAGTCGGAAGAATAGTCTTCTGTACTGTATGGGACAAACAGGCCCCCGTCTCAGCGTATTATACAACCCGCAGCATTGCTGTATTTCGATTTGGAGGGTATGGTTGCCGGCGAAATCACAACCATATGAGGCTTTACACTTGAATGCTTCAAGTTGATGGACGCAAGGCAGTGCATCATAGGGCACGTTTCTAAGCTGCATGACCTATGTGGAACTACTTTGTTATATGCGATGGTTACCACTTAACATCAGGTGGCCCATATGCTTGTTCAATCTGAAGGTGGAATAAAAAAAAAGTGGCACTCCGGGAGTGCAGACAGAAGTGAAAACTTGAACAATTACGAGATACTTATAGACAAAGGTGTTGGTAACGGTAACAGTAACAGTGTCGCGAGTTCAATGATTTTATCCCAGTTCAAAAAAAGCCCAACGCACTTATTGAAAATTTTACTTCATATACAGAGGTGTCGGTAACGGTAACAGAATCGCGAGTTCCATGATTTTTTCCCATTTCAAAAAATGCTTAACGCTGTTAAACAAGTCTTCAAAAAAACCGACCGAGGTAGAACGGTTCGTATTTTTAAATATGCTAAAATGAATTTACCAAGTGAGGCATACCTTTGTAATCCAATATTGCCACTAAATGCAGGTTCCTATATACATACGTCGGTAACCGACTACGCCTCGTATCTCCTTAAAAAAGTCTCAAACTAGTGTCGAACTTTTGACAGGTTTTCAAGGAGAAACGAGTCATAGTCAAAATCTTTTATTCATTAAAATCACAAGGATCACTTTGAAACGTCAATTTTACTACATGTTCCTTCGCGACCAAGCCAGGAAAGAAAGGCAAGAAAACAAGCCTGTTTGTTTTTTTTAAATGATCATTTTAGAATACATAACAATACAGGTAATAAATAACGTCTAAATTGTAACATTTCGAACGAGTTGGAGCCATTTCAATCCCAAGCTTCTCTATCATCTAAATAATCCGATATTTTATAGTAGGCTTTTTATAAAGATTTTGTTTAATTGCGTTTTTAGATTTGTTAATTGTCAATTTTTTTAACATCACTTGGGAGTTTGTTATAAAAGCGAACTCCTTGTTCTTTAAAAGATTTACTAACTTTATGGAGTCTACAAGGGGCAACAGCGAGTTTATCTTTATTTCTAGTATTAAAACTATGATTATCGCTATTTTTTTTAAACAAATTAGTATGTTTGTGAACATACATACGATTTTCATAGATGTATTGACAAGGGAATGTCATAATATTTATTTCTTTAAACTTATTGCGTCGTAGCTAGTTACCGAAGGATATAGGAACCCGCCATTAATCGTAAGCACAGACTGATCGAGTGTTCGCGCAGTTTAATCCAGCATCAAAATCAATATTAACTGAACCAAACGTCATTTGTCTCAATAAACTAGAGCAATGTGATAATTATACAATTCACTTGGTTAATGGCAGGCCAGCTGATCGCTGACAATGCACATTGCACTGTTAATCGGTAATTGGGCGAAATTGAATTTAATTATCATGTGCGGTCATTCTGATGCGATTTTGGTATTTAGTGGAAATATTCAACAATCGAAGGTGAGTGAATCTCAGCTTCGTTTTGCCGACGATATTGTGGTAATGGCAAAGTCGATGGAAGAGCTCAGCGCGATGCGAGAAGGCCTCAATCGAGTCTCCCAACGGGTAGGACTTAAAATGAACATGGACAAGACGAAAATTATGCCGAATGTGCATGTCGTGCCTGCCCCAGTTATGGTTAAGAACTCGGCTCTTGAAGTTGTCGACGCGTATGTATACCTAGGACTACACAGTTCAATTAGGTAGGTCCAACTTCGAGAAAGAGGTCAATCGTCGAATCCAACTCGGATGGGCAGCGTTTGGGAAATTTCGCAACGTCTTTTCGTCCAACATACCTCAGTGCCTTAAGACGCAAGTCTTCAATCAGTGTGTGTTACCAGTGATGACATATGGAACCGAGACGTGGTCCTTCACTATTGGCCTTATGAATATGCTCAGAGTCGCTCAACGAGCTATGGAGAGGGCTATGCTCGGGGTTTCTCTACGGGATCGAATCAGAAATTAGGAGATACGTAAAAGAACTCAAATCACCGACATAGCCCGACGGATTAGCACGTTGAAGTGGCAATGGGCAGGCCATATAGTGCGCAGAACAGATGGCAGATGGGCCGGAAAGTTCTCGAATGAAGGCCACGGACCAAGCGCAGCGTAGGACGTCCACCTACAAGATGGGCAGACGACTTGGTAAGAACCGCAGGTCGGCGTTGGATGCAAGCCGCTTCCAACCGCAGTACCTGGATCTCAACGAGGGAGGCCTTTGTCCAGCAGTGGACGTCTTACGGCTGATATGGTGATGATGATTCAACAATCATTAATCTTATTGTTTTTGGGTTCTGTACCTCTTAAAGAAAAAAAGAAACCCTAGGATCACTTCGTCGTCTGTCTGCCTGTCTGGTTATCATGACCATTTTTATCAGGATCGCGTGGAGGTATCAAGTTGAATTTAATATCAAATACTCACGTCTACGGTTCCTTGGAGCTGTGCACAAAAAAAAGCTTCTAAATCAAGGCAACCAAAAAACACGAGCACTTATGCTGCTTATCGCAAATAAATCAAAAGTTATAGGCTACTTCCCGTTACCTTATAATAATGAAATTTGTCAAAAATCAATGCAAGCAACACAAGTTGTGGTTATAGTACACACAAAAAATATTACAGAGCCCTCGGTGCGGGAGTCAGACTCGCACTTGCGCGGTTTTATTTTTAAACTAGCTTCCACCAGCGGCTTCGCGCGCATTGTATGTAAACAAAAAGTAGCCTTTGTCTGAATCCAGGTCATAATCTACCAACACACCAAATTTCATCGAAATCGGTTCAGCCATTGCAACATGATTGAGGAACAAACAAACATCCAACCTTTCACATTTATAATATTAGTGTGATCAAAATGGTATTGGAACGCATACCACCATGATTAATCAAAAATAGAAAAATATAACATGTTGCTTCCCTGACTCCAGTGCAGCATCACCTGCACTCGGGAACAGCTCCATGAGGCTGTAAAGGTGGCTGTGGCTACCTACTGGTCCAAATCAATTTAATCTAGATTAATGAGTCATTGACACGAGAAGAAAAAGGTACGGTAGACAATATCTCGGGATAACTCCTACCGAAGCATCTGTTTCAAACGATATTCATTTTTTTACATCTTCTTTGACGATATTTGCAGCACGCATTCTGTCAATTCTATGTCAAACGTCATAAGGTTACATTATAAAAGCGCTAAGGTTAGATTATAAATAATCTTATATGGTGATTAAGTATTCTTGAATTTTCTAATTTTGCGCGCAATTTTCTTAATTTTTTTTCATAAGAACCTTCTCCTGACAATAAGAAATACAACAAAAAAAGAATTAGCGAAATCGGTTCAGCCGTTCACGCGTGATGGCGTGACCAAGGGAAATAGGGATTCATTTTTATATATAGAGATTGAAATCAATCACGAATATTTTCTAAGTAAAATCACAATTCGTAGCTTATTTTTGAAGCCAAACACTGATCGGTACGTTCAGGTAAAGCCACGAAAAGCCTAAAATCTCTGACAACGTCATAGCTGTCGAGCGCAAATCTCCAGCATTCGATTTCTGCGCGAGATTTATTATCTAGACCGAAACCGGCTAAAACGTGTAGCCTGCGGCAACCTACGATTTTAGACTGTTTTATTTATTCCTTTCACGGTTTACTCCTACCACAGAAACCTATTTAACATCTTAAAGATGGAAGACGACCCAACAAAGACTGCTGGCAGCAATCTAATGAGAATGCTATCCCGGCGATATTTTTACTTTTTGTACGATTTTTGTAATTTTTAGGGTTCCGTACCTCAAACGGCAAAAAAGGAACCTTTATAAGATCACTCTATTGTCCGTCTGTACATCTGTCCGTCTGTCTGTCCGTGTGTCACCACCGATTTTCTCAGGAACGGGTGGACCTAGAAAGTTGAAATTTATACCAGATACTGAGGTCTATAGTCCCTATTAGGTGTATAAAAATCAAGGTCCTGAGTCAACACGATAAAAAGATACGGGTAAATTTAGATTTTCGCGAAAACTTGTAAGTACCAAAATTTATCATGATTTTCAATAATTTTTTTTTTTTATTTCCCTTTACTTGTGCTGTAAGACCTTGCTTTTAACCAAAATTGAAAATTCTAGATTTCATTGAAAGAACCCTATAGGTTTTGGGTCGAAAACCTATACCTATGGTAGTTCCCGATGACCTAGAATCACGAAAATTGGCAAAATACAAGGTCTTATAGCGCAAATAAAGGAAAATTCTAAAAAAAATAATTGTTGAAAAATTGAAGTGTATCCCTATACATAAATAGTTGACACCAATTAAGATAATCCTCTGAGTTGTATGGACGCTACTACAGTTTAGAGGACAAGCTTAACGGCACCAACTTCAAATAAGGTAAATAAATAAAACTGTGCTATTGAATAAAATAAATATTTAAGTGGGGCTCCCATACAACAGACTTGATTTTTTGGCATTTTTATAGATAACGGAACCCTTCGTGTGCGAGTCCGACTCGCGCTTAACCGTTTTTTTTTATATAAATCTAAATCTGATAATCTTTTAATCTGTGGATGATGTCGTGGGTCATGCATTTATTTACGTTACTATTAGTACTATGTTCTACTTCTTAATGTATGACTGTTTATCTTCCCAAATAAAATAAATAAAGTTAGTTTACTCGTCTAGAGTCGTTTAAGAGATTGGTGCGACAGCGCTTCCTTGAAAAGTTGAAGATAATTTAGCCACCGATACCATCATTGCGTTTGACTAGGTTTGCAATGTAATTTCTATAAAATTATTTATTTTAATAACTTAAGGTGAGGCACTACTTCACACCGGCACAGTTGCTCCACTTGTACCAAGCACAAGTCCGTTCGTGTTTGGAGTACTGTTCTCACCTCTGGGACGGATCAGCGAAGTACCAACTTGAAGCTCTGGAATCAATTGACAGAAGAACCAAGAAGCTCATAGGCAACGATGAGCTAGTTGATGCAAGGCTCCTCAGCCTGGAGCATCGACGAAAGGTTGCTAGCCTCTCGGTTTTTTATCGAGTACATTTCGGGGAGTGTGCGGCGTAACTTTTCAACCTGATCCCACCATCCTTTCTATCAACGGACAACCAGACGCTCTGCGGTGCGCCACCGCTATATGGTAGAAATATCTCCCATTCGCACAAAGCGGTTCTCTTCGACCTTTATTATGCGCACCGCCAAAGAGTGGAACGACTTGCCAGAGTCTGCGTTTCCAGATAGCTAGCAAGCGTGTACCATCGTAGACTGCATCATCGCTTACCATCATGCGAGATCGTGATCAAACGCAAGCCTACAATATATAAAAAAAACTACATATTTATAAGATTTTACGTAAGATAACTGTATATATATATATATATATATATTACAATTATTATGTTACGCATTTGTTATTAAGTTCTTATTTAGTCATTTAGGGACTGTATTTATAGATTCTGCAAGTCTGTATTTTTTGTAGCTTTGAAATACTTTTTCTCCTATGTCAAACCTTACTTACCTTCTTTTAGCACGACCAGGATGACTGGTAGGTAATGCTATTAGCATTAAGTCCTCTTAGCACTATTCTGGGTTACGTAAAATTATTAAATAAATAAATAAACACACAAGCTGACGGGCCTCCTGATGTTAAGTGGTCACCGCCGCCTAAAAACTCCTGCAGCACTCGTGGTACTGCAGTCGCGTTGCCTAAAACTTAATGCATATTTACACCTCTCTTGAACGCGTTCATGTTGAATCCCACCGGGAAACCTCCAGGGGAAGGTCATTCCACATCTTGCAGGTGCATTGTTCAGACTCGTATTATATTAATTTGTACGAAACACATGAGTTTTGTAATCGTCTGATACGTTTCGCCACTCGTTTAATCTGTCCACGCCACGGAAAGAATACCCTTTCGTGGCAGTTTTCTTAAAATACTTTCACGCTAGATTGTCGCTCTGGGCCTACATTTAATTTAATATACTAAGGTTAGCCTATTGACTTTAACATCAGTATGAAGTTATGTAAGTATGTTCATAATTATTTTTCGTATTTATTGGTATTTTTATATGTTTCTTGATGTTGTTAGGCTGAAACAGTTTGAATTAATGAATCAGCATCGCTCTCTAATATACGCTGAGCGACGATCTACTATATTGTCTATTGTTTTTTATTGGTGATAGTCAAGCGCTTGACCACTACCTCACCTGATGGAAAGAAAAAGCAGAAAAAACATTACATTTTTTTATTTGAAAACGTGGTAGGCTTATATACGGGATGTTTGGTAATATACTGACGATATTGAAATTACGGTTTCTCGAATCAAAAAAAAACTTCTCGAAAAAAAAACTACTAGTTATATGTTTTTTTTTTTTACCTAACCCATCTCGTCCCACTGCAGGGCAAAGGTCTCCCCAAAGTCCCTCCAAGCATCCCTATCTGTCGCGATCTCCCACCATCTTCTTTGGAAGGTATCGAAATCGTCCCGCCAACGCTTTCTCGGCCGACCCCGACGTCGCCTTTCGTCTTCAGGCGTCCATGGTGTTGCAATATGGGCCCATTTCTCGCCCAGAAGTCAAAGCTCAAGATTTGTCAAAGGGCAATGGAGTGCAGCATTCTCGGCTTTAAACGTGTCGACCGAGTGCGTAACACCATGCTGCGCTCACATACCGGCATTGCAGATGTAGGGAAGAGATCGGCTGGGCTTAAGTGGGAATGGGCGGGCCACGCACGGTGCCCAAATGCAGTAGTTATATTACCAAATTTAAAAAAAATCAACCAAGTTTAGGTGATAAATTCGATATAAAACTTGCTGCCTACTCTTCCAATGGACATCCAAAAATAAAGGACGATTTTATATCTTTTTCGGAAATGGTTGCGGGTTTTGGGTTAGAAAAGGACACCAAGAGATATCTCGAGACGTCACCAATACAGTATCTGTGGTTAGATGGCCAGCATTATGGAATAGCACAACATACGTTTAATAAAGTGTGTGTTTTTACATGCCAAAATAAATTTCACATTTCTTTGGTAAACATTTCACAAATTTATTTATTATGCTCATCAAAATAACCCCCTTCATTTTTGTACGTATATTATCAGACATGATTATCTGTGTATCCAGCAGACATCAGGCTATCCCGGGCTGATATTACAAAGATAAAGTCGCTGAAAAAAGAAAACGTACCTACTCGCTTGGAAAATCAGTGAAACTTCCAAGTCAACATTCCCGATAATTATCTCCAACTCACTAAGACTGTCCTATTTATCTCACGCAACCGCAGTGTCCATGAACTCACAGCAAAAACCTCTCTCATTTATCACTTGCATTCGGGAACAAATGGTAGTGGTTCAGTCGCGCACGCCTTGATGGATAGTGTAAATATATAAACTGTTCTAGGTCCTTCACTTTAGGAGTTTCTTAAGAGCTCCACACACCTAACATAGTGCGACGCGGCACCGCACGGTATTAAATAACGCGCGCGACGCAGGCGACCGCCGAGCTTTGCATGCATTTATTTATTAGTTATGTGAGAAAACACACCAAACGCGCGACATTATACTAAGGCGCGGCCTATTATGGCGGTTGCCGACCGCACCGCGCCGGTTTCTCATACTTCGCCAGTCCACTGGTATATGGTCCACTTGGTACTGGTGGTAGAGCTTTTGTGAACGGCTCGAGCAAGTGGGCACCACCGCCTTACCTTTATCTGCTGCCAAATAGCAGTACTTGTGCTACTGTGTTCCGGTTAGATGGTAATGGTATGTTCCTGTAATTACTGGCACATAGGCATAACAGCTAATTCCTATAGTATGGCAACGTATCCACATAGAGATCAAGGCAACATAATAGCTTGTTTTGAATTCTATGTGGATGTCCATGGGCTGCAGTAGCCACTTAACATCTGGTGGACTGCATGCTCGTTTGCCATATAAGTTGTATAAAAAAGAAAAGTCCAGTATCGTGGATGCCGCGTCGTACCGCACCGCGTTCAGTGTGTGGAGCTCCTTAGTAAGTCAGGTGCTTTTGTTTACTTTCACGTGTGAAATTTGAAGTTTAATGGAGTAAACAAAACTATAAATCTTGGAGTAACTCCTGGCACAAGAATATGTACTCGTAAGTTTCTATGAATGAAGCCAGGTAACTTTTATTTACGCGCCAGAAACAGAGTTGAGTTTCCGGATAAGGGATATTTACTTCTATAGCTATCGAGTAAGGGTTTGGTTAATGAGGACGAGTTTTAGGTATTGTTAAGTAACTATAATTTATATACAAAAAATAGTACGAAATAAGCCTCGAAGATCCCATTTCATTAGATTTTAAGTGGTCAACGTTGAAACAAAAAACTAACAGGTATATCACCAGTTTGGCAGTATGTCATAGATTGGTATAAATCACGAATTAAACCCATTTACGACAGAAGCTAATGATAGCAAACAGTTTTAAGTCTTCTTTATGGACGAACTTGACTGCCTAGCTCTAAAAACAATTAAAAACCTGTCAAGCGTATGTATCGTGAAACATGTTATCGGTAGCCTTATTACCTAAGCGAAATTGTTGTCGTGTCGCTATTGCTAGTCAGGCCATCCCTTTCACACGTACAGTACGTACCTTACGTGAGAAAGGGATGGCCTGACTAGCGATAGCGACACGACAGCAATTTGGCTTTGGTAATAAGGCTACGGGTTCCGTTTTAAACAATCTGATATTTTCTTAAAATTTAATGGTAGATTTGAATTAACCATAGCGAAAGAAACAAAATAGCTGGATTGAAATCTTTTACATCTATCATGTTTGTTAACTTTTTTGATAACAAGCAAACATAAACATATAATATTTTAGAATTATTGTTATTGGTCATTAGTTGTATAATTTGAGTAGTTATAACGCTGTTTAATTCCAAGAAATATAAATAACTTGGAAAACTTTCGTGATTGATTTCAATCATTATTATAAATACGGGATTTATCACGTACCGTCTTATCGGTGTTTCGACCGACAATGTTTCGGTTCAATTCGTGAACCTTCATCAGGGTGAGTGCGATCCGCTCCGAATAACGTCTCGCCTCGCACTGATGAAGGTTCACGAATTGAACCGAAACATTGTCGGTCGAAACACCGATAAGACGGTACGTGATAAATCCCGTATTTATAATAATGATAAATAACTTGCCTCTTTCTGTCGTCCTTTAAACTAGATTATATCAATGCAATAGCAAAAAGCTTGTAATAAGGAAAGCGGTAAGGTAAGATCTATTCTTGGGAATTATAAGGTTAAAATACAACCTTGTTCAAACACTTCTTAGCTTTTTCCCCTTTCCTGATGCACTCGAAAAATAAACCGAGTCCATTAAATAAAACGGGGCAAGTTGCAAGGCGCGCCGTAAAAAACTGCCGAGCGCTATGTTTTCCGCCAAAAGAATGCAAAACATAATTAAAATTCCCCCAGCAGTAGGCACTGTAGGCAGTTTGTTTTAGACTTGAAATAAGTGAAAAATATGTAGCGTTTTAAAATGTATTTCTTTTAATTAAAATGCGTTCGTTATATTTACTGGTACAAGTTTGACAATAATTAGAGCATAGAGCGCGAACGCACTATGCAGACTTTTGTATAAAAAGGTTATCACTTTGAACAACTTTTTACATTAACTTACGGTACTTTGTATGTACGTATTTTACTAAGACCTCTTTTTTCTTGTTTCTTCGGTCTCTCTCTCTGGTCGTGAGGTCACTATATATATGCTCAGTCTGAAATCCAGCGTTGGTCTCGCCCCATTATGACATACTCATCTGTAGTATTTGCCCACTCTCCTAAAGTTGGTGCCATTCAGGTTATTCAAAATCGCTTCTTGCGAAAAGCCTCAGGCTCGCCCTGGTACTTTCGCAATAACGACCTACATCGCGATTTGAAATTAGAATCAATAGCCAGGTTCATGAAGCTCGCTTCCAAGCGGTTTTATGAACTTGCCTCTAATCATCCGAACCCTTTGGTACACACCATTCCGGTTTACCCGTTGGATCCGCCCGCCAACAAAATCCTCCGTCGTCCGAGACACGTTCTCGGAGACCCGGATGACGAAATCACCTCTGCTAATGCGGAAGGTGAGTCATCTATATCAGACAGAGCAAACACTTCACAGAAACACCGACCTCGCCGGCGAGGTCGACGAGTCCCTTCAGTCGCCGCTTATACGAGGTACAGACATGTACCCGGGCGTTTCTCTCCTAATAATAATAATAATAATAATCCTCCTAGCCGATTTCGGCTACAGAGACTTGACTTTGTGATTATTGGCCTAGGTGTTTAGCCTGTATGTGGCTGATGTACCCTATTTTTGCGCTAAAAGTCCGGTTACAATGAACACAAGTTAAGGCGCCATTAATGTAGTTGTAATTGATATTAGCCGGCGGTCGACTTTTAAGCTGATCTCGTTTTAAGTCTAGTTCTTGCCTCCTTTCTTCTTCAAACTCGTACACTTTGTCCTGAACATGACGCCTCCATTCAGGTCGTTTTTCAGCGAGAGCCTCCCAGCGCGACGGATCGATACAACACCTCTTCATGTGCCTCTTCTGTACGTCTTTGAAACGTAGGAACTGACCTCCGCGTTTCCGCTTACCATGTTCTAGTTCACAGAAGAAAATGCGTTTCGCCCTTCGCTCATCAGACATCCGAGACAGGTGCCCGCACCAACGCAGCTGACGCCGCATCAAATATGCCTCTATGCCACAGACATTAGCCCGTCGTAGAACATCGGTATTACGGACCCGATCCGACCACTTGATGTTAAGAATGTCGCGGAGGCATTTCAGATGGAATCTGTCTAACGTGCGTATGTGTCTGCGATACAGGCACCATGTCTCTGACGAGTACAAGATGTTAGGAAGTACAATAGCCATATACACCTTAATCTTGGTACTCAATTTGATGTTATGGGAGCGAAATACCTGGACTCGTAGTTTACCAAAAGCAGCCATAGCGGAGCCAAGTCTGCTGTTGATCTCCGAGTCAAGGTCGCATTTTGTTGTTATGCTGCTTCCCAGATATCTGAATGTATCGACCTGTTTTATGGGCTTTCCATCGATTTGCAGATTCAGTGGAGCTTGGTTAACAGTGTCCATGGCCATCACCTCTGTCTTTGTAATATTAATTTTGAGGCCAAATCTACAGCACGCAGCGTCAAGCCGAGTCATCAAGTCCTGGAGTCCCTCAGAAGATTCCGCAACGAAACATAGGTCATCAGCATACATCAATTCGGTAATGAGGTCATACGATACCTTTGTGTGCGCTTTTAACCTAGCCAGGTTAAAGATACTGCCATCTGTGCGAAAACGTATGCGGATCCCTTCGGTGTTGGCTTGTAAAGTCTCCCTCACGACAACGGAAAAGTACAGAGCAAAAAGAGTGGGTGCTAATACACAGCCTTGTTTTACACCACAAGTGACAGGGAATTGCTCTGTCTGCTCACCATTGACGGTTACGCAACAAGTCATGTTGTCGTGAAGAAGTCTTATCAAGCGTATAAATTTGTCGGTGCAACCAAGTTTCGAAAGCACAATCCACAAAGCTTCGCGAGGTACACTGTCAAAAGCTTTCTCCAGATCAACAAAACAGAGAAACAGAGGTTGACACTGTTCCCTGCTTTTCTCTTGCAGTTGTCTAAGAGAGAATATGGCCTCGCATGTGCCGCGATTGGGTCTAAACCCAAATTGCGTTTCAGGCAATATACTTTCAGAGAGCTCCATAAGACGATTTAAGAGTACTCTGGCAAAAGTTTTTCCTGGAGTAGACAGAAGTGATATACCCCTATAAGAGTTGCAAACAGATCGATCACCTTTATTTTTATACAAAGAGCAAATTAGTGATACGCCAAAACTAGGAGGAACGAACTCCATTTCCCACATGCGCTGGAAAAATTGCCAAATCTTGTAGTGCAACTCATCTCCGCCATATTTTAATAGTTCTCCTGGTATGTTATCGATGCCGACAGCCTTATTGTTTTTCTGCGCTTTGATGGCGATGATAACTTCCTCAAGAGAAGGAGGCTGATCCAGATCTACGGCTTGTGGTAAGGCAGGAAGTGATGCTAAATAGTTTATGTCAGCAGAACGATCCACATTGAGTAAGCTGTTATAGTGTTCTGCCCAGCGAGTAAGAACTTCTCCTTTGCTTACCAGGAGGGTACCTGAAAGTGATTTCAGTGGTACGTTTACTCGATGTGGACTTCCTACTAACTTTTTAATCTCGTTAAAGAAATCGCCGAGTCTATTCGAATCAGCAAGCCACTGAATATAGCGAACCTTGTTCAGCCACCACTCATCTTTTGCGTTTCGAGTTAGTCTCCTTATTTGGCTCGTACTCTCCTTTATTTTTTCAGAAGCAGTTGTCTGATTTCCCTTTCGAAGGAGCTGGCGGTGTTTTTCTAGGGCGACTGTCAATGTATTATCATTTTCGTCAAACCAGTCTTCACAGACACGAGGTTTTTGGCCTAAGATCTCAGTAGCCGCATTGATGGTATTTGTAGTTAACAGTTTCCAGCCCTCGTCTAACTGTTCATCTTCGGGGTGTATGCCTGCTGTAAAGGTATTGACAGCTTCCCTGTAATTTGCCAATATTTCAGCAGACTCTAGCTTTTTCAGATGAAGACAGTTAGGCTTAGCCCTGCGAGGTCTACGGCAAGGGCTAAGACGCAAAAATAGTTTTGTAACAACAAGTCGGTGATCCGACCAACAGTTTGCGCCCCTCATTACTCTCGTTACTTTGACATCCGCTATATCCCGTTGACGGACTATAGCATAATCAATAAGATGCCAATGCTTGGACCTTGGGTGCATCCAGGTAGTTTTGTATTTATTTGGGAGTCTAAACATGGTATTGGTAATACCCAGATGAAATTGGGAACAGAGGCTTAGTAACAGTTGCCCATTACTGTTCATGTTACCAATGCCATGTCGCCCTATCACCCGAGGCCAAGCTTCAAAATCACGTCCGACGCGAGCATTAAAGTCGCCAAGAAGCAAAACTTTCTCACAGCGCCGGATTTTAGTCAGCACTTCTGACACTTCCTCATAAAATTTGTCCTTGACGTCATCACTTTTGTCGAGTGTTGGCGAATATACGCTGATAACATTTAAGTATTTATTGTTTCGAAGATGGAAACGTAAGGATATGACACGATCAGAGATAGCAACTGGATGTTCTTCCAACTTAGAGGCTAAAGTAGTTTTAATAGCAAAGCCTACTCCTGACCGTCTAGGCTCAGAAGCTGGTGTGCCTTTCCAGAAGAAAGTGTACCCACCACCACGTTCAACAAGCTCACCTTCGTCAGCTAGATGTGTTTCGCTGAGAGCGGCTATGTCGACGTCATAGCGTTTGAGCTCGCGAGCCACAATGGCGGTTTTACGTTCTGGGCAGAGGTTGTTGGGTCGGTCTAAAAGAGTACGTACATTCCACGCACCAAAAGTCATATTCATCTGCATGTTTTTAGATTTATTCTTATTGCGAGGAATGAGCGTTTGTTTGGGGCACCTTTTCTAGCCCCCTCCCCGGCTGAGCGAGGAAAGCAGTGCCTCTCTAAATAAAGCTGCTTTGTCTCAAAGAGTGCTGCCGAACCACACTGTCACCCCGATGCAGTGCTAGAGCGACCACTCTCCTCTCCTTAATAATAATAATAATCCTCCTAGCCGATTTCGGCTACAGAGACTTGACTTTGTGATTATTGGCCTAGGTGTTTAGCCTGTATGTGGCTGATGTACCCTATTTTTGCGCTAAAAGTCCGGTTACAATGAACACAAGTTAAGGCGCCATTAATGTAGTTGTAATTGATATTAGCCGGCGGTCGACTTTTAAGCTGATCTCGTTTTAAGTCTAGTTCTTGCCTCCTTTCTTCTTCAAACTCGTACACTTTGTCCTGAACATGACGCCTCCATTCAGGTCGTTTTTCAGCGAGAGCCTCCCAGCGCGACGGATCGATACAACACCTCTTCATGTGCCTCTTCTGTACGTCTTTGAAACGTAGGAACTGACCTCCGCGTTTCCGCTTACCATGTTCTAGTTCACAGAAGAAAATGCGTTTCGCCCTTCGCTCATCAGACATCCGAGACAGGTGCCCGCACCAACGCAGCTGACGCCGCATCAAATATGCCTCTATGCCACAGACATTAGCCCGTCGTAGAACATCGGTATTACGGACCCGATCCGACCACTTGATGTTAAGAATGTCGCGGAGGCATTTCAGATGGAATCTGTCTAACGTGCGTATGTGTCTGCGATACAGGCACCATGTCTCTGACGAGTACAAGATGTTAGGAAGTACAATAGCCATATACACTTTAATCTTGGTACTCAATTTGATGTTATGGGAGCGAAATACCTGGACTCGTAGTTTACCAAAAGCAGCCATAGCGGAGCCAAGTCTGCTGTTGATCTCCGAGTCAAGGTCGCATTTTGTTGTTATGCTGCTTCCCAGATATCTGAATGTATCGACCTGTTTTATGGGCTTTCCATCGATTTGCAGATTCAGTGGAGCTTGGTTAACAGTGTCCATGGCCATCACCTCTGTCTTTGTAATATTAATTTTGAGGCCAAATCTACAGCACGCAGCGTCAAGCCGAGTCATCAAGTCCTGGAGTCCCTCAGAAGATTCCGCAACGAAACATAGGTCATCAGCATACATCAATTCGGTAATGAGGTCATACGATACCTTTGTGTGCGCTTTTAACCTAGCCAGGTTAAAGATACTGCCATCTGTGCGAAAACGTATGCGGATCCCTTCGGTGTTGGCTTGTAAAGTCTCCCTCACGACAACGGAAAAGTACAGAGCAAAAAGAGTGGGTGCTAATACACAGCCTTGTTTTACACCACAAGTGACAGGGAATTGCTCTGTCTGCTCACCATTGACGGTTACGCAACAAGTCATGTTGTCGTGAAGAAGTCTTATCAAGCGTATAAATTTGTCGGTGCAACCAAGTTTCGAAAGCACAATCCACAAAGCTTCGCGAGGTACACTGTCAAAAGCTTTCTCCAGATCAACAAAACAGAGAAACAGAGGTTGACACTGTTCCCTGCTTTTCTCTTGCAGTTGTCTAAGAGAGAATATGGCCTCGCATGTGCCGCGATTGGGTCTAAACCCAAATTGCGTTTCAGGCAATATACTTTCAGAGAGCTCCATAAGACGATTTAAGAGTACTCTGGCAAAAGTTTTTCCTGGAGTAGACAGAAGTGATATACCCCTATAAGAGTTGCAAACAGATCGATCACCTTTATTTTTATACAAAGAGCAAATTAGTGATACGCCAAAACTAGGAGGAACGAACTCCATTTCCCACATGCGCTGGAAAAATTGCCAAATCTTGTAGTGCAACTCATCTCCGCCATATTTTAATAGTTCTCCTGGTATGTTATCGATGCCGACAGCCTTATTGTTTTTCTGCGCTTTGATGGCGATGATAACTTCCTCAAGAGAAGGAGGCTGATCCAGATCTACGGCTTGTGGTAAGGCAGGAAGTGATGCTAAATAGTTTATGTCAGCAGAACGATCCACATTGAGTAAGCTGTTATAGTGTTCTGCCCAGCGAGTAAGAACTTCTCCTTTGCTTACCAGGAGGGTACCTGAAAGTGATTTCAGTGGTACGTTTACTCGATGTGGACTTCCTACTAACTTTTTAATCTCGTTAAAGAAATCGCCGAGTCTATTCGAATCAGCAAGCCACTGAATATAGCGAACCTTGTTCAGCCACCACTCATCTTTTGCGTTTCGAGTTAGTCTCCTTATTTGGCTCGTACTCTCCTTTATTTTTTCAGAAGCAGTTGTCTGATTTCCCTTTCGAAGGAGCTGGCGGTGTTTTTCTAGGGCGACTGTCAATGTATTATCATTTTCGTCAAACCAGTCTTCACAGACACGAGGTTTTTGGCCTAAGATCTCAGTAGCCGCATTGATGGTATTTGTAGTTAACAGTTTCCAGCCCTCGTCTAACTGTTCATCTTCGGGGTGTATGCCTGCTGTAAAGGTATTGACAGCTTCCCTGTAATTTGCCAATATTTCAGCAGACTCTAGCTTTTTCAGATGAAGACAGTTAGGCTTAGCCCTGCGAGGTCTACGGCAAGGGCTAAGACGCAAAAATAGTTTTGTAACAACAAGTCGGTGATCCGACCAACAGTTTGCGCCCCTCATTACTCTCGTTACTTTGACATCCGCTATATCCCGTTGACGGACTATAGCATAATCAATAAGATGCCAATGCTTGGACCTTGGGTGCATCCAGGTAGTTTTGTATTTATTTGGGAGTCTAAACATGGTATTGGTAATACCCAGATGAAATTGGGAACAGAGGCTTAGTAACAGTTGCCCATTACTGTTCATGTTACCAATGCCATGTCGCCCTATCACCCGAGGCCAAGCTTCAAAATCACGTCCGACGCGAGCATTAAAGTCGCCAAGAAGCAAAACTTTCTCACAGCGCCGGATTTTAGTCAGCACTTCTGACACTTCCTCATAAAATTTGTCCTTGACGTCATCACTTTTGTCGAGTGTTGGCGAATATACGCTGATAACATTTAAGTATTTATTGTTTCGAAGATGGAAACGTAAGGACATGACACGATCAGAGATAGCAACTGGATGTTCTTCCAACTTAGAGGCTAAAGTAGTTTTAATAGCAAAGCCTACTCCTGACCGTCTAGGCTCAGAAGCTGGTGTGCCTTTCCAGAAGAAAGTGTACCCACCACCACGTTCAACAAGCTCACCTTCATCAGCTAGATGTGTTTCGCTGAGAGCGGCTATGTCGACGTCATAGCGTTTGAGCTCGCGAGCCACAATGGCGGTTTTACGTTCTGGGCAGAGGTTGTTGGGTCGGTCTAAAAGAGTACGTACATTCCACGCACCAAAAGTCATATTCATCTGCATGTTTTTAGATTTATTCTTATTGCGAGGAATGAGCGTTTGTTTGGGGCACCTTTTCTAGCCCCCTCCCCGGCTGAGCGAGGAAAGCAGTGCCTCTCTAAATAAAGCTGCTTTGTCTCAAAGAGTGCTGCCGAACCACACTGTCACCCCGATGCAGTGCTAGAGCGACCACTCTCCTCTCCTTAGGCCACCCGTGTCCAGGTATTAGACCAAGCCCAGGACTTTTTTAAACTCGGAATGACAAAGCCAAGTCAGATGCGCAGGATATATTAAGTTGCATAAGTGTGCGCGCCGTACACAGATGCACCCTCTCCTCCTTACTCCCCTTGACCCAGTGGAACGGAGAACCGCTACGACTGGAAGGGAACAGGACGCAGTATCTGGCAACGATAAAAAACTCCTATCGCTACCTTCAGGCCTTCTACAGTTGCCTGGTTGCCTCGCCACTTGAGGTGGATTGCGATGACGCCGAAGCAACGAGCACTAGCACGGGGAGTGACCGTGCCGACTCGAGGGCCGAAACACGCCGTTGCTACAACAAAGTGTTTCGGCACTCGAGCCCCCCTCTACCAGCCTAGGTTCCTAAGGTGTGGCCGCTGCATGCTATAGCGGCGACCACTAACGACGATCGAATGCGTGCCGCGCGATCTGAGGAGCCTTTTATAGGCGATGTTGCCTCGACCACTAACGACGATCGAATCTTCGTATATTCAACGGGCAGCGTAACGACGCCCCAGAGACGTCCGCACTGTACGACGGCTCGAGCACGACTGTACTCTGTGTTTCTCTCCTAACCCCATCCCGGCAACAGCCCAAGCCGAGGTTCGTACCTAAGTGGTGCCCTTGCGCTAGTTGCCTAAAAAACTTACAGGGCTGAGCGCCATCTGCGCTCGCCAAAAGTTCGGTTAAGCTGTCACGGCCTCAGAGGCCAGCAGCGAGATTAGTCCATTCGAAAAAAAAAAAAAAAAAAATAATCCAGCGTTGGTCTGTACTTGCTCCGACACCACAACGTACAGACCCTTTTAGCGTTCACGTATTTAAATAGGTCTTGTTAAGTAAGCCTATAATGATTTTTCCTAATTCTGTTGTTTTTTATCTGTCTTTCTGTGTTTTTATATGTGTTTTTCAATGTATGTATTATTTTATTATCTGTTTTGTCGCCTATAATGATTTTTCCTAATTCTGTTGTTTTTTATCTGTCTTTCTGTGTTTTTATATGTGTTTTTCAATGTATGTATTATTTTATTATCTGTTTTGTCGCCTATAATGATTTTTCCTAATTCTATTGTTTTTTATCTGTCTTTCTGTGTTTTATATGTGTTTTTCAATGTATGTATTACTTTATTTTATTATCTGTTTTGTCACCTATAATGATTGTTCCTAATTCTGTTGTTTTTTATCTGTCTTTCTGTGTTTTATATGTGTTTTTCAATGAATGTATTATTTTATTTTATTATCTGTTTTGTCGCCTATAATGATTGTTCCTAATTCTGTTGTTTTTTATCTGGTTTCTGTGTTTTTATATGTGTTTTTCAATGTATGTATTATTTTATTTTATTATCTATTTTGTCGCCTATAATGATTGTTCCTAATTCTGTTGTTTTTTTAACTGTCTTTCTCTGTTTTATATGTGTTTTTCAATGTATGTATTATTTTATTTTATTATCTGTTTTGTCGCCTATAATGATAGTTCCTAATTCTGTTGTTTTTTATCTGTCTTTCTGTGTTTTTATATGTGTTTTTCAATGTATGTATTATTTTATTTTATTATCTGTTTTGTCGCCTATAATGATTGTTCCTAATTCTGTTGTTTTTTGTCTTTCTGTGTTTTATATGTGTTTTTCAATGTATGTATTATTTTATTTTATTATCTGTTTTGTCGCCTATAATGATTGTTCCTAATTCTGTTGTTTTTTGTCTTTCTGTGTTTTATATGTGTTTTTCAATGTATGTATTATTTTATTTTATTATCTGTTTTGTCGCCTATAATGATTGTTCATAGTTCTGTTGTTTTTTATCTGACTTTCTGTGTTTTATATGTGTTTTTCAATGTATGTATTATTTTATTTTATTATCTGTTTTGTCGCCTATAATGATTGTTCCTAATTCTGTTGTTTTTTATCTGTCTTTCTGTGTTTTATATGTGTTTTTCAATGTATGTATTATTTTATTTTATTATCTGTTTTGTCGCCTATAATGATTGTTCCTAATTCTGTTGTTTTTTATCTGTCTTTCTGTGTTTTTATATGTGTTTCTCAATGTATGTATTATTTTATTTTATTATCTGTTTTGTCGCCTATAATGATTGTTCCTAATTCTGTTGTTTTTTATCTGTCTTTCTGTGTTTTATATGTGTTTTTCAATGTATGTATTATTTTATTTTATTATCTGTTTTGTCGCCTATAATGATTGTTCCTAATTCTGTTGTTTTTTATCTGTCTTTCTGTGTTTTTATATGTGTTTTTCAATGTATGTATTGTTTTTATGTGTTTTTCGATGTACGTATTATTTTATTTTATTATCTGTTTTCTCTGTGCTGTACTGTTTTGTCTGTGCTGTCTGGAAATCGCTTCTAAGCGATAAGACCGCCTATTGTACTTGTTGCTTTGTGTTTTTTTATTTTCTTTTGAAGTGTACAATAAAGTATTTTCATTCATTCATTCATTCATACTGTTGTCCTAAATAAATAACGTTTACTTACTTTACGATAGGTATATGCGGCATTACGGCAAGAAAGTTCTTTAAGTCATCTCCTGACGTGAAAATAACACTCTTCAGATCCTTCTGCCAGTCGTTCTACACATGTCAACTCTGGACAGATTATACTAAGAAGTCGCACAGCGGTATACGAGTGGCTTACAATGACGTCTTCAGACACATGATGGGCCTGAGGCGCTATTGTAGCGCTTCGGGAATGTACGCAGGGGTTGACTCTTTCAATGCGATCCAAAGAAAGAGGATCGCCTCCTTCATTTCCACATCGTGAGTCGACATGTGTAGAAACACAATCATCAAGAGTCTAGCGGACAGACTGATACTGACGGCAGCGTATCGACGTTGGGTGGAAATAGCCACCTAACCTAAGTACCTAATTTATAAATATTTTTAATGTATTTTAATTAATGTGTAATTGTTGAAATTTGCCTTTTTTAATTTTAGTTTAGTGTCGATTATAAAACATTGTTACGCCGAGGCTGTTAAAGAATAAGTAATAGTCGGTTTTTCTCGAAGTTATACCTACTGTGTCACAGAATAGGTAATACTTGGTATGGAATGACCTACATACCACGTTTTTACCTACCGTTGCACAGATTAAGAAATAGTAGACAATCGAAACACCTATACTTTTCTAGATACTAGTGGAAGGTTCTGGAAATAATGCTCGGTATAAATAGTGCGTAGAGACGTCCGCAGAGTCAGTTTTGATTTGGCGATACGTGCGAACATTTCGGTGACTTTTAGTGGTTTATTGTGCGATAGATAGATAGATAGATAGATAGATAATTTCTTTATTGCACACCATTAAAAATAAAACAAACAAAAGAGAATACAAAATTAAATCAAAGGTACAATGGGCGGCCTTATCGCTAAAAGCGATCTCTTCCAGGCAACCTTTGGATGGACAGGATCTGTGTGAACAAATGAGAACGGCGGCGTTAATCAAAAAATAACTAACAGAATTAGTACATAAATTACTAAAATAAAATATACATATAAATAAATATAAATAATTTTATAATATTAAATAACCTACTTCAAAATACATAGGTAATTAGAAAAAAAACAATAAAAAATTATATACAAAATTTAAGTTGCAAAGTCTTAGTGAGCGATGGACGACAGATAATGATTATTAACCATGTTTTTAAAAACAGGAAGGGATTTGGCGTTACGAATTGAAACAGGTAGTGCATTCCAGAGTCTGGTAGCCTGAAGAGTGAAGGAGTTAGTATAAAATACTGAGGTATGATGAGGAGTTTTCAATTTAAGGTTTTCAGGGGAGCGTAAGGACCGGGAGTTGGAAACATGAAGAAACTCAAAGCGTTCTTTGAGGTAGGGTGGAGTAGAAGAAATAAAAAGGATGCTGTAAAGAAGGGACAGGATGTGAGCATTCCGACGAAGGCGGATGGGTAACCACTTGAGCCTGCGGCGATACTCAGAAATGTGATCGTATTTACGCAAGCCAAATATGAATCTAATAGAGAAGTTCTGGAGACGCTCAAGCTTGTTGAGTTGATCTTCAGTTAAATCAAGATAGCTGGCGTCAGCATAGTCGAGAATGGGATGCAACAATGATTGTGCAAGTGCAATTTTGGTGGAAGTCGGAAGGAAGTGTTGTGAAATTAGTGTGTTGTGATTAAGATCGTGTATTTATCATTTTAGTGTTGAATAAAAGTGTTATTTCGGTTAGATTCATTTTAATTATTTTATCCCGAACCCTCAGCTCGTAACAATTTGGTGTCAAAAACGTGATATGTTGGTCATTCAATTGCAAGTATTCTGTGACACAGTAGGTATAACTTCGAGAAAAACCGACTATTACTTATTCTGTAACAGCCTCGGCGTAACAATATGTATCGCTGTGTCGGAAATAAAGAAGTATTATTAATATTATTTACTTTTAACATCCTAATGAGACAACCAACTATACAGTCCCACAAGCGGCAGCGAACACTGCCTTCATATAATCTACCTATATCCCAACGGGCCTTATTATAATTGGATTGGCAGAAGACATTTACGAGCGAGTGCTCTATGTAATCTGTCTGTATGGTAATTTTGGCATGACCTAGTTTGGTAATTATTTGCTAATTGCATGTTGTTGTTATAGTTCAGTTACAATTACCTACAGTTCCATTGCGTTCTATACCTATATAGAATGTAGTGGATCACAAGTGGACCGCGCAACGGAGAACATAGCTAATTCTCAAAAAAATCGGTCTTACGTAATGATGCCTTAACGTATCTAGTGCCGAGAGTTGTCAAATCATACAAATTAATCAAACTTAAACATGTTTAGTCGCTAATTACCTTTAGGGGCTGTTATGCAAGCCGGACTAAGAATTTTACGTGTGTGTGCTTATACTCAAACGAACGCGGCTTCGCACGCGTGGTTTGTCAATAAAATCGTTACCCTCCTTCTGCGCAATCGGCTAAAACAACCTATGTCTTAATGCCGGTCATAATTTATCTATATACCAAATTCTATCGATATCGGTCCAGTCGTTTAGTCGCGAAATCGTAACAAACAGACAGACAAATAGAATTACTTCCGAATTTATAATATTGGTATGGATAGTTTTTATTTCAAACTATTAACTCAGAAAACTCTTATTTAATTCGGAATTAATAGTGCTAAATTCAGTCCAAGGTGGACCATTTCATCCAAGTTGTCCACAGCACCGCCCCCTTATTATTACCTAAGCCAAATTGCTGTCGAGTTGCTACCGCTAGTCAGCAATCCCTTTCACACGTGAGGTACGTACTGTACGTGTGAAAGAGATGGCCTGACTAGAGATAGCGACACGACAGCAAATTGGCTTAAGTAATACGGGGTCCGATCTTGTGCGGCTACACCGTTTTTCCATCTAGTGGTAACTGTGACTGGAAATCTATGGAGGGATGCTCAGTAGCAGATATTTTTTGTTTATTTTGCAACCTGGTGGGACATGCCTATGGCCATACGCATGTCCCATGATGTTTTTCAGTGATGTTAAGTGGTAACAATCGCCTATAACAAAGCACTGCCTCGTAGGTCCTTAGAAAACCTCAGAAACGTGCCATACGATGCACTGCCCCGCGTCCAACAACTTGAGGCATACGAATGTAAATCCTAACAAATGCCTGTTTTTTTGAACTGAAAACTTCTTTAGGCGCGTTAGGCATTTTTTAAAGATGGGTAAAAACCATTGAACTCGCGACACTGTTACCGTTACCGACACCTCTGTATATGAAGTGAAAACTTCTTTAGGCGCGTTGGGCATTTTTTAAGATGGGTAAAAACCATTGAACTCGCGACACTGTTACTGTTACAGACACCTCTGTATATGAAGTGAAAACTTCTTTAGGCACGTTGGGCATTTTTTGAGATAGGAAAAAACCATTGAACTCGCGACACTGTTACCGTTACCGACACCTTTATATATGAAGTGAAAACTTCTTTAGGCGCGTTGGGCATTTTTTGAGATGAGAAAAAACCTTGAACTCGCGACACTGTTACCGTTACCGACACCTGTCTATACAGAGTGTTTTTTTAACTGTAACAGTAAGGCAGCACCCATAACCAGAGGAGATACAGGTGCAGTTTCTTTTAAACCGTCAGTCAGCTCATTTTCGAAGAAAAACATTTTGGCATTAAAAATTTTTGGTCAAGTGTGAGTAGCGCCTTAAAATGAATCAAGTTGGTAAATTTTTTTTTGATGCCGATCGATGCAGTCCTTTGTAAGGATCATTTTATTGTATTGGATGAAAAAAATCTGAACAGCGGAAGTTAGTCAAACTTGATAAAATGTATGCTCATACAAGAGGACAAACAAAATTTCTCCAACAAACATTTTATTAGATTCTAATTGCATATTAAAGAAGTATTAATACTATAGCGGTTAAGACGTTTAAGAACTCCATGCTCTCATGAGCAATTCAAAAACATTTCGTATTTCAGAACAACTTTGAATTTCGAACATGGTTCTTGCATCTGTCGGACATTTATATCAGTCATTGCATCATCTTATTTGTCCTATCATGGCATTGTCAAATACGCAAAAAGTAGACTTAATTGAAGCATACTTCCTTAACCGACGAAGCCCAACTAATGCGCTGAAGTGGTATCAGGAACGCTACCCAGACCGCGATTGAGGAAGTATGCTTCAGTTAAGTCTGTTCAAGTTTTCGCTTCTGTCGGCACTCCCGGAATGATTTTTTTTTATTAACCGCTAGCTCACGTTTGACCACGATCTCGCCTGATGGTAGCTTAAAATTTAAATTAAATAATATGATGATGATAATGATGAGCATCAAATCAATGTTTCAAGATGCTTAGGAGAAACCTCAAAGAGAAATTCTTTAGCATTATATCAATTGTATTAGTCTTTAAGTTTTCTAGGTTAAGTTATTTTAATTTGGTGTAACAATAAAGAATTATCTCGTTCTATCTCTCATTGACATAAAACGTTTTACCCCATATTTGAAAGTTGTGGAATGAGGTTTTCCCGTTAGGCTACGTCATGGGACGCTTCAAGAAAAACGTAGTGGTTTCTACAGGGTAGAGAACGCATCGACAATACCCCAGGTCAATAGGCGACGGTGACCGCTTAGCATCAGGTAGGCCGTAAGCCTGTTTCCCCACAAATAACTTAAATAAAAAATATATATAAACGA
The DNA here is from genome assembly GCA_918857605.2 of Philereme vetulata. Lineage (NCBI taxonomy): Eukaryota > Metazoa > Arthropoda > Insecta > Lepidoptera > Geometridae > Philereme > Philereme vetulata. The sequence goes on along the minus strand of OU975484.1, from coordinate 689,198 downwards.
TTAACAAGGATGACACTGCAATACTTCTTTCTTTTTTTCAAAGGGTAAAACGGCACCCGACTATTACTAAGGCTCCGCTGTCTTTCTGTTTGTCTGTCTGTTTGCCTGTCTGTATGTCTCTCTGTCTGTCTGCTTGCCTGTATGTCTGTCTGTTTGTCACCAGACTGTATCTCATGAACCGTGATAGTTTAGACAGTTGAAATTTTCACAGATGATGTATTTCTGTTGCCGCTATAACAGCAAATACTAAAAACAGAATAAAATAAGTATTTAAGGGGGCTCCCACACAACAAACGTGATTTTTTGCTCGTTTTAGCTTGATTTGATAACGGCAATAGGTAGACGCTTAAAATATTCACAGAATATTTAGTTATATATTCACTTTAAAAATAAATAATTAAATTAAAATAAAACAAATATTTAAGGGGGGCTCCCATACAACAAACGTGTTATTTTGCCGTTTTTATAGATTTTATAGATGGTACAGAATTCTACGTGCGCGAGTCCGACTCGCACTTGGCCGGTTTTTTATTTGTTGTCCTGACGTTTCCGACGTCGTAATAAAGTACATACGCGATAAATCAGTACTTATATAGGTATAAGGCAGACAGAGGGACGGAGTAACTCAAGAATTTATAATATTAGTTATAAATTCTTATTAATATTTGACATTATATATGATAATGGTGGTTCAAGATGCTTAAGCGAAACGTCAAAAATAAATTCAAATGCAGAAAGCATAATCTCAAATGACATAAAAACGACAAGGATGGCACTACAATACTTCTCTCGTACTCTACATGCGATGAACGAACGGCAAGTCATTTGCTATAGTATAGTTTTACCTCCGTTTCCAACAGTTAATACCCCTAAGCCACCTAACCTCACACATTGTACCACATATCGTCTTGCCGGAATTATGCGCATATTCCCAGGTATTAATACACTGGTAACTCTGAAAGGGTAGGAAATAATTTGTCCCAGTCCGCTCTTGTAATTTGTTAGGTGCGATAGAGTCTAACTAAAGTCGGATAAGCTTCAAATCCTTTACAAAGATACGATAGCTTATGTAGGCATTTGTATATTATTGACGTTTCTTTACAAGGCTGTGTATATAGTAAGTAGGTATATATAGTATGTATATATAAATAATAATACTATAAATAATAATAAACTATAAACAAAAACATTGTCACAATGTGCTTGCTTTTCTTGCTTCCTTTTTACCCCCCTTGAACCCCAATATCTCAACAACCACCCCACATTTTTAGCTCATTTAGTCACACCAAAATTGTGCCATCACTACCTACCTGTAGACTAAATTTCACGATGATCGGATAAACTCCTCGAAAGTTATCCCCGGACAAACAAACATACATACATACAACGCCGATTTGCCCAATTAATTAATTTCGCTCGATCAATTAATAATATTTTATTAACAATTAATACAATCCTAAAAGTAGTGAACGAATGAACAATATTTTAGGGCTATTTAAAGGCTCATAGATATCTGCTATCCGCAATAAGTTTATTTTTAATATACCGTCAGCATTTTTAGGTGCTGTGTTCTACTATGCAGAGATTACCGCTAAACATTAGTCTTACGAAAATAATTATCAACCCCATGGAGCTACCACGAAACTATTAAATAAGTTAAATATTAGCCAGTATTTGTAATTAGCTAGATATATTTTTACGAACGTGGCCCTCAAGTCTCTGAAGCTTAAAGGCAGGTTTAGACAGGGTCAGTGCACAAGTCAGTATCAGCACCGACACTGCCGCCATCCATGACTTCATTCGTTTACATGGAGTCAGTAGTCGTGGTAAGCTGAGTACGATGAGCACAGGTTTGTGAAGTCAGTGAGAACTGAAGTCAGTTTATTTTTAACATCAGTAATTGTGAGTCCTTCGATTTGCATTTGTTGAGCAATATTTAGCAACGTTGTTGCACGCATTTCTTTGTTGCGGTAATTGTGAGATTTGATATCCCACAGGCACTCGTTTTCTCCATATAATTGCACCAATTTAAAGGTTTCGTTTTCGCTTAGTTTACGAGACATTTTAGCGTCTACGCAACGCGACGTCAACCTACAACACAGTGACAGTGACTGGCCCAGCGCTGACTTCCCCATTTACACAGGGTTTTTACCACTGGCGTGGGAAGGCGCGGGTGGCGGGGGGCGCCGACTGACCTCAAAATATTCGTCTGCGAATATTGAAGTCAGCGCTAACTTCCCGCCGCTGTACTGACTTCAAATCAGTTAACATTGGGTATTTTTCGGGTCAGCGCTGACTTATCTCGAAATCGAAGTTAGTTACTGACCCTGTGTAAATCTGCCTGTGTAAGTCTACCCCGTGTAAACGTCAAAACCGGGTCTCAAATAATTAAATTCGAAAAAAGCGTCGATCACCGCTCGAATAATTGAGTTTGTCAGAAGTTGTCCAATTCATACCTCAGTTACGACCGAGCGTGTAAGTAATGTATTGCATTTATTTCATTCGCATCGTAACATTACGCAAATTTATTACTTAACCCCAAGTCATAAATTGTAGCGAATTACAGATCAGTTCGTCGCTGTTCTGGCTAAGTGACGTAACCGACATTTTGGCGTAACTGACATTTGTAATGTTACTTTTATCTACTCTTGAAGACGAACCGTTCGGTCTAATCGGCGTATCTGTATCTTCTACCTATAGATAGTTCAATCCACGAAGACGCGCCCCACCAATTTTTGGTTGAGGGGATAGCGGGGTGCGGGGAGTTTGCTCCGAGCGTCAGTCGCGAACCGTCAGCGGTTCGATGCACACAGGTAGTATATTCTATGTTGCGAAAATCCAGACTCGCCATGTAAGTTGCTCTACTTTATTTTTTTTAAAATGTCGATAAAATCTCAACGTGTTGTACTTAAAAGCCAGGTATGGAAATGATTGTTTAGAAGTTTGTAGTTACTAAAACACATGAAATAAGCAAAGGAAAGTAATTTAATTTTGAAAATAGCAAATTTTTCTAAAAGAAGACTTCATTTCATCTTTAAAAATAAGTAAAACTATTTAATGTTTTTTTTATTTTAGACAAGAGAAATTATTTCTAAAGTTTATAATTTTATGAAACAAGAAGCAAGTAAAAATTATGCAGAAAAACTCACTGATGCGCGATGGAGAACCGCACAGGCTGTTGGAGTATCTGAAAGCACAGTGACTAGAATTCTACGCGAAAGAAAGGCATATACTAATACAATGAACTAAACTACAGTACCTGCTATGGAATCGAATATAACTATGGAGACGGATGCGATAGTTCCTATAGTCCCAAGTGCGAAGTGTACAACAGAGCCGACTACGGAAGCGGATATTGAGTCTGAAAATGAAGCGAGTACGTCGCATTCGAATTTAGTAGGCAGAAGTGCTTCTATTTTTACATCACCCATGAAGAAGAGAAGGGTAAGACCACGAAAAATTTATTTAGACGAATTTGATATTGGTGTAGTTCGAAGAACTATACAAAACTAACATTTAGAACATCGTCAATTTCCAACATTATCACGACTTTATATTGTTTGGAAAGACCGTATACAAGTTGATGGATGTATAACAACCCTAAGAACTTTGTTACTTAAACTTGGTTATAAATGGAGAAAAACTGATAATAACAGGAAAGTGCTAACCGAAAAACATGATATTCGAATGTTAAGATTCAAATATTTAAAACAGATAAAGTCTTTTCGTAATGAAGGTAGACCTATAGTCTACACAGATGAATCATATATTCATACTAACCACGTGCAAAAAAAATCTTGGGCTGAAAAAAGTTCTAAAACAGCAATAAAACAAAATTTAACAAAAGGAGTGCGCACAATTATAGTACATGGCGGAAGTGCAGAGGGTTTCGTACCAAATGCGTTGTTGACATACAGATCAGAGATCAAATCCGGAGACTACCACGATAATATGAACACAGACAATTACTTAAAGTGGCTAAAGGAGAAACTAATACCAAATCTTCCAAATGATGCCGTGGTAGTCTTGGATAATGCAGCCTATCACAATACTAGTTCGGAAAAAATACCAACATCCAACTCCAACAAATTAGACATGCAGACTTGTCTGAATGAAAAAAATATCCATTTTGAACCAAACTACAAAAAACCTGAACTTTATGACCTTATATTAAAAAACAAAGAAAACTTCCGCAAGTACAAAGTTGACGAATTATTGAAAGAACATGGATTCACAGCGCTTCGGCTTCCTCCGTATCACCCAGATTTAAACCCAATCGAAAACATTTGGGGTATTGTAAAAAACGACGTTGCTAGCCGCAATATCAATCAAAATTACACTTCGATTATGTCCATTTTAAATGAAGCATTTGATCGAGTAAATAAAGATGTCTGGTTCAATACTTGTCAGCACGTGGAAAAAATAGAAGACGAATACATGAGACACTGTGATCTTGATTTTAGTTTAAATATAAATTTCGGTGATACATCAGACTCTGAATCAGATATTTCTGAAACGAGTGATTGACGATTTTCATATCTCAATAAAGTTCAATAAAACTTTTCACGTATTTCATTTATGTCTATATTTACCCCCTATTATGAAAATGGTAATATTATCGTAAATTAACTAATAATCACATACAATATCCACACTTAAAAATAAAAAAAAACATAACCCTTTCCTTGCAGTCAGGTAATAAAAATAATATTGAAGTAGAGCATCTTTCACTTTGACCATGACGCTCTCTCCTAATTAGTCTATTCATTGTAGTGTGCGTGTGCACTCATAGGTAATTAGTGTGTACCGATAACACTCAAATATTGACGGAAGCTTGCACACATATACTATAAACGGTTAGGAAGAATAGAGGGGCGCGTCTTCGTGGATTGCACGATCTATATGTCTAGATGTATGTTTGACGTATCTACATATCTTAAAATTATAAATCGTTAGAAGTGTCCTAATTACACTTACGACTTATAGTAATATTTTCTAAAATGTCAGTTACGTCAAATAGTCAGAACAGCGACGAGTTACCATTAGTATTTTGTATTTATGTAAATTCTTCTAGGTATATCTTCTCTTTGAACCCTTTATAACATACTGGGTCTATTGGGAACCAATCATTTGAATATCGGGTTTTGAATAGTTTTAACATCATACTAATATTATAAATGCAAAAGTTTGGATGTTATTTATTTATTTTGTTTTTTTTTATATTAAACTTGTAGACACACAAGCTGTCGGGCCTCCTGAAGTGATCACCGTCGCCTAAAAACTCCTGCAGCACTCGTGGTACCGCAGTCGCGTTGCCTACCACTTAATACCCTATTTACACCTCTCTCTCAAGGCGTTTGAAGCCCACAGGAAAAACCTCCGGGGGAAGGTCATTCCACATCTAGCAGGTGCGTGGAAGAAACGAGCGGGTGAAACGCACTGTGTGAGACTTCCACTCATCTACAATATGTGGGTGAGCTCGTTGCCGTTTGCGGGAGGCTCGATGGTAGAAGACATTGTTTGTTACTCAATCACGTCGTAACGGCTGAACTGATTTAAATGAAATTTGGTATGTAGTTACGTAGATTATATAGGCTACTTTTTGTTGACAACCAACGCGTGCGAAGCCGCTGGCGGAAGCTAGTAATAATAATAGATCAAGGCAATATTAATCCCCATGATGAGCATCCTTGAATATCTTACTCAGTACGCAGACAGTAAATTTAAATTTCTCATTAACCACTTCATTTTTGTAAGGTTGAAAATCACGCAAATCTTACAACAGCAATTTTAAAGGAAAATCGATTTAAGATTGACACAATTTTGCATATTACAACTTTGGGGTCTTCAAGTCGCGAATGAACATGTTTCTTCATATCTAGGTACTAGGTAGATAACATCATCGCTTACCATTAGGCGAGATATTCTATAATTTATAAATAAAACAGTTTTTCACTCAGACCCCCCAACGAAATGCACAGCGTTGAAATACAGAGTTTCAGTAATAACCCTCGGCAACTCAAATAAAGTGCGTCGTAATGAGGTCCGTCGGTAATGAGAGCCTCATTCAATTCAGTGCTCAGCCAAACGTATTGGTACTTTTCCGTGGAAGGGATAAATCATTAACAGACTTGTTTTTGGTATAACCGTAGGAAATTTAACCAAGCAATAGCGGATCAAAACAGAATCATTTTCACCAGTGAGATGGAAGTGCGCACAACACAAGAAGTTGAAAGAAAGAAAATAAAGTAAAAACATTTATTTGTGACGGTACAAAACACACACAGCACACAAGTAATGTCCACACAAGATAACAAATTCATACACACAAAAACCGCAATACCTAACAAATGTGTGTCTCACAATACCTATTATATAAATGACCGACGTCACAAAAAGGCGTCCAACTCAGCATTTGTTGTGTTTTTGGCGCAACGCTGATCTTCCGTTGGAACCATTTAAAAATGATGATGGTAACCGAGATTACCAAATAGCAGGCGAACAAAACAAGCCGCAAAATAGTTATGCATTGCTATATAACCAATATTGCTGGTATGTCTGAGGTGTTATGACATTTATGCATGAATGGTCTTTAATTTAACCATTATGTATGAGATTTGATGAATTTATTAGTATTATATCACTGTTATATCAATTATATTATAGTATTTAGTATAATATTTACGCATGTAAAAAAATGGTTCAGAAATGGCTTCAAAACCTAACTTATTGCAATACAGAAGAGCTGATCTAATTACATACCCTGCTACGTCCTTTCATACATTCTTTACACCTTCATACAAAACAGTTCATCATATACTAACACCAGCACTCTCTACACACCAACGCCCATCAACACACGTCCATAACTACATACACACGCACACACATCCCCCCTTCCCACCTTCTAACTTTCGTCCCTCGTCTATAGTCTAACTTTTTTTTAGCTGCAGTAAAATGACGTTTCTAAATGTCATTCCGTAAAATAATGTTGCCAGCCTAATCTCAATAGGGATGTGATTCAGTTCACAAAAATTAATTAAATAACATTATTATGACGTTTTGTTTCATTTTGAATGTACCTCCCTATACTTCCACTAAAAAAGATCAATCCTCTAGTATAGTAATAATAATAGGTTAAAAAAATACATTACAACTTAATATTAAATCTCAAAAAAAAAACCAAACTGATTATTCATTTATGATTCACTCATTTAGCTACATCCCTATTTATTTTTCTTCAAAAACCGGCAACCCACAAAACGTCATTTTACTGCAGCTAATAAAAAGTTAAGACTTTAGTGTCATATGAGTCGTTACCTAACTAAGCTGATAGCAATATTACATCTTATAAACTTACCTACTTTTGTAAATTGCACTCTAGAACCCCAAGACACGCGCTCCATGCTTAGTTTGGGTCTCGCTGTCAAGCTCTTAATTTTTTTTGTATCTGGTTTAAAAAACGTGGCAAAAGATGTATTTCTCTTTTGGCAATTAACGTTTTTATCTTTTTATTCATTTCTTTATTTTGTGTAATATTTTAATTGAATCTTATTGTTATTAATTTGTATTAATTTTAATTTAATTATTAATTTGTTATTAATTTGTAGATTTATAGGTAATGTAATTTAGATTTTAATTTGACAATCTATGACAATTATTGATTTGAATTTTTTTAAATAAATAAGTGTAATTATTTAATAAATATAATAAATAAATATTGCTGGACATTTCATACAGTGCTATCTAGCCCTAAACTAAGCAGAGCTTGTACTATGGGAACCAGATGACTGATATAATACTTATATACATTTTTTTTTTGTAAATACATACTTATAATATATAGAGAAACAAACAGACCCGGAACAAATATCTGTAGATCATGCAAACATTTGTTCCGCGGCGGGAATCGAACCCGCTACCTCCTGCGTCTCAGCCGGCTATTCGCCCACTACTCCACGGAGGTCATCAATTGGGTAATCCGTTATAATTCAATAAATAAATATCATACTAAATTGTGTACCTTTTCTTTATCGCAAGCGAAGCGAGCTGCAATTGTTTTGTGTAAATGCTCAGAAAAGCACTGGTAAAAAAATATATCACTCTAATTAATATCCGCTACGATGCCTAAACGTATTTAGTGGTTAAATATAATTTAAGAAATTAAGCATATTTAGTAGCTAACGTTTAGGGATCGTTGTGCAAGCCGGCATAAATGTTGTACGTCTGTCTGCAAGAAGATTTTTATTTGCCTAGGTATTCTTTTTCAATGTCATTTTATGTCCGTAAGGAAACTTTTTAGTCACATCCTTGTTTTTAACGTTACCAGAATTAAAGAAAAATGACATTCACATAAACTATACACAGCAATCAGACGCGAACACGGAAATGATTAATTACATTTCTAAGAGCTAGCACTTTTCCAGAAACAATCGTTTCATTCTGCTTTCCAAGTATTAGCGATTGCTGGTGACGAACGCAAATAAAGTCACGACACCGTCATTCGGTACGGAAGCCTAAAAGCCCCTTTGTGGACGATTCGGGAGAATAATTGCACTTTATGACTTGTTTGCCACGCTTTTATGCATAACTGCATAGCATGAATTTCAAGATCTACTTCCTTGCCAACGAACGAATATTGCCCCGTTATTTCAGGTATTGCCATGCTGTCCAAGTTAAAAAAAACACACTGTATATTACTATTCATCGCTTACGTTATCTGCGGAAACTTTTAATTGGCCTTCTTAGAATAAGTAGCATTTATTGTTGTTTATTTTCTACACAAATACCTTTTCTGTAACCTAGCTGTAAGTTTTCCTAAAATTCTAAAAATATAATAAAATAAAAACGAGGCAAATGCAGCGCTTCAAAAAATATCTCTAGGATTCGACTTTTATAATATACCTAGTCAGGTCATAAGTATTGTCACACAGTAAAAACTTTTCTTTTAGAATGCTGGCCACAAAAAAGTTTATAGAATTCGAATTTCGAATTGTTCATGAAAATAAAAATGTATACTTTTTAGAATTTTACTCATTTTTAAATATGGAATGGACGCTTAAAGAAGACCGTGTTGCAGTTATTGCGTTGCATCGTTGCGGTTACGCGCCAATTCAAATTTTTGACATACTGAAAAATTTGAATATAACCAAAAGATTCGTTTATCGCACCATCAAACAATACAATGAAGACTCTAGTGTAGATGACAGGTCAAGAAGTGGTCGCCCTCGGTCTGTTAGGACTCCAGCAGTGATAAAAGCTGTGAAGGCGCGAATTCAAAGAAATCCCAAACGTATGCAGAAACTGTTGGCCCTTCAGATGGGGTTAAGCAGAACCACGGTGAAATGGGTCTTAAATGAAGACTTAGGGCTTCGGGCATATCGAAGAAAAACAGGACATCGTTTGAATGCTCGTCTAATGGACCTGAGACTGAAGAGATGCCGCGATTTGTAGATGCGGTACGCGGGAAAAAAATATCAGGAAATTCTTTTTTCGGATGAAAAAATTTATACCGTAGAAGAGAGCTACAACAAACAAAATGATAAGGTGTACGCACACAGTAGTGAAGAAGCGAGCAACCGTATTCCGCGTGTCCAACGAGGTAATTTTCCATTCTCGCTCATGGTATGGTTGGGAGTTTCTTATTGGGGCTTAACAGAGGTACATTTTTGTGAGAAAGGTGTAAAAACGAATGCAGTTGAGTATCAAAATACAGTCTTGACGAACCTTGTGGAACCTGTTTCTCATACCATGTTCAATAACAGGCACTGGGTATTCCAACAAGATTCAGCGCCAGCTCATAGAGCGAAGAGCACACAAGACTGGCTGGCGGCGCGTGAAATCGACTTCATCCGGCACGAAGACTGGCCCTCCTCCAGTCCAGATTTGAATCCGTTAGATTACAAGATATGGCAACACTTGGAGGAAAAGGCGTGCTCAAAGCCTCATCCCAATTTGGAGTCACTCAAGACATCCTTGATTAAGGCAGCCGCCGATATAAACATGGACCTCGTTCGTGCTGCGATAGACGACTGGCCGCGCAGATTGAAGGCCTGTATTCAAAATCACGGAGGTCATTTTGAATAAACTTTAGTGTCATAAGAATCTATGTTTTGTTAAGTTCATCTTGGTATATAAATGGTTACATAATGAATAAACTTGTTTCAATTATTTTATATTAAACATGTGACAGAATTTATGACCTGACTAGTAGTGTAGTAGTACTAGTGGTCCCGCCGAACTTCTTATCGGCTTGACATGCATAGGTATAACGCGGGCTGTCAATATAAATCACCCTGGTAGAATTGACAATTGTTGTCCCCGGCCATCATTATGTATGAGAAAATGAATGACTTCCACAAATAATTCAATACCAAAATTAGCCAAATCGCTCCACCCCGTTTTCGAGTTTTAGCGAACAGCAATTAATTTTTATATATATAGACAATATATCTCGGGATAACTCCTACCGAAGCATCTGTTTCAAACGATATTCTTTTTTTTTCATCCTCTTTGACGATATTTGCAGCACGCATTCTGTCAATTCTATGTCAAACGTCATAAGGTTACATTATAAAAGCGCTAAGGTTAGATTATAAATAATTTTATATGGTGGTTAAGTATTCATAAATTTTCTGATTTTGCGCGCAATTTTCTTAATTTTTTCTTTCATAAGAACCTTCTCCTGACAATAAGAAATACAACAAAAAAAGAATTGACCAAATTGGTCCAGGCGTTGTTGAGTTATGCGCTTACCAACACATTTTGCGATTCATTTTTATATTATAGACTAGCTGACCAATCCGCAGCTTCGCACGCGTAGTTTTTTAATAAAATCATTACCCTCCTTCTCCGCAGTTGGGTAAAAAGTAGCCTGTGTCACCCGGAGATAGTGTAGCTTCCCAACAGTGAAAGAATTTTTTAAATCGGTCCAGTAGTTTCGGAGCCTATTCAATACAAACAAACAAATCTATATACGGAGATTTTTGTAGATATTGATATGTTCTTTAATATTGTAGAACATACTTTTGTTCTATCATCAATAGTTTCCGCAGCGCATGCGACGAAAGACGATTTAGGGCACTTTTTTACACCTTGGGTTACGTTTTAGTAAGGATCCTTTATGTTTTCTAGCAATAAATATAGCCTACCTATGTCACTGAGGGTGAATGTAGCTTTCCAATGATGAAAGAATTTTTGAAATCGGCACAGTAGTTTTTGAGTTTATTCATTACAAACATACACACAAAAATACTAATCTTTTCTCTTTATAATATTAGTATAGATAGCATAGATATGAAAATGCTTTTGTTCAATTGTACACGCAAGTGTGTCCTTTGATATTCGTTGGCTGGTAAAATAAATCTATTTTACGGTGACATTTATTTTAAATTGACCGTAAGTAGTGGTTTAATTTATTCTTAAAAATGTATTCGCGGGGCTTTATATTTCGACAAGACATAAAGATAAAAATATAAAATGGTCAAGAGCGTGTCTAACCAGGCACAGTGAAGGGTTCCGTAGCCAGTACGGTTGTATGTTAGTAATATTAAAATACAAAATTAGTTGAACATTATATAAACGGTTTGTTTAAAACCCAACTACAGACATAAGTTCGACTGCTGTTCAAACAGTATATGTACTACTAATATGGACATTTTTAGGCACACAAGAATAGCATCTCCTGTAGAGTTGCCGCGAATAGTTGTTATGGCGAATAGTCGAATAACTCGACATTACTATTCGACAACGTCTTTTCGCCCAACATACCTCAGTGCCTTAAGACGAAAGTCTTCAATCAGTGTGTGTTACCAGTGATGACATATGGAACCGAGACGTGGTCCTTCACTATTGGCCTTATGAATAAGCTCAAAGTCGCTCAACGAGCTATGGAGAGGGCTATGCTCGGGGTTTCTCTACGGGATGGAATCAGAAATGAGGAGATACGTAGGAGAACTCAAGTCACCGACATAGCCCGACAGATTAGCACGTTGAAGTGGCAATAGCCAGGCCATATAGCGCGCAGAGCAGATGGCCGATGAGGCCGGAAAGTTCTCGAATAGAGGCCACGGACCGGCAGGCGCAGTGTAGGACGTCCACCTATAAGATGGGCAGACGACTTGGTAAGCACCGCAGGTCGGCGTTGGATGCAGGCCACTTCCAACAGCAATGGGGGAGGGCTTTGTCCAGCAGTGGACGTCCTACGGCTGATATGATGATGAAGACTATTCGACATAAATAAGGCACATTAAAAATATTTCTAATTTCTTCTAAGGTTGTGAGAAAAGAAAACAATAAAGTTAAAGAAATCTGTTTCATGTTATACATACTTACAAGGACCACCGCTACAAGGACTTTTATTTTGACGCTACCCAAGCTGAACGGATCCGTAGAGCTGCGCTCAGAGAAGGTCTTAGGCGTCCTTTAGATGACGAAAATGATGATTCGGATCCAGAAACGGCATCCAAAAGGTCTCGTTTAGACAGTGAAAGTGATCATGTCATTTCAGAAACTCATAAACTATTTTGGGCATGTTTTGAAGAATCATCTATAGAGCAGCCTACTGAAGAGCAACCCAAGAATGCCACTGCAGAAGAAATCGCCCACTACATCGCATTAGCTAAGGCTGACAGAAAAATAAACCCATATGAATGGTGGGCTTTGAGTACCAATAATAGATTTCCTATTTTAAGTAAGCTTGCTAAACGATATTTAATTACACCAGCAAGCTCTGTTTATTCATAAAGACTATTTTCCGAGGCATGTTTAATATATGAGGAAAAGCGAAACCGACTTGCTCCCGAACGTGCAGAAAAAATAGTTTTTTTGCGCCACAATCTGCCTCTGTTGGATTTTAAATATTAATTAAAAAGCCTAACTATTTTAATTTCATGAATATGATAGGCACAGGCACATATTACAGATAATAATTGATACTGTGTATTGTTTTATTAAGGAAAATAATAAAAATTGATTATTTATAACTCATTAGTTTTTTTGTTCGTTAAAAGTTTATTTTTTTTTAAATAAAAAAAAATAAATAAAAATAAATGATTCTAACCTACGGTGCGCAAACATGGTCATTGACCGAGCTGCAGAAGTCCAAGCTCAAGATTTGCCAAAGGACAATGGAACGCAGCGTCCTAGGATTCCGGAGAACCGATCGAGTGAGGAATACCACGCTTCGTTCTTTAACTGGCATTGCCGATGTGGGAGACAAAACCGCGAAGCTCAAGTGGGATTGGGCCGGGCACGTAAGTCGAATGCTTCCGGAGAAATGGGCCCATATCATAACACCTTGGGTACCGGAGGATGGACAGCGACGTCGGGGTCGGCCGCGAAAGCGTTGGCGCGACGACATCAGCGGATTCGAGAAGGAATGGTGGGAATCTGCCAAGGATCGCGATAGGTGGAAGGAGTTGGGGGAGGCCTTTGCCCAGCAGTGGGAAAATGTAGGCTAGATAAAAAAAAAATTTAGACGACTATTCGCCGAATGCCGAATAATACTAGCTATTATTCGGTATTCGACGAATATCAAAAAAATATTGAGTAATGCCGAATACCGCATAATAGCGAGTATACGCGGCAACTCTAATCTCCTGGAACGGGGGAAGGGGGGTGGGGGGGGGGGGGGGGGGGGGGTGATTACACGACTATTACGTAAGTAGCAATTTTGAAGCTATGTATTTAGTAAACGGGCTCTTGTATAATAAAAGAGTTGAGTAAACCTTATAATGTTTTTGAAAGCCCTCTTCAACGATAGCGAAGTGATTTTATATAAGTTCCTTTTTAGGGTTCCGTACCTCCTCCTCCGCTGTCTGTCACCAGGCTGTATCTCATGAACCGTGTTAGTTAGACGGTTGAAATTTTCATAGATACTCTGTATTTCTGTTGCCGCTATAATAAAAAATACTAAACACAGAATAAAATAAATATTTAAGGGGGGCTCCCATACAACAAACGTGATTTTTATGCTTGCTTTAGCTCGGTATCGATAACGGCAACAGGTAGACGCTTGAAATATTCACAGAGTATTTAGTTATATATTCACTTTAAAAATCAATAATTAAATTAAAATAAAACAAATATTTAATGGGGGCTCCCATACAACAAACGTGATTTTTTTGCCGTTTTTATAGATAATGGTACGGAACCCTTCGTGCGCGAGTCCGACTCGCACTTGACTGGTTTGATTCTTTTTGAGGTACGGAACCCTAAAAATTAAGACTAAATTTATATTTAAATGTAAATTACAGACACTATGAACAGTATATATAAGAATACAAGATATTTATTTGCATAACTCGTTTGCCCTTTACGAGCATCGCAAATTACCGACAATTAAAGAAACTAATCAATGAACATTTTAACATTAAAGTATCTACGTTTATATGTTTAAGGGGAGGGGGGAGGGACAATCGCCCATACAACACGTACTACCAAGATCATTTCTAATTGGACCATATTTCTACCTTAATAAGTTATTATTTTAATATGAATAGTATTTATCTAGGTTCCCAACCATATATTAGATTAAAATACTTACCTAAGATGAAATAGAAGCGTATCGCATTCTGCATGTTTTTACGTCATAAAAGACCTGTTTTCAACCTAATTGTTTCGTATTAAAAACAACAACATTTTACGTATCCTAGTCATGGGAACATAGATTATATCGTCTAGTTACAGAATAACAACACAATAAGAAAATTACAACAAGTTTTCTGTCATCATTTTTGGTATTACGGAACACGGTCAAAATCTAATCAAATTTAGAATCGTTCTATTGCTATCACTGTCGCTCTGCGTGGCCAAACTTCGTCACTAAACAGGGATAGCGATATTCAGGCCGAAGTTTTTGATGCGGCCGAATTGAAGTTGCGCTCAGGGTTCGCCGGCGCGTTAAACGGAGTATGTATTAAAAAAACAAATTGTTTATCTATAAAGTCCGGTTAGTTAATCCATTTATAACTTATGAACGACTGGATTTCTATGAAATTTTATACATACTCGTAGATAGATTATGATCGACATTGAAACATAGGCTACTTTTTACCGGACTGCGCAGAAGGAGAGTAATGTTTTTATCATCAGCTAGTAATTCATATCTTTTTTGAACTAGCACCTATGCTGTCCCACTGCTGGGAAAAGGCCTCCCCCTCATCTCTCCACTTTTCTCGATCTTGATGTACCAAATCCCGCCAGTCCCTATAGAAAGCGTACAAATCATCGCGCCACCGCTTCTTAGGTCTTCCACGGTGTCGCTTTCCATCCAGTAACGACCTTAGCCCACCTATTTGGTTGCATGCGGGAGACACGACCCGCCCAATCCCACTTCAACTTGGCAGCCTTGATACCGACGTCAGCGATGCCGGTCCTTGAGCGCAGCGAGGTGTTCCGATTCATATTAATATATATATATTTTATTTTTAATATATGCAACAATGAGCTTTTTCCTGATTAAGAAGATTGTTAGACGAGTATTTTCTCTAATCATCTACGTTTTAAAACTTGAGTCTCTTTACCTTATTTAACAAATTAAACTTCAGTTCGAATCGTTTAATTTTTGATATAATTTCGCTTACCTCGCTTAATTTAAAGTAACTTTGAGCCAGGAGCACCCTTCAAAGTCTGACGTACGTACCTGAAAAATAAATGGATGGTTAAGCAATTTTCTTTATTTAAAAAGGAAACTTAAGATCAGCGTTTTTTAATAAGAATCATGATAATCTAATTTCGTTTGACTGAATCAAAATAGTCATCACTCCATTCAAAATCAAAGCTTATTATTAGTTAGATGCCTTAAATCGCTCCAGCGAAATAAAACCGTCAACGTATATCACATTTTTTTACAGGATTTAAATCTAGGACGTTAGAGTTCATTTTAAGCAAAAAGCCAGATTAAAGTGACACAGAATTTGGTGAACACAGAAGTGAGAGAACACACAGAAAGTGGTGGAGTTAGCAATTTTCACATTCACTCTAATTTAAAATACGTGCCTTTGCAATAATCCTCTTACATTAGCGGCTATATACTAGACTATTTATTCTTATATTCAGTGGTGACATTTTTAGAGTTGGTATAACACTGTAACGGAACCCTTTATGATGCGAGTTTGTCCGTCTGTCACAAATGATTATCTCAGCAACTATTGAACTATTGACTTGGGAATTTTTAAAAATAAAACTAAAAATTTTAATGAGTAAAGGGCCGAAATGGTTGTGGAGTAAGTCTAGATCTACTGGGGTATCAAATAAAAACAGGCCAAGTGCGAGTCGGACTCGCGCACGAAGGAATTCATACCATTATCTATAAAAACGGCAAAAAAAATCATGTCTATTATATGGGAGCTCCCCTAAAATATTTGTTTTATTTTAATTTAATTATTTATTTTTAAAGTGAATATATAACTAAATATTCTGTGAATATTTCAAGCGCCTACCTGTCGTAGTAATCAATATCGAGCAAAAAAGAGCAAAAAATCACGTTTGTTGTATGGGAGCCCCCTTAAATGTTTATTTTATTATGTTTTTAGTATTTGTTGTTATAGCGGCAACAGAAATACATCATCTGTGAAAATTTCAACTGTCTAACTATCACGGTTCGTGAGATACAGCCAGACAGACAGACAGCGGAGTCTTAGTAAAAGGATCCCGTTTTACCCTTTGAGTACGGAACCCTAAAAAAGCTTATTGTACACATTATAAGTCAGTTTTATATTTTATGTCTTATATTTTTGTAGTTATGGTAAAATGCTTCAAAACACCTGAAATAACTATGATTGATACAAATATATGCAAAAGTTACAGGAAAAATAAAAGGAAGGATGCATCCGAAATAGTATTTTAGTAACCTACCTCAAAAGATTACGTGGTTTTTGTTTACAGTCACATAATTAGATGGCGCTGCTAAATTGGCATAAATAGAGGTAGGTACACACGTCTACACATCAAGCTATACATTTCCAGTATAAGCTGACCTCACATTGTGTATGCTTTTCGTAGAATGAGAGGCCAGCTTATACTGGAAATTGTATAGCTTGATGTGTAGCCGTGTGTACGGAACGAGTACGCGATTCCCACTCGTACTTGACCGGTCCTGTTAATTTCGTTGACAGGAGCGTGAAAACGGTGTTCAGGTTTGATTAAAAGCTACGAGAAAACAAGGACTACTTTTTTAGGATTTTTCAAGCTTTATACTTCGCAGTTTTATTCTCCCGTTTTTTTTTTGTTGATGTTCATTATAATATTTACAATTGTATGCATACAATAGTTCTGTGTTTTTTTTCTTTTTTATAGATATGGTCAGGACTTTTTCGACATTTTTCACCGTAAATTTATAACTAAAAAATATTAAACAAATGAACTGTTCCAAATTTCCAGTCGTTAGTTTTTAATTGCTAAGATAATCGGTCGTGACAGATAGACAGTGACGGACGGACGGACAGACGGACAAAGTCGCATTATAAGGTCGTACTTGCATTTATGGTCCGGAACCTTAAAAAGAAAGAACGATAAAAAAACTTAGCTTTTACGAGTATTGAAAAGAGAAACCATAACGTTTAGCGTCACCGCACACGAGCCAAGCGTCACCGTCACAAAACGCCGCCACCAAACTGCTGACTGTATTTTTCATACATTCTATATGAACTCGCCGTAAACAGTCGAGGTTAGTGGTCGCTACACGCCACGGAGAGCGCTTCTCGCTTCGTGTGGCCGCCACCGACCGAGAATGAAGGATAAAATTGAAAAGTAGCCGTCGCGCTTTCGCTACAAAAGGGCACTTTCAGCTTTATGTGGCGGCGTTTTGTGGCTATGGCGCGTGTCTCGGGTGCAGGAAGGTACTATTCCGAATAACACTGCCGACTGCAACTGCTAACTTGAGAGCCGCGGCTGTACGCAGTCGGCCGCAGTGGCACTACTGGTTTGTATGACATACGTTCCGAGCGCCGCTGCTGACTGCAACTGCCGACTGCACGTAAAGCTGTCACAGCGCTCGGAACGTCTGTCATAAAAATACGTACAAACCAGTAGTGCCGCTGCGGCCGATTGCGTGCAGCCGCGGCAGTTGCAGTCGGTAGCATCCAACGTCTTTCCAACGGTATTATCATAAACGTCATTAATCTAACTTCTACCGCGGCGAGGTTCGGCGTAAAATTCGACATGAATCCCAGAAGGAGCATAAAGCTTTGGCAATTCAATTTGTTACCTACTGTTAGCTGTCATATTACTGTTTTGACACAGCTAGCAGGGAATAGCTAGATGATTCTATATTTGAAGCGCTCAAATCGCGCTTCGTATAGGCGGTGTGTGTCCCAATAGAAAACGATTGCATGACCTATGCTAATTGGCGCGATCTTTATTTGATCGATCGAACTCACGATCGGATGCGGATGAACTGACCCAAGTGAGTGTATACGGTGGCGCGGCGCGGCGCTTAAAAACTTGCGAGTGGCGAACGCGACACGAGTGGCGAGGGTATCGCTGTTTTCTCTCACATGCGCACACATTATTTCCCTCGCCACTCGCCTAGTCGTTCACGTAAAAGAAAAAAAAAATAATGACAAGTATACAACTAAAAATCCATTGCTCGTCCCTCTATAGCCTGCCTTTACGGCATGTGTAGGTAAACTTGTGGCTCATTTTAACGTTTTTTTTTTATTTATGAATTGATTAAAAAGCATATACTTATAAAATTAGTACACTTAAAAAACCTTAGTAGGTTTGTAAAAACCTTAGTGGGTTGTTCGACGCAAAGAGGGTGTTATAAGCTTGAAGCCTATGTCTGTATGTCTGTTCATCGGCATCATAGTTCCTAAACGAATAGAGTGATTCGAACGCGGTTTTTTTTTTTATAAAAAGTTAGTTTAACTAGGGTGGTGCTTAGCTGTTAGTTATTGTTACGTGCTTACAGAGTTTCTGCGCGTTTTCGAATCGATAAATTGCAATCTGCTTTTTGGGCCACTACGGCACCGTCTGCGCGTGTCAATTACGCCGTCCGCATAGGCCCTAAGTGTTCTAGATGTTCTCTTTGCACTAAGCCGCGTACCGAGCGCAATGAAATTAGTCTTTGCAACGTAACATATTAATGTGGAGCGAGTGACCACTATTGCGGGAATCGTATTAGTAACACAAGGGAAATTATGTTTCAGACTGAAACGGTAAAACCGTTGCACCAATAAACATAGCTAATTACGTTTATATTGTGTCTAAAGACTTACATTTTTATTTGTGTAGTTTTCCGTAAATGTAGGATATGTTATCTAAAATAATATTACAAAGTTTATCTTTCTTGATTTTAAATGTGTTTTTGTAGAAAGTAATCTCAGAAACAACTGAACTGATTCTGAAAATTCTCGCACTGATAGTCAGCCATACTAGCCCTGAGTTGCTATAAGTTACATTTTACTGTAATAAAAATCCGTGCGAAGCCGAGGCATCAGCTACTGTAAAATTAAAAGAGTTATCTATCTACCAATCTAAAACCGTTGCATGTGCAGAACTCATAATTTTCCTATAAAATAAAATATCAGATTGGACAATTATCCAAAATAACAAAACAATGGATCAAAGTTCCCTTATAAAATTGATATCTTTCAAACCGTCTTATAAAGGAAAACGTTCAAATAAATCAATATAAATGATTGAGTAGCAAAGATGCGTACAACCAAAACACTGTCTGGCTTAGGCTACATTTACATAAAAAGCAGATTATTACGTGCTTTTATATACATTACCTAATTCATAGGTTACAGTCGAAGTTCACGGCTTTTACAGATTTCCCTCGTTACACGCAAGAGTGCTCGATGAAATGCTCGCGTATAACAGCCAACCGAGTGACCATTTACACATCCGTGTAGCATTCAAGCAAGAAGACGTATTACACGCTCGCTATTCGCTTCGTTACACACCTCGTCACTCACGCGAATACAAAAGCCCGGTAACAGATAATTCATCAAAAGAACAATATTTGTAACGAGAAAGAAACCCAGCAATGAATTGAAATAATCATTTGTCCCAGTACAACATGGGCGTTCTATACAACATTACAATCCAGCCCATCTTAAAGTTGCCTGGAAGTTTTCTAGGTTAAGTAATTTTAATTTAGTGTATTCTTTATTGTACCCAAATAGATTACAGACAGAAACAGCTTACAAAATGGGCATGTACAAAAGCGAGCTTAACCCTAATAAAAGTATTTTTTCCAGAAAACCTTAGAAGATGGAAATAGTTGATTATAGTGGTGGGTACGTGCACAAAAAAGGACGTTGGAGTAAAATACTAATAAATACCTATAGTTATACATACATAATAACGTGGAAATCCGTAGACGAACGAAGGTTCATGGCGTTGGGATTCGAGTTATGGAGCTCAAATGGTCTTGGGCGGGACACTTGGCTAGACGTGGTGATGCCAGATGGAGCAGGACAGTGACTGAATGGTGGCCGAGGAGCGGGTATAGAAGGGTAGGACGACCAGCAGCGAGATGGGTGGACGACATCGTAAAGGTCGTGGGCCGTCAGTGGGTGAGCGCAGGATCGTGGAGGGTGGCACAAACTTGGGGACGCCTATACCCAACAATGGGTGAAGTCAGGCTGTAGATGATGATGATTCTTTATTATTTATTGTACACAGATTACAGAAAGAAACATCTTACAAAATGGACATGTACAAAGGCGATATTAACCCTAATAAGAGTTTTTTTTTTCAGCAAACCTTTGAAGATGGAGATCGTTGATTATTGTGGTGGGTACGTGCACAGAAAAGGACGTTGGAGTAAAATACTAATAAATACCTATAGTTATACATAATATATATACTATAATAAACACAATACTTATACATATTAAAAATAATACCTATAAACAATACCTACATTATAGATAAACATAATACATAATAACCTAAAAGCTTACAAGGACAGGTAATGATCTTTAACTCTAAGCTTAAAAGTCCTTAGTGATGGACTTGCGCGGACAGAGTGTGGTAGAGAACTCCATGGACACTGAAGGAAAGGTGTACCAATAAAGAATGATCTATCTATCTAAAAGCACTGCAATATCGGCGGCAACCTGCATTATAAGGAAATACGTCCAGCCTCTCTATCGATATTAATAACTTGGAAGTGAGCTCACATCAGGGATTTCATATTTTTCCCCTCAAGCCGATGATAAATCGTCTACACCTACAAACAAGACTGAACAAATTGCAAGAGTAACCCGGACAAATCGATACACTGGTTTGTTGGAATGGATCGTGGTTCATGAAAGTGCAACCCATTTCAGACGCATTACATTTTTTAGATATTTTAAAAAGATTTCTAATACGTTCGGTGCAGATGATTGGGGTTGATTCTTTCCTGTACTTTACCAGTGGTTCGCTCCGAACTGAGATCTCGCGAGTCTCCGATTAAAACAGAAAAATATTATTTGTAATCTTTGACCAACAGTTTCATTCAAATTACAGGTAACGGGAGTTCATGTTCCGTGATTACATTTTTTGG
Source organism: Philereme vetulata (assembly GCA_918857605.2). Lineage (NCBI taxonomy): Eukaryota > Metazoa > Arthropoda > Insecta > Lepidoptera > Geometridae > Philereme > Philereme vetulata. The sequence continues at coordinate 667,696 of OU975484.1, read as the reverse complement.
GGTACAAATTGCAGTTATTCTGGATTTCAGACTTTTGCCTGTATTTGTGTCACTTAAGTTACACGCATACCAAAATTACAGCACTGTGGGGTCACTGGTGTACCCTGTGAATTTTGTCAAAGTTTTATTTTTATTATGGCTAATAACTCAAAAACTATAAAGAATTTACGAAAAATAAAAACAGAGTCCAAATGTACTAATGAATACCTTTCATTTGACATCACACTTCACCTGATAGCCTCATTTTTTTATTTTTTTTTACCCCTCTTGAACCCCAATATCTCAACAACCCCCCAAACACTTTTAGCTCATTTAGTCACACCAAAATTGTGCCATCACTACCTACCTATGTATTAAATTTCACGATGATCAGATCAACGTTACGAAAGTTATCCTCGGACAAACATACATACATCGACGTACTGGGCAATGGCATGGACAAATCGGCGTTGTATGTATGTACATACAACGTCGATTTGCCCAAGTCGATTTAGAGATCTCGCTTCGCTCGATCAATTAATTATTTAAAGTATAACATTAATAAAATCTCTAACAACCGTTAGTATGTAATACCATTTATTGCCCTTCAGAAAAAAAACATATATTTTTAAAAGACGATTAAATTTAATTGTTTTTGGAATAACTAAATGGTACCTAGTAATCAACTTGAGCAAATCGGCGTTGTATGTATGTATGTTTGTTTGTCCGAGGATAACTTTAGCAGCGTTTATCCGATCATCGTGAAATTTGGTATATAGGTAAGTAGGGATGGCACAATTTTGGTGTGACTAAATGAGCTAAAAATATTGGGGGGTGTTTGAGATATTGGGGTCCAAGAGGGTTAAAATAAACAAAATGGGACTATCCGATCAAATGACAGGTCTAATAAAAGGTTTTTGTGAGTGCATTTTGACCCCGTTTTTATTTTTAGTTTTAACCTTACAGTTGTTAAGTTATCAGCCATAATAAAAACTGAACTTTGTCAATATTCACAGCGTACACCAGTGACCCCACAGTGCTGAAATTGGTAAGCGTGTAGCTTTAGTAACACAAATATAGGGAAAAGTCTGACATCCAGAATAACTGCAATTTGTACCGCAAAAATGTGCATCTAATTAACATGAACTCCCGTTACCTGTAATTTAAATGAAACTGTAGGTTAAGTTGTTTGGTTAACATTTCGTGGTACTATTTTGATAGTCAAAGATTACAAATAATATTTTTTTGTTTTTATGGGAGAATCGCGAGATCTCAGTTCGGGGCGAACCACTAGTTTATTAAAGTTAAGCCTTGTAAATTGTAAAGAGATGTATATTTACATGAAGGGTGTGTTGGATGGAAGGTTTAATTATGCCAGCTTTTTTTCCTATTAGTGGATTTGTCCGTGCTCACAGAGGCGCGACGGAAACCTTTCTAAACTTATTACGGAAAACTTTCGTCCAAAAATATCCCATTTTCTTTCCGGAGCTCTGTGACATTAAAGAAACATGTAAATTATTAGACACGCCTATTGATCTGAAAATAAGAATAATTTTGCCAAGACGAAATCCAACAAAGAATAAAATTATCCCTTCAAAACTTCACTGTCTGACTGCTGTCACTATAATACTAATCTAATAGATGGAAGATCCTAAATAATTTAGATGCCAATCAAATTCATTAATTCCATAACAATTTACTAAATTGTGTTTGATTAGATTTAGATTTGCCATTGCTGAACGGAAGAGAACTAAGACAACCTCCGTGACGGAATGGATGAATAACCGGCTGAGACAAAGGATGCTGGACAAATGTTTGCATGGACTACATATATTATTCCGGATTTGGGTATTTTTCTATATATTATAAGTTTGTATTTACAAAAAAAATATTATAAATATTCTATCAGTTATCTGGTTTCCATAGTACATGTGTGAAATGTCCAGCATTATTTATAACTTATCTCCACAACACAGGTTATTACCTAGGGTGGAGGTTAGTGCGCTACCAAATTTGCACCCATGTGTATAACACCTACTTTAAGTTATATTGTACTATCTACTTCACAATAATTTAATGTTTTTATACTAGAGATGAACGGATATCCGGTAACTATCCGGTATCCGGCCTATCCGGCCTTTTTTTTTTGCTATCGGGCCGGATACCGGATAGTAAAATTCAAAAAATTCTCATTATTTTACACAAGGCAAATCATACCATAAATAAATTATGGAAACCGTTTATTTTTATAATCGCAGGTCAAAAATGTTTGTTTTGTTAATTAGTTTAGTACTCAAAATTAAAATGTGGCAAATTGTGGTGAATTAATACCAAATTTTCCGTATTTGTTGGTAAGAGGCGACTCCGCTTGGCTTCGTATACCAGACCAGACTCTGAAAATATCCTTTCACTGTAAACGCTACTGCCAGGTGCTGAAAGATAAATTCTAGCAAACCTTCACAACTGCGAGTACTGATTCAAATTAACTGACTACCAAACTGATCGCGTCGTGTAACGCGATAAAGGGCCGAATATCCGATAGCCAGATATCCGGCGCTCCGGTCTCATAGCTTGTCGAATATCCGGTATCCGGCCAAACTATTATCCGTTTCAACACTATTTTATACCATGTTTTGTACATGTGTTTATGTACTTTTGGAATAAATTATGGATTATTGATCTCCAAACTGCCGGGGCGAGAATATAAGCACCTACCTACTGATATTAACTAATAGGTAAATTAACTGTAATAGTATATAATTATTTACATAACTATAAAATACATAAGAAACATCTTAAGACTGTTGCAAACGATCTATAGATAGCTCAATTGCTCTAGTTCACTACCAGGCGGAAGTGACCTAAGACACTGGCTGCATTTCCCCGCAGAATTGCAATGCTTACGCGTTGACCCAGAAAAGCGCCAGCTTTCGGATCGCACGTCGCTTTGGTCCAAAAGCCCAGAAAGAATCTTGAAAACGTGATGCGCCCCGGTACCCCAAGGACCCAGGGACAACAAGCAGTAGAATTTACTAACATATATTAGCTAGTGTATAGAATATAGAGGTAGGTATGAAGTGAAGTTGTGATGATGTGAAGTCTATTTAAAAGATTGGTCCTCAATAGCCCAAAACAGAGAAGATTAAAGAGAAGAAATGGAGACTTTAGTCCTGTGGGACAGTATTTTTTTTTATTCATAGTATTTTATGTTGCGAATCAGGTACAGCCATGGTCTGTTGTACAGCATACAAAATGTAACTAAAAAATATTTCAAATTCAATAAAAATCTATTGTTCTACGTACATATGTACTTTAGCAATTGGAAAACTACCATTCAATGTGAAACCCAAATCAACTAGGCATTTTTTAAAAGTTTAGAGCAGATTAGTTTATGTAACCACGCGAGAATTTTCGGCCCTAAACTGAAAACAATGATACAAATAAATAAAGGTTAATGTAGCCAATTTATTTAAATGCCAACTTCGCGTAAAAAGTTAGACAACATTTTATTCGACGAAGAAACTTTAAAAGTATACGAATTTCCTAAAGAATTCATAATGAGGACAGGAAAACACTTTCCAGTTCATCGTATACATTTTCTATACTATTATCTGCATAGCCCATATCCACCTACTCCCTAGGCTTCCTCGTTATTCCATTTCAATTCTATAGAACATTTTAATATTGTTACACATTTACTTCATGTCCAATACCAAACGACTTCAATAAAATTACGAGATTTTCAATTCGACGCGTTTATTTCTTTAGTGTACCTGCGTACGTTATAGGTATCCGTCACATTTTTTTTATGTTATTTGTGGGGAAACAGGCTTACAGCCCACCTGATGGTAAGCGGTCGCCGTCGCCTATTGGCACCGGCAACACCCGGGGTATTGTCAAAGCGTTCCCTACACTGTAGAAACCTCTTTACGTTTCTCTTGAAGCGTGCCATGACGTAGTCTAATGGGATAACCTCAGATGGTAGCTCATTCCACATCTTGCAAGTATGGGGTAGAAAAGATAGCGTGAAGCGTGTGGTGCGCGATACCCAATTGTCGATTATTATGTGGATGAGCTTTATTACATATGAACCGATTTTGATGATTCTTTTATGAATTAGAGTCGGACATTGAATGGCAGCCTTTTAAGTTTGGGCGAGTGCCAAATCCCATCGTTTTAATATATGGAGACCAATATTTAACGATATTATATCCGTCGGCACTCTAGCTCGTAGATCATAATTAATAAAACTTTAATTGGAGACAACGCAGTAAAAATAAATTGGAATGTTAATTTATAAATCAAGATTAACATTCAAAGGGCAAAGGGCAATTTGCTAAGATATTTTTATCAAGGTATATACAAGCATATATACTCGTAAGTAGATGGATGGCGTACTACAAAAACTCGTCAAATTTAATGCTTCAAAACGCAAGCATGTCTCTTCTCAGCGTAAAAAGAGTCACTTTCTCAAAGTTACAATTTTGCGAGATGTACCGGTAGCTGTAAACGGTCACCTCAAGCTTCTAGAGGTTTCGCTCACGCCTACACTCAACTTTAGCTCATACATCGAGTCTAAGGCTAAAACAGCTGGCATGAAGCTTCACACCAGGACATCTTAGTCTTTACAAAGCACAAGTCCGGTTTGATACGGAGTACTGCTGCCACCTTTGGGATGGATCAATTGTATTAATATTTAATAATTAGGGATATGAATAATAATAAATAAACGAAAAAGTTTTGACGATTTAAAGGCAAGATTTCTGGTGATTTTGAAAGAAACTGAAAAAAGAACATAATATCTTAACTACCGTGTCACTTAGGACATTAGATCTATTAGGGCAAAAAACGCATAACCAAAAAAAAATTGAAAACCGAACAACAGAAATGCGTTGAGATAAAGTCCACGAGTGATTTGAAACAGTCTTAAGAGTCAACGTAGCTTCTTATGGAAGTTATGAATATCTAATCTATGTATAAAGTCACATTCGCTTGGTATTTATTTTTAGGGTTCCGTAGCTAAATGGCAAAAAACGGAACCCTTATGGATGCGTCATGTCTGTCTGTCCGTCCGTATGTCACAGCCACTTTTTTCAGAAACTATAAGAACTATATAATGTTGAAACTTGGTAAGTGGAAGTATTCTGTGAACCGCATGAAGATCATCAATTCATCACACAAAAATAGAAAAAAAAACAATAAATTTTGGGGGTTCCCCATACTTAGAACTGATACACATTTTTTTTCATCAAACCCATACGTGTGGGGTATCTATGGATAGGTCTTCAAAAATGATATTGAGGTTTCTAATATATTTTTTTCTAAACTGAATAGTTTGCGCGAGAGACACTTCCATAGTGGTAAATGGTGTGTCCCCCCCCCCCCTGTAACTTCTAAAATAAAAGAATGATAAAACTAAAAAAATTATATGATGTACATTACCATGCAAACTTCCACCGAAAATTGGTTTTAACGAGATCTAGTAAGTAGTCTTTTTTTAATACGTCATAAATCGTAAACCGCAATTTACCTTTCATTCAATCAACTCAATAATTATATGAGTTTAATATTACATAAATATTATATATATAAGTTTTTGCCATTTTTGTCCGACTCGCACTTGGCCGGTTTTTACACTTTCATTTGATTCTTATAAAATGATATTAATTCTGTCAAAAAATCCACACGGCAAGTGAATTTCAGGTATGAGTATCAGCGGTTTGTTGTTACTAATGTGTACATAAAAACATGCAATGCACATATGGAGTAAGATTTAATTAAATGTTTTCCATTGCGAATCACGTCAAAAACATTATATTCCAAGAACCTACACTGAGTAAAATCATAAGACACGCCAACAGCTAAGTAGCCTATTGTGGAAACGGATCAAATTCATAATCCTATTTGCAGAATGTGAATAACAAAAGCATTGTTATTCAAAGAGCTTTCATACTTTGGCTTGTTGGAATGACTGTCTTTCATACAATGGCCGTTTTATGCAAACCAAGATAATTTCCACCTATCCATTCTAGTAGGGAAAAGTGGATATATATATTTATTCCCAATTATAAGAATGTAATTACTGAAACATGTAAGATTTCCGAACCTACATTCTCTTTGTAACGATGAGTCGAAGAGTTCAAGATGACAAAAATCTAGCAGAAAATCTGCGTTGAAAATTGGCTTGCTGGTGCATTTCAGCGAACTTAAGCCACTTGGCATGCACGCTCGGAGTATAGCTGATATATGATTCCATGTCAATATAAAAAGCGGCCAAGTGCGAGTCGGACTCGCCCATGAAGGGTTCCGTTGCAGCAAACAACATAATATAAAAGTTCTGGTAGTTCGTTTTTAATTTCTCTTCTTTTAAAAATCTTTTTTTAATATTTGAGTTGATTGAATGAAAGGTGAATTGCGGTTTACGATTTATGACGTATTAAAATAAACTACTCACTAGATTTCGTTCAAACCAATTTTCGGTGGAAGTTTGCATGGTAATGTACATCATATATTTTTTTTAGTTTTATCATTCTCTTATTTTAGAAGTTACAGGGGGGGAGGGGGGGGGGGAATTTTACCATTTTGGAAGTTAGAAAAAAATGATATTAGAAACCTCAATATCATTTTTGAAGACCTATCAATAGATACCCCACACGTATGGGTTTAATCGCCGTGGGGCGCCGGCAATAGAATGTTGCCCCTCTGCTCTTGCCCGTGGATGCAGTAGGAGTCTGTTAAGGGATACCTCCGAAAGATGGGCAGCAGCGTCTTTTCGTGTTTTCAATATCTATACTGCGCTCGCCAACCCGCCTGCCAAGCGTGGCGAGTATGGCAACAACCCCCTCATGATAGACATATGGAACCGAGACGTGGTCCCTCACTATTGGCCTTATGAATAAGCTCAGAGTCGCTCAACGAGCTATGGAGAGGGCTATGCTCGGGGTTTCTTTACGGGATCGAATCAGAAATGAGGAGATACGTAGGAGAACTCAAGTCACCGACATAGCCCGACGGATTAGCACGTTGAAGTGGCAATGGGCAGGCCATATAGCGCGCAGAACAGATGGCCGATGGGGCTGAAAGGTTCTCGAGTGGAGGCCACGGACCGGCAAGCGCAGCGTAGGACGTCCACCCACAAGATGGGCAGACGACTTGGTAAGAACCGCAGGTCGGCATTGGATGCAGGCCGCTTCCAACCGCAGTTCCTGGAGATCAATGAGGGAGGCCTTTGTCCAGCAGTGGACGTCCTACGGCTGATATGATGATGATGATGGGTTTAATTAAAAAAAATTGAGTTTCAGTTTTAAGTATGGGGAACCCCCAAAATTAATTGTTTTTTTTTCTATTTTTGTGTGAAAATCTTAATGCGGTCCACAGAATACATCTACTTACAAAGTTTCAACAGTATAGTTCTTTTAGTTTCGGAAAAAAGTGGCTGTGACACACGGACGGACAGACAGACAGACATGACGAATCCATAAGGGTTCCGTTTTTTGCCATTTGGCTACGGAACCCTAAAAAGTGTACATTTAGTAATAGTTCATCGCTGACTGTTCACACTGTCTCTCGAAGAGGACTCTCATAAACACAAAAGATCTTACTGCGAGAGTTATTGTTTATGAACTGAAACTGTATTTAGATACAATGTTTGCATACGTAATAACAAACTAATTATTAAACTAAACACTTTTTATGTAGCCCTATTTATAGTGAATTATTTATATACATACTAGATTTTATTATCAATAAAATTCCTATGTTATATAATAATGAACATACAATTGTTAATTTCTACCTTAATTTATTATCTTCTGTCGTCGTCGAGAACTCCCTCTCCGCTAGTTTGCCGTAGCGACAAGAACTATCAGCGGCAAAAAATGCTCGCAACACAAAACGCGCTCACGGACGCTCTCTTATGGCGAGTTCCTATATCCGTCGGTAAACAGCCACGACTCGTTTCTCCTTGAAAACGTGTCAAAGTTTGACACTAGTTTGAAACCTTTTCAAGGAGATACGAGTCGTAGTCGGTTAACGACGGATATAGGAGCCCGCCATTAGCGGTCAGAACACTCGCTGAGAAACTCGCTTGGTACCAGCAGCAAGAATACAATCCGGGCCTCTTTAAGAGTAAATAGGTTTCTTCTTGGTTCTTCGTGCTTCATCTTAGACCATCGCTTACCACCAGCTGAAATTGTGGTCAAACGAAATTATACTCAGTTTAAAAACAAAACGACTCGTATCTCCTTGAAAATGTGTCAAACTAGTGTCAAACTTTTGACACGTTTTCAAGGAGACACGAGTCGTAGCTGGTTACCGACGGATATAGGAACCAGCTATGAGTCAAGCGTTTTATGCAAAATAATTTTGCAGTACACAAATAGGCCAAGTGTGTTTACCTCGTTATTAGGAGTGCGCTTGTTGTACAGTGCATCCAATATCATTCACACCTCGCAGCCAAACCTCGCTTTGTTTCTCACTAATTGGCAAGTGAGTATTTCAAATTGACACCGCCGCCATTTTAGACATTGCGTGGGTACCAAGCGACTTAAAACTTCACCGAATGTATTTTATAAATGGACCTACGGACTAATTGTATAAATGTAAAAGTGTGTTTGGATGCTCGTCACGTTGTTACCTAGTCAGGTCGCAACGGCTATACCTACCCGTAATCAACAGCGTCTCTTTTAATTTCGATGGATACATCTTTGAAAAGCGGAACTGAAAAGGCATTACGAAACGAAACTGAATTTCCACAGGAGAGAACTTCGATTTTTCCGACTGGACTTCGGCAGGATTGGACCAAAGTTACGATTAAAAAAAATTGCTAAAACCGTTGATTGCGCAATCGGTCATTGGTTCTTTGATTTTTCACAGCTTTTTTCTAGTAATACACATAGAAAACCAAATTAACCAAAGCGCCGATTAGAAACAATATGAGAACCTACACCAACCCATCGATCAAAACTACATGACGATGCACTCCCAGAGCTAATTCAATCGAGCATGTCAGTGGCCAGCATAGCATAAATACCCTTACACTCCTTTACATGATTTTCAACCATATTTTCAAGGACCCAAGGCTTGATGTTTGAATTTGTGTGAAGTTGGTGTAAACAGTTAGACAACTAATGCATCAAATGGGAAATATGAACATGGGAATACTGTAAACGCGTTGACCCCACATCGTTCTTAACTTTACTTGAATAATACCTGAGAGATTGTTTGTTAGAGATCATTAATTTGAATTAAAGTAAAACTTCACACAGTCTGAAGACCCAAGTATTCCCCCAAGTAAGCTTATTTAGCCAATGTGTGCTGTCCACCATGACTTACGGTGCCGAGACATGGACGCTCACGCAGGAGGCTGTGTACAGGTTAAGAGTTGCACCGAGAGCCATGGAGCGTACCATGCTCGGCATCAAACTCTAAGATCGAGTTCCAAACGTCGAGATCCGTAAAAAAACGAAGGTTCATGACGTTGGGAATCGATTTATGGAGCTCAATGGCGGGACTATCGTGCGAATCCGTAGCGACGAATCTGCAAGACCGCACTTTAAGAGTCTAGGAATTCTAACATTGCCCTGTATAGTTATCTATCAAGTGGCAACCTACGTTAGAATCAACCTGGACTCTTATGAAAAACTCGGCCACTCCCATACGTATGGCACCCGCAATCGACACAGGCTCGAGTCGATATCGAGATCACTTGCCAAATCGTCGAAACTGACGCATGTCATGGGTCCGGCCGTCTACAACAAGCTTCCAGACACACTCACGCAGGCTCCTAGCTTATTTATTTTCAAAAAAAGAATAAAACGCTGGCTTATATAACTACGACGAGCTTATAGCTCTTAGATGAAGGATTATTTATTTTGTATAAATTTATTGTTATTATTGTTTTTTTTGTTTATGAATTAATTATATATATTTTTTTTAAATTTTATTAAAACTGTATACAATGTACTTACGTACAAAACCAGATGTTGACCTATAATGTTTAGCATCAATAAATTACTATTATGACTATTACACTTGGCAAGACGTGGTGATGACAGGTGGAGCTACAGTGGTAGCAACTGAATGGTGGCCGAGGAATGGCTGTAGAAAGGTACGACGTCCGGCAGCGAGATGGGTGGACGACATCGTTAGAGTCGCGGGCCGTCAATGTGTGAGACTAGCGCAGGATCGTGGCGGATGGCACATGGGGAGGCCTATACCCAGCAGTGGGTGAAGTTGCGCTGTGGATGATGATGATGAAAGTAAAACAACCCTAGATTTATATTTATTTTTATTTTAAAGTATCATGGACAGTTTAAGATGGTGGCTTGAGGGTCCGTAAAAACGCCGAAATAGAAGAACTTATGCCCGAGCCTAACATCATACATACGTTAGGTACATATTACATTTATATGTTTTCTTTTATGTCTGTTGTGTCTAGCTTGTAAGGTATAATAAAGAATTTTCATTTATTCATAGGAGCATACAAATCACACTGACTTCGCTGGCTCGGCCATCTACTGCGAATAGGTGAAGATCGAAGCGTCAAGAGAGGTCGACCGGTTGGCGTCCCAAGTATCGCTGGAGCGATAGGATGGAGGTTGACCTGCGCGACCTTGGAGCCGACGACTGGCAAGAGATGGTAATGAACAGAGGAAAGTAGAGAGTTCTCATATCAGTGGCCAAAACTCACACTCACTGCCCTCAACAAACTCCTAGCTGCCAAACCCTGAATGCGATGTGTTTGCTGACGAATGGAAGGAATTAATGCTGGTATGTCTGAGGTATTGTGGGATTGATGTATGAATGGTCTATAATTTAACAATTCCATTTATTATTTATGTGTGTGAAATGATTAATTAATTTATTTTAATGTGTATTATTTTAATTTAAGTGTATTGTTTATAATTTGTATAATATGTAGATTTATAATGTAATTTAGATTTTAATTTTAAAATGTATGGTTTATGTAATTAATCAATTCTTTTATTTCAGATGTCAAAAATCCATATTTGTTAGTAAACTTAATTATACATGTCAAATGGTTAGTACAATTGTGACATAACAACAATTAAATAACAATATATGTGGTATGTGAGCATCTAGTGTAGGTACTGCGCATGTACCATACAACAATGGTTTAGATCACAGTCGAACCTGTTTGCGAACGTATTCAGTATACCGTTGGAGCTGGCCCGAATTCTGCGCCCCAGGGATGTGCACCGCTTGCGCATGGTGCTGTAGAAACAGTCCACTCGCGCCTCGGCGAACATCCCCGACGCGCTGCAGAACCGGGGCAGCCCAACCAGCACCCTGAACGCGTTGTTGTATTGTACGCGTAGGGCGCTGTACTGTTTTTGCGTATAATTAACCCACAGGCTGCTCGTGTAGAAACTAGTACAGTAGGCATTAATGTTTTGAGTTATTTTAAATTAATTAGTGTCATTGGTTAAGCCGTTCTAATTAAATCAACAATAATAATAATTGGGTCCCTGCGCTTTTTTAAGATTTTTAAACTCCCCGAATCAAAGGCAAGGTTGCGGCTTCGAATCCCGTCTGGTTCGTAATTTTGTATATTTTAACACCCATGATTTGGAGTCATGAAAATCTATAAATAAATTTTACGATGGAGATTACATAAGATATTTGTACGATGAGGTCAAACTCAATATGAAATGGCACAACCGCTAGCAAAAGTCGTAGAAAGCATGAGATTTAGAACTGTAATCAGCAAGTAAATCTGTTTGCGGTCAGGTTTCACCAAGCATAATGAAGATTAACCTCCAAACACCAACTTTAATCGAATTAAATAATTGGACCTTTTTACTCAAAACCAACAGATAATCTGTAAGGGTCGAAGGTCTGTGGTCTGCCGCTACAAACGAACCGGCCGCAAATACTTTTAGAGGGTTAGGTGGTGAATAATTTCAGTCGGGAATGCTATGTGCCTTTGTGAGGGTTTGGGAATAAAAGATTAAATCAAGGTATGGTACCTTTAACGTCCTAATATTGTTACCTCAACAAGTCGACGACTGTGGACTTTATTCTCAGGTTTTTATTCCTATTTAATTTAAATGTGACGACCTCTGTGGCGCAGTGGACGAATAGCCGGCTGAGACGCAGGATGTAGCGGGTTCGATTCTCACCAAATGTTTGCATTATCTACAGATATTTGTTCCGGGTCTGGTTGTTTCTCTATATATTATAAGTATGTATTTAAAGCTCTGCTTAGTTTGGGGTTAGATAGCGCTATGTGAAATGTCCAGCAATATTAATGTGTATCGCACACGCGAGTCGCGTCAGGCGAGTAGCGCGACAAATATCGAGCATGCATCTTTGTAACAGCAACTGGCTCACCTTATATCAAATGGATTTAATCGCAAATCAATTACTTTTTTATTAAATTAATTTACTGCGTTTCGGTATGACGGGTATGGTTGCTGGTGAAGTTACAGGCACAGGCAAATTGTATGCCTCAGGTTGATGGACGCAGGGCAGTGCATCATAGGGCACGTTTATATGGTGCGTGGCCTACCGAGGCAATACTTTTCTATAAGCGATGGTTATAACTTAACATCAGGTAACATCACCAGGTAGCATAAAAAAACTAGTCTAAATACCATTCAATAGACAAAAACGACCTTTGCCAAGTTGTATCTAATTTTTGAAACTGGGTATTTTACAAATTGCCGCCTGAAGCCAGCCGTAAAAGTCCCGTGAAGGTAAAAGTGGAATTATTTTCAAAGCGAACTTTACAGCCATTTTTTTATTCCTTTACAGCGTCCCGAGAAATGCGATGATGAAAAATTCCCTTTTAAATCGACGTCGGTGACTTGCAATTAAAATGCTGAAGCCATGTGGTGGTCTGAATAATCTTTTTTGTAAACGAATACCTGCTGTAAAATGCAAGTCGGATATTACGCATACGTTTTTCGAATTGTTACTTATTGTTATAGTGTGACCATTAGTGCTGTGCACTCCCTGAGGTATGCGCGCGGCGAGACGGGGGGGATGTGTCGGCCGCTCCGATCTATCAGTCTGCCGTCAACGCTCACGGCGGTAGGTAGCTTTTGTACCGGACGGTCTATGTCAGACGCACACGGGATAAATATTCAAAGATGGGTCGTGCGTTATCTCGTGATATGAAATGGAAGATGAAGTTGAAACAGAATCTATGTCAGAATAACTTTCGTTAGAATATAAAATTGTTTGTATATATAAAAAATGTTCAATAAAACAAGTCCTTTGAATTATAAGTTTAGTTCATATTTATCACCTGCATATTTTTAATAAAATATGAGTATATTTAAGTTACATTTTAATCAACTAAGTAAGTATAATATATTACAGATAGATAGCCTCCGACCATAGTCCCGCCACAAGTCTTGCCTTAGAAATGCAAACTGATATCGTAAGATATGTCCGACATGTATTGATCTCATGTGAACTCATGCAGTTTTTTCTTTGCCTCCCACCTCGCCGCGCATACCTCAGGGAGTGCACAGCACTAATGGTTACCTATAGTAAACCACAGTTTTAGAGGCAAAATCATAACGAGATAAATGAGAAAATTATCGCAAAATAAACGTGGATGAGTTTATGTGGCGCAACAACTTTTCAACAACTGAAAGGCTTTCACTAGACCTATAACAGTTCGGATCCTATTCTACCACTAGAAGCTGATTTCTCGTATATATAATGTTAGTTAAGTAGGTATAAATAAACTAAAATTAAGGATGATTTTTTGACATGGGAGTTATTTTGAACTAAAATGTAGATACAACAATTTTCATCATCATCATCATATCCGTCACCGGACGTCCACTGCTAAACCTAGGCCTACCCCATAAGATTTACAGAGCGACCGATCTTGTGCAGCCTGCACCCAACGGCTCCCAGCAATATTTAACAGGTCGACTTTCCATCTAGCCCCACTCGAGAACCTTACTGCTACAACGACTATCGTTCTTCGAGCTATGTGCCCTGCTCACTGCTACTTCAGCTTGCTATTTCGGTGACAGGCATTTTAATTTTATATCTTTATATATTCTAATATATAATGATATTGTGTCACGGTGTTTGTGCTCGCACTCCTCCGAAACGGGACCGATTTTAATGATTTTTTATTGTGTATTTTTCCTAAGTATGAGAATAGGCCGTAAAGTATTTTACACACTCCTACTCCCATCCCCCTTTTTTAATTGCGCTATTAGTATTTTTGTATAAACAATATCCCCATTCGACTTCGCCGGAATACTCACATCCTATCCCTCCTATTCAACATCCTTCGTAATCCTTCCACGCCTTGTTATCTGAAGGAACGCTTTGAATTCCTTTTTTGCACAAATTCCCAAACACTCCGATCCTCTGAAAACCTCCTTCTCAAAACCCCGATACATAGAACCAGTTTCTATGCAAACTCCTTTTCCGTCCAAGCTGTCCGATTATAGAACGCCTTGCCGGTCTCCATTAAGAAAACTCCTCACCTTCCGTATTTAAAGCTAGACTCAAAAACTTTTATTTCCATGAAGAGTCATGATCCATGTGATTTCTAATATTATTATTGTAAGTATAAGTATGTAGGTACATATTTATTTATTTTATATATGATATTTATTTATTTAAAGTTATTTATGTACCTAATATGTATGTATATAACTAATTTCTTTTTCTATTATTAAGTTTATTCTATTTACACCTCGGCCAATCTTCCATTAAGCAATGATCCTCTCCATCCAAAGGTTGTCTGGAAGAGATCGCTTTGTTAAGCGATAAGACCGCACATTATGCTTACTTTTATTTGTTTATTCCTTTAAATCTGTTGTGTCTAGCTTGTAAGGTATAATAATAAAGAATTTTCATTCATTCATTCATTCAATATCCACACAATTCAACCGTCGTTCATTGACATGAAGTCATTTACATGAAGTGTCGCGTCACTTTGACAGGAGTGTTTTATAGTTTATGCCCCAAAGTTCCCACAGGAACGGGAAATCAAGCGTGCGAAGCTGCGGGCGGGTCAGCTAGTAAGTGAATACTTTTAGGTTTTATGCTTAGCTACAGATCCACGTCTACTCCATTTAGAATTACATAATTACACATATGCATACATAGGCTTACATTCGAAACGGCATACCCACATACTCCGTAGGTACTTATACGTACTTATAAATAATATTAATAAATATTGCTGGACATTTCACACAGTACTATCTAGCCCCAAAATAAGCAGAGCTTGTACTATGGGGACCAGATAACTGTAAAAGTATTTACATACTTTTTTTTTTGTAAATACATACTTATAATATATAGATAAACATCCAGACCCGGAACAAATATCTGTAGATCATGCAAACATTTGTTCACAGTGGGAATCGAAGCCGCTACCTCCTGCATCTCAGCCGGCTATTCGCCCACTGCGCCACGGAGGTCGTCAATAAATATAAAACTTATAATACCCACAACTTTCGGTGTGTCGTGCATCGATGTCGCAAACTTTCGGATTGACGTACTTCGTCATGCTCATGTACTTTAGTCGTGCAAACGGCTACACATCAAGAAGTATTTTAATTTTCTATATGTAACTTCATGTTTATGTTAGATATGAAGGTGGATGATCATAGAAGTAAACGGGAAAGCCGAAGAAGAGATAAATAGACTGTGTGAAGAATGATATGGGTAAGAAAAAGTGACAACGACGATGACGGTTGATAGAGGTATGGAATAAAAATACATGTTGTAACCATGTAATGTGGGAAAAGGGCAGGAAGATTTTTTTTATGTAACTTCAAGGTTTTCCTGTGTCGGTGTCTCGCTTTGTAGTCCTAATTTGCTGTTACAAATTAAAACTTTTTCATTTTTTATTAGGGTTTCATACCCAAAGGGTCAAACGGGACCCTATTACTAAGAGTCCGCTGTCTGTATGTCTGTCCGTCTGTCACCAGGCTGTATCTCATGAACCGTGATAGTTGGACATTTGAAATTTTCAAAGATAATGTATTTTTGTTGCCGCTAAAACAATAAATACTAAAAACATAATAAAATAAATATTTAACGGGGGCTTCCATACAACAAACGTTTTTTTTGCTCGTTTTAGCTCGATATTGATAACGGCAACAGGTAGACGCTTGAAATATTCACAGTATATATAATATATAAAGGGGGCTCCCATACAACAAACGTGATTTTTTTGCCGTTTATATAAATAATGGTACGGAACCATTCGTGCGACTCGTACTTGGCCGATTTTTTTTATTACTAAGGTGGCAAACAAGAATATGGTCCATATGATGGTAAGAGGTTGCCGTAGCCTATGGACGTTTGTAACACCAAAGGTATCACTCGCGCTCGTTCACTTCGACCCAAACGAAAAAAAAACTTCCATCACAACTCTTGGGTTAAACTCGTTGAAAATGAAAAATGATTACATGGTCCCGTCTATTTTTCACGCTTAAATAAATTCCCGGATATGTAGCAAAAATATCTCCTTTATAAACCGCACCCATCCATCACTCATCCATCCTCATGATAAATTCAATGCATTACTTCATAGACCGGAGGCACTAACGTTTAAACAAATTGTGAGCGCGTGGGTCCCATACATACATATATAAACACGCGACCCGACCTGCGACTACCAAAATGCTCATGACACCGCACTGACGAAGATCACATAAGTAGACAGTGACTTCTAATTGATATTGACGAAGCACTAGCTGATGACTTTAGCACTGGGATGCACAGACCACGGCCCGCGGGCCGCATACGGCCCGCCGGTCGAATACTGGTGGCCCGCCGACAGCAAAAATAATACTCTCATACATTCGAAAAATATTGAATTCTATTCCAGAATAAAACCAAATAAAATATGTTCGAAAAGTAATTTGAATCTCGCGCGCGCGCTCTTAAGTGCGCTTATCGGTGCGCCGTACATGCGTCGGTAACAGCGGTCGGTAATGTTTGTGCCGATCTCGGTTAAATTCGTTTTCTTGAGGAAGCGCCGCGGCCGGCGGCGCCGGCGCGGCGACGACGGCAGCGCGGTGGCGGCTTATCCACGGGTTATATTGTTAGAGCAAGCGAGATAGCAATAGTCCCGAATTCCCGATTGCTCGCGTAGGTAGATACACGAAGCTTCCAGAGTCGGTTTCTCCAGACAGTTTTCGACTCTATACGCGCGGTATAAAAGCCACGATAACCGCAGCGACCGACAGTTCGGTTTTAATTTGAGTGAAGTGTCAATACTTCTAGTGTAGATTTTAATTAACTCGACTAGCCGGTGTCATATATTTTGATCCACATTCAACGTAGATTTCCCGTCAAGTGCCGTGTATAATTACTAATTGTGTTGTGAAATCGTAAGTAAAACTCTGTTATTAATAAGTGTTTCCCTACATATTTCCCTACAATTATTTTTGGTAATTTAAAAAAGGATGGGTAATTTAAGTAGGTACTGTAATTGTTTTTAGGTGCTGTGTTAATCATAGCCAGGATTAGAACGCAACATGGACAAGCCAGGGCCTAGTAAAAAACGTAAGGTTAAAGATGAAAATCGGCAGTTTCAAGAAATTTGGGCTGAGAAATACTTTTTGTATGGTCGCATAACAAAGTCGTTTGTTTAATTTGCAAAAATTCTGTTGCGATTGCAAAGGAATATAATGTAAAAAGGCACTATGAAACGCAGCATCCTACTTTTACCAAGTTTACCGGCGAATTAAGAAAGCAAAAAATGTTGTCTTTAAAACGGGAGCTTACTGGTCAGCAAGCTATGTTTACAAAACCCATTCAAGATTCAGAAACAGCTACAGAAGTTAGTTATGAAATTTCTCGGATGATAGCAAAGCGAAGTCACCCCTTCAATGATGGGGATTTTGTAAAAGAATGCATAGAAATTGCCGCTAAGAAAATGTGTCCAGAAGCAGCAAAAAAGTTTGAGAAAATTCAACTGAATCGTATGACTATCCAAAGACGAATTATGTCTTTGTCAGGTAATATTGCGGAACAATTAAATGAAAAAACTAAGATCATTGAATTTTTTTCATTAGCACTCGACGAATCTACTGACATTAGTTCCACAGCTCAACTTCTCATATTCATACGAGGTGTTACTCAAGATTTTGAAGTCTTAGAAGAGTTCTTAGGAATGTGTTCATTGAAAGGTCAAACCAGAGGAGTTGATATACTCAATGTACTTTTGGATGAGTGTTCAAAAACTGATTTGGACTTATCAAAATTATCGGGAGTTGCGACTGACGGTGCTCCTTCGATGATTGGTGTCAATTCTGGGCTAGTTACTTTGCTGAAAAAGCATCTACAAGAAAAAAACATAAACGCTGAAGATCTCATGCAGTTTCACTGCATTATACACCAAGAAGCCCTGTTCTAAAAAAAATGAATTTCAAAATGTCATGAAAGTGGTAGTTTCGACTGTAAATTTCATAAAATCACGAGGACTCAATCACAGGCAATTCAAACAATTCCTTGATGACATCGAAAGCGAATATGGAGATTTACTGTATTATACAGAAGTAAGGTGGCTAAGTCGTGGATTGACACTGGAACGATTTCTAAATTTAATAGAAGAAATTGGAATATTTCTGGCGGAAAAGCAAAGGGATGTCCCGGAACTTAAAAACCCTGATTGGTTGTGTGATTTGGCTTTTTTAGTTGACATTACAAATCATTTGAATGTCTTGAACACACGGCTTCAAGGCAAAAACTGATATCCTAGCTCTACGCTCATGTATCATCCTTTCAAAGCAAACTGGCACTTTTCAGATCGCAATTGAATTCTGGAAATTACAACCATTTTCCGAATTATAAGAAAATGGCTGAAAAATTCAACAAAACTGCGATTAATTTCAGTTATGTAGAAAAGCTAGATATTTTGATTCAATCTTTTCAAGACAGATTTTCGGAGTTTAAAAAAGTGAAACCTCTGTTGAACATATTCAGCAATCCTTTCACGGTTTCAGTTGAAAATGCGCCAGAGTCAATGCAGTTAGAAATTATCGACATTCAAAACGACCAAGATTTACGCAACAAATTCAACGAAGGAGACTTGCTGAACTTTTACCGCTGCATTGATAAAAATACGTACAAAGAGTTGCGCATAAACGCTCTGAAATGTGCCAGCTTATTTGGTTCTACCTATATACATATGTGAACAAACCTTTTCAATACTAAATAATAATAAAACAAAAAATCGAAACCGCCTTGCAAACGAAAGTTTGGAAGCAGTTTTACGTGTTGCTACAAGTAAATTTGAGCCAAATATAAAAAAGATTGTAAGCACTATGCAGTGCCACGCTTCAAATTAATAAATTCTTTTTCAATTTTAATACATTATTATCAATTCTTTATTGTCTTTAATTACCTATACTTCTGGCGGCCCGCCATCAGTTCATAATTTGCCCGAGTGGCCCCTAGTCTTAATAAGTCTGTGCATCCCTGCAGTTTAGCACATACTTTAGTACGCGTGCATAATTATTTTGTTTGTACCTATACAGAATATTTGGTAATATACTGACGATATTCAAGTGACGGTTTCTAAAAACATAAAAAATTACTTCTCGAAAAAAATACTGGTTATATTATCAAATTTTATAGAAAATCGACTAAGTTTAGGTGATTAATTCGATATAAAACTCCAAAAATAAAGGCCGATTTGATCTCTTTCGGAAATAGCTGCAGGTTTTGGATTAGAAAGGGGCAACCAGAGATATCTCGAGACGGCACCAATACAGTATCTGTGGTTAGATGGCGAGCATTATGCAATATCACAAGTCACAACATAAGCCTTATAAAGTGTTTGTATTTACATGCCAAAATAAATTTCACATTTCTATGGTAGACAGATTACAAATTTATTTATCATGCTCATCAAAATAACCCCTTTCATTTTTGTGCGTATATTATCAAACACCCTATATAGTATGGAAGGAAGGAAGGGCCTTTGCCCTGCAGTGGGACAGTACAGGCTCCAAATAATAATATTAAATATTATATAGTAGGTACTGATATACTTACTTTAAGGTGTATTCTGCTGTGACGTTTGCTATTGTACATTAAAAGTATCAATAAGGAATTAAAAATATATAAAATACAATACAAAAATAACGTGAAAAATGAAATGATTCCAGAAATAACAGAAATCAATTACGTCCAGGGCAGAGATTGTTACTGATCATACTAGCTACTCTATGTTGTAGCACGGCAAGTACGCGGACTCTTAGCTATTTGACTAGAGTCGTGTAAAATGGAGTAATGTCACAAGAAAATAAATAATTGAAACATTCATCATCATCATCATCACATCAGCCGTAGGACGTCCACTGCTGGACAAAGGCCTCCCTCATTGATCTCCAGGAACTGCGGTTGGAAGCGGCCTGCATCCAACGCCGACCTGCGGTTCTTACCAAGTCGTCTGCCCATCTTGTAGGTAGACGTCCTACGCTGCGCTTGCCGGTCCGTGGCCTCCACTCGAGAACCTTTCGGCCCCATCGGCCATCTGTTCTGCGCGCTATATGGCCTGCCCATTGCCACTTCAACGTGCTAATCCGTCGGGCTATGTCGGTGACTTGAGTTCTCCTACTTATCTCCTCATTTCTGATTCGATCCCGTAGAGAAACCCCGAGCATAGCCCTCTCCATAGCTCGTTGAGCGACTCTGAGCTTATTCATAAGGCCAATAATGAAGGACCACGTCTCGGTTCCATATGTCATCACTGGTAACACACACTGATTGAAGACTTTCGTCTTAAGGCACTGAGGTATGTTGGAAGAAAAGACGTTGCGAAGTTTCCCAAACGCTGCCCATCCGAGTTGGATTCGACGATTGACCATAGGTAATTGAAACATTACCTATGTATAAAATATATATAATTATTGTTGTTCATTTATCTTACATAAGTATTTTAGAAAATCAAGTAAGTGGTTAAGTAGGTACCTATTACTCGTGCGCGATAACTTGGGATCTGCTAGGAATGCGACTCCCCGACCGCTTCCCCTTCACTTCCCCGGTGGCGCCCGTATTGTACCGTTCGCATCACTATTTTTTACTAGGGTTTTTAGTCTCGTACTGGCCTACGTCACGTAACGACGCGCTCTGGAATTCTTTTAGTTTTCGTTTGTGTTATTGTTTTGTTGTTGTAGTTTTTGTTATTATAGTTTGTGTTATTGTTTTGTTGTTGTAGTTTTTGTTATTATAGTTTGTGTCATTGTTTTGTTGTTGTAGTTTTTGTTATTATAGTTTGTGTCATTGTTTTGTTGTTGTAGTTTTTGTTATTATAGTTTGTGTTATTGTTTTGTTGTTGTAGTTTTTGTTATTATAGTTTGTGTTATTGTTTTGTTGTTGTAGTTTTTGTTATTATAGTTTGTGTCATTGTTTTGTTGTTGTAGTTTTTGTTATTATAGTTTGTGTTATTGTTTTGTTGTTGTAGTTTTTGTTGTTATAGTTCTTGTTAAGTGTTTTTGTTATCATTATGAAGGGTAAACCTTTGCATAGCGGAGAAAGAAACCTCGTGCTAAAAGTGTTAGAGTTTTTTGAAAACGTAAAACGGAACAAACAGTTTTGTTTACCTGTCCACTAAGTAGTGACGAAGATGAGATAATGTAAATAATAGATAAAATAAATGTATAAACTTAAACATTGTATTTTTATTTTATTCAAATAGTGTAAAAAAGATTATATAAAAAGCAGCGTCCTCCCTGAGTAACATAATAAATTAGGTTAAAAAAAACAAAGACGAAGCCGCGGGCGGCTGCTTGTTATGTTCGCTTTTTTGCGAGCGGTACAAACACGCCAATATGACGTCACCGCGCTCAGGTCCCAATTTATCGCGCACGGGTAATATTTAAAAAAAAATGTGCGGCTCGAGTGTCTCTAAGCACCGAGACAAACCTGTAAGGTTGTACGATGCTTTATGTATTTATTAATAGTTGTACGTTATTTTGTCAAATAAATAAACTAAAAAAAAAACAATAAAGTTAGAAGAAGCATATTGCCCACCTGATGTTAAGTGGTAATCATAACTAAGAATTGCCTCGTAGGTCACGCACCTTAGAAACGTGCCCTACAATTCAATGCCCTGCGTCTAACAACTTGAGGCATATAGGTTTAAAACCTCATGTCTGTAATCTCACCGGCAACCGTACTATTCAAACCGAAACCTGGCAATGTTGCTTAGCGGTGCCAGAGTAGTAGAGTTCCTTGTGAAAAGGCTTGTCCGGGGAAGTGCTACCATCATACCTACCTATATATCTGCCGCAAAGCAGTTCTGTTTAGTTGTTCAAACATTTTTGTGTTTCGGTTTGAAGGGTATAGTTGGCGGTGAATTACAGACGAGGCTTAACACCTGTATGCCTCAAGTTGATGGACACAGGGCAGTGCATCGTAGCGCACGTTCCTGCGTGGTGAGGTGAGTGACCTATGACGCAATACTTTGTTATAGGCGATGGTTACCACTTTAGCATCAGGTGGGCCATATGCATGTTCCTATTTCAGGGGGTATAAAAAAAGGTAAGAACCAGAATATAGAAATATCTGTTTCTACCTGCTTGTTAGAATTTAAAGTTTTTAGCCCTTATAAGGTTATCAAAATAATAAATAAATAAATATAAATATTTCTGGACATTTCACACAGCGCTATCTAGCCCCAAACTAAGCAGAGCTTGTATTATGGAAACCAGATAACTGATAGAATACTTATATACTTTTTTTTGTAAATATATACTTATAATATATAGAGGAACAACCAGACCTGGAACAAATATCTGTAGATCATGCAAACATTTGTTCCGCGGTAGGAATCGAACCCGCTACCTCCTGCGTCTCAGACGGCTATTCGCCCACTGCACCACGGAGGTCGTCAACAAAATGGATCACCATCGTCTCCATCTATTGCCAAGCTATAGAAATTCAGGGTGACCCGCGACCGAAAGCTTAATCTTGAGGGTTCGGAAAGTAATGGCCAGTGAGATTTAAGAATGACGTTTCCCAAGATCATTGTGGTCAGGCCTGTTATTTTATTTGAGGTGGACATTTGGAACGAACAATAGAAAACTGAACATTGTTTCAATTTTAACAAGGTAACAATTTATTAGGGTTGAGCAATACGGTTAGAATTGTCATGTTGCTATTTAGACATCAGTATTGTTTAGTGATGGGCAAAATACCGTGCTGAAGAGGGCAGAAAAATATCATGGCTACGCAATTTACGACAAAGGACTGGCTTTTATTTTAAGCTTATGGAACACCTCGCCTAAACTCCCAAACTCGCCGACAGGCTAGAACCGCTCAGTCAACGCCGTGACATCGGATCGCTCAGTGTATTCCACCGCCTGTATAATGGGGAATTTTCTGAGGAGCTATTTGATCTCATCCCGTCGTCGAGATTTTACCACCGCAATTCTCGACAACGTAATAAAGCTCATCCACATATCATCGATAATTGGGTATCGTGCACCACACGCTTCACGCGATCTTTTCTACCCTATACCTGCAAGATGTGGAATGATTTACCATCTGAGGTATTCCCATTAGGTTACGACATGGCACGCTTCAAGAAAAAATGTAGAGGTTTCTACAGGGTAGGGAATGCATCGACAATACCCCGGGTGTTGCCGGTGTCGATAGGCGGCGGTGACCGCTTACTATCACGTGGGCCGTAAGCCTGTTTCCCCACAAACAACAACAAAAACAAAAAAAATACATGATTTTAAGTGGTTACCATCGCTTATGTTATGACAAAACGTTACCTCGCATGTCACGCACCTTAGATACCTGGCCTACGATGCACTGCTCTGCGTCCATCAACTTGTAGCATATAGGTGTAAAGCCTCATTTGCCTGTAATTTCACCGGCAAACCATACCCTTCAAACCGAAACACAGCAATACCTACTGCTTGGCGGCAGAAATAGCTAAGGTGGTAGTACATCCCCAGGCGAGCCCTTTCACAAGGAACTCTACACTTAAAATTATTTCTGGCTATTGCCGGAAGGTGAAAGATCTATTCAGACTTTATAAAGACAAGTTGAAATGGATCACCGAAGAGGCACCTGAAGCAAAAGATAGTTTAGTTTCATACGAAGCAGAATTTCTAAGTAATAGCGGTCGCGCGCGGTTTCAATCGAGATATTTCCCGAAGGAACTAAGTTTCGGGTAAAAACGAAAGGTAATATATAAAATAACTAGTGGTTCGCCCCGAACTGAGATCTCGCGTAATCTTTGACTATCAAAATAGTGCCGCAAATCCAAATAGCTTGACCTACAGTTTCATTCAAATTACAGGTAACGGGAGTTCATGTTAATTCGTTACTATTTTTGGGGTACAAATTGCAGTTATTCTGTATTTCAGACTTTTGCCAATATTTGTGTCATTTAAGCTACACGCAAACCAAATTACAGCACTGTGGGGGTCACTGGTGTAACCTGTGAATTTTGTCAAAATTCAGTCTTTATAATGGCTAATAACTTAGACACTATAAAAACTTTACTAAAAATAAAAACGGAGTCTAAATGTACATACTAATAAAGACCTTTCATTTGACGTCCCACTTGACCTACTATTCTCATTTAATTTTTTGCCATCACTACCTACCTATGTATCAAATTTCACGATGATCGGATCAACGCTTCAAAAGTTATCCTCGGACAAAAAAACATACATACATAAAACGCCAATTTGCCCAAGTTGATTTAGAGATCTCGCTTCGCTTGATCAAAAAGATAATATAGCTCAGACTATATTAATCCCCATGATCGATCCTCGTATCTCTTACTCAGAACACACACGGGCCCGAAAAGATATCACACAAGGGGTTAGTCGGAGGAAAGTTCAACCATTACGTTTGATCCATGCCCACTTTTTGCATCATACTAATATTATAAATGCGAAGTTTGGATGTTTGTTTGTTACTCAATCACGTCGTAACGGCTGAACCGATTTCGATGAAATTTGGTATGTACATAAGTAGGTAGATTATAACCTGGATTAACACATATGTTACTTTTTGTTGACAAATATCGCATGCGAAGCCGCTGGCGGAAGCTAGCAGAGAATAAGTATTCACGTGACAGGTTGCAAGCCTATCGCCACTTATTGGAATACTAACCTCGATGGCACATTCTTTTGGATTTGTAAAAAAATAATATGATGTATTATACCGAGTGTTTTTTTAACTGTGTCCCAGTATGCTTCAATTAAGTCTACTTTTTGCGTATTTGACAATGCTATGATAGGACAAATAAGATGATGCAATGACTGATATAAAAGTCCGACAGATGCAAGAACTATGTTCGAAATTTAAAATTGTTCTGAAATACGAAATGTTTTTGAATTGCTCATGAGAGCATGAAGTTCCTAAACTTATTAATCGCTACAGTATTAATACTTCTATAATGTGCAATTAGAATCAAATAAAATGTTTGTTGGAGGAATTTTGCTTTGTCCTTTTGTATGAAAATACATTTTATCAAATTTGACTAACTTCCGCTGCTCAGATTTTTTTCATCCGATACAATAAAATGATCCTTACATAAGACTGCATCCACCGGCATCAAAAAAAAATTTTTTACCAACTTGATTCATTTTAAAGCGCTACTCACGCTTGACCAAACAAATGTTAATCCCAAAATGTTTTTCTTCGAGAACGAGCTGATGTTTTAAAAGAAACTGCACCTGTATCTCCTATAGTTATGGGTGCTGCCGTACTGTCCCAGTTAAAAAAACACACTATATGTACAATGTACATAATATGTTATCTGCATCGTGGAATCCAGTTATAGTTAGGTGTTCACGTCGCGATTTAGATCCACGCGTAACTTCAGATACTGTGAGTATTGTATGTCGAAACAGTGATACGTGCGATTCAGAAAACAAAGTGCGGGTAGTTGGTGGCAACATTCGCGCTTCCCGGCAATGACACCCGCCCGCTTCAGTCTCTCGTGACCACGGCCGATGTAACTTGGCCGAAACGTCGAGGTTAGTCAAAATTATGATTTTGATATAAATCTGTGCGCGAAAGAAATAAAAATACCAATATTTCAAGAAAAATGTAGAGGTTTCTACAGGGTCATCGACAATACCCCGGGTGTTGCCGGTGTCAATAGGCGACGGTGACCATCAGGTGGGCCGTACTTGTATCGCCACACACAACATAAAAAATATCTATATCCAACACCATCTTCCATCATACGAGAAACTATGCTTGAAAATGTCACACAACATCCAGAAAAATGATGATGTACAAACCTGGGGTAATGTGTTCGTACTGAATGCCAAGTATTACCTCCTTCGTGTTTCAATATTGCGGTCTTAGCTGTTTCTTAAGGGCAACCCTTTCTCATTTTCTCCGTAAAATATACTACTATTTCTTTTTGGGGTAACGTAATATATAGCCCAGTAATGAATGCGGTAATATTTAGAGGGAAATGAAAATACATGACGAGGTAAATGAATTATGTGGACAGTTTAACATACAACGTAGAACAATAAAGAGTATTTAGCTTACATGTATTATCTCGGCTATGAACCGGTTCAGTTTGTTTAAAGGAATCATTAACTGTGTCGCCCAGTTTATGTTACTATCATCATCATCAACAGCCCTAAACTCCCACTGCGGGGCATAGGCTTCTCTTTGTTGTTACCTTATTAAATGAAAACATAATTTTGTAAAGTCGATAGACTATTTTTACAGTAAAATTAAGTACTTATTGTCTTTAATATGGCTTTGTCAGAACCTTAGAAGTTAAGGTAACACAAAGAGTAGTTCTTCACATGAAAACTCAATAGGTCTAGTTCCAAAACGTTAACAAAAGAAATTCATTTACTACATCCCAAAGACAAAGTGGAAGTTTCGAGAAAATTAAGTTTCGAATAGGTATAACAATTAAATTCTCGTTAGCTCAGCAATTTACGATTCACAGTATAAGTTAGAACACAGTATGCAGGGAATCAGTATCGGAACCGCAAACAACTCTTTACAGAATGGGCGAATCGGGAATAATTATCAACTTGCTCTTCAAAATTGTCTATACTGATTTAGCATAACGAAAGTATTTCACTCTTAACAATATTGCTCACTATAATACAAATTCTATTACAACATATTGAAAGTACCACGACCAACAAAGCTATTTTTTGAACTAAATACCTTTAGTATTTTTCAAACTTTCGCGATCACTATACATAATTAGTGATTAAAATGGGTATTTATCGCGTATGTACCTTTTTTATTTTCTATCCCGACGTTTCGATTGTGTTGCAACAGCCGTGGTCGCGGGCGGACTGGAGTACTTGGCGCTACCGTCGAGAATTGTGGGTAGCTGCAGTAACTACCCTCACTTGGTTTTCTGAATTAGAAATGAATGAACGAGGACGTTCATAGTACGACACACTACACTAACCTACGCACTGAGACGACCGATCACGACGCACACACTTAATAATCACCGGATTCTAGAACGCTAACAGTCTATAGCCATCTTTCCGATTGAAATTTGGAAATTTTCAATCGCCTCATGAACCATTCTCTTGTAATAATGGCGTTCACATGAAATCTTAGGATCATAAAGTTTAATAACAAATAAAAAAGGTACATTCGCGATGAATACCCGTTTTAATCAGTAATTAAATACCTTTAATATACACATGCATCTCCAAAGATACCAAAGTGTATTGATTTTATGATGGGATTGTTTGATAAATCCTTACCAGCGTAGGTTCTTTACATTTCTTAGGCATAAGCGCCTTATCAAGCCAATGGATTCATACGATAACCACGAAATAAAGTGGAAAAGATTTATTTATGGGCATATTTCACATAATCAAAAGTTCGCCGAATGAACAAAACAGAAGCGTGATAGAAGCGTGAACTGTTTTGAAATAAAAATATTGGTATGCAACTCTCTTCCCAGCTATGTATCCCACATGGTGGTGTGGTCAGCTTTCCTGGTCGTTCGTCTCCACTTCGCTCTATCCTCGACGTCGTCATCTGAAACTTGGCACTCTCTTGTCTTGGGTCTATAATAAGAGATCGCTTCGATAAACCGCCATTTGTATTTCTGTGTATTTGTTTTTTATATTGTTTTTATTTGAAGTGTGATTAACAACAAAGCGTTTTCTATCTTCCATCTATCTATGCAGTTGAGATACTGGGTTCTTATTTACTGTTGTTAGCACCTCGCAGTACCTTACACTGTGGCTTGTCCTTGGTTTATACATTTTGCTTAGTGTAAATTTAATATGCCTCCGCTTCGGCAGCGGTCCTAGTCTAGGAAATATCATAGAGCAACACGGCCACCGACCGCCGGTGGATCGTGTTGCTCTACTGTCTACTGGGGGAAGTTTATTAACTCCTTGCGCCGAATCTTTTGAGAAGTTTGCAACAAATTTTGTCGAGTTTCTTGTACAGCAAAATGATGAAATGGAATATAATAAGCGGGGTTGTTTTTGAGATGCATTAAACGCTTATTTTTTGTTTGAATAAAAAATCAACCATGTTCTTCGTGTTTGTTGTGGAGCTTTTCTATGGTCACATTTTTAAAGATCTTTCTATAGTATCGGTGGTTTTTAGGGTTCCGTACCCAAGGGGTAAAACGGCACCCTATTACTGAGGCTCCGCTGTCTGTCTGTCCGTCTGTCACCAGGCTAGATCTCATGAACCGTGATAGTTAGACAGTTGAAATTTTCACAGATGATGTATTTCTGCTGCCGCTATAAAAACAAATACTAAAAACAGAATAATATAAATATTTAAAGGGGTTCCCATACAACAAACGTGATTTTTTTGCTCGTTTTAGCTCGATATTGATAACGGCAACATGTAGACGCGTGAAATATTCACAAAGTATTTAATTATATATTCACTATAAAAATAAATAATTAAATTAAAATAAAACAAATATTTAAGGGGGGCTCTCATACGACAAACGTGATTTTTTGCCGTTTTTATAGATAACTATCAGACCAATCCGCAGCTTCGCACGCGTAGTTTTTCAATAAAAATCATACCCTCCTTTGCGCAGTTGGGTAAAAGTTAGCCTATGTTACGCAGGGTAAATGTAGCTTTGCAATGGTGAAAGAATTTTTGAAATCGGACCAGTGGTTTTTGAGTTTATTCATTACAGACAAACACCAAAATACAAATCTTTCCTCTTTATCATATTAGTATACATAAAGATGGTACGGAACTCTTCGTGCGCGAGTCCAACTCGCACTTAGCCGGTTTTATTTCTTAGTTACATTGCCTGAGGTATGTTGCTCTGAAGCTTTAAAATAAGACCATTGCAAGGATTTGGTGTATATGTTATGATATGATTTGATCTTATGCACGAACCATTTCATAACATTACAAAATATTATGTACTTGCAATTCTATCTTGGCAATACAATTTCAATTCCGGCACTGAATCACTTAAAAATGTTGTGAAAAATATCTCAAGAATATTAATTTCCAACTCAAAATGTAAACTGTTCATTACTTTCCAGATTTAACTAAATTTTCATCTCGGGCAGGGCGCGATTACATGTACCTATTTAGAGTTTCATACCCAGAAGGGAATTGGTAAAACCCTATAGCGAAGCAACGGTTGTCTCCCTCTTTGTAATGTATAAGATAAAGTTCTAACAATAAACATAAATACCGATTTCATCTCACAATTTCAATTTTGTATTACTCGTGCGCGATAACTTGGGACCTGCTAGGAATGCGACTCCCCGACCGCTTCCCCTGCACTTCCCCGATGGCGCCCGTATTGTACCGTTCGCATCACTATTTTTTACTATGGTTTTTAGTTTCGTACTGACCTACGTCACGTAACGACGCGCTCTGGAATTCTTTAAGTTTTCGTTTGTGTTATTGTTTTGTTGTTGTAGTTTTTGTTGTTATAGTTTGTGTCATTGTTTTGTTGTTGTAGTTTTTGTTGTTATAGTTCTTGTTAAGTGTTTTTGTTATCATTATGAAGCTTCGACAAAAGTATTGGGACGATGACCTCTTACAAGAGACGAATGAATCGCAATTAATTGTAAATTTATCGGATACCTCTTCGTCAAGTGATTATAGTGAGACTGAGGACGAAGAACAACCTCTAGAAGGCATAAATCCACTAAGTAGTGACGAAGATGAGATAATGTAAATAATAGATAAAATAAATGTATAAACTTATACATTGTATTTTTATTTTATTCAAATAGTGTAAAAAAGATTAGATAAAAAGCAGCGTCCTCCTTGAGTAACATAATAAATTAGGTTAAAAAAAACAAAGACGAAGCCGCGGGCGGCTGCTTGTTATGTTCGCTTTTTTGCGGGCGGTACAAACACGCCAATATGACGTCACCGCGCTCAGGTCCCAACTTATCGCGCACGGGTAATAGGTAAAATGTTGACGAGCTAACACTGGCTAACTAAAGCACCTACCTACATTTTTTATATTTACAGATAGAGTTCAACGATAAGAAAAACAATGCTTTGTTGCAACATCTGTTATACCTTTTTTTTACGATGGGAAAATGCTTTACGCATGTCCTCCAGCTCGGGGAGCGCTGAAGGGCCTGTCGGGCTCTCCGTAGGTTAACAACCAACGGCATACCGACTAAAAACCAATCGATATTCCTTCATTCACCTCAGTGCCAGTGCATCATCAAACCGCCCATCTTGACATGAGTGAGTCGATGCTGCACTAGCACTGGACAGAGTCACGGGGCCCAGGTTGGATTCAACCGTGGCCCTGTCGATGAAAGTCCCTCTCAAAACCCCTCCTCATTCCTCCAGTCGCTATGGCGGTTCCTTCACTGTCCATGGAGTCAACCTGTGGAATTCTCTACCACACTCTATCCGCGCAAGTCCATCACTAAGCACTTTTAAGCTTAGAGTCAAAGAGCATTACCTGTCCTTGTAAGCTTTTACGTTATTTATTATGTATAAGTAGGTATATTATTTATATTTTGTATAATATATTAAGTTTATCTCTAATGTAGGTATAGTATATAGGTATTATTATTATTTTTTAATATGGTTAATTGTTGTATTTATTATAGTATATACTATATATTAGTATTCCACTCCAATGTCATTCTCTGTGCACGTACCCACCACTATAATCAAATATCTCTATCTTCAAAGGTTTGCTGGAAGAAGACTCTTATTAGGGTTAAGCTCGCCTTTGTACATGTCCATTTTGTAAGCTATTTTTATCTGTAAATCTATTTGTGTACAATAAAGAATAAAGAACCTTCTTACTCCCCCCAGGTAAACATCTGATATACCTGCATCAACTGATTTACTTAGACAAAGTTTGGACAAAAGCTGAAACAACATTTCTACTGTCTAAGATGTAGAGTAGTATAGAGAAACTTTTTGTCAAAAGAAATCACATAGAATCGTCATAATCCATGATGGCCAGAAGAATGATGGGACTTGCGGAACCCTCGGTTGTCGAGTATCAGACTCGCTCTTGGCAGTTGTGATGAGATTACCGCAGCCGCGACGTGAAACGTAATTATTTACGTATACGTAACGCCTAGATTAAAATGTGTATGTTAGCGATGAAGGCACCCTGTTTTGTTGGAGTAAACGTTTTGAAAAAGTATTTGTTTAAGCAGGGAATGAAATGGGGCGCGTAGTCATATTCCGATGTGTGACAGCAGTGGAATATTAAGATATGTTTTGTATAACGGGTGTTTTTCTTTCTTTGTTTATTTATTTAAATTTTACACAGCCATTACAGTAACACCAAAGCGACAGTGCAAAACCTTAATATCTAGTACTTATACACTACTTATTTACACATAAACTAGATAGGTCCTACTTAGAAAATGCAAGACCATATCTGTGAATATCGCCAAGGTAATATTGAAAATATCAACATCTTCGGCTAGACATAAGCTGTTGATAATCCGAAGGGCTCGCGTGAATGGAGCTTCGCTCAGGAGATTAGTCCTTGCTCTCGGGATCGCGAGCAGCCTAGCTCGTCGCCGCCTATAAACGTAATTATCAGGTACGTACAAACCCACACACATCAGCACTCGCGGATTGTGCACCATACCTCTCAGCAGACGAAAGATATATGTTACCAACAACATTTCCCGTCTAACTTCTAGTTTGTTAATAAAAGCTTGACTAAGCAATCCCGAGTTTTTGGATGGTACATCTAGGTTGTAAGCAATTCTCGCAAATGCATAAAGTACCATGTTTTAAAAGTGAATTTTAGTGTGACCACGACTTTAGGACAGCCTCGGAAAGAGATTGAGCATGGCAGCTTTTTAATCAAAAGCATAAACCCAAGTTACCAAAACCATAAACCCAACTTTGGGTCGTTTGAATACAACGAGCTTAATAAGCGCCGTGAATCGCTGCTCACACACAGGTTTTCACGTCAAAGACAGGAATTCCCAAAATAACCTGATAAGTTCTCTTTGTTTGTACGAAGGGAGGAAACAAAACGGCGATTTTTGTATGTTTTTATATAAAAACTAGCTGTTGCCCGCAACTTCGTACGCGTTACAATACTAAATGAGTAGATACTAATTTATCACAACATATCACATTAATATATGTGATGATGTTTAGTGAGGATGTTTGATTATTTGTTACTCAATTACGTCGTAACGGCTGAACCGATTTCGACGAAATTTGTTATGTACGTAGGTTTTAACCTAAATTAACTTACTACTATTAATATGCTACTTTTCACATAAATCAGGAAAAAATTGCAGATACATAAACGTCGTCGTGCAGTCCACTCCCTTTAATTTTAATATTGTCGCAATGGTGTGCCATACAAAATGCTAGCCTTAGTGAGTGACCCACGCCTACTCTCTGCATGTTAGATATAAGCGCAATGATGAGTCTTAAAAAAATCTTAGCTATTACCAGCGTCTTCGCGCACGTTGTTCTATGGTGTAAATATACATAGGTACAGCTAATTTTAAGAGACTCTAGTGAGACTCTACATAGAAAGAGCAGGCTGAAAACTCAGCAGTAGCTGAAAAACTTGGTATCAGTCATCATTGCGACCTTATTTATTTTAAAGAGATTGGGCTTGGAGATGCTGCGCTAGTTCCAATTTTTTTGACTTATTATTCAACCCTATCGTTAGATAGGTTATTGCTATTGTTGTGAGTTGGTTAGGAGAGGCTGCAATTTTTACAATGGTCTATGGCTCATCATTGGGACCCTGGGGAGTGGGGACGCTGTGTTGGCTGAAAACTTCTATTACTATCATTACGACACCATCAAACTTAAAGGCAATGGGCTGTGGGACGCTGCGGTAGCTGGGTATTTAATAGCCCTACCTAACTTGTAGTGGGTTGAGTGGGGCACGATGCGTTTTTTTATGTCTATCTATCTAAATGAGGGTGGCTGCGCTAGACGATTTATTTATATTACTAATAATTGCGACCCAATTTATCTTATAAAGATTGTGCTGGTGGATTCTGCGATACCCGATTTTTTATGACTCATTGTTGTGGTCCCATGTGACTTGTAGTATGTTCTAGTTAGGTGGTTGGGGGCGACGCTACGTAGCTGAAAAATTTTACTATTCATCATTGCGACCCTACTTATCTTAAAGAAGGTGGGCTCGGAGATGCTGCGGTAGCTGATCATTTTTTGACTTATCATTATTCTATGCATCTTAAAAAGATCTTATTTTAGTTAAAGAGAGGGTGAGCCGGGAGACGCTGCAATTTTATCACTCAATTTTACCACTATCTAATTTAAAGTAGTGGGCTGGAGGATGCTACGGTGGATGCAAATTTCTGCTAAAATAGTGTATGATTCATCACTGCGACCCTATTGTCATTGAAAAGAGTATGCTGGCAGATGCTGCGGTAGCTGGATTTTTTTATTGCGCCTATATCTAACATGCAGACAGTAGGCTGGGATCACTTCGATGGCTGAATTTTGTATGGCTCACCAGGGAGTGGACTAAAGGACGCTCATATAGCTGATTTTATTTTATGAATTGTCTTATTTATATGGATTTCGGAGAGAAAATATATCTCTATTTCTACTTATTTACATCAACACTAACCTTGGACTGAAGGCGTACCAAATATTATGAAAACTGATTTATGAGATAAAAAGTAACATTTATGTTAATTTAATAATTAATTAATTAAACTTTTGCAAAGTTTGAACTAATCCGTTCAGTAGTTTTGTCGTGAAGGGGTAACAAACTAACGGCGCTTTAGACGTAATCTGAATCATCTCACTAATTTTGACACTGGCGTGACAGAGCCCGGTAGCACAATTGGATAGTGCATCTTTGTATCAAGAAGAAGGTAGCGGGTTCAAGTCCCGTCTAAGCGTGAAAATTTTTGAGATGATTTTAAAATCTTGCGGTAACAAAGACCAAAATCATTTTCCTATAAAAACTTTGACATACCATTATTATCCCATGGGACCTGATCTATGGAATAAAAAGTAGCATATGTGTTAATCTAAGTTATAAATTTACGTACATAACAAATTTCATCAAGATTAGTTTAGCCGTTACGACGCTATTGAGTAACAAACAATTAAACGAACATCCAAACTGTCACATTTATAATATTAGTGTGATTCACTCCTGGCTTCATTGTCAGACCCTGGTAGTTATTATCAAACAAATAATTTAAAAGAACCCAAACATGACCGTTCTACTCTTATTCATTATAGAATTCTGTTGATCACCTGTTGGCTTCGTTATCCCTGATCCACAAAACAAACAAAAAATAACATAATAATTTTATTTTTGACGACATTTAAAACGATACCACACTCAAGTTTTTCATTTAAGAGGTCTTATTATGACCTTGAGTTTCTGGAAATATTTAAAATTTAGCAACTACTACAATAACTAACTTTTACTACATATTTCGAAATACTCTGAAATCTGGCTAAACAGAAAAAATTGATTTGGTTGGCAAACAAAGTGGTCCTGTACCTTTTTTCAGGAAAATTTCTGAAAGCGCTGTAATATCTATTAGTTCATTTAATTAAAATTTGATCGGTATACTACTAACGATACCTGAAAAACATCTTTTTGTTTTATTTTATACTCCTATTTTGGACCCCTTGGGGTGCGAATGTCAAAAAAATCCTTTCTTAGTCCACCCCGTACACCGTACAAAGAACACACCATCTATATTTCAAGTCTCTAGGATCAGCGGTTTAGGCTGTACGTAGATTTTCACTCAGTCTGTCAGTCTCGTAACGATTATTTAATATACTGATGATGTTATTGATGATTCAAAAACGGTAGATTTCCCCATCTTCAGACGCTGGTAGTTAATTGTATCGTGAAATGTATCGCAGAAACAATTTAATAGGACGCAAACACAATACAGCTACTGTCATCTATTATAGAGTTCTGTAGATTCCCTCCTGGCTCCATCATCAGACCCTGGTGGTATTACCATGATAAAATGTTACATTATTTACCTATAAAAAGCATTTATGCAAAGTTATACGTTCGTAAATGCAAATGACATTGTTTCAGAACAAACTACAACATCCCTTTTCAACCCTGTGGGGTGATTTTCAAATACAATTACTATACCATGTTTCATTGTGCACCTTGCTTAGTATTTAAGTAAAGTTTTAAGTCTATTAACCATAGAAATAATGTTTTGCCATACAAAGTTCAACACCCTTTTTCACCTACCCAGGGGATGAATTTTGAAAAATAAAACAATACCATTTCTTTTATTTTTGTGGAAAAATATGTTCGCCAAGTTTCAAGTTTATAAACCCAA
Source organism: Philereme vetulata (assembly GCA_918857605.2). NCBI lineage: Eukaryota > Metazoa > Arthropoda > Insecta > Lepidoptera > Geometridae > Philereme > Philereme vetulata. The sequence goes on along the minus strand of OU975484.1, from coordinate 631,985 downwards.
AAACCACGGTTTTTCATACAATCGTAAAAACATATTTTGATCCCCTTGGGGGATGAATTTCCAAAAATCCGTTCTTAGTGTTCACTTTCACACCACAAAGAACATACCATCTAAATTTCAAGTCTCTATGACCAGCGGTTTGGGCGGTGTGTGGTTTATATGTCAGTCAGTCAGGACAACGATTCTTATATATTAGATAAAGCAACCACGTTCACTCTAGAACATTATTTCTTAATTCAAAGACAAAGTCTAAATCTTTTATTCATTAAAATCACAAGGATCACTTTGAAACGACAATTTTACTGCCCGTTGCTTCGCGACCAAGCCAGGAAAGAAAGGCAAGAAACAAGGCTGGTTGTTTTTTTAATGATCCTTCTAGAATACATAACAATAAAGAAAATAAATCACGTCTAACTTGTAACATTTTTGAACGAGTTGGAACAATTTCATTGGTCGTTGCATTTCATTTCAGCAATTAACCCTGACGCCTAGTTTTATTTTTGCTATAACGGTCTGATTTAATGTATTTATGCCAATTCAGACCCATGAAGGCCAAACGAGATGCCTCTGTCCTCGTGGGTCATAAACAGTGCACTATTAAGTACTTGACTAAACTGAAATAAGTTGTCATGACCAATATTTAAAACATCACGGCAACCAGTACTGAAAATAAATTATTTAAGACAGAACGAAACTAGGTGGGTTGTGTTTATTCTGGAAGTCTTATCAACAACACACAATAAATACAATAAGGTACATACAATAAAGGTACTAATGTGCTACTAGAATCAAAAACTGCACCTATTTTGCAGAAATCAGATAAATAATGTTATTTTATGTACACACGGCTACACATCAAGCTATATTTTTCCAGTATAAGCTGACCTCTCATTCTACGAAAAGCCTACACAATGTGAGGTCAGCTTATACTGGAAATGTATAGCTTGATCTGTAGCCGTGTGTACCATTGAGTTCACCCGAAAAATTAACGCGAGTACAAAGAACTAAGGGTCCAGCATTCTGCTCACGGCACAAGCGGGCGTGATATTATTTTCGGAGAATTTCATACAACGATATATGAGGTGGAAACCGTACGCATGGCCTAGATAGTTTTTTTCAGAAGGGGAATTCGTTAGAGCGCTTGCCAAGCTTTAACAGTTAAACTTGGTCTGGCATGGTGCGAGGTTCTCGTTTTTGTGAACAACACAACGTTGTTGTGTGTTTTTCTCTTGGGTCTAAATAGTGGGTCCACAAGGAGAAAGTATCGGAGATGATTGTCAAGATCGGCAAACGGACCGGACTAGATTCTTACACTATTTAATCTGAGTTTAATCATTACAACACAGTCCACAATGTAGCACAACAGTCATACAAGTGATTGTGGCAACCCTCAACGTTGGGCTTGTCTTGATTTGCCGCAAATATTTGAAGAAGCAACTTTTTTTTTTTAACTAAATAGATCATCGTTTTACCACAATCTCACCTGATGGTAAGCGATGATGTGGTCTAAGATGAAGCACGAAGATCTAGAAGAAACCTATTCACTCTTACCTTAAAGAGACCCGGATTGTATTCTTTAGGAAAAACAGACGACGGCATACCTCAGCTGAACGCATCAAGAACGTAGAACCAAAACGGTATGTGCGAACGGGTGGTATATCAACTAGGTACGGATGGTACTGAGCCGTGCGCCTGCTTGTCCTTTGATGGAAATGAGATGGCGGAACTTGCCGAGAGTGTGGCCTCGGTACACACGGCTACACAGCAAGCTATACATTTCCAGTATAAGCTGACCTGTCATTCTACGAAAAGCCTACACTATGCGAGGTGCGAGGAAATATATAGGTTGATGTGTAGCGTAGGGCACACGTGCCAAACTCACCATTATGTGACAATTTATTGTAGAGGCATGTTGGTATTTACAGGAATTGAAAGTTATGAAACTCATATGTTTATGAAAATGTGTTTCATTGTTAATATTTTTTCAGATGCCATAATATTATTAAGTTTATGATTGCAAAGCTGGTTATAAAGGACGGAATTACCACCGTAAATACTCGTAAAATTTAAAGGTTCTTACCCTTATTAAAAGTGTAGCTTGCTTGGCTGTGTTTTATGCGCAGTATGACGTCGATTGAATTACTTCGGTCTCTTCAGTGAACTTTGTCCGAGTCCAACAAACTTCGTCTACTAAAATTGTAGAAAATTATATATACCGAAAAATTCGACAAATACCAACCCCAAAAAACCCGCATCCACGTCTACAATTCAGTACTAATGGTCAAATACATTAGCAGAATCTCTCTTACCTTTGAATTCATTTTATATAACCAGCGTAGATAAGAGTTGCTTGATGCAAACTAGAGAAGAGCCGGATAATCGGGAAACTCGATCAAAATTACTAGCGCATAACAGAGCTATGTATGCCTTTCAATATCACGTTAGCACTTCAAGTTCTTAGCACTATAAGTATACAATATACATCTCTCTCTCTCTCTGGTCGGTCCTTCATGACTGAAGATCGTGGCCATGGTGTGATTTCATACGGGAATGGATAAACTGTCTCCAGCGACCTCTGTCGGTAGCAATTTTGACGATTTGATAGAAAGTCGTTGAGTTCTGGGCTTCTATCTTTTAGTTGGTCTGTCCATCTAGTTGGTGAGCGGCCTCTTGGCCTTTTGCCTTCTGTGTTGCCAACGATAACTAGTTTCTCGAGACTGTCATCCCCACGCCTCATCACATGACCAAAATAGCTCAGAACGCGTTGGTAGCACACCGATGAAAGACGCTCCTTTATTTGCAGTTGTGATAGGATTGATGCATTTGTGCGTTTGGCCGTCCACGGGATTCTCAGCATTCGCCTCCAGCACCACATTTCGAATGCATCAATTCTCTGCCGCTCTCTCGCTTTAATGGTCCAAGTCTCTACGCCATACAGAAATATTGGAAAAATCAAAGCCCTCACCAGACGCATTTTGGTTTTATTTGTGATGCCTCTGTTCTTCCACAGCCCTTTAAGGCGAGTCATAGCATCCCTGGCAACAGAAATGCGTCTTTTTATTTCTGATACGCAACTACCATCATCGCTTATTTGTGAGCCCAGGTAGATGTAATTCTGAACAACGTCCACACCGATGCTCTCAATATCAGATAGTGTCTGAGCACGGTCGATCACCATTAGTTTTGTTTTGCTCCTATTGATCGCCAGACCCAGTTCCAGGCTTTCGTTCTCCAGTTTCTCCAGAAGCATTTTCATATCCGCGACGGAAGTTGCAACAAGGACAGTGTCATCGGCGTATCTGAGGTTACATACCCGCTTCCCACCCAGAGGAAAACCTCCCTTCCAATTCTCCATTGTTTTACGGATGATGTATTCACTGTATATATTGAACAACACTGGAGAAAGTATACACCCCTGTCTAACTCCTTTCTTTGTTACAAAAACATCAGAACAGTCGGTTTCGAGTCTTATGAAGGAGCGGTTGTTTACGTAGAGATTACGAATAAGCCCAATCAGATGCTCGGGACAATATACATACAGAGTGAGAAATTATTGACTTCAGAAGTGAACTGTAATAGAAGTCAGGAAGGGTTTCTTGTGAATGTTTTCTTGTATTATGTTTAACCCATGTGTTACACATGTACTTTCTATCCAAAGTTGTAAACAATATGACCGTATGAACATCATACATCGTTGCTGTTCTAACTAAGTGACGTAACCGGCATTTTAGAAAATATTACTAAAAGTCGTAAGTGTACCTACTTAGGACACTTCGAATGATTTATAATTTCAAGATATGTAGATATGTCAAACATGCATCTAGACATAGGTCATCCATGGGTCTTCAACACTTCGACCGTTTTTGTTTGAGTAGATAAAAGTAACATTACAAATGTCAGTTACGCCAAAATGTCGGTTACGTCATTTAGTTAGAACAGCGACGACATGAGGTGCTTTTTATGATTCTTCTAATCGAATCTACTTCTAACCCATATTACCGACAAATCAAAGCGATGAAAATAAGAATACATACTATAAGATTCAAAATAATACTTTCAGCGACATAAAACTAAATTACGTACTTTATATTTATTAAGATTAAGTAGTAAGTATTGGGTCTGCCAATCGATCACGGGCGACCTCCGTGGCGCAGTGAGCGAATAGCCGGCTGAGATGCAGGAGGTGGGGTTCGATTCCCGGAACAAATATTTGCATGATTTAAAGATATTTGTTTCGGGTCTGTAGGTTTTTCGATATATTGTAAATATGTATTTACAAAAAAAAGTATATAATTAATATTTTACTTTGAAAACTTTCGTGATTGATTTCAATCATTATTATAAATAAGGGATTTATCACGTACCGTCTTATCGGTGTTTTGACCGACAATGTTTCGGTTCAATTCGTGAACCTTCATCAGGGTGAGTGCGATCCGCTCCGAATAACGTTTCGCCTCGCACTGCGCGCCGCTGCCCTCTGCGCGCGAGTGGACGGGCGGGGTGGTGGAGATTGGGTCAACGAAAGCACAGCGTGATGACCAGCTGTGTCATCATCATTATCATCCATGTTGCTCTCTTCGGTAGTTCTTGGTACAGGCAAACGCACAACACTAACTGTCTCTGTCAGGTTCACTCACTCTTCTGTCACTTGCATCATGAAGACATGGCCTCCAGGCTGGCGGTAGAACCCATCCTCTATCCCTGTTAAAGTTCGGCACACGACTTATTTCTATCGCCTCTCGGATCTTGCGAGGAACGAAAAACTTCTCACTCGCTAAAACCCGGGCCTTGTTGTAACGTATGTAGTGAGTCGACATTCTTCATTGCACGTATGCGTTCAATCAACCTAGTAGATACGTTTATTTTTGTTTCACCAATGTAGCATTTACCGCAGTCACACGGTATCATATATACGCCGGGGACGCCCAACTCTGTCCTTCGGCGAACGCAGCAGCTGTCTCAATTGTTTATACCGCTGGAAGGATGACTGTAAGAATGATCCTGCCGATTTTCAAGTATCGGGAAGATTATGATGTTCACTTTGACTTTGCTCAAGATGACGCCCTTTATAAAGAACCCTATACTCTAGTCTCCGGTCTTTTAGTGTCTTAGGCCAAAACCCACTTCAAAGATGATGAGCCAGGATAATAAACAACTAAGTAATTACATCTCTAGCTATAAAATACAACGAAAAAAACTTTAAGAACCAATTTAAGTACAAACAAGTTGGCAAACAAAAAGGTAAGCTTTTAAGCATTTTTCGCCTAATTAAAAGTTCGCCGAATGAACAAAACAGAGGCGTGATAAAATTCTGAACTGTTAATGTTTCGGTTGAAATTTACAATAGTCCTAACATTAGGGCACGGAAAATACTTAAAAAGTTAGTTAGCTCAATTAATAGAGCAAAGCGAGATTACCAAATCAACCTGAGCAAATCGGCGTTGTATGTATGTATGTTTGTTTGTCCGAAGATAACTTTCGAAGCGTTTATGCGATGATCGTGAAATTTGATACATAGGTAAGTAGTGAAGGCACAATTTTGATATGACTAAATGAGCTAAAAAAGTTGGGTTGTTGAGATATCGGTGTTCAAAAGGGGTAAAAAAATTTAAATTAACTATTATGTCAAATGGGACGTCAAATTAAAGGTCTTTGTTAGTACATTTCAACCCTGCTTTTTATTTTTAGTTGACTCCTTGTAGTTTTTGAGTTATTAGCCATAATAAAATTAAACTTTGACAAAATTCACAGGGACCGTTGACCCCACAATGCTGAAATTTGGTATTCGTGTAGCTTTAGTGACACAAATATAGTCTAAGTATGGGGAACCCCCAAAATTTATTGCTGTTTTTCTATTTTTGTGTGAAAATCTTAATGCTGTTCACAGAATACATCTACATACCAAGTTTCAACAGTATAGTTCTTAGTTTCGTAAAAAAGTGGGTGTGACATACGGACGGACAGACATGGCAAATCCACAAGGGTTCCGTTTTTTGCCATTTGGCTACGGAAAACTAAAAAGGACTGATAAGTTGGATGCAGACCGCACAAGATTGGTCGCTCTGGAAATCTATAGGGGAGGCCTATGTTTAGCAGAGGACGTGGCTGATATGATGATGATGATGACGGCATGCTTCCGCAATGACTGCTATGCCTAGCTTTAATATTTCAAAAAAAGTCTGACACCTTGCTTAACCTAGAACTACTTGCGTAATTTCAAAGTTTGACGAACTTAGGTTCGGTAACGTTTTTTTTATGAATACCTGTCCTATTTTGTTAATAAACATGCATTCAATTTTAAATCGTTGGCTTAAATAAGATAAGATAAGATAACTCTTTATTGTACACCAAAGTAAAATACAGAACATAATTCTTACAAATAGATTTAGTACAATGGGCGGTCTTATCGCTAAAAGCTATCTCTTCCAGACAACCTTTGTATGGACAGGATAAAAATGTAACACATGACGGCGGTGCATCTATATAAATTTAAAAACATATCTACATACTATAAATCTAAATTACCAGTAATAACACAAATTTAATTTAAATAAGCAACTCTAAAAGTGGTTATGATGAATTAACAAGCAGCTACAACTTCAACACAAGGACAGATAATGGGTGTGCACTTTTGAGTAGCTCTAATCTGGCTTGAAGGAAAAACTTTGAAAGTGTCTGGACACTTCTAGCTTTCGCATTGAAAAGATACCGAAATTAGGTTAATTCTTGAAATCCCCACCGGTGCGTATAGCCTTGTAACTGGACAATAACTATAAGCATAAAGCTTTTAACACGGGCAATTTGTTTACAAATAATTTAACTAGTGGTTCACCCCGAACTGAGATCTCGCGAGTGTAACAAAACAACATTATTTGTAATCTTTGACTACCAAAATAGTGTCACAAAATAAAAATCTAAAAATCTTCTAAAACAGCTTTTTATTTATCAAAGTGAGTCAGATCTTTCTGTCGACGGTACCTATTGATCACTTTGCAAGGCACAAAGTAACTCTATCAGTGTACTGTACAGTTGTGACAGGCTTTTACGTGCCAAGTTACTTTACTCAGTTGACAATCGTTTGGCCGCACACGCACCCTGCGTATAAGGTAAACTCTTTAGAACTTTACATCATACATTCTGCTCGTTATTGTATATTAGCTTGCAAAAGAAAATGTACTTGGTTTTACATTTCTTACAGATTATTATTTAAAACAGCCGTTTCATTCAATAGTTACAGAAAATGGTAGAGCTTCCTCTACCGTGTATAACATAACTCTAATAAACGTTTTAGGGTTCCGTAACCAAAGGGTAAAACGGCACCCTATTACTGAGGCTCTGCTGTCCGTCTGTCACCAGGCTGTATCTCATGAACCGTGATAGTTAGACAGTTAAAATTTTCACAGATGATGTATTTCTATTGCCGCTATAACAACAAATACATACTAAAAACAGAATAAAATAAATATTTAAGCGGGGCTCCCATACAACAAACGTGATTTTTTTGCTCATTTTAGCTCGATATTGATAACGGCAACAGGTAGACGCTTGAAATAATATTTACAGAATATTTAGTTATATATTCACTTTAAAAACAAATTCTTACATTAAATTAAAACAAATATTTAAGGGGGGCTCCCATACAATATACGTGATTTTTTGCCGTTTTTATAGATAATGGTACGGAACCCTTCGTGCGCAAGTCCGACTCGCACTTGGCCGGTTTTATTTTATACAACATGGAGATGGAAGTTATGAGAGTACGGCTAAGATATGGAACACTTTAACGTCGTTTGTTATTACTGAAGACTACAATGCGGGTCTCTTTAAGGTCAGAGTGCGTACATGACTCTAGATCTTCATGCTCCATGAAATATGAACGTTGTTACACTTTGGAAACTTATTATATTAATAGGTTTCTGAAGTAAACGCGCACGTCAATATACGTGATCGGTCGAATTTTTCGCGATTCGATTACGACAAAATTGTTTAAGGATGACTTTTCTATTTCGGCACAGTAAATGGTTTTTTAACCTCCATTCGGATAAGCAAAAGATAAACATCATAGGTTGTGGAATTATCAAGAATCCTTGCGTTTTACGAGTTCAATTAACCGATTATAATTTGGGGTTTATTATGCGTAAAATAATATTTTTCGGTTACAAATTAGGAAACACAACTTAACTTTGAATATCCTTAATGCCCAGACCGGAATAGAGACAAAAACTTTTGCAGCTTTTCCCTATCAGAGGGCTTAGCAAAGTTACATTCGATTAGCGATGACGCTAGTCGATAAGTCCGAAAATGTATGGTATTTGAGAAAATGCTATAGAAATATCACGTGATATATCAACAACAAACTTATGTATAAATCGAATTGATTCGAAGCGAATTTACCTTAACTACGGACCCAAGTTTGCACCAAATTGCTTCATAATTATTAAGTAACATTAATTATAAATTTTCCTTCGAATTCATTTACCAATTCCAATAATCCACATACAACGAAAATCATTTAACCCCTTGTCAGCCGACATCCATTTGGAAAACAACTACAGCAACGATCACCGTTAATGGAATTCCTTTGTATCGTTTATACCTTGTACCTTAGCACAATACAATTATGTCTTATGGCAGCAAGCAAAGACGGCTGTTGTGTGTCCGAAGACGGGTTAAATAAATAAAAATAAAAATTCGGCACTCCGGGAGTGCCGACAGAAGTGAAAACTTGAACAATTACCTGTGAATTTTTTTGAATCGACAGGAAAAAAAATTTTAATCGTCTGGAACAGTGTCGGTAACGGTATAGGTTACAGTGTCGCGACCGCAACGGTTATTACCTATCTCAAAAAATGCCCAACGCGCCTAAATAAATAAATAAATATGGCTGGACCTTTCACACAGCGCTATCTAGCCCCAAACTAAGCAGAGCTTGTACTAGGGGAACCAGATACCTGATAGAATACTTATATACATTTTTTTGTGTAAATACATACTTATAATATATAGAGAAACAACCAGACCCGGAACAAATATCTGTAGATCATGCAAACATTTGTTCCGCGGCGAGAATCGAACCCACTACCTCCTGCGTCTCAGCCGGCTAATCGCCCACTGCACCACGGAGGTCGTAAAGAAGTTTTCACTTAAAAATAACTTGGATATTGTAAAATGATCATGATGGATGTCGTATAAACATGAAAATTTACTAAAAAAGTTGTTTTATGCCCCTCCACAAACTTAAAAAAATCAAATTATATACAGAGGTGTCGGTAACACTGTCGCGAGTTCAATAGTTTTTTCCCATTTCAAATTATATACAGAGGTGTCAGTAACACTGTCGCGAGTTCAATAGTTTTTTCCCATTTCAAATTATACACAGAGGTGTCGGTAATAGTGTCGTGAGTTCAATGGTTTTTCCCATCTCAAAAACACCCAACGCGCCTAAAGAAGTTTTCACTTCAAAAAAACTTGTATATTGTAAAATGATCATGATGGATGTCGTATAAACATGAAAATTTACTAAAAAAAGTTGTTTTATGCCCCTTCACAAACTTAAAAAAATCAAATTATATACAGAGGTGTCGGTAACACTGTCGCGAGTTCAATAGTTTTTTTCCCTAATCAAATTATATACAGAGGAGTCGGTAACACTGTCACGAGTTCAATAGTTTTTTCCCATTTCAAATTATATACATAGGTGTCGGTAACACTGTCGCGAGTTCAATAGTTTTTTCCCATTTCAAATTATTTATTTCAAAAATTATTTATTTCAAGCCATTGACTGAGAAGGTTACAAAAAATTATAGAAATTTGAAATTATAGCTTTAATTGTCTACTTTAGATCACGGTTATTGCTAATGCAGTATTTTTTCAATTTTATCAGATGTTAATAATATTTTGTCATTGACATAGTGGAGACCGATATAGATATTATCTTCTTAAGAATAGGTAAAATTACTATGATTAGCTTGTATAAGTTAATAAATAAATAAATAAATATTGCTGGAGATTTCACACAGCGCTATCTAGCCCCAAACTAAGCAGAGCTTGTACTATGAGAACCAGATAACTGATAGCATACTTATATTCTTTTTTTGTTGTAAATACCTACTTATAATATACATATAGAAAAACATCCCGACCCGGAAAAAAATATCTATAGATCATGCAAACATTTGTTCCGCGGCGTGAATCGAACCCGCTACCTCCTGCGTCTCAGCTGGCTATTCGCCCACTACGCCACGGAGGTAGATGAGTTAAAGATTACATTATATTATATACCTAGTCAGGTCATAAATTCTGTCACATGTTTAATATAAAATAATTGAAACACGTTTATTCATTATGTAACCATTTATATACCAAAATGAACTTAACAAAACATAGATTCTTATGACACTAAAGTTTTTTAAAAATGACCTCCGTGATTTTGAATACAGGCCTTCAATCTGCGCGGCCAGTCGTCTATCGCAGCACGAACGAGGTCCATGTCAATATCGGCGGCTGCCTTAATCAAGGATGTCTTGAGTGACTCCAAATTGGGATGAGGCTTTGAGCACGCCTTTTCCTCCAAGTGTTGCCATATCTTGTAATCTAACGGATTCTAATCTGGACTGGAGGAGGGCCAGTCTTTGTGCCGGATGAAGTCAATTTCACGCGCCGCCAGCCAGTCTTGTGTGCTCTTCGCTCTATGAGCTGGCGCCGAATCTTGTTGGAATACCCAGTGCCTGTTATTGAACATGGTATGAGAAACAGGTTCCAAAAGGTTCGTCAGGACTGTATTTTGATACACAACTGCATTCGTTTTTACACCTTTCTCACAAAAATGTACCTCTGTTAAGCCCCAATAAGAAACTCCCAACCATACCATGAGCGAGGAAGGAAAATGACCTCGTTGGACACGCGGAATACGGTTGCTCGCTTCTTCACTACTGTGTGCGTACACCTTATCATTTTGTTTGTTGTAGCTATCTTCTACGGTAAAAATTTTTTCATCCGAAAAAAGAATTTTCCGTTATTTTTTTCCCGCGTACCGCTTCAACAAAGCGCGGCATCTCTTCAGTCTCAGGTCCATTAGACGAGCATTCAAACGATGTCCTGTTTTTCTTCGATATGCCCGAAGCCCTAAGTCTTCATTTAACACCCTTTTCACCGTGTTTCTGCTTAACCCCATCTGAAGGGCCAACAGTTTCTGCTTACGTTTGGGATTTCTTTGAATTCGCGCCTTCACAGCTTTTATCACTGCTGGAGTCCTAACAGACCGAGGGCAACCACTTCTTGACCTGTCATCTACACTAGTCTTCATTGTATCGTTTGATGGTGCGATAAACGAATCTTTCGGTTATATTCAAATTTTTCAGTATGTCAAAAATTTGAATTGGCGCGTAACCGCAACGATGCAAAGCAATAACTGCAACACGGTCTTCTTTAAGCGTCCACTCCATATTTAAAAATGAGTAAAATTCTAAAATGTATACATTTTTATTTTCATGAACAATTCGAAATTCGAATTCTATAAACTTTTTTGCGGCCAGCATTTTAAAAGAAAAGTTTTTACTGTGTGACAATACTTAAGACCTGACTAGGTATATTATTTAAACAAGGAATCAATCTTACACTATTTTTAAACTTTCGCGATTATTCACATAATTAGGTACTCAATTACACCAATATAATGATTGCCATAAATAATCGTTTATTACTACCAACACAAAGGTTATCTGGAAGAGAGTGCTTTTTAGAATTAAGTTTGACTTTGCAACTTTCGCGACCACATAATTACTCAATTACACATAATAACACATAAAAACTAACCGCAAAACTATTGCAATAAATAACCGTTTATATCAGCAATACATACATGTTATCTGGAAGATAATGCTTTTTAGCATTAAGTTTGCCTTTGTACTAGTATTTATTAAGTGCAATATGAAGTATTTTCAATCAATTAATCATATTATTATTAATTATACAACCGTTTTTTAGGGTTCAGTACTTAAAGGGTAAAACGTGACCCTATTCCTAAGACTTCGCTGTCTGTCTGTCTGTCCGTCTGTCATCAGGCTGTATCTCATGAACTGTGAAAGTTAGTTGAAATTTTCACAGATGATGTATGCCGCTATAACCACAAATACTAAAAACAGAATAAAATAAATGTTTAAGGGGGGCTCCCATACAACAAACGTGATTTTTTTGCTCGATATCGATAACGGCAACAGGTAGACGCTTGAAATATTCACAGAATATTTAGTTATACATTCACTTTAAAAATAATTAAAGAAATTAAAATAAAACAAATATTTAAGGGGGGCTCCCACACAACGAACGTGATTTTTTTGCCGTTTTTGTAGTTAATGGTACGGAACCCTTCGTGCGCGAGTCCGACTCCAACTTGGCCGGTTTTTATTTATAAAACCTGGAGATATGCTTACATTTAATTATTTTTAACTGTTTACCTTATGTGCTATATGTGGATTACGGGCGGGGATGTTGCTTATTTGTAGACTGTTAGATATCAACTCTATATTCACTTAACTTGTTTGCTATGGTTGAAATTCTGAGGTCTTAGAAGATTCTGCTTATTATGCCGAAGATTAAGAACTTTCACGATAAAAAGGGGATGGTAAACTGAATATAATATGCTGCCAACAGATAATTCTCCAGAGATCTCTCTTCTCTATTAAAGAAGTGAAGATATAGCTAAATATTTTACTATTAAAGTTATGTAATTTCCTAATCTTCGCATAGCGCTGATCGTTGACCCTCGATGCAAAAACGAGGTGTTATAAGTATTAAGCCTGTATTTAGCATACCTTCATTTTGGATGCCTTCCACATCTCTGGTGATCATTTGATGCTAGATGACGCTATATATAACTGCAGTATCCTCTCCGTCTTGCCATAGTCATAACTAAAAGTTAAAACATAAAAGGCTTTTCCGTTACAGCTGCTTCGCTTAGAATTTTAAATTCCAAATATTGCCAATACGGTACAGATTTGTTGATCTAGATTGGTATATCGTACCTTTTATCTCTAAGACGTGTACACTAGTTGATGATAACACCATCAATTTCACGTTAAAGGCAGCTAAACTTTAATCCAGTCATAACATACTTCCCGTTTCTCATCCCATCCGAAAAGGCAATATATTTTCATGTTCAAAAGGTATTATGATAAACAGTTTGCACTCTCCATTGGCGTAGATTGATCGTCTCGACTTCGGCTCATTGCATATTTATTGGTGCGCCTAACTCGAGCGATGTCGGAGGATCGCGCTATATTGGATTGGTATAATTCAATTTTAGGTTACCGGTGATGAGGTCTATTTAAAGCGGTTAAACCAGGCTATGCGAAGTTCTGACTTATATTAACTGTGAGAATTTTCCCCCAATGTAGGCCTTTTCCTCGTCAGATTTCGAATTGTTTTTAAGAGTAGAGTTCCTTGTGAAAAGGCCCGCCCGGGAAATACTACCACCATACATATTTCTGCCGTTAGGCAGCATTGCTCTGTTTCGGTTTGAAAGGTATGTTTGCCGGTGGAATTACAGGCACATAAGGCATTACACATGCATGCCTCAAGTTGATGGATGCTGTGCAGTGCATCGTGGGGCACTTACCTACGAGGCAATACTTTGTTATAGGCAATAGTTACCACATCAGGTGGGCCATAAGCTTGTTCCATCTTCAGATCGTATAAAAAATTGAAAATAACAGTTTTATCCCCGTTTCGAGCACGTGGCAAAGCATATCGTGAATACAATAGACGTTAGATTCAATAGTATCTGAAACAATGTCTCCCTCGATACAATGCATTCTCCAAAACAAAAATAAATAGCTCACACACAAAACATGACCATTATACAATGTAAAAATTTCTGGATGACATCTTACAATAAGTTGTCATCCTGAAAATTTTACATGTAGGTGCCTATAATGGCCATAAAGTAATTGAGGGTCTATTCATCATCATCATATCAGTCGTAGGACGTCCACTGCTGGACAAAGGCCTCCCTCATTGATCTCCAGGAACTGCGGTTGGAAGCGGCCTGCATCCAACGCCGACCTGCGGTTCTTACCAAGTCGTCTGCCCATCTTGTGGGTGGACGTCCTACGCTGCGTTTGCCGGTCCGTGGCCTCCACTCGAGAACCTTTCGGCCCCATCGGCCATCTGTTCTACGCGCTATATGGCCTTCAGGGTCTATTCATTAATCAGTAATTTAAGTAAAATTTTGTCAATAAGTTGTAAGATGTCATACAGAAAAATTTACATGCATAATGGTCATAAAGGAATTTTAGGGTCTATTCAGTAATCAGTATTTTAAACACTATTTGTGTATGAGTTATCTATTTTTGTCATAAAGCAATTGAAACCATCTAAACAAAACTTGCGGAATCGTTTCCAAACAGGAAATAGAATATCAGGTGCACGGACGACGGCGCTGGCAAACAAGATAAATTGAAGCCAATACATAACTGGGAAATTCAAGTGCGGTTGGAGCTTAGACAACTAGTTACCAGTATACGATTTACAGGTAATTTTGAAACCCTAACTAGTGCTTCGCTCCGAACGCGATATCTCGCGAGTTTTCCATAAAACGAAACATATTCTAAATGCAAATATATCTGACTATTTATAATAGTGACACTATTATACAATGTGTCCACGAAAGGCCCGACGAATTAACTTGACCTACAGTTTTATTCAAAATGCAAGTACGGGAGTTGATTTTACTTAGAAAACTTTCGTGATTGATTTCAATCATCAGTTGCATTTTCAGTGCGAGGCGAGACGTTATTCGGAGCGGATCGCACTCACCCTGATGAAGGTTCACGAATTGAACCGAAACATTGTCGGTCGAAACACCGATAAGACGGTACGTAATAAATCACGTATTTATAATAATGACGGGAGTTGATGTTGATTGGTTTCTCTTTATTGGGGTAGTTACTCTGAATTTAAAACTTTTCCCTATATGGAAAAAATCACGAATCAGTTCGAAGATTCACGAATTTAACCGAAACATTGTCGGTCGTAACACCGATAAAACCTTACGAGTCCCGTATTTATTGATTGAACTAAGCGAGATTTCTAAATCAAATTGAGCAAATCGGCGTTGTATGTATGTATGGTTCTTTGTTTGTCCAAGGATAACTTTCGAAGCGTTGATCTGATCATCGTGAAATTCTATACATATGTAGGTAGTGATGGCACAATTTTGGTGTGACTAAATGAGCTAAATTTGTTAGGGGGTTTTTGAGATATTGGGGTTCAAGAGGGGTAAATAAAATTAACATGAGACTATTAGGTCAATGGAACGTCAAATGAAATGTCTTCATTAGTATATTTAGACTCAGTTTTTATTTTTAGTAAAGTCAGTAAAGCCATTATAAAAACAGAACTTTGACAAGGGTGACAAGGACAAAGAACTTGACAATTCACAGGGTACACCAGTGACCTCACAGTGATGTGATTTGGTATGCGTGTAGCATAAGTGACACAAATATAGGCAAAACTCTGAAATCCAGAATATCTGCAATTTGTACCCCAAAAAAGAATAACCACTTGACATGAACTCCCGTTACCTGTAATTTGAATGACACTCTAGGCCAAGTCGAATGGTTATGCATTTTATGGCACTATTTTAATAGTCAAAAGATTACAAATAATATTTTTTGTATTAATCGGAGACTCGCGAGACCTCAGTTCGGGGCGAACCACTAGTATAATGATTGAAATAAATCACGAAATTTCAGTTAAATTCGCAAAATATTGTGGGTTTAATCTTAGCGGAAATCTCGCAACATTTTAATTTTCCCTACAAATAAGAGTATTAATTCCAAGATGCACTTAAACAAATTTCGGCTTGTGCGTGAACCTACCTTAATTTACACCGGCCTTTGTTCGCATAATTAGAAGGGAGGGTCGAAAGAAATGGTGTCCTCATTAGCGAGCCTCCTGAATTCGTACACACGACTGTTGATAATTGCTGGAGATTTAATTTCAGGTGTTTTTTTTAAAGGATAAACGAACCCCAAATAAGTCACGGAGAGATTAAGCAAGGAGAGTTCAGGGATAATCCAAATTAAATCTAGAATGTTTTCGGTAATAGATGTTTTCTAAAAATGCAATACAATTTTGTCGCTAAGCTGAAGAAACTTGAGGGATAGGATTCTGATATAACTTTGAAATCATTCTTTACACTCGTGAGATAAAAAAAGCGATACATTCAACCACACGCGATCATTATCAAATCAGCTTGAATCTGGCAAGTTATGTTGCAACCTTGTGGCAAGGAATTTTTTTAAAGTACAGAATAATAACGGAGTAATACAGAATAATAAAATACATGAACAATTAATTCAAACCTATGCCTATGAGTAGAATGTAAAAGAGTCATACATTAGTACCTTTGGACAGGCGTCATCCATTTAGCCGGTCATCGCACGCCGACAGAACATAAATTACAATTGTTACTGTTGCAGAATAAATACGAGTATAATAAACACAATCAGTACTTAAATACAATATCTCAAGAAGGAAAGGTGGAGTCAGCCGTCCAGCAACGAAATGGCAGATGATGTAGGATCATCGCTAGCTGGTCGAACCTGGATGAGGCTGGCATAGGACCTTGAAGCAAATACAAGCAGAGTCCAGCAGTGGGCCACGTTAAGCCGTGGCGATGACGAATTCAGAAAACAATAAATGTACTAACTTTTGAAACTATCATGGTTATGAACACTATTTATACAGTTTACCCGTGATCATGGCGCATGCAACTGCGCCGAAATATCGGGATACTCAAACACTCACAAATCATGGTAAATATCCCGTTTTTAGTATAGATAATAAATGTAATGGCACAGAGATAAAGAAGATCCGTATACCCAGGCAGTTGGAAAACGCAGATGTGTCAAAATGTACAAAACTTACTTACTAACTAAACTAACTTGCTTTGCACAATCTTCCTGTTACGGAAGTACGCAAGATAAAAGACTAAATTATTAAGTGTCCATACTGCCATTATCATTTCTGTGATACAGTCGTAAAGTCGTTTATGCGGAGAGCACTGTAAATGGACGTTGAATATTAATTTTATGTGTCGTATAAATGTATATTTTGTTTGCAATGTTCTGCCCCATTTCTCGGATGATTTACATGTCTTGCAAATTTCGCAGGTAGTAAAAATGTCACTTGGATAAATTAAATGTAAATATATCATTTCGGAATATCGCTCAATGTTTTCACCGTAGACACTTCATATTATATGCATGTGATAGATTAATATTTACGTGGGTATCAAAATAATATAATTTTTTTAATAACATCATTTTATTCATCAAAAACAAAACAATTCACAATTAAAGCCGAAAGTTATAGCAGAACTACAGCATACAATATTTAATTATTCTTTTTTTGCCTTTCGTCTTTTACAAAAAGTATCGTAGAAACACAAAGTAAGCCATAGCAGAAAAAATCATATTTACGTTTAACATAACTTCTATATTAACTAGGAACAGCAATATTAAAATAGTATACCATCATTATACCTGCCAAAGGACGTCCACTACTGAACATTTGAAAATAGGATTTTTTTAAATATGTACCTACTGTTAAGAAAAGACAAAACACCGAACAGCTACAAAAAGAGAAACCAAAAGGAAGGGCTCTTACGACACTGCAGTTATTCTTAAATCTTTAACCATGCCCAGCCACTTAAAACACATTGTGTGGCGACAAGGAGATGCAACAGGCCAAAGGGCACTTCAATCCGCGTACAGCTCTCGCGTAAGTGTTAAACAGCCTGTAAGAATAGAAGGCATTTTAAAGAGTGCTGTCTCAGGATTTCTAGTCGGAGCAGTTAAATTTAATATCCATAATCCTATTATAACTTGAGGCGGCAAACGATGAATAATGGTGATTCCGCCATAATATTACCGAAGAATCCTAAACAGCCATCGGCCTACTTTACAAAAATTACGTAAAACTTAATTGCTCTCGTAGGGCGAAAATTCCGATAATTCGCTGGCAACTTTAACTGTTGAAAGCATCTGACGCAGTGGGAGAAGCAGTAGAGCCACTTACGGGCTTTAATGCATTCTTTTATGTTGATTGATGGTGTCCCGACTGTCCGGCGTAAATCGAGTTCTCCGATTTTCCATTTGTCTTTGTCGGTTAATGTAGGACGTTGGAAGTTCGCGCTGAAAAAACTGCTATTCTCGCCTTTGAAATGGTTAGAGTGGATTTGTTTCACGACACAATGACATTACTAAAGAACAGGCTTTCTGATTTTACGGTGTTGATTGAGTGGCTCTTATCCGGATACTTTGTCATACGTCCCGCGCCATTTATAGGATACTAAAAATAAATGTTAAATGTTTTCGGTGGCGATGAATAAGGAAAACGGATGATTCGGTTACGGAACTCCGACCTTGAGGGAACTGCAAAGAAACATTACAAACCCCTGAAGGATTGTGAGCCTGACATTCTTATCTCTTAAATAATTTATGTTAATTTAAGAGCTTGGTGTATCACCTTTTTTATACCACATTTTGCTAAAGAAAAGTTGTTTATTTTACTTAAGAGTTGACTATACCTCAGCCCAAACTCGAATTTCACCCCCGCTTCTCCGCGAGCCGCTGCACATCCTATCTCGCCGTGGTTCATATGTTTGCCGGTTTTTTATCATTCAGTCCCTTCATTATCTTGTTGTGCTTATTTCTCATTACTGCGTCTTTACAAAAACCAACTAAATATAAATTCTACCTTAGAATTACGTGTTCGTTTGGAGCGACAAGCGTCACGGGTACCGCATCTGAAAGCCGAGGCCAGACTGAATCGCGAACGGGCCTCCGGAGCGAATGGTTTCATTAGTGCAAGACTTAGATATTTTAATTTTTATGGTAAAATCAAAAGGTATTTTAAAAATTTAGAACACAGGTGCCCTTATTTATGTTGTGTAGAATTACTGTATAAAGTTTCAAGATCTAAATTGTAGTATTCATCGCATAAGAACGGGTTTAAGATAAATTTGGAGTCATCTTTGGATTTTTTTTCTATCGAGAAAATTTTACGGAATCGTGTTTTCACAAAACAGGCGCTCCATCACGTATCCTTAACTATAAAATATATGAATTACAGATTGAAAGCACACAATTTGTTGAACAAAACATTGTTTCTCAATAAGCGATTTAACGTCTCCCCAGGTATAGTGCGCCCTTAAAGCTCGCCCTTTTACTCTTGACAAAATTCTCCATGAGGAATTTTAATTATTTAGCTTGATAGAAACTCGCGCAAATCTGTCAATGTCAGGGTATCAATGGTTCGAAGACGATGTTCAGAACCTTTAATTACATTTGGCAAGTCATAATGCTAATAAAAGGTAACGTTTACTTTCAAAGAGTTTAGGCGGGGTTGAGTAATTTTGAGCACTTTGTTAGAGAAGTATGTTCAAACAAAGTTTGCCAGCTACATTTAGGAGTTTTGTAAGTTGTCGTAAGGACAAAATCGACATTAATGTTTAGGTAAAAATATAACGCTGAAGAATAAATGCTAAGCCATCGCGACTCAACGAATTTGAAGATAATGAAGGTTGTGAATCATAAATTTTCGTAGAAACAGTTTCCATAATGGTTCTTAAAATTACGAACGGCATTTATCCTTGGACAAATTGGAATTACGGAAAACGCTTAACGATCCTATTAAAATTATGACCAGAGCTCGGAAGTTATCTCGAGTTTTTCTAACTTTACACCACTCCTGGGATCCAACTGTCAGGTTACGGTACATCTAACAGCATTAATATTTATGTAGAAACTTCCTGAGCAATTCCGAACGAAGTATTGTCTCGTAACAGTTCCCAAATGAATTTGATTCGGTACAGATTACGATAGTTAGAGCTTAACGCAAATAATTTTGTTACGTGAAAATGATAGCGGAGAATCGTGTCTGGAGGCAAGGACTGAGATTCGAGCCTAAAATAGATTTTACTTGGCGATCTAATTGAATGTGCGTGTTAGGAACATGAATGCCAATTTCGGAATATCACGCCTACGAGACCTAATTTCCACCAGACACGGAGCCTTGAATACACGGAGTGCTAAACAATGCTCATTAAACACAGAATAATTTTGGTTTGAGATTGTAGTCAAACCACAGTTTTCATGACACAAGTTGGGAAATAAATAAAAACAAACTTATGTAGGATGATTGTGTTTTAGGTAGATCCATAACCTAACTACAAACAACATTTTTACGTTCCCAGCCAAATATCACACTTCGATAAACCATGCAGAAAACTATCTGAACCAAACGAAACTATAACGAGACCAGATTGGCGCGGTAACCGGGAACTCGGAGATTGCTGACAGGTGACAGCTATTGGCTGGATGATTGATACCGGGATTGCCAGGTGATCGGATCTTATTCATCGTATATTTCGATTCTCTATTGTATCCAAGTTTATGGAAATGGATGTCAGTATGTGTAATAGATTTCACATAACCATTGCACTAACTTAGCTTCTAAGACTGACACATTACCTATAATGATTAGTAAACATTGCGGATCCGTAATAAATTATATTAAGTTTTTATTTTTAGATATACATACTGTTAGTCTATAAGTTAGGAGCATTATTTAAGTTGTGTGTTTGCCTTGCCACGCCCTTGCAGGGTACATACTTCTTTAGATTACTTTTAAGAAACCTGTGATGTATGTTGTATTGAAATAAATAAAATTAAAAAAAAATACTAAATAGATTTGCTTTAATCGTACTGTTTGTCACGTAAATTTATATGAGTTGAGTAAGACCACTTAATCTAATATTCAACAACTCTCAACCGCAATGGCAGTTCATTCAATTGAAAAGCCCACTCTATGGTTTAGGGTTTGAAACAAGGCCTATGGAGATTGGAGATGGAGACCGCAGAATATTAACGCTAAAATCAGGTATAAAGGACAGAAAGCTTAGAGCTTCGAGACGTGAGGGTTTCATTGATAGTGTTCGCGCATCGCCTACTTGTTTTGTATCCGCTGCGACGCATCACTGATTTTTTAGTAGGCAACACTGTGTGACTCATTCTCTCTCTGTAAAATTATACGCCATGAAGATCAAGCTGTTTTTCATTTTATTAAATTCCTAATCAACCAGAAGAAAGAGGCAATTGCCTTAACATGGGCCTTCGACCGGATTCAAGAATACAAGGGAAGTGATCAGTGATTATTTTCTGCGGAATTTTATCCAAATTAACCCAATACTCTTTTGTCATTCAGGTTGTCTAGTTTATACCATTATTGCATTTTACATGTAATCGATCTAGGCAGAAACAAGGTTTGTCTGTTATATTCAGCACCATTATTTAATATAAGTATGTTTCCTTAGCTTTAGTCAGGTATTTACTAGAATAATTGGGAATAAAATGTCAACGTGATTTGCTAACGCCATGACAGTGGTAAGGCGGTGAGCAACTTTATGACCTCTAAACTTTGCATTCTCAATTTAAATTTGCACAAAGTTTTACCAAAAATCATTTATATTAACTTGTTATTGCGCTGTTTACACTAATTAACAATAATTTGGCTTCTTCTTTGGTAATTATCTTGATAAACCTTTTGTTAATTAACTTATAATTGTGAAATCTAACTTGTTATTTTGTTGGTAAAACATTAACTTATTTTGCATTAATTTGCTAAAATCATAAAAGATTTTGTTTAATTTGTACTACAAACATAAATTAAAGCCTTTATTTACCTTGTTTGTATGTTTACACTAGTACAGATTGGAACTTTAATTTCAATATTCTTGATTTGTAAATCACTCTAATGTTCATTGTCAATCACAATTTGTGATTGATATTTTTGTATGTTAGTGTAATACCATTATTTAATTGTATAACTTCTCAATTCCAGGCAAACCAGGCTTGCAAAGATCCCTAAAATGACGGACAAAGAGGACAAGGATTTGATTAAGAAAAGAGCCAGTTTCAAGGGGCGTTTAACTGCATTTTGCAAGTACATAACTGAATTGAGAGATAAATTGACTTCGCAACAGGTAAATGAACTGCGATTACGAATAGGTAAAATGGAATGTTTGTATGAACAGTACGATGCAGTGCAATTGAGGATAGAATGTCTAGCCGATGATTTACAGTCACAAACTTCTGAAAGAGACGAATTCGAGTCATCTTATTACAAAATAATTTCAACGGCTCAAGACATTCTAAATAGCAATTCAAAGTCGCAAAAATGTGAAAATTTAGAGAGTTCTCGAGTGAGTAATCACAAATTAGTTAAGTTACCTACTATTAACTTGCCAAAATTCCATGGTTCTTATGATAATTGGCTCGAGTTTCATGACACATTTTCTAGTCTCATACATTCGAACGACGACATGGACGAAATAAACAAATTTCACTACCTCAGATCATCACTAGAAGGCTCAGCTGCTGTGATCATACAGTCGATTGAATTTTCGTCAAGTAATTATTCTGTGGCTTGGCAGTTACTGTGCGAGAGATATAATAACAAGCGTTTACTCGTACAGAACCATGTTTCCAACTTGTTTAATGTTGATTCACTTAAAAGTGAGTCTTCTATTAGCCTAAAGCGGTTAATCGATCAGGTAAATAAAAGCCTACGCGCGCTTGAATCGCTAGGTGAACCGACTAAACACTGGGACACCCTTCTCATTCACATCATCTCTCGAAAACTTGATCAAAAGACTTTTCGTGAATGGGAGGAGTGCAAAAGTCGATTAGATAAAGATAAGGTAATAACTCTGTTTATCTTTCTCGAATTTATTCGGAATCGTGCCGATCTCTTGGAAACCTTGGAATTATCTCGTGGCACCATCTCAAGCCAGCCCCCTAAAAGTGTGAATAAACTCAAAACTATGGTATCTGTAGGTAGTTCCCAGTCACAATCATCATCTGATGATAACAATAATAGCCCGACTGTGAAACCGTGTCCCAAATGCAAAGGTGATCATCACTTAATAAATTGTTCTCAGTTTCTGGCCCTTAGCAACAAGCAAAGGTTAGAGCTGATCCCGCAGTACAAGGTGTGCTACAATTGTCTACGCACCGGTCATTATGCGAACCGTTGTAAAAAGGTTGGTTGCAAAATATGTAAGCGCAGGCACAACTCCTTAGTTCATGTATCAGACCTTAAAGTGCCAATAACTAATGGTTCAGTGAACACCGACGATGGCGAAAGTAAATCCCATTCGACCCTTCCTGTTCCAGAACAGGCACAAGTACCAACTAACTTGACCCTGACTACTTATTGTGTGGATAAGCTTTTAGAAGCGGAACAAGATGTTTTGTTATCGACTGCCTTGGTGACAGTATCTGATGCGAATGGTCACGAGCGTGTTGTTCGCGTTCTGCTAGATTGCGCTAGTTCGTCTTGCATCATTACTGAAAAATTGTGTCTCTCATTAAACCTACAATATGTAGATATAGATAAACCGATATACGGTATAAATAAAACACAAACAAGCACAACAAAAATGTGTCGTGTCTCAATCAATTCATTGAACGAAAAATATCAAAGAGATCTGCTTTGCTACGTGCTACCATCCATTACTGATGATGTGCCTTGCCGATCAATTAATATTTCGCATTTAAATATACCTGATGATATCGCCCTAGCCGATCCTCAATTTTATAAGGCGTCTGAAATAGACATGATAATCGGTAGTAATATATTTTGGGAGCTACTCGGGTCGCGAAAGATTAGTTTAGGAGCTAATAAACCGATTCTTTGGGAAACTCGCTTAGGTTGGTTGGTTTCCGGTCCCATCAATGGTGGCCATGGATCGTCTCCTCTTATGTGCAACTTCACGAAAGTAGATAGTGTAGACACTGATATTCATCGAAACTTTGGAAATGATGATATTCAAAACATGTTATCTCGTTTTTGGCAGCTGGAAGAAGTTGGCCCTAAGTCATCATATTCTGAAGAGGAACGAATGTGCGAAGAACACTTCGTTAAAAATACGACTCGTCTCAAAGATGGTCGCTTTTCTGTCAGAATTCCCTTAAAACAGTCACCTGATGTTTTAGGTGACTCACTGCAGCGAGCGAAGCGATGTCTTCTCTCATTAGAGCGCAGGTTTATGAGCCAATCTACCTTTCGAGATAGGTACGTTGATTTTATGTCAGAGTATCGTTTACTAGGGCATATGTCTGAGTGCGAATTAAACTCAAATCCAGCTCCGTACTTCATTCCACATCATGGGGTGGTTCGTGAAAATAGTACAACTACCAAATTAAGGGTCGTGTTTAACGCTAGCAGCCCTACTACCTCAGGAATATCCTCTAATCAAATTCAGATGGTAGGACCCACTATTCAAGATGATCTTGTTTCTATACTTCTTCGATTTAGGCTTCATAGGTACGTTTTGGCCGCTGACGTCGAGAAGATGTATAGACAGATATCTGTTCACCCTGCTGACAGGCATCTTCAACAGATTATCTGGCGTGACCCTGCTGACCCCAAGATTAAGACGTACCAGCTGAACACTGTGACTTACGGCTGTTCCAGTGCTAGTTTTCTCGCTACAAGGTGTTTAAAGCAAGTAGGCCTTGACTGCAGTGATGAACAGATATCTGACATCATCATCCACGATTTTTATGTTGACGACCTTTTAACAGGGTCTCACACTATTCAAGGGGCGTTGGATATAAAGGAAAAGGTAACCGCTGAACTTGCGTCAGCTGGTATGCCATTACGTAAGTGGAAATCTAACAGCCCGTTGCTCATTGCTCCATCCGACGCCAGTTCTTTATTAAATTTAAATATTGGGTCTATTGAACCCAGCAAGACTTTAGGTCTCGGATGGCAAACTGACTCCGACGAGCTCAACTTTCATATTGATTTGTCAATTTCTAAGGAATCAACGAAGCGAGGATTACTTTCAGTAATCGCGCAAATATTTGACCCCATGGGTTTGGTGTCTCCTTGCGTCATTTCAATGAAGGTTTTGATGCAAAAATTATGGGTTCATAAATTATCATGGGACGAACCATTACCATCGGAGATTGCCCAAACATGGCTCGAGTTATTAAAAAGTCTACCGTTATTAAATAATTTGCGCATTTCTCGTCTCGTTGTTTGTGATTCCCTTTCCTCGTTGGAGCTTCATATCTTCTCTGACGCGTCGCAGACTGCTTATGGCGCTTGCCTTTATGTGAGAAGTGATAACGATCACAGTAAAAATTTTACAAAATTACTTTTAGCTAAGAGTAGGGTCGCCCCATTAAAGCCGACCACGATCCCCAGACTTGAGCTTTGTGGTGCTCTGGTAGGAGTACGTCTATATGAGAAAGCAATCTCATCGCTTCGCGTACCCATTAAACGTACCACTTTCTGGACAGATTCAACGATCGTGTTAGGATGGCTTAAAATGCTACCCAATAAGCTTCAGCCCTTTGTTCGCAATCGTGCGGTTGAAATTTTAGAGAAGACCGAGAATTGTACCTGGAGACATGTCCCCACAGATCAAAACCCTGCTGATCATCTCTCGCGTGGCGTTAACATCAATGAGATCCAGGGTCTTGATATGTGGTGGTCAGGTCCTCAATTCCTTAGGCAGGATACATCTCATTGGCCTACAAATCCAGCTAACGTTACGAAGCTTCCTGAAGTTCGACCTGAAATTGCGTTACACGTGTCGCTTGCTAGCGATACTAGGCTAATTGATTTTAATCGTTTTTCGAATCTTTCTAGATTGAAGCGCGCTATAGCTTACGCGTTAAGATTCATCAATGTCTGCAAAAAGCTACCTCCAAAGACCGATTATCTGAGTAGTGATGAACTACAGAACGCATTAAACTTGATTATTAAAACTTCTCAATCAGAGTCATTTCCTGAATATAAAAATTTACTGTTAAAACAAGCTTTGCCGAAAAGTAGCCAATTAAAAAAGTTTAACGTCTTCATTGATGAGAATAATATAATGCGTGTCGGCGGTCGTTTGGAATTAGCTCCATTGTTTTCTTATGACAAGAAACACCCCATTTTGATACAGTCCACTCATGCTTTTGCAAAACTTCTGTTTAGAACTGAGCACCTTAGGCTAATGCATGCCGGCCCACAGTTATTGCTGGCCTCAATAAGAGAAACTTATTGGCCCATTAGTGGCCGTAATTTATCTAAGTCAACCTATCATCAGTGTATTAGATGCACCCGTGTGAAAGGCAAGGTCGTAACTCCTCTTATGGGGAATTTACCTCAACAGCGTCTAACTCCCGGTGGTTGTCCGTTCGAATGTGTAGGAATAGATTATGCAGGTCCTATCTCGTCCGCCAGTCGCCAAGGTCGAGGTTGTAGAATCGTAAAGGTTTACATCGCGATATTTGTTTGTTTTACGACTAAAGCGATTCATATCGAATTGGTAGGTGACTTAACTAGTAATAGTTTTATGTCTGCTTTACGCAGATTCATATCTCGCAGGGGGAAACCCACGGATATTTATTCTGACAATGGCACGTCGTTTGTTGGAGCCTATAACGAAATTTCTAAGTTTTTAAAGAATAACTGCAGTTCATTACCTGGTTGCATGGCCAATGAAGGCATTAACTTTCATTTCTGTCCGCCCTACTCTCCGCATTTCGGGGGTCTTTGGGAAGCTGGAGTTAAATCGATTAAGTTTCACTTGTATAGAGTATTGGGAAATTGTAATTTAGTTTATGAAGAACTGATCACTGTCCTAACCCAGATTGAAGCAATCCTAAACTCACGGCCGCTCACTCCACTCTCAAGCGATTCAAATGATTTGACACCACTCACGCCTGGACACTTTTTAATAGGAAAGCCTCTAACGTCACTTCCAGCTCCTAATTATCAAGACTGCTCCTCCAGCCATTTAACCAGATTCCAAAGGCTAGAACAGCTCCGTCATCATTTTTGGACCAGGTGGTCTAAGGAATACGTCAGCGAATTGCAACAGCGAGTCAAATGGCGTTCAAGCACTTCTACCCTGGACAACGGCTGTTTGGTTGTCGTAAAGGAGGATAACCTCCCACCCTTGAAGTGGAAACTGGGTCGCATTATAGCTGTACATCCTGGAGCAGATGGCATCAACCGTGTTGCTGATATCCGCAGATCCTTCAGCAAAATCTGTCCCTTGACTGACTCATCTGGTTGAAAGGCAAGCATTCAACGTCCGGGGGCATGTTCGCGCATCGCCTACTTGTTTTGTATCCGCTGCGACGCATCACTGATTTTTTAGTAGGCAACACTGTGTGACTCATTCTCTCTCTGTAAAATTATACGCCATGAAGATCAAGCTGTTTTTCATTTTATTAAATTCCTAATCAACCAGAAGAAAGAGGCAATTGCCTTAACAGATAGTGTGAATTTTCAAATTGGCACGCTTTAAATGGAAAATTATCAAGGCTTTAGCGAGATTAAACCAGATTTTCGAGAGGTGGAAACTTCCGTAGATTACTGATGAATAATAGAACAAACGGATGCAAATGTTTTACGGTGTTGATTTAGAAAATATTTTTCTTTCAACAGAGACCGCGGGTCTCAGCTAGTCTTGTGATAGAGTTGATCTGATATTGACATAGCAATTCGTTGACAGTTCATGCCCAATGTGCCAGGTGTTACATCATCCAGCTTGAGTTTCTGCGATTTTATCTTCGCTTTTTCATTGAGCATTTTCAATTCATAACAAAGTATGTTAATCTCTTCTGGAATTGTTGTGTTATCGGAATTATGTTTTTTTATTGTATTCTATTATATAAGATTATTTGTTTCTGTAATAAATACTATGACCGATGAATGAGCATGAAAATGGGAGATTAATAATTATAATGCTCGACATTTTACGAAGGGCTATCTAATCCCAAACTAAGCAAAGCTTCTACTATGGGAACTAGAATACAAAAATACTTTTTTATATAAACACACAATATATTAAGAATATATATATATATATACAGTCAAAACCGTTTATGGCGACATCGTTTAGAACAACATACCGGTTAAATTGACCAAAATCAAAGGTCCTGGCTGAATGTTATATGACCGCCTTATCGAAAACATTGGTTTTTACGACATTGTTTACTACGACATACCGCATTAAGCGACCACATTTGGTTAATGTTTTCGGAGAATTATATCTGTAGAACGACCGGCTCAGCTGTATTGTAAACAATTTGAATAGGTAACTGTATCCACATCTGGCACAGTATAATAGTCAATGGCTATTATCGTAAAAGTAAACAAAGTTTAGGGTCTTTTGTAATTCTTAGAAATAAAGCACATGCATGCCGTAGCCTTAAACAAACTAAAATTACAGATTTTATGCATACAAAAATTATGGAAAAATGATATTGTTCTTTTATATTAGACGTTTGTATTGAAGTAAACAAAATGCGGTTTAATTTCCTAAATGAATATACATATTATCTTTCCTATTAATACCTGTCAACGGTTGTTACAACTATCGGTTTTTACGACTCAATATGAGTAGTCCCTTCGATGTCGTTATAACAGATTTTGACTGTATATTATATATATATATTAAGATAGAAGTAGGTAGGTATAAAAACCTTACATACCAAGGAATAATCTTGTAATATAGCATTGTTATAAATGAAAAGTCGAGA
Source organism: Philereme vetulata (assembly GCA_918857605.2). Lineage (NCBI taxonomy): Eukaryota > Metazoa > Arthropoda > Insecta > Lepidoptera > Geometridae > Philereme > Philereme vetulata. Next base: position 603,366 of record OU975484.1, on the reverse strand, counting down.
CGATTAATTTTATAGCGGTTTAATTACTGTTTCTTGATATAATCAATGAAATACAGGGAGGTATAAAGGTTTATATAAAATTTGCGTGCGTCCAGCGCGGTATATGTGGAAGAATGAAGGAGCTGGCGGCGCGCGCGGCGCTGGGAGGGCAAAACCGCCCTGGTTCGATGTACTGGTATGAAGTAATTGTGGCGTTAACAAAGTTGGTAAATCCTTTTGAGTGGAAACCTACCAAACCTTTTGATTCAAGGCTGAGGTACCGCTAAGCAGTTATATTAATTTAAATTTCAAAGACTGGGATAAAACATTAAAATGTTACAACTTCGAATAGATGCTAAAAATAGATTCAAATTGGATTTGTAAAATTGGAACTGTATAGCTGTGAATTTTATAGATCGTTATTGTAACAATTTTGTCGTTTTCTGAATCTGCCATATATCATTGCGAATCGAGATCTTCAAATCAAGTTGGGCAAATCGGCGTTGTATGTTTGTTTGTCCGAGGATAACCTTCGAAGGATTAATTCGATCATCGTGAAATTTGATATACTTATAGGTAGGTAGTGATGGCACAATCTTAGTGTGAGTAAATGAGCTGAAAATATTGGAGGGTTTGTTGAGATATGAGGTTCAAAAAAGAAATGCGACTATTAGGTCAAGAGGGGCGTCTAGTGAAAGGTCTTCATTAGTACATTTCAACCCGGTTTTTATTATTAGTTTAATTCTTGGAATTTTCGAGTTATTAGCCATAATATAAACACTAGTGACCCCCAGTGCTGAAATTTTATATTTTGTAGCTTTAGTGACAACAAATATAGGGAATAGTCTGAAATCCAGAATAACTGCAATTTCTACCGTTAAAATGAATAACCAATTAACATAAATTCCCGTTACCTGTAATTTGAATAAAACTGTAGGTCAAGTGAGTTGGTATTCGTGGCACTATTTTTTTAGTCGAAGATTATGAGTAATATTTTTGTTCTAAACTACTCAAAACAAAATAGGGCACACCCAATAAAATATGATTTAAATAAAAATAAAAAAAATTCGTACAATTTATTTCAAGTTTAATTTTAGAAATAGGTTAACACACTCAGAATCATTAAAAAAACATTACAATGCCTTATTTTTGGCAAAAAAAAATCGTCAAGAAATGCACGTTTTACACATTAACTTAAAATTACACGGTTTTGCAAAACAACACGTTGAAGACACGAGCACATTTTTTTAAACATGTTCTTAGGGTTGCGTCAATGCCTTATGTTTAGTAACGCGTAGGTACTCCCCTATTGCGCACACACTCTCTGAGTCGGTTCGGAACACACTCTATAAGGTGGATGACGTTTTCATCTGGAATTTGCTCCCAACACACTTTTAAAGCAGTTATCAACTCCTGTCGGCTATGAATTTCAGTGTGGTTGTCTTTGAGGCTTTTTTTCAACTGGTCCCAGATATGCTCGATCGGATTCAGGTCCGGACTTATGGCAGGCCAGGGTAGAACTGCGATACCAGCTTCGGAGATTGCACTTTGGGTCACTCTGGCAGTATGAGGGCGAGCGTTGTCTTGCATCAGAATAATGTTAGGGCCTACTCGCTGTGAATATGGGATCACATGAGGTCGGATGACATGCTGAACATAGCTGGCGGCCGTTACATTGCCCTCATCCAAAATCACTTGCTTGGTTTTGCCCATTATGCTAATCCCACCCCATAACATAATACTGGGTCCACCAAAGCGGTCAGTTTCCCGAATACATGGTTGTGTAAAACGTTCTCCAGGTCGTCGCCAAACTCGTACGCGTCTGTCATCATTAAATAACTTTACTTTAGATTCATCTGTAAAAAGCACTGTCCTCCAATTATTCATGGTCCATTCGAGGTGATCACGTGCAAACCTTAATCGCGCTGCACGGTGGGCTCTGGTCAATTTGAGCAGAACAACTGGCATTCTGGAGCGTTGTTGGTCTTCATGAAGTCTGTTGCGAACAGTTTGGTCACTCACTCACGTTCCAGTTTCTAAATATGCGTGCAGTTACAGTTCGCTCGCGACGTGCAGAGAGTCGGATGTATCGGTCTTCTTGGGAGGTTGTCGCTCGGGTTCTACCTGAACCGCGCCTCCTACTCACACTACCCGTCTCTTGAAAGCGTTCCCACACATTTCGAATAGCTCGTCTTGACACACCTAAGCTTGATGCTACCGATCTTTGCGAATTTCCCTGCTGAAGCAAAACAATGGCTCTAGTCGCGGATTCCGTGTCCATGTGATGTCGAGAACCAGGCATTGTTTATGCAAACAGTAATGTAATCGATAATTAAAGGTAAGGTTACGATAACTTCTTCGTTAGACACAACAAATCCCACTGAGCAACAATGTAATGGCACTCACAGATTCTGCGGTATATCGTAAGATTTTGTTTCTTGTCTACCCACTTAAGAACTACCCTAAACTTGGCGTTTAACTGTTAATTTATGATCAATAAATATGCCTACCTACTTAACATTTCCAGACATCAATATGCCAACAACTCGCAAAAAAAAATGTGTCAGGCAAAATATCGAAATATTTCAAGTGGGCCCTATTTTGTTTTGAGTAGTTTATAATTGGGAGACTCGCGACATCTATGTTCGGGGCGAACCACAAGTTTATCATGGTCACTACGTATTTGCATTCAAATAACCTAAATATATTTTTCATTCTATTCAATCGAAGTATACCTAGAGTAAAGAAAACTAAACAAAAGTTAAGGTGCCGATAAAGTTTCAGATTTCCTTTCTCAGTAGTTTAACGAGAAGCTAACGATAATAGAGTAACATAATAGGTATTACTTTTCGGTACGTTTGGCAAATAACCAGTCCCTTTTCAGTCAATGGAAGGTGATTTCCAGGGTTGACACATTCCATTAGTACCTCCATAAAACTATTTTGTTGAAAGTCTGAAAAGTAAATTTAAAAGGATTTCAGCCGAGCGACGGCACACAATAGAAATACGCGCACTAAAGGGTTTTGAAGTACGAAAGCCGCAAAATGGCAATCAGAGTAAGAAGAGCCACGAAGGGCACGTAAAATGGGATAAACAATAGGTCCCTGTTTTCCGGAAACAAGAAAAGAAATTGCTGTAGACAGGTATGCAATCTTAAAGGGAAAAATACTTAGTAGGAACAGGTACCTAAAATGTAAACAATTAGCAACTTAGCAAGATTTGAAGTATTTTGAAAGGTAAAATGTACAGTGCACAAAAACAGTAGCAGCTTTGTAGCTATTTTGACGGTAGTAATAAAATTACGGATGTCTTAAAGTATTTTGAAAGGTAAAATGTACACACGGCTACACATCAAGCTATAAATTTCCAGTATAAGCTGACCTCGCATTGTGCAGGCTTTTCATAGAATGAGAGTTCAGCTTATACTGGAAATGTTTAGCTTGATGTGTAGCCGTGTGTACAGTGCACAAAAACAGTAGCAGCTTCGTACCTATTTTGACGGTAGTAATAAAATTACGGACGTCTTAAAGTATTTTGAAAGGTAAAATGTACAGTGCACAAAAACAGTAGCTTGTACCTATTTTGACGGTAGTAATAAAATTACGGACGTCACTGACTTGACAGAAACACTGGACCTAGGAAAATGATATATTCCAGTGTTTCTGACATGACTGTAGTTATGCTTTCCATCACAAAGCTACGGAGCTAACACCATCACGGCCACGCTTCGTTTGGTCTAACTCTCTGTACTTTTAAGGCATTAGAGACGCCTTTGTTTCTGAGAGGATTGTGTAAAGGCGCTAGGCCTATGAGTTTCCAACTAGATGGACGACTCTTTGAATTCGCAAGTAATTCACACTCTCTCCGAGTAAAGGGAAATACCAAGCTATTAAGTAAAGCTAGGTTTAAAGGATTTCTCAAGCGTTGAGAGCTAAACTGAGAGGGCACAAGGTAGCATAGCATGAAATGCGTTATGCTGATAATGTTAATGGTATGAAGTAGATAGATCATTTCTTTATTGCACACCATTAAAAATAAACACAAAAGAGAAAACACAATTCAATCAAAGCTGCAATGGGCGGCTTTATCGCTAAAAGCGATCTTTTCCAGGCAACTTTTAGGCAACTACAGTAGAACCACATTGAGTTCCGTAGCCAGCACTGACGTATCTTAGCAATTTGAATATACTTTAGTTCTATCATTTTGATCATTTTGTACGAACATTATATGAACTGTTTACAAAACCAACTGCAGACATAAATTGGTCGAGGTAGAGGACTCTTAAAAAACAAGATATTTTTTTAAAGTGTTTCTTCCATAACTTACTACGTGTCCCTAAAACGTTATATCAGGCAAAATTTTAGCTTTACCTACAGCCTTAATAGCCTATGAATAAAACAGCTGTAACTAGTCGGACAGACAGTCAGACAGAAGGATAAGGCGACACTATAAGGGTTCAGTTTAGTTTAAAGAATCATTCCAAAACATTTCTCATTTAAAAACATTGTCACTTACAATAAGAGTTATAAACTTAGCAACAATGGTGGCGATTCTGTTGTTTACGCTGACTAATTAAAATTGTGTAAAATACGAACGGTCTTATTTCGTTTACGCTAAAGATCAAATTAGAATGACGTCGTGTTTGCGGGCTAGTTTTAATCAGCACCAATTTGACTGCTGACTAAAACTAGCCCAAAAACACGCCATCTTAGTAAAAAATACTTAATTTTAGAAATGTCACTTTAAACGTCATTCTAATTTGATCTTTAGCGTAAACAAAACCTTACCTTTCGTACCTTCCGCATTTTACACAATTTTAGTTAGTCAGTGTAAGCAACAGAATCGCCACCAAATATATGGAGTCTTAAATCAACATTACATAAATAGGTAGGTACATTAACAAATAAGTTTAGTTATAGAAGCATCTAAGTAGGTGGTAGGTAGTTAGTATTTAGGTAAAAGTTAATAAATATAAACTAGGAATCATCATCATCATCATCATATCAGCCGTAGGACGTCCACTGCTGGACAAAGGCCTCCCTCGTTGATCTCCAGGAACTGCGGTTGGAAGCGGCCTGCATCCAACGCCGACCTGCGGTTCTTACCAAGTCGTCTGCCCATCTTGTAGGTGGACGTCCTACGCTGCGCTTGCCGGTCCGTGGCCTCCATTCGATAACTTTCCGGCCCCATCGGCCATCTGTTCTGCGCGCTATATGGCCTGCCCATTGCCACTTCAACGTGCTAATCCGTCGGGCTATGTCGGTGACTTGAGTTCTCCTACGTATCTCCTCATTTCTGATTCGATCCCGTAGAGAAACCCCGAGCATAGCCCTTTCCATAGCTCGTTGAGCGACTCTGAGCTTGTTCATACGGCCAATAGTGAAGGACCACGTCTCGGTTCCATATATCATCACTGGTAACACACACTGATTGAATACTTTCTATTGAACCTATATGAAACTAGGAATAATTTATTAGAATTTTAGTCAAATGTTTAACTTATCTAAACTTGTGGTACATCCGTGTGGGTTTACAGGTAGAAATAGTGAAGAATAGTCTGTTCCTAGTTTGATGACCCTTAAACCTACCTATTCTACCTAGCTAGAACCATGATCATAAAAAAGAACATAAAAAATTGCTAAACCGAGTCTGTTGTATATATGTAAGTAAAAAACTCAAAAACGTTTCATGTAATTTTAATGAATGTAATTGGTAATATAATTGGATTTTACTTTATCTAATTTACAAGAGACTAAGGGAGTAAAGTGTTATTTTCTTTGTTGCCGCATAAATCAAAGTTTGGTTCGTACATACAGAGTAGAGAAATGGTCGAAAAGAATATATAATCTTCCTCGCATATTTCAAGTAGGTCATGGTCGATATGGCTACTTTCTAAACGATTGGGTGCAGTGATAGGAGACAATATTGTCAAATATGGATGACTAGCTGTTGTTGCGAATTCGTACGCGTTACACTACTAAATGTGTTACCTACACCTAGAAATAAAGCTAAACTCGCTGCTGCAAAAGAGTGTTTTATAAAGTTTTTATCCTAAAGTTCCCACGGGAACGGGAAATTGCAAGCGTCCGAAGCCGGTCAGCTAGTTTATAATATTATTTTATTTTTTTGTTTACTAAAGTATGTTTATAAGTTTTATTTCTAAATTTATTATAACTGCACAAACCTTTTATTATCCCTTCCTTTATTTATTTTTATTTATAATATTACGTCACTGCTGCACTACATTTGCTTCTAGTTTCAGCTGATAATCAGCGTTGCTTGCCATATTTTATATATAATATAACTTCCAATATTATGCTGAACTGAACGCCATTTTGGTACGCAGACACACGATTCGGAACTGTTTTAATTAATGCAAATGTACCTACTGTCCTTCATAATTGTTCCATATATAATTCTGTGTGTACCAAACAAATGATTATTCTATTCTCACGGTATATAGACGCTGGACGATAAATAGTTACACAAAACGGCAGCCCCGAAAACCCTGCTGTATTGGTTATCGGAGCTATCAAGTTAAACAATTTGTAAGGGGCCTAAATACAGCTTAAAGTGTTCATAATGGATGGATGTTCCGTACCTCTGAATGGCAAGTTAATGTGGACTTTGCTTCATACTTCAGGAAAATGACCGCTTGGTAGGATTAAAGCTTCAAAATTGCCTGAACAAATTCGGCGACTTTAATAAATAGGATACAATAAATTTACAAAATAGCTTGTATAAAATAGGATAGAAATGTAACATATAAATCAAAAAAACTTATATTTATATTTGGAACATTAAACAGTATATAGAAATGAGAACGGTGATACCCGCAGGAGTCAAATACTATGCAGGCATCAACGCCCTCCTCCATAAACCTTAAATTTAATTTTAAACAGACAAATTGAAAGTATCGAGTATCGATTACAAAAATATAATAACATAATACAAGACATAGAACAGATACATAGAACCAGTTTCTATGCAAACTCCTTTTCCGTCCAAGCTGTCCGATTATGGAACGCCTTGCCGGTCTCCATTAAGAAATACCCCTCACCTTCCGTATTTAAAGCTAGACTCAAACACTTTTATCTCCATGAAGAGTCATGATTCATCTGATCTCTAATATTATTATTGTAAGTATAAGTATGTAAGTACATATTTATTTATTTTATATATGATATTTATTTATAAAGTTACTTATGTACCTAATATGTATGTATATAACTAATTTCTTTTTCTATTATTAAGTTTATTCTTTTTACACCTCGGCCAATCTTCCATTAAGCAATGATCCTCTCCATCCAAAGGTTGTCTGGAAGAGATCGCTTTGTTAAGCGATAAGACCGCCCATTATGCTTACTTTTATTTGTTTTTTTTCTATAAATCTGTTGTGTCTAGCTTGTAAGGTATAATAAAGAATTTTCATTCATTCATTCATTCATTCAAGACAGTAGATTTACGCTGTCTGCTTTTCTATTTTAAATTTACTGTTTAATAGGTAAGACACATTGCTAAAAAATAAAATTATAAATTTGAGTAGTGCAGCATTTATGTAGTTCACAAGGCAAAGTGGCATTATTACAAATCATAGAAAAAAAAATACCCAACATTTTTTCCATATTTCAATTTGGCCAAACAACGAAGACTGCAGGCGAAGTCTACAGAAACTCCCAGCTCATCTGTGCCTCCATGACTTTCTCGTATTTTTTTGTAGAAACGGAAAAATCCCGACGTTCTAAGTTAAGGGGACACCGGAGGGACAATCTCCCATACACACGTACTACCAAGATCATTTCTAATTGGAGCATATTTCTACCTTAAAAAGATATTATTTTAATTTGAATAGTATTTATCTAGGTTCCCAACCATATATTAGATCAAAATACTTACCTAAAATGAAATAGAAGCGTATCGCATTCTACATGTTTTTACGTCATAAAAGTACTGTTTTCAACCTAATTGTTTCGTATTAAAAACAACAACATCTTGCGTATCCTAGTCATGGGAACATAGATTATATCGTCTAGTTACAGAATAACAACACAATGAGAAAAATACAACAAGTTTTCAGTCAATCAAATCAAAAAAAATCCAAAAAAAATCTAATCAAATTTAGAATCGTTCTATTGCTATCACTGTCGCTCTACGTGGCTAAACTTCGTCACTAAACAGGGATAGCGATATTCAGGCCGAAGTTTTTGACGCGGCCGAATTGAAGTTGCGCTCAGGGTTCGCCGGCGCGTTAAAGCTCGCCGAAAGGGAGGTCGCATCAATTGTGTCTTTGGAAGCGGTCGGACCGTTTATAAAACATCTGCGGAAGTAAAATTTCATTTCAATTCCTGTGACAGTGCTCTGAAATACCGGTGGCGAGAATAACTAGTGACGGGTAAAATTGAGCGACTCTGTTTGCGAATTTGAATTCGATTTGGAGCAAGGAAATTTACTTTAGTTAGGTATTCAAGGTAACAAGTTGGCGTAAACGAGAGAGGAACGTCGTGTTACCCTTTTGTTGTTACATTGATAACATGCTTGTGAGATACCAAATCTTGAGTAGAGTTGTATTTATAACGCGCATTTTAAAGAACTAGCAGACGCGCCCGCGGTTTCGCACGCGTTGTTTTATAAATAACAACCTCCTTTTGCGCAGTCGGGTAAAAAGTTGCCTATGTTCCAATCCCGGTCATAATCTATCTGTATTCCAAATTTCATTAAAATCGGTCCAGCCGTTTAGTCGTGAACACGTAACAAATAGACAGAGAGACAGACTTACTTTCGAATTTATAATATTAGCATGGATTTTAGTTGCTAAACTGTTTATAGCTTTTAGCGGTTACACCTTCCGGCCGGTCTAAAACCTCGGTCCCTTATTCGAGTCTAATTTCCTTTTTTTAACTACACAATTATTATGTCACTCCCGTAAGCTCAGCAAATCATGACCTACAACAAACAGAAAAAATGAGTAATGTACTAACCTACCTAACTATTCCCCTCTAACGAAGAGAGGTATATTTTAAGCAGTCTTTTGGCCTCATCAGACAATGGTGAAGCCAAAAAACTGAGCTCTCTAATTTCTTGCAGCCTGATTTTACAAGCAATTAGGCCTTTAAACCATCAATTAAGTAACAAATTTTACAGAACTAGGTACCAAAATACTTGGAAAAACATTCTCCATCCCTATTTTATTCACTACTATCTGACCAATCCGCAGCTTCGCACGCGTAGTTTATTAATAAAAACATTACCCTACTTTGCGCAGTTGGGTAAAAGGTAGCCTATGTTGTTGCTCAGGGTGAATGTTAGTTTTTGAGTGTATTCATTATAATGAAAAAGAAAATGAAAAAATATAATGAAAATATTTATTTGACACGACACACGTACGAAATCAAAACAAAAAAAGAAGATGGTGACAAATTTGTAATGCAGAATCTTGACTTCTAGCGCTTAGAAGTAGGTGGGTGTAAATACAAGGTTAAGAAAACATAAAGGGACAAGAATGCTAAAAGTCGAAGATTACAGGTTAATCAAAAAATACATTACAAACATACACACAAAAATACAAATATACAAATCTTTCCTCATTATAATATTAGTAAGTATAGAAAATTATAATTAACTGCTAAGTGTGGTGGCCAATGTGTTCTGCCAATTATGACTTATGGTGCCGAGACATGGAGGCTAAGGAAGGAGGCTGTGTACAAAATAAGTGTAGCACAGAGAGCCATGGAGCGCGCTGTGCTCGGCATCACACTCTTATATCGAGTTACCAATACTGAAATTCGCAAGCAGACTTAAGTACAAGACGTCAGCAAGCGAATATTGGGGCTCAAGTGGAGTTGGGAAGGACACTTGGCCAGACGTAGTGACGACAGGCCCTAAGAGAGTGGAGGCCGAGAACTGGGCATCGAAAAAGGGGACGTCCACCAGCGAGATGGGTCGACGACATCCATAAGACCGTGGGTCGTACGTAGTTCAGACTGGCACAGGATCGTGAAGAATGGCAGAAACAAAGAGAGGCCTATGCCCAGCAGTGCGTCGACACGGGCTGATAATGATGATGATGATGAAGTGTGGTGCCGAAAGGGTCCTCAGCTCAGCATTTGCTACATCATGTTGGCATACTGCAGCGCTGGTCTGCTGAGGCCAGTGTTGACCTCACGAACACCCAGACCTATTTTATTAGATTTAACAAAAGCACGTTTGAAAAAGCCTTCGCTCGCCACAACAGCCCGGCATCCCTATGTTCAATCGCGTACATTCGATCTAAGCTCGTTAGGGTGATCGACTGAGATTTTCACCCCGTTGCGTTGGGCGGGTCGAATTGCATTCCCTTGTTAGTCGACATTCTGTTTTGGCGGCAGTAATTCGAATTTCGTAAAAGCTACGCTTATTTAGTTTCATGAAATATTATAAAATTAAATTTTAATGTTGAACTTTCCAGTACCTATAAAATTGCGCGCCCCTCCGCCCCGCGTCTACTCGAAGTTTATATAAAGTGCGACGTTTCTTTGCTTTGAGGTAATAACCGACCGGTTTGTTAGTGTTTTTCTTTTTTGCGACATTTTTTATTTTAATTTTCATTGTTTACTACATACCTACTTATTCCCCGGAACCCAGAATTAATACGTCATCATCATCATCATCAGCCGGAAGACGTCCACTGCTGAACATAGGCCTCCCCCTTAGATCGCCACAACGAGCGGTTGGTAGCCGTTTGCGCCCAACGGCTCCCCGCGATTCTTACTAGATCGTCGGTCCACCTTGTGGGGGCCGGCCTACGCTGCGTCTTCCAGTCCGTGGTCTCCACTCGAGAACCTTTCTTCCCCAACAGTTATTGGTTCTACGAGCGATGTGGCCTACCCATTGCCACTTCAACTTGCTAATTTTTTTTCTCTCTCTTGTTTTCTTTACTCATGGCCTCATGACCAAGCTCAATTAATACGTGAGGTCACGTAAATATCGCTTAATCACACATCTGGCAGGCCGGCTGGAGACGACCGGCGGGCGCGGATCTGACACTCATACGTGGCTGCGATGCGACTTGTAGGTACGGTTATTCTTTGACGGGTTTGAGTTTGTCTATGAGTCATTTTCAAAAAAGAATTACACAATTAAGGAATTTAATTAAAACAAAACTTACTTTATTCCTTTGTGTAACAAAAGTTACGCATATAGTTTGTATGCCTAACTTTCGTTACACAAAGGAAGCGATCGTGATTTTGTTTTTATCAGGCCCTTAACTATGTAAAATTTTTTTTTAACGACCCCTATACGGTTCAACCTCTAATTAACTCACTTTACCTATATATTTGTATTATTTACTGGCATTACTTTAATTATTAGTTTTGTGTTATTTAGTTATTTACTGGCATTCCAGCAACTGATAGTGGGTATAATGTAGGTACCTTACCCACTACACATTTATTCTGTTTTTACACTGTTTAATCTTATACCTACTGTTTGTAAAATTTTTAAAATTGTTCACTTCATTAATTAACCTGTGGATGATGTTGTGGGTCATGCATTTATTTAAGTAACTATTAGCACTACATTCTACTTCATAATGTATGACTGTTTATATATATATATATATATATATATAAGTAACTAACATTACTTTAACAAAACACTATCGTTACAACTATCATTACTTTCAGAATAAGCTAGTTAGATTATTTTGATCAAAAAGCCAAGTAACCGTCTGAGGCGTAAGAGGTTGCATTATAATTTATAAGGTTATACGCCTGCCAGCCATTATATAGGTTGTTTGATAATATACGCACAAAAATGAAAGGGGTTACTTTGATGAGTATTATAAATAAATTTGTGAAATGTCAAATGTATTTTGTCATGTAAAATCAAACACTTTATTAAACTTATGTTGTGCTATTGCATAATGCCTGCCATTTATCCACAGATACTGTATTGGTGTAGTCTCGAGATATCTCTTGTTGTCCCTTTCTAACCAAAACCTGCAACCATTTAAGAGATATCAAATCGACCTTTATTTTTGGATGTCAATGTAGGCAGTAAGTTTTATATTGAATTAATCACCTAAACTTAGTCGATTTTCTTTAAAATGTGATAATACAACTAAGTAGTTTTTTTTCGAGAAGTCTTTTTTAAATTTTGAGAAACCGTCACTTGAATATCGTCAGTATATTACCAAACAACCTGTATGTAATGCCATAATTTTACCAAACTGAAACAAAAACATTATTTACATTAATTTCCAACACCAATTTTACAAAGCAGGAAAATGTCAGCCTATACGAAAATGTTATGACATGACAAAGGTGAATTCTTGGGTTTACTTAGCTCGCGAAATGACGAACAAAATTGTAGACATTCCGCTGTAGAGTATCGCGCTGGATTCTTTAAAACAACTTCGTGAGGGGCCGTCATTTTACCTTACTAACTGTTGGTTTCTCTGGGGTTTGGTCCATACTAACTGCTGTTTGGCTGTGGTTGTCGCTTGAAGTTATTATCTTCGGTGCGCTCTTTGATGCAGGGCTTTTAGATGTGTTTGAAACTGTCGTACTTATTTCAAAATTTACTAATTATTTCTGTTGCTGAGTAATGACTTAATTTTGTTAAATTGTTGAGAGATGACAGTACACAGGTACATAGAGCCTAGACCAGGTAACCTAAGATAAGTTGCCTACATAACATTTTTTTTACTTTAATTCTAGTTAGGTACCTATTGGCTTAGAATTAAAAAAGAATAAAATATGGTGAATTTATGTTAGAGTAACTACCAACCAACCTTTTTAAAGGACAATGGGCATTGCGGCCCATGAGCGGCCATCAATGAAACTAGTGTCATTTGAAAGGGGAGATCTTTGACAACAAATATTGTTCAAGGAGTACTATGAAATACCGTTTGGGAAAAAAAATATAGTTAAAATACTATTATTGAAATACTATTTTTTTTTTTCATTATTATTTATGTATCCTAATATTCAATACTTTTTCTATAAGAGGTCTAAGAACCTTTGTTAAAATCGGTCTCGCCATGTTTCATGCGTCAACCAATCAGCGACGAGCGCCGCTCGCACTCGGCGACTCGGCGATTACCGTTATGCTCGAGCGCACAGCGCAGTCCATCGTTGACATTTGTTTCGTTGAGTACTGTGCGATTATTATTGTTTGACAATTTCTTTTGACTCTGGCTTGCATATCGGACTTGTTAATATCTATCTTGGTGACTTGTGCTCGTTTTTTTGGACTTTTTTTAAGCAGATTCCTATAACAATGGCAGATAATCGCCAAGTGTGTATTTTATGTAATCGATCCGTGATAAACAGAAGAAGATACGAAATAACCCGTGCTCGGTTTGAAGAACATCCCGCTGTAGGCCAATATATCTTTGAAGCTCTTACCTCTGAACATCAGGTAAGTACATCAAACGAAATCATTATTTCTTAGTTGTCACATCAACAATATAGTACTGTTTAACTTGAGGTGGTCACAGTGTTTTAACTCTCGCGCATTGAGATTACATTTCGCTGTAAGTAGTAAGTAAACTGTTACCGACGCGGCGACGTTGTCGTTCCGTTTGATCCACGGGGCGAGAACGGGATAGAAGTATCGGTATTTACGTATGAGTAAGCGAGATAATTAATACTGCTTAGGCAATCGAGTAAAATATTTTTCTTTATATTTCGCTTTGTTTGAACAGCGTTCAATGAAAATAACTAAGCGTTTTAAATAATTGTAATACTCTCATTTTCAGATACAATACAATGGTCAGGAGTACATTTGTCGACCATGCTGGCAACGGGCAGAAAGAGCTGCGCAGCTAAGAGAAGACCGTCCACACGAATGTGTATTACATATTGAAGAATATTCAAGACTCCCTAATACAGCAACGCGTTGTATGTATGAAAACTGCAGACGAACGGATCTCCGAAGGATTCCGGATAACATTAAAGTGACAGTCTTGATTCATTTTAATTTTTATATTCCAAATAGTGCAAGAGTTTGCGATCATCATTTGGTATCCAATGATTGGGATCAAATAATTGACAGCCCTAACTTGCTCCACGACTTCAATGCCACACATTTTGTGCATATCATGAGCCTCATGAAAATCGCGGTGCTTCGAGGATCTATACTAGATTTTGATAATATAGATGACATGGACCCAAATGAAGTATACATCCGATTAGGCGTTAGTCGAGACCAATTTATGAATATTTTGGAACAAACTCCTTCATTGTCGAACGTATCAACACGCCCGAAAACATCTTTGGCATGCTACTTAATGAAACTGCGAAGCGGTGAAGCAAATGAAAGGCTGGCGACGCTTTTTAATATGAGCCGTAGAACCCTAGAACGACATTTAACGTTCGCCAGAGACTCTCTTTTTACTGGACTTCGTTCCCCGGCATCTTGGTTATGATCATCTCAATAGAATTGATGTAGCTAACCGAAACCTACAAGTTCCAAATGCAATTTTTGGAAATGCAAATGCCTTAAACAGAAAGGCAATTGTAATAGCAGACGCCACTTATATATATATACAAAAGTCCGCAAACTATTTATTCCAAAAGCGATCATATAGTCTACACAAATACACGAATTTGTTGAAACCGTTTTTAATAGTGTGCTGCGATGGCCACATTTTAGATGCCTTTGGGCCATATTCAGCCATAGAATCAGATGCACAAATAATGAAAAATATGATTGACGACGAAGGAAATCCTTTCCATTGGTTTTTTGAACATGGAGATGTGTTCATCTTAGACCGTGGGTTTCGCGACGTAATCGACGACTTACATGCCTATGGTTATGAAGCTCACTTACCGAAAACAAAAAAACGAGACGAAGATCAATTGACGACAGAACAAGCGAATAAGTCTAGGTTGGTTACTATGTGCCGCTGGGTTGTTGAAGTTATAAATGGTTGGTTCAAACGCGATTTTAAACTATTCCGACAAGACTTTTTCAATCGTGCTTTGCCTCATATGATGACAGATTTTAGAATAGGTGCTGCATTATTGAATGCTTGCAGAGAACCATTGTCAGATAACGTTCACGCTGAAACATTTATAGAAGTTATAAACCAAAGAGTGAACCAACCAAATAACCTAGCAGAGTATGTCCTAGCCAACAACCTTAATCGTAGACGGGCTAGTTTCGATAGCATTACAGGAAACCAACCTAACATAAGTGATTTTCCTTTGCTGACTGAGGACGATTTAACCATTTTTGCACTTGGTACATACCAAGTGAAGCTAGCCCGCAGCTATTATGCGGAGCATGTGCGACAAGGTCTCTATAATATAGAAACGTATAGGGAGCCCGATGTTACAGGCCTAGGCAGGTGCGGCATCACACCAACAAATGTTTGGCTGCTAAGATGTCGAATACAATCTAGACATACTAGGTCAAAAATATATTATTCCTACATTATAGTAGATAGAGAGAAAAGCGGCAGAGAAGCCATAGAAAACTACTATTGCAGTTGTCTAAGCGGTAAGCGCACTCTTGGTTGCTGTGTCCACATTATGTGTGTAGTGTGGTGTTTAGGGTGGGCGAGAAACCAAGAGGAAGATATCCGTTTACCAGCTCATTTTTTAAACGATATTATTGTAGACGACAATTGAATCCCATCATTTTCTTTTTTTAAAGGAATACTAGCATTATATACGAGCATTGTATATGTGTCTGTCAATAAATCGATGTATTTAATAACCAATTAACCTTTAGTTTTATTTAATCCATCATTATCTTATACTTAGACATGCATTACATTTTATCATTTACGTACTTTCGGTTTAATTAATTCGATTTTTTTATATGATCAACGCTTTATAACTTTTTATCTAAACAAGTTGCCGAAATAATTTTTTGCAGTCTTAATATATACATAATTGTCGACTAAAAAATATATAGGACAGATGTGGCCGCCGATGGGACAAGCGCCATACATTTTTGCCCATTGTCCTTTAGAAACTAAAAATGTTACTTGTTATTGAAACCAGTAATGCCATCTGTTGGTTGTCACACAAACAAATTTGAATTTAGCTCTCATTGAACTAAAACAGAACCTTTACCCCAAGAGTTTGCTATGTAGTACTACGTAGGCTTATTAGATGGCGCTTTAAAAAATTTATGATAAATACACTGTAAATTTTTCTAAATAAAACAAGCAGAATTCTGATATGGTCTATATTTAATAAGTTTCATACTAAACATTTTAAGCAAGTACATGAAATAAAACTGACCTGTATATCATCGCTGTTCATCAAGCTCGCCTCCCAGAAATCCTCAATATTCTCCGGATAGTCACACTCCTTGGTAGGGTCCGGACTCAGGCAGGCTTCCCTTGTTTTGAAGACAAAGATGAGACCTCCATCCACTTCATCAGGTCTCCAAGCCCCGCACATAGTTGCTACAGTTCTTTTTTGCACAACACTTGGATCATCATCACTGTATATTTTTATTTTTTTAAGTGGTAGATGGTCTAAGACTAAATCACTTTTGTTCTTCGCGCCCTTACCAGCCATTGTTATTAAGTTTTTGATGTAAAACCTACCTGACCTTTTTGAGATGAAACTTTTTTGTGATTTTACAAGGTTTATTAGGAACTTTAGCATTAAAATACGTTAAGTCCTATCTATCTACACAATTAATTAAACTAAAGCTAACACACTAAACAACCCTAAAAACCACGCTAAGAAAGTTCTAAAAAATTAATGAATACAAACACATGTGCTTGGGTGAAATTATAGAATTCCGATGACGGAAAAAGGTGACCACGAAGGTACACCAACGCGATTTTTCTTAATTTTATTTTTTAAACACTCACTACATACAGGAAAAGTATTCTATAACAAATTTTCTTTTATAAAACGCCGCTAAGCAGAGGTTATGTTTTCGATACCAAAACCATACAAACAAACAAAGCGTTATGTCAAAACTCAGCTGACCTGACTGTCATTTAAGTGACAGTTCTTGTACATTGACAGTTCTTGTTGCAATGTTTTCTTCTTCTACTTTAGTTTAAAAATAAAAAGACAACTTCATCACGAATGCGATAAAAATTACAAAAAGCATTTTATAACTAAGTACTTGTTGCTAAAAAGAAAATTTGCGTTAACATTTTTAGCTTGGGGTCTGTTCCATTTTTAAATTATGGATGTTTCATGGTCAATGTGAAGATTAACTATATTCTTATGAATGAATAATGTCCAAAAGATTATACCAATTTATGCACTTATCTGTGCATTAATCTGTGCATAATGTATGTAGTACAGGTAGCTACTATCTATTGGTACATTACTTACTTACTTACTTGTATTATAAATAATTTAGCAAAGAACACGTTTAGGTATATTTGCTAGTACAGCGCCATCTACTGCATACTTTAAGCCACCTTTTTGTGGTTGAACAACTCAACTAAACTAGATTTAGTTCTTACAAGAATACATAGACAGCAGACATGACGACCTCCTTGGCGCAGTGAGCGAATTACCGGCTGAGACGCAGGAGGTAGCACGCAAAGAGTAGGTATAGTATTACATTATGAAAAAGCAAGGAATTTAAGGAAAAGAGTGCTACTCGCTCGGAAAACGAGTCCTCCGGCCTTAGTAACGCCATCTAGTATTTGGCAAGCCCAACTAATAGATGATGTTAATGAGGTGAGGGGTTTTCACGGCCATGTTTTTATAACTGCTAACAGATGGCGATGCACTGTCATGCTCTGATTTACAAAGGAAAGTGTATTGTCAATGTCAATTGCCGTGTAACATTATTTTCCGAGGAGCTTGAAATAAATAAAACAAACATGTATTTCTTTAGCTGACGAAATGACATTGTTTCTGAGAAATTTTGATATTGTCTTTGAGGTTTTGGGATGTAAACAATATTTTTGGCGGTGCATCTCTAGACAGCGCCATGTATTACGCTAGTTGGAACTAGTTTTTTCTGTCGAAATTGGAAAGCCCTCATTAGCCCAATAGTGCTTTAATTACCAACGTAACTACTTAATCCTTTGTAGGTTTTGTACGTAACGCGGCTAACACAGTGGTTTTTTCTATGTTTGGCATTAGTTGTCTTTGTTAGTGATTATTATTTGTAAGATAATTATAACTGATACAGTGCCACCAACTTAACTGTGCAGGTGGATAAAATTGGAACTAATCCCGACAAGAACTAGGATTGCCACCTTTTTTACAAGCAAATAGAGTAAATTAAATTTTTTAGGCTAAAAAAGTACAACATCTGAAAATAAAGTAGGTACTATCTATTTACCAGACTATTTCTCTTCCATACATATTTTTTAAGTAAAACTACTTTACACACGCTTGACTTGGGGGGTAAGCTGATGAATGCGTTACGAAAAGTGCGAACGGAAGTTGAGAGGGATATTAAGTTAGTGAAGATAGAAAGAGAGAAAGAGTTACGTTTCGTATATTTTTAAACGTTAATGTGCGAGTGCGAGTTTCGTCTGTCTAGAATGAACATAGACTGATCGACCTACAGACGTGTGGAAAATTTTGTAATTGAACAATTATTTTATTAATAAATATTTTAAAATAGAAGAATAAGAAGAATATAGTGTTGAGGATCCGTGGTTTACTCGATTGAAATCACTATGAATACACATTAGCTTTTTATTTTATTTGTTACCAAACACATTTATACAAGAGTACGCCATCATTTTTTATCACACACGTTCAGAGAGCTACTTATGGAACCATAGACTACTAGTAGTAGTGACGAGAAAAACATAGAGATGCGCATTGTACATTCATTACTCTCCCTCAATGCACATCTTCATGCCTAATTCATCAACTAACTTTACAAATTGGTTCCTAGGTAAAGGCTTAGTCAATATGTCTGCTATTTGACATTTAGTATTAATATACTCTACATAGAACAAACCTTCCTCTACTTTTTCTTTTACAAAGTTATACTTAATATCCATATGTTTAAGTCTCCGTTGATCAGGATTTTTAACAGTTTTTATTGTACTTTGATTGTCTTCATAAATTAATACATTTTGAAATTCAACATTCAAGTCGGACAATACTTTTACTATCCAACATGCCTCAACTACGGATTCACACAATGATACCAATTCCGCTTCTGTAGTACTTAGCGCTACTGTTCTTTGTTTTTTAGACCTCCATACAATAGTATTATTGAACAGTTTGAATACATAACCACTTGTGGATTTTCTGTCATTATCTCTGGCCCAGTCGGCATCAGCATAACCAATTAGAGGTGTTGAAATGTTACAATTACTTTTAGAATATATCAGCGAATAGTTTACAGTCTGTTTTACATATCTTAGTATTCTTTTTAAAGCTCTCCATAAGTTCTCACTTGGTTTAGATTGGAATCTACTTAAGTAACATATGGCTGTAGCTAAATCTGGCCTTGAACCTACAGTTGCATACATCAGTGACCCTATCAAAGACCTACACTGAAACTCATATGACATGTCGATATCAGAATTTTCATCATATTTATAATTCATGTCCATTGGTGTGTCATTACCTTTACAATTTTCCATGTTATATTTTATAAGGATGTTTTCTAAATATTTTGATTGATTAACATTTATCTGTTCTGAATTTACTTTAATTTGTATGCCTAAATAGTTAAGATTGTTCGACCCCATGTCTTTCATTCTAAACTTAGTGCTAAGAAAACCTTTCAATTCCTTTATCTTAGTCTCATTATGTCCCATAGTTAGGAGATCATCAACATACAGCGTTATATAAATATCCCCCATACTATATAGGCAATAATCATTTTCAGATCTTTTGAACCCATATCCTGTTATAATGTTATGAAATTTTTCATACCAATACTTTGGTGATTTCTTTAATCCATATAATGACTTTGTTAATTTTAGAACATGTCCGTCTGGTATTTCTGACCCTTCAGGTGGTTTTAAGTATACATCTTCTTTTATATCTCCATATAAAAATGCCCCTTTCACATCCATTTGATGAATTTTGTATTCTCTACAAACTGCAACTGACAATAAAATTCTTAAAGTTTGTAACTTCAAAACTGGTGAGTAAATTTCTCCGACATTTTCTTTCTGTTGATAACCACGTACAACAAGTCTCGCTTTGAATATTTCTTTCTCTCCGACATGCTTCTTTGTAAAAACCCATTTAGTATCCAACAACTTTTCTTTCTCCGGTTTAGGAATAATTTTCCAAGTTTCACTTTCTTCTAATACTTTAAATTCCTCTTTTACTGCATTTTTCCAATATTGTTTATCTCTTCTTTCCTCAATTTCTTGAAAACTTGATGGTACATCCTCTTGATTCAGTGACAGTAATGCATATAAAGCTTCATCATGTTCTTCATCCCAATTTATAACATAATCATTTTGCCATTTTGGATTCTTTCTTATTCTTCTAGCTCTCCCTGTTTCTGACTCCTCTTGAACGTTATCATCATCAATATGCTCCTCTGGTATAGCTTGTTTTCCTTCTACATTGTTATATTTTCTGTCTTCAGATTTTCCTTTTTGAAAGCTGCTCTCTTTTTCCGTAAAATCTATTTTTCTCTCTGTTGGTACATATACAGTATTATCTTCTTTAAGTTTTTCATCAAACACCACATTTCTTGCATTTACTACTTTCTTTTCATCCATATCGTAAAGTTTATAGCCCGATAGAGTATATCCGATCATTATCTTCTTCTTTCCTGTATTATCCAGTTTCCTTCTAAGTTCCTTAGGTACGTGACTGTAGGCTACACAGCCAAATACTCTCATGTTTGACACATCTGGTTTTCTACCGGTCCATATTTCTCTGGCAGTGAGGTTTCTTCCCACTGATGGGCTTCTGTTTGTTACATTCGCAGAATATAATATAGCATCTCCCCAAAATGTTTTATCTAAGCCTGATTCTATTAAAATTGTCCTTGATTTTTCCACTAATGTTCTATTTATCCGTTCATTTCGGGACTATATGGCACTGTATAATGCATTTTTATTCCTTCATGATTCGAAAAGTTTTTGAATTCATTTGAGATGTACTCCCCTCCATTGTCGCAGCGTAATGTCAGTAAATTTGTGTTGAAATATTTTGTCACATAGTAATAATAATCTTTAAATTTTTCAAATACTTCAGATTTCTCCTTGATCAAATACACAATGACAAAATGTGTGAAATCGTCAATGAAAGTGACAAAGTGTTTATTACCCTCTCTATCTGTTGGTGTAATAGCACCACAAACGTCTGTATGAACAATCTCTAATGGTTTAGTAGCCCTATAGCCAGGCTTATTAAAAGGTTGTCTTGTCATTTTGCCTAGAAGACATGGTTCACATAATGTATGTTCAACTTTGCTATTTTTCAGATCGCCTAACCCGTGCACTAAATTCTTTTGTGCCAAAATATTGATATTTTGTACACCTATATGGCCAAAACGCCTATGCCATAAGTTTATTTTACAATCATTAATCGGTGAATAATTACAATTTGATTGACTGAGTTCCATTTCAACATTATACAAACTCCCTTCTACATTTCCTATTAAAATCATACAGCTCTTATTGTACACTCTAACTTTACCTTTGTGAAACGATACCTCCAATCCACTGGACTCCATTTTAGATACAGACAATAAGTTTTTTCGCAATTCGGGAACATAATACACATTTTTTATAGTAGTCAATATTACTCTTTTTCCAATAAAACATTTTGCTTGTATATTACCTATACCTACAGCTTGTATCATAACACCATTTTTAGCTGCAGCAATATTTTTGGGTACTTTTAGTTTAATATAGTCTGTGAAATAGTCTCTACTGTTTACTAAATGATCAGAACACCCTGAGTCAATGCATCAAGAAATTATTTTGCTATCACAGTTATTCACATCACTATTTTCACTTACACATGGATATGCAACATCGCTTACTTGATTCTCTGCTCCAAAAGCCTGGTGATCTCTCCAATCTGTAAAACCTCGTCCTTGACCTGCATTGTAGTTTTTTTCTGAATTAAAAACTGGTCCCCGTCCTGAATTGTAACCTTGTCCTCTCCCTGAATTATTAATTTGTCCTCTTCCTACATTGTAGCCTTGTCCTCGTCCTGTATTATACCCACGACCATGTCCATGATGATTGATGTTCCTGTTTTGCTCATAAGAATTGTGCCCCTGGTAGTGGCCTCGCCCCTGAGTACGGCTCTGTGCTTGTTTGCACTGATATTTTTTATATCCTGCTTTACCACAGTTAAAACATAAAAATGAGTTGCTATATGTCTGATTAGTTACTTGATTATGTTTCTTTTTCTTCTCTTCTTCTCCGAGCAATCTATTTTTTACAAAATCCACTTTGAGTTCTGACATAAGTTTCAAGTGCGGTTATGATCTCTTCATATGACTCTGGCATTGACAATAATATGTAATTTATTTTCTCTTCTTCACTTAGTTCTGTTTCAGCTTCTTGTAATTCGGAGAACATCTGCTCCATCTTGACAAAATGTTGTGACAATGATTCAATCTCGACATATTTTGACTCTGACAATTTTCTTCTAATAAACAATTTGCTTCTTGTGCCCTTCTTTTGAAGTTTCAAACATTAAATACGCAGTTCCCTTTTTAATATATTCAATATGGCTGTCTGCCACGCCGGCTATTAAAATGGCCTGTGCCTTTGCCTCACTCTGGGCATTCTCCGCTTTGATGGAATACTCGTTGTTTTCGACCGCGGCCAAGACTCCATTTTCTTTTAGTATACTTTTAATCCTAAATGACCATGTACTGAAATTGGCGCCAGCGAACGGCGTCACCGGCAACCGAAAATCTTTCGAGGACGTCGACATTTTTCTACACTAGCCAGCGGAACCACGCTCTGCTACCACTGTTGAGGATCCGTGGTTTACTCGATTGAAATCACTATGAATACACATTAGCTTTTTATTTTATTTGTTACCAAATACATTTATACAAGAGTACGCCATCTTTTTTTATCGCACACGTTCAGAGAGCTACTTATGGAACTATAGACTACTAGTAGTAGTGACGAGAAAAACATAGAGATGCGCATTGTACATTCATTATATAGAATTTTTACTTCAAATGTGTGGTCTAAAGCACAATCGTTTTTTTATTTGTTGCTTCTAGCAACATCCAAGAAATATTTGTTACCTACTCTTAAATATATATCGGCATCTTTACAATCAATCCCTAAATTTAAATATATAAATAATTATTAGTTTTTTATTAGGTTAGGGGACGCTCTATAGTCTATTGCGTTCATCCCGCCACTTAGCATTCATCAAAGAAAAAACTCTCTCTGTGAATGCTGAAGTGGCGGGAATGGATAGCAGAAACGACACAATTTGCAACATTACATATTAATGATATTTTAGGTTACGTTCCAAAGCAGTCCGTTCCGTTACACGTAAAAAATAGCAGTCCATGTAAAAAAATCTGCTCACGAAAAAATAAAGTATTTTCGCGTGCTTTACTGCCCTCATAGAGTATAAAGTACGATTGGCCAAAATAGAGTACCTACAATACTTTATTGAAAAGTACGGGTGGCAACCATAACAAGAACCACTAGAAATACAAATTGGAGCTGTTCGGTAGACACTAGCGATACCCTTCAATTCACAGTTATCTTGGTAGATCTGTAGGTTAGTACATATTTGCTTGTTGGGCTACTCTCTTTAGTAAAATAAAAAAAACAATAAAATTGTGACTACATTTAATAGCAGAAGCTACTTAGTTTGGGGCTAGTTAGCGATGTGTGAATTTTTATTTTGTTAACCTATATTTTCCCACTGCTGGGCAAAGGTCTCCCTCCTGTTCCTCCACATTTCACGATCACTCGCCACGTCCCACCAGCCATTTTGGAATGCATCGAGGTCATCACGCCAACGCTTCCTCGGCCTGCCTCGGCTTCGACGACCATCTGCAGGCACCAATTGTGTGACGACTGTTGTCCATTTGTCTGTGACCATAATCCAGTAGATTGAACAAGCTTATGGCCCACCTGATGTTAAGTGGTAACTATCGCCTTTATCAGAGAATTGCGTTGTAAGTAACGGACGATATAAATGTGCCCTACGATGCAGATGCACTGCCCTGCGTTCATCCACTTGAGGCATACAGGTATAAGTCTGTGCTTATAATTTCACCGGCAACCATACCCTTCAAACCGAAACACACTGCTTGGCGGCAGAAATAATTACGGTGTTAGTACTTCGCGGGCGCTAAACTAATAGTGAGACTGGTGGCCATTCTGTTGTTTACACTGACTAACTAAAATTGTGTAAAATACGAACGGTCTTATTTTGTTCACGCTGAAGATGAAATTAGAATGAAATTTAAAGTGACATTTCTAAAATTAAGGTTTTTATTACCTTGGCGTGTTTTTGGGCCAGTTTTAGTTAGCAGTCAAATTGGTGCTGATTAAAACTAGCCCACAAACACGCCATCACTGTAAAAAACCGGCCAAGTGCGAGTTGGACTCGCGCACGAAGGGTTGCGTACCTATTATCTATAAAAACCGCAAAAAAATCACGTTTGTTGTATGGGAGCCCCCCTTAAATATTTATTTTATTCGGTTTTTAGTATTTGTTGTTATAGCGACAACAGAAATATCATCTGTGAAAATGTCAACTGTCTAACTATCACGGTTCATGAGATACAGCCTGGTGACAGACGGACAGACAGACAGCGGAGTCTTAGTACTTTGGTGCCGTTTTACCCTTTGGGTACGGAACCCTAAAACTTACTTAATTTTAAATGTCATTCTAATTTGATCTTTAGCGTAAACGAAATAAGACCGTCTGTATTTTACACAATTTTAGTTAGCGCAAACAACAGAATCGCTACCATTGTAGAGACAATAATCTCGTAATGTCCAGTAAGTAAGTACCTACGTCTGTAAACTATCAAGCAAATGATCTGACGACAGATGACAAATGATCCTGCCCCTAATAGCGAGGGTAAGATGTTCGGACGATGTGGCTACTAAATAGGCTTGCAAATGAAGATATCTTCTCCATGTTATTTTTATCATTTTGGCTTTGTTATAAAAAGGTGTGATATGTGCCCTAGAAGGTATAGGACAAGTAACTTTAACAAAAAAAAATATATAACCGACTTCAGATAACAGAAAAAACATACTACTGAATTGATTTCGATTAAATTTCTATGGGACCAACTCAGAAGTGCACTCTTTCGAATAAAAAAAAAGGAAATCGGTCCACAATTGACGGAGAAATTGGCGAAAATACATAAAGAGGTTACTAAGAGGATGTTAATATGTACTTACTGGTAGCATTCGCAATTAAACTATTACGTTCTCCAAGTAAAATCACATTAACACAAAGTATTCACCACACTAATACATAAATGCGAAAGTTTGGATGTTTGTTTATTTATTTGTTTGTTTGTTACTCAATCACGTCGTAACGGCTGAACCGATTTCGATGAAATTTAGTATGTACGTCGATTATAACCTGGAATAACACAAAGGCTACTTTTTATCCCATAAATCAGGCCCCATGGGATAAAAATGGGGTGTCAAGTCAAGTTGCAAAAACGAGTTTAGCTTTATAGAAATGAGCGTAAACTCGCTGTTGCAACTTTAGGTTACCTACACATTTAGAAGTGTAACGCGTTTGAAGTCACGGGCGTCAGCTAGTTTGTTCATAAAAATCACAAGAATTACTTTTCTACGTTTATCATTTGAAACTTTGAAGGGCTGTCTAACAGCTACAGCTATTTCGAGGATACGGGTGCCTGCTATGCTGTGCTATGTTCTGTGTAACAAACTCGCTCCTTATCTTTACATAGTATAAAATGAAGTCGCTTCCGCTGTCTTTTACCTTATCCTTTAAACTACTCAACGAATTTTAATGTAGTTTTCAGCAATAAATAGAGTGATTCAAGAGAAAGGTTTATATGTATAACTAGCTTCTGCCAGCGGCTTCACACGCGTATTTTGTCAACAAAAAGTAGCCTATGTGTTAACCCAGGTTATAATCGACGTACATACCGATTTGAAAGTAACTCTGTCTCTCTGTCTGTTTGTTACCTTTTCACGACTTAACGGCTCGACCGTTTTCGATGAAATTTAGTACCTGTATACCTAGATAGATTATGAATAGACTTGAGATATAGGATACACTTTACGCGACTGCACAGAAGGATGGTAATGTTTTATTGATAAATCACGCGTACGAAGCCGCGGGCGGGTCAGCTAGTAGAGTATAATGAGAAAACAAACAGAAGGTCTAAGAAGCGCTTTTTTTAAAATATGTTAACAGCACTATAGCTCAATGTTGATAAGTCACCCTAATGCGAGATTTTTAGTCATAGGGCAGTTTAAAATATAAATAAATTGAAAGAAACCAGGAAAAAAATTTAAATCTAGGTATCGCGGCTCATACGACTTCTTGAGTGGAGACCGCGTCTTAGAAAACGTAGTATGGGGCGTCCCCCGGCGAGGTGGAGCGATGACATAAGAAAGGTGGCGGACAGAAATTGGATGAGAAGAGCCGAAGACCGGGCTCAGTGGCGCGTATTGGGAGAGGCCTACGAGTACGTCCAGCAGTGGACTAATGTGGGCTGATGATGATGATGATCGCGGCTCGAAATAGGGTCAGCAAGCTCCATTACGACTCCAAGTACGAAATTTATTAATTGATAAAATTGACTTTTATATTCGATAACAGAATCGCTAATATCCTTTGTCAAAGTCGGTAAATTCGAGAATTTTTAATGATTTTGTTTCTTACTTAAGTTCCGTACTTGCACTGTAGCATTTCGACCGCCATAACAACTGAGTTTCACAACCGGTTTCTATTGAAGATTGTGTACTCTTTGCCGGCAACCAGTAGCGAGGGGAGAGTAATTTTTTCTTACATAGCTACTCGGTTGCCAAGAATACCTTTTCAGCAACCACCATGAAGCTTCGCAACTGAGATTGAAGAGTTTTTATTCATGGTTGGCCACCAAAATATAACTTTTCAAACTTTCGCGATTACTGTACATAATTATAGATTTAAACGGGTATTTATGAAATTTTATTGTATCTCTAAATCAACTTGGGCAAATCGGCGTTGTATGTATGTATATTTATTTGTCCGAGGATAACTTTCGAAGCGTTGATCCGATCATCGTGAAATTTAATACATAGGTAGGTAGTGATGACACAATTTTGGTGTGAATAAATAAGCTAAAAATGTGGAGGGGTTGTTGAGATATTGGGGTTAAGGAGGGGTAAAAAAAATTAAAATAAGGCTAACTGATCAAATTGGACGTCAAATGAAAGATATTCATTAGTTCATTTTAACTCTATTTTTATTTTTCGTAAATTCTTTATAGTTTTTGAGTTATAAGCCATAATAAAAACTAAACTTTGACAAAATTCACAGGGTACACCAGTGACCCCACAGTGCTGTAATTTAGTATGTGTGTAGCTTAAGTGACACAACTATAGGTAAAAGTCTTAAATCTGGAATATCTGCAATTTTTACCCCAATAAAAAACCAAATTACATGAACCAAAATACATGTAATTTGAATGAAAGTGTGGTTCTAGTTAATTGGTTATATATTTCGTGACACTATTTTGATAGTCGAAGATTACAATTAATATTTTTTTGTTTAAATCGAAGACTCGCTAGATCTCAGGTTGGGGTGAACCACTAGTTATTTTTTATCCCGACGTTTCGACTATGTTGCAACAGCCGCACATAAAAGGTACATACGCAATATTTTTTTTAATAACCTATACTGTCCCACTGCTGGGCAAATGTCTCCCCCATTTCCTTCCATTCCTTGCGTTCTCCAGAAATCTCCTGCCTGTCAGACTGGAACCCATCCAGATCGTCGCGCCAACATTTTTGTGGTCTGCCTCGTTGCCGTCGTCCAGTAGCGATAAATACCTGTGTATAATAAATAATAAATAAATAAATATTGCTGGACATTTCACACAGCGCTATCTAGCCCCAAACTAAGCAGAGCTTGTACTATGAGAACCAGATAACTGATAGAATACATATATACTTTTTTTTTTGTAAATACATACTTATAATATATAGAAAAACAACCAGACCCGGAACAAATACAAACATTTGTTCCGCTACGGGAATCGAACCCACTACCTCCTGCGTCTCAGCCGGCTGTTCGCCCACTGCGCCACGGAGGTCGTCCTAATATAACTTTGTTCGCTAAATTCGTGGCTGCACCTCGCTAGAAACGAAACCTCATGGAAATGAAAGTAAACGTTGCCGTTACTTGTACTATCCATTATTTGTCACGGTCAATCCTTGTTCGCGGGACACTGTGCAGGCCGTTGTATGGCTAACAGTCTATGTATGTATGGCTAAGTATTTTTTCAATTGTGCCAGGCTACAAAAAAAATAAATCTTACACAATTCAATTCATTTTCTGTATCTACACGTAAAGTACTCCAGTCTGCCCGTGGCCACAACTTTTATAACACAACGTAAAACGTCGGGATTATATAAATAAAAGAAATACGCGATAAATACCGCGAGGTAATGTTTGTATGTTGTATGGGGTAATCTCAGAAAGTACTAAACCGATTCTGAAAATTCTTTCGCTGATAGGAAGCTACACTGTTCTGCTATATTGCTATCTGCGAGTGCTGCAGGAGTTTATAGGCGGCGGTGACCACTTAACATCAGGAGGCCCGTCAGCTTGTGTGTCTACAAGTCGAATATTAAAAATATATATATATAAATTTTGGTAAAATCCGTACGAAGTGTGGGCGGGTAACTAGTTACCTAACCCAATACACTCTGCTAAAGCTTCGACAATTTTGTCCCTCCCTGTGCCTGGAAGAGATCGCTCTAATTACCTATTTCTTTAGTTCTGCCTGCCTACAGAGTAAATAACTCGTGTTTAAGTAACTCCGTTTCTCCGTTTTGGCTAGGAACATTTTGTACCATTCAATATTGTTCTCAGCGATCGATAGTGACAACCTCCGTGGTGCAGTGGGCGAATAGCTGGCTGAGACGCAGGAGATGGCGGGTTCGATTCCCGCCGCGGAACACAAATGTTTGCATTATCTACTGATATTTGTTCCGGGTCTGGATGTTTTTCTGTATATTATAAGTATGTACATATTCACAAAAAAAAGTATATAAGTATTCTATCAGATATCTGGTTCCCATGGTAGAAACTCTGCTTAGTTTGGGGCTAGATAGCGCTGTGTAAAATGTTCAGCAATATTTATTTATATTTAGCTTAGCTTATTTTTTGTATTGTTTTTGAGTTATTTCAATAAATAAGCTACTTTTAATCTGGAATTTCGGAATTAACGTGATCAAAGATGTGGCCAAAAGCTGCTGTAAAAATGGACGTGTTTTTTCTTTTTCAGAAACTTCCAGCCCTAATTTGCCAACCTGCATTTATCTGGAAATAAAAACAAAATGTCATAGAGGACCGGAACACTGGAGCGAATTTTCCTTATGGTTTTAATTAAGCTCTCTCCACACTAGGTATGTACCTTCCGCCATTTTTGCACTCCCGCACCGCTCGTGCAGATTGATTAAAAGTCTATGGTCCATGCTTTATAGCTCGTGTCCATTGTCGCAGCACGATCGCAGCAAGTGCTACGGTGCTACGAATTCAGTTTATTTGGTTAATATTTTTTTCATTTAATCAAGAAACAATTAATAATTGTATTTGAAATTACAAATTACATCAATATTCATTATTAACAAATGTCATATAATTCAAATTATTAAAACTAAAATAAAACAAACATACCCTAAATTTAATGAAAAGCCAAAAGAAAAATAATAAATGTGAAAAATAATAAAATAAGGTTACTTAAAATTATAAATTAAAATTTATAATTAAATTATTAATTAATTAAAATTATTAAAAACACCCCTTCAACAATAGCTGTTTAAGTCTTGACTAGAAAGTGAAAGGACTCTCGATAACTTTCAATCTACTTTAGCATACTATTCTAGAAATCCCCATAGCTACGTCCCCACCACCAGTGTGTAGAGGCCTTGTAACTGTACAATTACTACAGATATACACACATTAAAACGGGCAATTTGTTTTCAAATAATTTTATAATTTTCTTTGTAAGATTATTTGTGTTGGTGACAAAATAAATGCATTTTTTATCTATAGTATTTGCTCAGCGCAGCGCTGGTTTCATGTTTTCATGAGGTTCAACTGAAAGCCACGACTAGTCCATATTTTACTTCTTATTTATTAGCTCTTCCTTGTACAACAGTGTTAACAAGGAAATTAACATTTCTCGTACCCGCTCCCTCACAACAAATGTAAGATTAAATGTTTAGAGTGGCTTAAATCTTTAAATTACGAAGATACTGAGGACATCCTAAGGATTCCCAAATAGTATCTAAACACACACAAACTCACACTCAATTACTCACACACACACACACACACACTCACACACACACACACACACACACTCACACACACACACACACACACACACTCACACAGGCACACACACATACAACCACGCAGATCCTTCTGGTGTTGGTTTAGAACTCTAATTTGTAGTTTAGTTTTTGTGCCATCTAACTGATTGGAACTCATGCTGTAAAGGAGGGCGTTGGTGTCTGTAACACAGTTTTCATACTTATTCAGGCATCATCGTTTCAAATTGTACACTTAATTTTATATTTGTTGTTCCTCAATAAATGCTTTTATTTTTATTTATTATTTTATTTTGCACAGTTAATATCGTACATCAATGGACACACACGCAACCCGTGTAAGTACTTGGCCTTCTAATTTATGGGCGAGGTGCGCACTGCTAGTTACTCCGTACTCCGGACGCTAATTCGGGCAGCACGGGCCTCATCGCTGATAACTATTATATCCTGTGGCCGGGCGAAGGGTTACCTTAATTAGGGTTGACGGTGCTTATAACTGATCATGGGGTATTGTCATTTTTTTGGAAAACTTGAAATTGTGTTGTTTTCAATTTATTTTTCGCAAGAGATACATTTTATTTTCGCGTGAGACTAGCAATAACCCTATTATATTTATTGACTGCATGCGACTGCACTATCATCATCCACAGGCCTTCTTCACCCAATGCTATAAGTAGGTACACACGGCTACACATCAAGCTATACATTTCCAGTATAAGCTCTCGTTCTACGAAAAGCCTACACAATGCGAGGTCAGCTTATACTGGAAATGTATAGCTTGATGTGTAGCCGTGTGTACATATACTCGTACATAGGAAATGTACATAGTTGGAATGAATGAATAAATAATAAATAAATAATTGCTGAATATTTCAGACAGCGCTACCTAGCCCCAAACTAAGCAGAGCTTGTACTATGGGAACCAGATAACTGATAGAATACTTATATACATTTTTGTAAATACATACTTATAATATATATAAAAACAACCAGACCCGGAACAAATATCTGTAGATCATACAAACATTTGTTCCGCGGCGGGAATCGAACCCACTACCTCCTGCGTCTCAGCCGGCTGTTCGCCCACTGCGCCACGGAGGTCGTCAGAATGAATGAAAACACTATTGTACTCATTAAAAAATAAAAATTACAGACAAAATACAAGACACAAAGAAAATAGTAAAATGGGCGGTCTTATCGCTTTAAAGCGATTTCTTCCAGACGACATTTGCATGGAGAGGATTTAGTAATGTCAACGATACTACTGCTTTACTACTGTGATATACTGTCAAAGATACTGGAGTGCACCCTCGGGTGTACTTAGGATATGGATAAAGGGAGTGCAACTAATACCTAAATAAAATATAAATAGACATAAATAAATTATTAAATTACATACCATTACATTATTGGATAAAGAAAATAATATATAAGGATTTAAAAAGAAAGAAGAGTTTTTAGGCAAGCGTGATCCATCTTCTACCACTTGCCATCAGATGAAGTAATGGTGAAGCTCTTCATTACCGCCAATAAAAAAAAATTGCATTTGGTGGAATAATATCCTTGGATCCCAAAAAATACAATAATCTAATTCCAACATCACCATGATTATAAATAGCCAAAAACCGTTATTAAATTGTTAGATCCTTCATTTTTGAATACAGTAAAACAATAACTTTAAACACCTCAAGGAAGAAACGTAATCTCATACATTATTCCCATATAAACCCCTAAAATGGCAGATTACTTTCTGTAAAGGAATATTATTACCATAAAAT
Organism: Philereme vetulata; assembly: GCA_918857605.2. Taxonomy (NCBI): domain Eukaryota; kingdom Metazoa; phylum Arthropoda; class Insecta; order Lepidoptera; family Geometridae; genus Philereme; species Philereme vetulata. The sequence goes on along the minus strand of OU975484.1, from coordinate 571,203 downwards.
GCCTGCCGCTAACAGATACCTAAACACTTCGTAGCGATTTGTTGGGAAGATTAAACTTGGGCCATTATATTTACATACACATTTGGACGCTGTGGGTTGCCCTTACGTACATAAGAAATATACACATGTATCACGCCTTCCTGATCGGGGTTGAATTGGACTTAAGTATTCATGAACCGGAACTTTCCGATATTAATAATTATGGAAAAAAAAATACAAAAATGAAATTAAATAAATAAATTATTATCAGCCCACTGTGTCCCACTGCTGAGCAAATACCTCCCCCCATTCTTTCCAGACACTTCTTTCAAGCGCTAAGATGGTCCAGTCCGCTCGGAAATTAGCGAGCTCATCTCTCCATCTCTTCTTTGGTCTGCCACGACGTCTTCGGGCTGTGTCAAGGTTCCACTCGGTGGTGAGCTTAGCCCATTGATCACCCGACATACGGCATAAATGACCAGCCCAGTCCCACTTGAGTTTGGCGGCTTTCTTAGCTACATCTAGAATTTAGAATAGAATCTAGAATATAAGAACAATGAATCGGTTAAAGACACAAATTATGACGAACTCCACCAAATGCAAGATCGAGGTTGACTGGCAAGTTATACACTACGTCGATGAGTATATCTACTTGGACCAGTTAGTTTCTTTCAAAAACAGGCAAGATAAGGAGATCGATCGCCGTATCGAGAACGCCTTGAAGAACTACTGGTCCATGAAAGAGCTGATGAAGGGAAACCTTCCTAAGTCACTAAACCGCAAACTCATTGACATGTGTATACTGCCCTTCCTTACCTATGGTTCCCAAACATGGTCTTTAACCCAGGCTCAAAAATCCAAACTCAAGGTTTGCCAAAGAGCAATGGAGCGCAGCGTGCTTGGAGTAAAGAGGATTGACAGAAGCCGAAGCAAGAAATAAGGCTGTCAGGCTAAAATGGGATTGGGCGGGCCACGTAAGACGAATGCACCCGGACAGATGGGCAATGATCGTCACGCAGCGGGTCTGAAGACCGAGGAAGCCCTAGTAGACGCTGGCGTGACGATTGGTGGGATTTGGCACGCGAGCGAAAGTCCTGGAAGACAGTGGGGAAGATCTTTGCCCAGCAGTGGGATGACAAAGGTTTTTTTTTATATATATATTATAGGCTTGCGTTTGACCACGATCTCGCCTGATGGTAAGCGATGATGCAGTCTACGATGGTACACGCTTGCCTAGAAGAAACCTATTCACTCGCTACTTAAAGATACCCAGGTTGTAGCTATCTGGGAAACACAGACTCTGGCAAGTCGTTCCACTCTTTGGCGGTGCGCATAATAAAGGTCGAAGAGAACCGCTTTGTGCGAATGGGAGGTATTTCTACCATATAGCGGTGGCGCACCGCAGAGCGTCTGGTTGCCCGTTGATAGAAAGGAGATGGTGGGATCAGGTTGAAAAGTTCCGCCGCACATTCCCCGAAATGTACTCGAGGTACAAAGGTTGTAAAAAGGAGAATTTTTAGGAAACGGATCGGTGCTTTGACGAACAGTATATTACGAGTTGGTTGTACTGCCAAGGCGCACCAATGGATGTTTCTTAACAATATATTCTATGCGATACGTATACAGTAATACCTAACTCTCAGTATACCGCTCATTCGTACTCACCGTTTTATTCTTGGAAAGTACCTACAAGTAGTACAAGAAGTATGGAACATTCTACCGTCGTCTGTCTTTAGGTAAGAGTGACCATGTTACGTTACATCAGCGCTACCATCAGTTGAGATTATAGGCAAGAATGTTAAAAAAAATCCCCTTCAAAATTGTATGCACAATTTTAAACATCAGACCAAGTGATGAAGTGACTATCTATCATTTTGTGTCCCAGCTAAATTTTGCAGGGGATTTGTGGACATAATAAATAGACGACAAATAAACGATATAACTATAATAAATACATAATCAATAGAGCAAGGAAGTAATGGAAAATGCTCCAACTTTGTACCAGCCACTTGCGTATTCCGACGAAGCGGGCAGATTGACTGGCTAATACATAAAGATGATGTTTCAAAGGGTATCAGAATTGAATACCGCGTATAAAAAGAGAGTGTGGTCCAGGTAAATGAAATTTTAGCTCAAGTTTGAATTTCCACGTTTGATAAATGCGAAATTGCGTTCTTGTATATGTTTGCTATGTATCAATCATCCTAGCATAACCTGTGGGTCAGACACACCAAAAAGCCGCTAGAAACCCTGCGTGTTCAGTATAATAATATTGTTACGCCGAGGCTGTTACAGAAAAAGTAATAGTCGGCTTTTCTCGAAGTTATACCTACTGTGTCACAGAATAGGTAATACTTGGTATGGAATATACCTACATACCACGTTTTTACCTACAGTTGCACAGATTAAGAAATAGTAGCCAGTCGAAATACCTATACTTTTCCAGTAACTAGTAGAAACATTGAGAAGGTTCTGGAAATAATGCGCGGTATAAATAGTGCGTAGAGACTCTCGAGGAGTCAGCGTTAACCCTCCGTCGTCAGAGACATGTTCTCGGAGACCCGGATGACGAAATCACCTCAGCTAATGCGGAAGAGTCATCTACATTAGACAGAACAAACACTTCACAGATACAGATCGCTCGCGAGGTCGACGTGTCCCTTCAGTCGCCGCCTATACGAGGTACAAGCACGTACCCGGGCGTTTCTCTCCTATCCCCGCCCTGGCAACAGCCCAAGCCGAGGTTCGTACCCTTGCGCTAGTTGCCTCATCAAAACTTACAGGGCTGAGCGCCTTCTGCGCTCGCCAAAAGCTCGGTTAAGCTGCAACGGCCTCAGAGACCAACAACAAGATAAGTCCATTCGAAAAAAAAAAATCGAGGAGTCAGTCTGGATTTAGCTATACGTGCGAACATTTCAGTGACTTTTAGTGGTTTATTGTGCGATAGTATTGTGAAATTAGTGTGTTGTGATTACTTGTGATTAAGTTCGTGTATTTATCACTTCAGTGTTGAATAAAAGTGTTAGTTTGGTTAGATTCATTTTAATTATTTTATCCCGAACCCTCAGCTCGTAACAATATCTTCAGGATGATGTTGGGACTGCCCCGCTTCTGTAGTGCATCAGGGATGTTTGCAGAATATCAAACGAATGGCTTCGAAGCTATCCTACGCAAGAAAACTGCATCTCTGATTCACAGAGTGCGGGGCGGTCAAAACAGCATCCTGAAAACCGTATCGGACAGAGTTAACTCTCCGATATGAAAGTGCTTCGTCTTGAGAGTGATCAAACCGACCTAGGTTGGTCACTCTCAGCGCGAAGATCTTTTGTCCTTTTGTTTTATTCCTATTGTGTGTGTGCCTACTAATCTAGTATTTAAGTAACATACTAACAATTTATGTGATCTGAATTTTTTAAATTTTTTTTAAATTTTATAACCAATTTAGATGAAAATTCTTAAAACATTAGATACAATTTGTACCTAACTATACCTAAAAATTAACAAAAAGTTATTTTAAACCCCCTACGTAAAAACGACGGTGTATAACGACGACCTCTGTGGCGTAGTGGGCGAATAGCTGGCTGAGACGCAGGTGGTAGCGGGTTCGATTCCCGTCGCGGAACAAATGTTTGCATGATCTGCAGATATATATGTTGATGATATATGTTCCGGGTCTGGGTGTTTTTCTATATATTATAAGTATGTATTTACAAAAAAAAAAAAAGTATATAAGTATTCTATCAGTTATCTGGTTCCCATAATACAAGCTCTGCTTAGTTTGGGGCTAGATAGCGCTGTGTGAAATGTCCAGCAATATTTATTATTTCTTTATTTATTATTATAAGTTTGATGCCTATGTCTGTCTATGTGTCTCTCTGTGGCATCGTGATGCCACAGCACAGCACAGCACAGCACAGTGAAGCTAGTTCTACTAGGGTGGTTCTTAGCATGTCAGTTACCCCCACCGTAAAAAGACGGTCGGGGTTTTTTTACATTTTGGAAAAAAATACTAGTATAAAATGAAACGAAGAAACATCCAAGTATTAGCCCTGGACGAGGCATATCGATCTAATAATTGTATACATTTTCTGAAAGAATCTGCTGATTGCAACATTATATTGAACAGTTGAAAATATTGACGGAGCCATTAGCTTACTAAATACTGACATTGACCGGATATGTGACTGGAGTAAATCCTTTGGCCTTACAGTCAACCCAAACAAAACACAGGCCATTATAATTGGTAGCTCCATACAGATCTCCAAAATCAATTTTGCACAACTACCATCCATAGTTTTTGACGGAACCCCTATAGACATCACCCAGTCAGTGAAAAATCTAGGAATACAGATGGATACCTGTTTAACCTGGGTTCCCTGTATCAGTGAAATTAGCCGCAGGGTATTTGCATCATCTGGATCTTTACGGAGACTTCGTAACTTCTTGCCGATTGCTACCAAGGTTACGCTTGCACAGACCCTTTTACTTCCAATCCTGGACTACGCCGACGCCTGCTATCTTGACATCACTGAAGCCCAACTGAGCAAACTTGAGCGCCTTCAAAACCTCTGTATTCGGTTCATATTTGGCTTGCGCAAGTATGACCATATTTCTGATTTTCGCACAAAGCTCAAGTGGCTCTCCATCCGTCTTCGCCGGAATGCACACATACTGTCCCTTTTGTATAACATCCTTTTTAACCCTTCTTCTCCCTTCTATCTTAAGGAGCGTTTTGAGTTTCTCCAACAGGCTAATGATCGCAATTTGCGTTCTTCAGATTCCCTTCAACTTAAAACTCCTGTCCATACGACAGAGTTTTATAGTCGATCCTTCACTGTAACAGCCGTACGATTGTGGAACGCTTTGCCCCTCTCTATAAGAACATCCAAGTCTATTAGTAATTTTAAAACAAAAGTGCACACCCATTATCTGTCCTTGTGTTGAAGTTGTAGCTGCTTGTTAATTCATCATAACCACTTTTAGAGTTGCTTATTTAAATTAAATTTGTGTTATTGCTGGTAATTTTGGTTTATAGTATGTAGATATGTTTTTAAATTTATATAGATGCACCGCCGTCATGTGTTACATTTTTATCCTGTCCATACAAAGGTTGTCTGGAAGAGATCGCTTTTAGCGATAAGACCACCCATTGTACTAAATCTATTTGTAAGAATTATGTTCTGTATATTACTTTGGTGTACAATAAAGAGTTATCTTATCTCATCTTATATTGTCAAATCCATTTACAGATAAAATGTGATTAAAAAATATTTAGGTATGCTTTATGAGTTGAAGTTCAACTCAGATCATTGATGGTCTCAGTTGAGCTTTAATTCAAGCTAGGGTTGTTGATTTCTAGATTACCTACCAATTTGTTTAGTTAGTAATTTGTTTTTGTTGTAACAACTGAGCGGCGTCATTCCAATTGTGATTAAGCTCATTAATAAACATAAAATAATCCAAATATTACCCAAAGAAATCGCCAAGTAGAAGGTAAGCACTTTGAGGTCTGAATTCTAAAACAGTGCCCATGCATAAATCTTGACTTAGCGCAGATTTTTTGACAACATCCAATGAAAAACTGACTCCTTGAAACTGTTATCCTTGAGTCTCAATAGTTTTGAATTTAGATTTGGTAAGTACGGAAATAAAACACATCGACTCTGCTTAGCATCTATACTAACTAATCCATATAAATAATCAATACAAGTAAACAGTAATATTAGAGCAATCTAGAGCGAAGTGCAAGCGGTCTGTCTCGGATTGGCTCAAAACTCTCTCCTATGATAAACTCTCTCCTATGATAAACTCTCTCCTATGATAAACTCTCTCCTATGATAAACTCTCTCCTATGATAAACTCTCTCCTATGATAAACTCTCTCCTATGATAAACTCTCTCCTATGATAAACTCTCTCCTATGATAAACTCTCTCCTATGATAAACTCTCTCCTATGATAAAACTGAACAACTACTCACCCCTCTCTTCTTCTTCTATGTCCCCTTGTATATCAATCTTAATCATCATCCACAGCCCATAAGTACCCACTGCTGGGTGTAGGCCTCCCTTTGTAAACGCCTCCCTTCCCGGTCCTATGCTGCACGCATCCATAAGTTGCCCGCGACTTTCTTTATGTCGTCGACCCACCGCGCCGACGGACGTCCTGGACTTCTTAGGTCTGTTCTTGGCCACCATTCGGTCACAGATTTACTCAACCTGCCATCACTCCGTCTATAGCCAAGTGTCCTGTCCAGTTCTACTTGAGTTCCACCACCCTTGTTCCGACGCCTTGAACTTTCGTCTCGCGTCGAATTTCGGTATTAGGAACTCGATCCAGCAGGTTGATGCCAAGCATGGCGCGCTCCATGGCTCTCTGTGCGTATCGTACTCTGTACACTGTTTCCTTAGTGAGTGCCCATGTTTCGGCACCGTAAGTCATTATTGGCAGTACACATTGTTTATACAGACGGGTTTTTAAGCATTGTGGTATATTCTATCTTAATCCTCATGAAGTCCGTGCTCACACTCACACTCCTAACACACACATACACACACACACACATACTACACCAAATCACACATAACTTACAATAATTAATTTACCTCTTGTTGCTCATATTTCTGTGAGTCTGTACAGAAAAAAATATCAATATGTATACCTAGTCTTGCTATACATACTGTAACAAAGAAAAAAAAATTCTTTTTCTTACAAATAACATTTATTGCTTTTACAGTGTGTTTGTTTAATACAGTGGTCTCCATTGGCTGCAATACAGTCCTTTAAACGTTGAGGCCAGTTATCAATAGAAGTACGCACTCTTTCCATGGGAAAATTCTTCCCTGCCAATCGTATGGATTGTTTTAGGGACTCCAAATTATCATGGCGTTTAGAGCAAGCCGTACTCTCTAAAACTGACCATAAATCATAATCCAGCGGATTAAGATCGGGACTAGACGACGGCCAGTCTTCAGCTCTGAAGAAGTCTGAAACGTTCGTTTCCAACCAAGACTGCGTAGACCGAGCTTTATGACCCGGCGCCGAGTCTTGCTGGAAGAACCATTCTTGGTTATTGAACATGGTGTTGTTAAGGGGCTTCACTACCTTCTCAAAAATCGTATCTTGATACACTTGTGCCGACGTTTTGATACCTTTTCACAAAAGTTTGGCTCAGTCACTCCTTCATAGCTAATACCCCACCAAACCATCACTGAAGTCGGATAATGCCCACGTTGCATTCTGTCGACTAATTGGGAAGCTTCCTTAGAGCTGTGAGCATAGATACAGTCGGTTTTTTGTTATAATGTTGCTTAATTGTAAAAAATTTCTCATCCATAAACAAAACTTTTCTGTGACCTCCCTTTGCGTACCGCTTCAGTAGATTTTTCGATTTTACCACCCTATTCTTTTTTAAATTATCAGTTAAGAAATGACCAGTACGGCTCTTATAGGCTGCAAGTCGTAAGTCATCTTTTAAAATACGCGACATGGTTCTAGGTGCTATCTTCATCTCACGAAATAAAATCTTTTGCTTTCGGACAGGATTTCTTCGAATTATTTCCCTTACTGCTTTGACCACCTTTTTCGGACGAACACTACGTGGACGGCCATATTTTCTTCTGTCACAAACAGAGGAGGTCTCATTGTATCTATTATTAGCCCGGTACACAAACATTTTACTAATACCAAGCGTATGGAGAGTTTTAAAAATTACATTCGGCTCCATACCTACTTTGTGTAATGCAATCACTGCGATTCGGTTCTATTTATCACCCCACTTTGTTTTAATATCGCAAAATTTTGTACAATGTATTGGCGCCAAAATGATAAAACACATGAACAATCATATAAAAATGACAGATTCCAAATTCAGATGTAATTTTGTGTTTATTTTTATTTGTAACAGTATTTATGGCCAAACTAAGTATATGTACAATACTTGAGAAAAAAATATAATAAGTTTAACTGCTTTTTTGCTGCCCGCGAAGTGAGAGCACTGGTGACCTGTATCACAGGTTTATTTATAACCTACCTCAGGCACCAGTCTCTCACAAAATAGGTTACGAACTGGGTATGTTTGGCCTAAGCCCTATATTTTGTTTCATTGTTATTTTATATTTACGTTTAATTCTATATTGTATTATCTTTAAGAATTTCTAGTTCATAAGTGCCCTTTTGTGAGAGAGAAAACAAACGTCTTTATGAATTATTAATAATTTTTTCAGCAACACAAGTAAAACGCCTACAACCGCTTGTATCTTACACCAAATCATAAACCCCGAAGCGCTGCGAAACTTAAATTCGAAATCTTTGTGATTCAAATCGCCATAAATGATGTTAGGCCGCCGTCTGCAGACTGTATGATTTCAAAGGAGAACATCTTTATAAAAATCATACCTCTACATGTACTCCTATGAGATAGAACTGAGTGGCAATGTTATTCTATGTTGAATACATTTGTGATGAACAACCAAAGCGATATAAAAAAATAATTAAAAATCGATGTACGAATTAAAAATGATTTTGATAATGTTTCTCAGTAACACCGTTTCTTAACTTCTTACCAGAAAAGCGTAGAAGTTCGTAAGCCACAATCAATAGAATAGAATAGAATTATTTAACACACACAAAGAAACATAGAACGGATCACAAACAAAATAGGTAGATAGACAGGAAAATTACAAAACAATGAGATTATATATTAGACCTACAGCTAGAACACATACGTACCTACCCCACCAGTAGGTAGTAGGTAGGTGCACCAACTAGTCCCGCTCCGTGTCACGCGTGCCCAAACAGGCTCTACCTCAGCTTTATGCCTCTTTGCAACAAATGATGCAAAGCAGCGCTGGTTTTCAGGCAGAGCCTTATGTACGGTGACGTCATAAATTTAAACAAAATAAACATATTTATATAATATATAAGCAATGATAACAATATTATATACAAATACCTACATAATATACAAAAACAATAAGATGTTGTATATAGGTACATATAAATATATATAAATAAATATTTCTGGACATTTCACACAGCGCTATCTAGCCCCAAACTAAGCAGAGCTTGTACTATGGGAACCAGATAACTAATAGAATACTTATATACGTTTTTTTTTTGTAAATACATACTTACAGTACATATAAAAACAACCAGACCCGGAACAAATATCTGTAGATTATGCAAACATTTGTTCCGCGGCGGGAATCGAACCCGCTACCTCCTGCGTCTCAACCGGCTATTCGCCCACTGCGCCACGGAGGTCGTATATATTATAATTATTTAACATAAAAGAGAATCAAACATTTCAATCATTATTATAAATACGGGATTTATCACGTACCGTCTTATCGGTGTTTCGACCGACAATGTTTCGGTTCAATTCGTGAATCTTCATCAGGGTGATGGTGTGATGGTGCGATCCGCTCCGAATAACGTCTCGCCTCGCACTCGTCTTATTCGGAGCGGATCGCACTCACCCTGATGAAGGTTCACGAATTGAACCGAAACATTGTCGCTCGAAACACCGATAAGACGGTACGTGATAAATCCCGTATTTATAATAATGATTGAAATCAATCACGAAAGTTTTCTAAGTAATATCAAACATTTATTTGGAAATAAGTGTTAATAATAAAGAAACTAGTGGTTCGCCCCGAGCTGGGGTCTCGCGAGTCTCCGATTAAAACAAAAAAAAATTATTTGTTTACTCTGACTATCTAAATACTGTCACGAAATAAATAACTAAGTAACTTGACCTACAGTTTTGGGGTACGAATTGCAGTTATTCTGGATTTCAGACTTTTGCCATTATTTGTGTCACTTAAGCTACACACATACCAAATTAAAGTACTGTGGGGTCACTGGTGTACCCTGTGAATTTTTTCAAAGTTCAGTTTTTATCATGGCTAATAACTCAAAAACTATAAAAAATTACAAAAAATAAAAACGGAGTCTAAATGTACTAATGAATCATTTCATGTTCATTTGACGTCCCATTTTACCAGTTAGCCTCATTTTAATTTTTTTTACTCATTTTTTTCTTGAACCCCAATATCTCAACAACCCCCCAACATTTTTAGCTCATTTAGTCACAGAAAAATTGTGCCATCACTGCCTACCTACTGGTATGTATTAAATTTCACGATGGTCGGATCAACGCTTCAAAAGTTATCCTCGGACAAACATACATACATACAACGCCGATTTGCCCAAGTTGATTTAGAGATCTCCCTTCGCTCGATCAATAAATATTGCTGAACATTTCTCACAACGCTATCTAGCCCCAAACTAAGCAGATTTTGTACTACGGGAACCAGATAACTGATGAAATACTTAAATACTTTTTTTGTAAATACATTACAAACAAAGTTTGTTTGCTTTTTTACCAAGATGTTATTTCGGTAAAAAAGTTGAGTAGAATATTGTATTATTATTATAAATACGGGATTTATCACGTATTCTTTATTTCACACAAGAAAATACATGTAAAAATACAGAAATAGAGGTCATGTACAAAGGCGAGCTTAACCCTAAGAGGAGTTTTCTTCCCGCAAACTTTTGAGGATAGAGAGAGATGATTTTAAAGGTAGGTGCTTGTACAAAAACATAAATAAATATATATACCCAAAGTTAATATGAACTATAACTAACTGTCCATACGACAGAGTTTTATAGTCGATCCTTCACTGTAACAGCCGTACGATTGTGGAACGCTTTGCCCCTCTCTATAAGAACATCCAAGTCTATTAGTAATTTTAAAACAAAAGTGCACACCCATTATCTGTCCTTGTGTTGAAGTTGTAGCTGCTTGTTAATTCATCATAACCACTTTTAGAGTTGCTTATTTAAATTAAATTTGTGTTATTACTGGTAATTTAGGTTTATAGTATGTAGATATGTTTTTAAATTTATATAGATGCACCGCCGTCATGTGTTACATTTTGATCCTGTCCATACAAAGGTTGTCTGGAAGAGATCGCTTTTAGCGATAAGACCGCCCATTGTACTAAATCTATTTGTAAGAATTATGTTCTGTATTTTACTTTGGTATACAATAAAGAGTTATCTTATCTTATCTTATCTTATCTTATAACTTAAGTATGTTAGTGAAATGAAGTTTATTAATATAACCATGATAAATAAATTGTATGGAATAATAACACATTTATGCCTATAATATATGGATCAATTCGTGAACTTTCAACGTGTCGGCTCGCACTGAAACATTGTCGGTCGAAACACCATAAGACGGTACGTGATAAATCCCGTATTTATAATAATGATGGAAATCAATCACGAAAGTTTTTTTTTATATTATTTGTGAGGAAACAGGCTTACGGCTCTCCTGATGGTAAGCCGTCACCGTCGCCTATAGACACCGGCAACACCCGGGGTATTGTCGATGCGTTCCCTACACTGTAGAAACCTCTTTACATTTCTCTTGAAGCGTGCCATGTCGTAGCCTAATGGGAAAACCTCAGATGGTAGTTCATTCCACGTCTTGCAAGTATGGGGTAGAAAAGATCGCGTGAAGCGTGTGGTGCGCGATACCCAATTGTCGATGATATGTGGATGAGCTTTATTACGTTGTCGAGAAGTGCGGTGGTAAAATCTCGATGAGGGGATGAGATCAAATAGCTCCTCAGAACATTCCCCATTATACAGGAGGTAGAATACACTGAGCGATCCGATTTCACGGCTTCGTACGTTTTCTAAGTATTAGAATATTGTATAGTAAATAACTGATTATTAACTACTGGTAGACCTAGTAAGACGGAACTAAAACCATATCTGATCTCTGATGTGGAAACTCACGCAGAGGACTAAATCGCAATTAGTAATTGTTGGAGATGGAGATTGAAAACCTACCCAGTAATCGCGTCCTGAACTGCCAATAAGGACAACACGATGACGTGAAAGTGCGTTCTGATTGGTCTATTTATTGTTCTCACACCCCGCTATCCTTGTCTCTGTAGATCCATCATCGATTGCACTCGCCATTTTGTTATTCACATGAGCATTGCATTTTTAATTTATAAAACTCCCAATCCATCCAGTCAAGTAGGTAAGTCGGTAGTTGTTGGGGCCGATACTCTCGAAGTTGTCGACGAATATGTATACCTAGGACAACTTGGCCAATTAGGTAACTCCAACTTCGATAAAGAGGTCGCACGAAGAATCCAACTCGGCTGGGCAGCGTTCGGGAAACTTCGCGATATCTTCTCGTCCAAAATTCCCCAGAGCCTGAAGACTAAAGTCTTCAACCAGTGTGTGTTGCCAGTGATGACCTATGGTACTGAAACGTGGTCCTTTACTCATGGCCTCATGACCAAGCTCAAGATCGCTGAACGAGATATGGAAAGGGCTATGCTCGGGGTCTCTTTGAGTGACAAAATCCGCAATGAGGAAATCCGCAGAAGATCTAAAGTTGCCGACATAGCTCTCAAAATTAGCAAGTTGAAGTGGCAATGGGCAGGCCACATCGTTCGTAGAACCGATAACCATTGGGGAAGAAAGGTTCTCGAGTGGATACCACGGACTGGAAGACGCAGCGTAGGCCGGCCCACCACAAGGTGGACCGACGATCTAGTAAGAATCGCGGGAAGCCGTTGGGCGCAAACGGCTACCAACCGCTCGTTGTGGCGATCCAAGGGGGAGGCCTATGTTCAGCAGTGGACGTCTTCCGGCTGATGATGATGATAATCCAGTCAAGTAGGAAAATCAGTAAATACATACCATTGTTGTGTAGCCATCACACCGCTACAGTAATTTAGTACTAACTACCCTAGATTTAAGCGTTTTACTTACAAAATAGATACATTGTTATCTGATTAACTAAATAAAAAATAATAATAACTATAAAACCAAACTATGATAAACCAATAAATTAGGTACGACCGCGCACCGGAAAGATTGCTGGGAGCCGTTGGGTGCAGGACGCACAGAGCTCTGCCATTCTACGGGGGAGGTATATGTTCAGCAGTCGAATTCGTGTGACTAATATAATGAGAGAGAGAGAGAGAGATAATTCTTTATTGTTACACCAAATTAGGATAACCTAGAAAACTTAAAGACTAATACATGGTGGTACAATGGGCGGCCTTATCGCTCAAAGCGATCTTTTCCAGGCAACCTTTGGATGGACTGGATTGAAAAGACGTGTGAGGAGGCGGTGTTACAATAAATACCTAATTATGTAGGATAAAAATAAATAAATACCTAAACCTAAAATATACCTAAAATATACTAACATAAATAAATATAAAATATATACCTACATATACATACTTTTACAATAAATATTGAAAGGAAATACAATGTTTACTCTAAAGAAGCCGATGAGTATAGTTAACAAACCTCGTTTTTAAAAATATGTAAAGATTTAGCAAGTCAGATGGAAACGGGCAAGACGTCATTCCATAATCGTACAGCTCGTACCGTAAACGAGTTACTAAAGAAGTTGGAATTATGGGCTGGAGTTTTCAACTGGATAGTGAAAGAACGCAGATTGCGGGTATGGGTTAGATTTAGGAATTCAAAGCATTGTTTGAGATACGGCGGAGAAGTAGAAGTAAATATATTTTATACTAGTGGTCCCTCCGAACTTCGTATCAGCTTGACATGCATAGGTATAACGCGGGCTGTCAATATTAGTCTTCCTGGTAGAATTGTCAATTGTTGTCCCCGGCCATCATTATGTATGAGAAAATGAATGACTTCAACAAATAATTCAATACCAAAATTAGCCAAATCGCTCCACCCGTTCTCGAGTTTTAGCGAGACTAACGAACAGCAATTCATTTTTATATATATAGACAATATATCTCGGGATAACTCCTACCGAAGCATCTGTTTCAAACGATATTCATTTTTTTTACATCCTCTTTGATATTTGCAGCACGCATTCTGTTAATTCTATGTCAAACGTCATAAGGTTACATTATAAAAGCGCTAAGGTTAGATTATAAATAATTTTATATGGTGGTTAAGTATTCTTAAATTTTCTAATTTTGCGCGCAATTTTCTTAATTTTTTCTTTCATAAGAACCTTCTCCTGACAATAAGAAATACAACAAAAAAATAATTTGCACAAATTGGTCCAGGCGTTGTTGAGTTATGCGCTTACCAACACATTTTGCGATTCATTTTTATATTTTAGATTAGAGGTCGCATGGTGCGCGAGCTGCTTGCAGCTCGCGTGTTTTTCTGTTGGTAGAAGAAGCAATCAAAGAGGATATTGAAGTGAAAGAAGCAACCAAACAGGATATCGAAGAAAAATGCAATCAAAGAGGATATCGAAAATGAGAAAGCAATTAAAGAGGATAACAAAATAGAAGAAGCAGTCAAGGAGGATATCGAAGTGGAAGAAGCAATTATCAAAGAGGCTATCAAAACGGAAAAAGCATTCAAAGAGGACATCCAAGTAGAAAAAACAGTCAAAACGGATATCAAAGGGAAATATGCAATCAAAAAGAATATGCAAGTAGAAAATGCGATCAAATAGGATACCCAAGTGGATGAAGCAATCAAAGAGGTTATCTAAATAGAAGAAGCAATTAAAAGAGATATCCAAGTGAAAGCAGAAATTAAAGAGGGTATCAAAATGGAAGAAGTAATCAAAGAGGCCTTCGAAGTGGAAGACGCAATCAAAGACGATATCGAAGTGGAAGAAGCAATCAAAGAGGATACCAAAGTGAAAGAAGAAATCAAAAAGGATACCTTGATAGGTATCCTTTTTGATTTCTCGGTCGATAAAGACAATAAAAAACGATTCCACCAAAAATTCGTACTACCATTTTGTAAACTTTACTATGCGTAACTGCTTCCGTTTAAGAGATACAAGCAGTTAAAGTTTATTTTAAGAAAAATCATATTTTGTTCAGAGGATATCGTAGTGGAAGAATCTATCAAATAAGATGTCGAAGTTAACGAAGCAATCGAACAGGATATTAAATTTAAAAAAGCAATAAACGAGGATATCGAAGTGGAAGAAGCAGTCAAAGACGATATCGAAGTGGAAGTAGCAATAAAAGAGAATATCCAAGTGAAAGACGCAATCAAAGACGATATCGAATTGGAATAAGTATTCAAAGAGGATATCGAAGTAGAAAACACGATCAAAGAAAATACCGAAGTGAAAGAAGAAATCAAAAAGGATACCTATCAAGGTCGATGATGATTATAAAAAACGATTTCACTAAAAATTGGTTCTACCATTTTGTAAACTTTACTATGCCTAACTGCTTCCGTTTATGAGATACAAGCAATTATAGTTTTTTTAAGAAAAATCATAATTTTGTTGAAAGGGTATCGTAGTGGAAGAAGCATACAACGAAGATATCACAGTGGAAGAATCTATAAAATAAGATATCTAAGTTAAAAAAGCAATCGAATAGAATATTAAATTAAAAAAAAGCAATAAAAGAGGATATCGAAGTGCAAGAAGCAATCAAAGACGATATCGAAGTGAAAGTAGCAATAAAAGAGAATAACCAAGTGGAAGACGCAATCAAAGACGATATCGAATTTGAATAAGCATTTAAAGAAGATACCGAAGTAAAAACCACGATCAAAGAAGATACCGAAGTGAAAGAAGAAATCAAAAAGGATACCTATCAAGATCGATGATGACAATAAAAAAACGATTCCACCAAAAATTTTTACTACAATTTTGTAAACTTTACTATGCCTAACTGCTTCAGCTTAGAAGATACGAGCAATTAAATTTTTTTTAGAAAAATCATAATTTTGTTGAGAGGATATCGTAGTGGAAAAAGCAATCAACGAAGATATCAAAGTGGAAGAATCTATCAAATAAGATATCCAATTTAACGAAGCAATCGAATAGGATAATAAATTTAAAAAAGCAATAAAAGAGGATATCGAAGTGGAAGAAGCAATCAAAGAGGATATCGAAGTGGAAGAGTAAAAGAAGCATTCAAAGACGACAACGAATTGAAAGAAGCAAACAAAGACGATATCGAGGTGGTAGAAGCAATCATAAATATTAAAATTTACTAAGCAAGTTGCCTTATGCCCCTCCAAAAATGAAAAAAAAAAATTAAAAAACTTGACATCCAAAATGATGATGATGATGGATGTCGCATAAACATGAACATTTACTAAGCAAGTTGCCTTATGCCCCTTCAAAAACTAAAAAAAAAATATTTAAGATATCCAAATTGATGATGATGATGGATGTCGCATAAACATGAAAATTTAATAAGCAAGCTGCCTTATGCCCCTCCAAAACTAAAAAAAAATTAGACATCTAAAATGATGATGATGATGGATGTCGCATAAACATGAAAATTTAATAAGCAAGCTGCCTTATGCCCCTCCAAAACAAAAAAAAAATATGACCTTCCAAAATGATGAAGATGATGGGTGTCGAATAAACTTGAAAATTTAGTTATCTCATGCCCCTCCACCAATAAATAAAATTACAGTAAAATAAATTTTATAGTACCCACAAGCCGTTTGGCTCCCTACAAAACCAGTAAGAAACTTACGGCAAACGAAATATACGGTGTACGGTATTCACACAAAACTATTTTGTATGGGACATTTTTTTTTGTATGAAAGTCATTTTTTTTTTCGTGGAACCGGATATAAAAAAATGTCCTCTGTAACATTAGTTTTTGCACCAACGCTGTAAGACCTATACTTTCTGAGATACGAGGTGGATGGGAGCGAATGGGGGATAAAAGGGGGGCTTTAGGATTTATTCCCAACTCACAGAAACTCCCTCTATACGATCCTACCAAACATTTCCTCCCTACGAGGGGGCATCTGGGAGAACAATGATGTCAATGAGTCAGTGGTAATCGAGCTATATATATTTTAGATACAAGAGTTAGAATATGAGCATCCCGACGAGAGCGGATTGGCAACCACTTGAGCTTAACGCGAATAATGATAGTATAAAAGTACATTATTTAACTAGAGATACCACAGTAGCCAGTCCTCCAGAGTCCTCAAAAGTAACAACGACATTTTGAGAAATCATTATTAGGAAATCTCGCGTGCGTTGTAAAGCTTAGCACACACTCGCATTTCATAAAAATAAACACTTTGGTAATGGGGGTCGCTGTCGTAACGCACAACCAAATAAAAACAATTTATGTTACAACGGGACGAACAGCAAGTTTTAATTTTTATTTATTTTAAGGAATAGCGTCTAACATATTCCTTAGATTTTCATACATTACAACCGCTGCGTGCACGCTTACGCCACGCAAACGCCGCGTACACGCATTCGGTTTGCACAAGCCTTAAATGATGGTGATAAAACACGCTTGCCTAGATATAACCTATTTACTCTAGACTTGAAGAAATAAATATTAACAGTATAAAATCATCATCATCATCATCCACACCGCGACTTCACCCACTGCTGGGTATAGGCCTCCCCAAGTTTGTGCCATCCGCCACGATCCTGCGCTAGTCTCACCCATTGACGGCCCGCGACTCTAACGATGTCGTCCACCCATCTCGCTGCCGGACGTCCAACCCTTCTACAGCCATTCCTCGGCCACCATTCAGTTGCTACCGTGCTCCACCTGTCATCACCACGTCTTTCCAAGTGTCCCGCCCTAAAACATTTGAGCTCCATAAATCGATTCCCAACGTCATGAACCTTCGTTTTTCTACGGATCTCGACGTTTGGAACTCGATCTAAAAGTTTGATGCCGATCATGGTACGCTCCATGGCTCTCTGTGCAACTCTTAACCTGTACACAGCCTCCTGCGTGAGCGTCCATGTCTCGGCACCGTAAGTCATGGTGGGCAGAACACATTACATAAATAAGCGGGTCTTCAGACTCTGTGGACTTTTAGGCGACTTAAGGATGTCGTCCAGCTTGCCGAACGCTGCCCATCCCAATTGGATCCTTTTAGATATCTCCTTTTGTTGATACAGTATGAAATACCGAAGGCCATTTCTCGTAATTAATTCTTGTCAAATTCTAGTGTGTATCTAGTTTTAATGGTTGTCAACGCAACGTTTGACGTTACGTTACTAAAAAAACCGGCCAGATGCGAGTCGGACTCGCGCACGAAAGGTTCCGTACCATTATCTATAAAAACGGCAAAAAAATCATGTCTATTGTATGGGAGCCCCCCTTAAATATTTGTTTTATTCAATAGCACATTTTATATATTAACCTTAAATGAGGTTGGTGCCGATTAAGCTAGTCCTCTAAATTGTATGAGCGCCCAACTCAGAGGACTATCTTAATTGGCGTCAACTATGTATGTATAGGGACCCTTTAATTTTCAACTTTTTTATTTTATGGAGTTTTTCCTTTATTTGTGCTGTAAGGACTTTGCTTTTTGCCAAATTTCGTGATTCTAGGTCAACGGGAACTACCATATAGGTTTTCGACCCAAAACCTATAAGGTACTTCCGGTTGACCTAGAATTGTCAATTTTGGTTAAAAACAAGGTCTTACCGCATAAATAAAGGCAAAATTCCGAAAAATAAAAAAAAATGAAAATAAAAGTAAATTTTGGTACTTAAAAGTTTTTGCATAAATCTAAATTTGCCCATATCTTTTTATTGTGTTGACTCACCTTCATTTTTATACACCTAATAAGGACTATAGATCTCAGTATCTGATATAAATTTCAACTTGCTAGGTCCACCCGTTTCTGGGAAAATCAGTGGGTACACACGGACAGACGGACAAGAGATTTTGATGAGAGAATGATGTCATGTTTATTCACTTAACCAACCGCAAAGTTTTTAAATTGGTAAGTACTTTGTATCAATAGGAAAAAACTAGGGAAAAGATATTTAAAGTAATTTGGCTATAGAGGTATCAGTTTTGGAAAAGGGGTCTATTGCCCAAAATAGTTTGGGAATCCCTATTGTAAAGGATAGTCGTACGTACCTCAATAGAGGGATGTGTGTTTGGTAATGTTTTGAGGATATTGATACATTCGATGTGAGGCACAGAGGAAGAAAAACAGTGTTTGTTTTCGATGTCGTCACGTACCCGGCCCGTTGTTACTCTAAAACCTTTATGTGAAAAAATAAAGCGAGCGCAGAACGACACCCGCGGGACAGAGAATCGCTTATTTGCCCGTGGATTGTTTTGAATACGGCCCACAGCACACCACCGACTAAAGGCCGGCTTAGACTGCTGTGGGTTATTTACCTTCCTCTGTGAGTATTTATAATGAGGGGTTTTCGCGCCCATGCTTTACAACAGCTTACAGATGGCGTTGCTCTCATTGACAATTCACTTTACTTTGATAGTCAGTGTATATGACTATCAAATCAAAGTGAATGTCAATGTCAATTTCAAACAAAAGTCAATGTCTATTGCCGTGTTATAATTATTTTCCGAGGAACTTAAAATTTAAAAACTTATTTGTGGTTGTTATCTGAAGAAGTGAGATGGTTGTAGACAAATTTTGATACGTTGGATTTGAGAGTTTTACATATTAACCATATTTTTTTCCGGCGTAGCTCCAGACAGCGCCATCTATTATGCTAGTTGGAAATAGTTTTATTAAAATCGGAAATGAAAAACCCCCATTGATTAATTATGATTACGAGTACCTACTCACAGACGAAGGACGTTATTTTTCAGACTGCGAACTCAAAATTAAAATGGTCGAAAATTTCGTAATTCTACTCTGACAGAGAGAATGTTATTTATGATCAATTATATGTTAGCTACCTGTTTCAGCCCAGCTTAGACAACGATTCTTAAACGTATTTAGCGACAAAGCATGTTGTAATTTGACGTAGGTTTTTGTATGATTGGACAACTCTCTAAACCATATTTAGCCACTATATTTACCTATATTTCGGCATCTAATGGCTAATGGATGCCTATTGTTGGGCGTCCATTAGCCATTATTGTGGCTAATTGTTGTAAAATATTTTTTTTTCAAACTCATTACCATAGAACGTTTTAAATTTTCAAACAACCTATGAAGTCCTAAAATATCAATGAACAGCCACTATAAAATGGGTAAACAAATCATATTAATTCATCACGTAAGTAGGTATCTGTTAAGCTGACGCCAAAGCGCCGCTGATTTAAATTAAAAATTGGGTAATGGAAATGTGTCGATTGCTAGACATACAGGGAGTTTTTTCTAAGTGTGCACAAATTTGAACAGGAGGTTCATACTCTGTAGTAGGTATATGCGATTATTGAAATAAAAACAATATGTTTTATTTAAAAAAAAATACCATTTTATTCCTTAAAACACAGAACTCGTGGACAATGCGAAAATCATTCATTAAATTGTGTGCGTCGTCAGTGAGTTTTGTTATTTATGAAATGCTAGAATGTTATAAAAAAAATTGTGCACACTTAGAAAAAACTCCATGTATATTCAAGTTACCGGTGTTAAACCCACCTCTAAAATCAATTAATACTGTTCCAGATGCATGTTTTAAATTAATGACGTAAATAACAAGACATGTTATATATTTTTTTGAAGTAAAACTTTTCTACGCACACTTGACTTGGGGAGTTAGGTGAATGCGTTACGAAAATTGAGAGGGAGATATAAGTTAGTGAAGATAGAAAGAGCGAAAGATTTAATTTTTTCATTTTTCATTTATTTATTCGCAAACAATACATATTGTGTCGGAATATTTGGTACAGTAAAAGAAATATATGTATGTAGGAAATTCATTCTAAAAGATGAAGGGAACGAGAGAGGAAAAGAGAAACGAGAGAGAGAGAGAGAGAGAGAAAGAGAGTTACGTTTCGTATATTTTTAAACGTGCGAGTGCGAGTTTTGTCTGTCCAGAATGAACATAGACTGAGCGACCTACAGACGTGTGGACAATTTTGTAATTGAACAATTTTATAAATTAATATTTTGAAAAAGAAGTTTTAGTTCAGTCGTGTGGTATAGAGCACACTGGTTTTTTTAAAAATTCAATTTTAGTAATCTTTAAAACCTACTAATTTTAGAGCTCATCACAATCTCCTCTAGTGTGAACGGATCAAACACTAGTGTCAGACACTTGTGTCACAGTCTAAACCAGCCTTAAGTACTAGTAGCTAGTAGGCAGGCAGTGTCGGTTGGAGCTCAGAATAGATTGGACATGACATGTGTTGATTGAAATTGTATTTTTACTATTTTTAGCTGATCCGTTTCATCGTTTTGGTATGGAGTGAGCGCGTATCGACAATAATTATGCTTGATATGAAATATGATCCGTTGTAAGCCAGTTTAGATAAGATTAGAAAATTCTTTATTGCACTATTAAAATTATACACAGGCGAACTTAATGCATATTAGCATTATCTTCTAGCTAACCTTTGTGTAGTGTGAAGAAAGTGGTAGTGCCAGAAAATGGAAAGTGAAACAAACTTTAGCTTCGAAAACATACAAAAATTAAAAATAATAATAATACACATACATAAACGAAATACATAAATATATCTAAATAAAGTGCTCAATTTTGTTGGGTATGTTGAAGAGAGATGAAGTGTTTAAAGAGTTAGTCCAGTTGTTTATTTTAGAAATTAGAATCTTGTGTTGGATTTCATTTTTGTTACTTCAAAAATCATAACACAGTACAAGGATTTGTGAAACTTAATAACTGTCTTTAATTGTTATGCAGTCTCTCTGGTGCGGGTCCTGATATTGGTAACTCAGTTTATCATCTAAACTTTAGCAGTTTTCAGTTTTGTCAAACGTTACATAGACAAACGTTGACAAACCAAAGTCGCTGTCATAGCCCAGTAGATCAGCAAACTAAAGTGGTACCGTCAAGTAGGCCATCTTTACCATATTTTTATGAGAAAATACCTATATTGCGTATTTGTTTAACTAGAGGGGATTCATATTCAGTTTTATGTAATTAAGCAGTCTTTGCCGTGTGGTCCCGGCGTAATAATAGGGCCACCCCTTCTTATCCCGCGGGAGCCGTGTGAGCCGGCAAAGGGAGTTGTTCCAGGGAATGGGCAGCAGCATTCTTCTGTGTACTAAACACCAACCACTGCGATCACCAAGCCGCCTGCCAAGCGTGGTGATTATGGCAAAACCTCCCCTATGACAGACACAACACACAAACGGCCCCCAGTCCTCGGCGGCTCCGTCATCCCTGGAAGTGGTAGCAACCAGGGCAGTGGCGGAGCAGGGGGTGCTAAGAATCCCCGGCAGCGATCCAGCTACCACCACCGACGACTGGACCTGGCAACGTACAACACACGAACGCTCAGGGCTGACGAGAAGATTGTCGAGCTGGAAGAAGAACTGAGCAAGCTACGTTGGGACATCCTAGGATTGTCGGAAGTCCGAAGACAGGGTCAGGACACGATGATCCTTAACTCCGGTAACTTGCTCTTCTACCGGGAGGGAGATCAACTATCCCAGGGTGGTGTCGGGTTTCTCGTCCGCAAGTCCCTCGTTAACAACGTGACAAAAGTCGACAGTGTGTCGAACAGGGTAGCATACCTTATACTCAGAATTACCGAAAGGTATTCGTTGAAGGTCATACAAGTATATGCGCCGACCTCGACACACCCAGACGATGAAGTGGAAGCCATGTATGAGGAAATCTCCGAGGCCATACATACTTCCAAGACTCATTTCACGGTTGTAATGGGGGACTTCAACGCAAAGCTAGGCACAAGGAAAGACGATGAGCTGAGAGTGGGGCCATTTGGATTCGGGCGGCGGAACCGAAGGGGCCAGAGACTGGCCGACTTCATGGAGAAGGAGGGCCTCTTCATGATGAACTCCTTCTATGAGAAGCGGCCAGCCAGAAAGTGGACGTGGATGAGCCCCGACGGTTTCACTAGAAATGAGATAGACTTCATTATGACGACCAAGAAGCAAATATTTAATGATGTCTCCGTGATCAGCAGGGTGAAAACCGGGAGCGATCACCGCATTGTTAGAGGCACATTGAATATCGATGTTAAGCTTGAAAGGGCACGTCTGATGAAATCTGCACTCCAAATCCTGCCCAAATCCAAAACCTCGAGAGCTTTCAGCTAGAACTGCACAATCGCTTCCAGTGCCTAGCCAGCTGCAATTATATTGACGAGATAAACAATGGGTTGGTGGAAACTGTCCAAGCGGTGGGATCTAAGTTCTTTAAGGTCCCCCGCCGAACTAAGCACCAGAAACTCTCAGATGAAACCATTAAGCTAATGGAGGACCGGGATGAATGAGATTGCAGTCTTCAGCTGATATGTCGGCATACGGCGTGCTTAATAGAAGAATCTCGAAATCTATGCGACACGATCTGCGTACCTTTAATACATCTCGTATTAAGGTCGCAATAGAAAGGAACAAAGGTTCAAAAGTGTTTGCAAAACATTCGTCTATAGGGCAAAGCCAAATGACTAAGCTGAAGACCGACAGCGGCACTATCATTTCGTCGAAACCGGAGATTCTGAGAGAGGTCGAAAAGTTCTATGGACAGATGTACACCTCAACACAAAACCCCGTTGGTCAGTTGGCTCAGGACACCAGAGCCAAACTAATCCGACACTATATCGAAGACATCCCGGACATCAGCCTGTGCGAGATTAGGATCGCTCTGAAACAGCTTAAAAACAACAAGGCACCAGGTGAGGATGGAGTTACAACAGAACTTCTGAGAGCGGGTGGAAAACCGGTACTTCAAGTCCTCCAGAAGTTATTTAACTCCGTCGACCTCGAAGGAACCACGCCAAAAGCGTGGGATAAGAGCGTGGTGGTGCTTTTCTTTAAAAAAGGTGATAAAACCTTATTAAAGAACTACAGGCCCATCTCGCTCTTGAGCCACGTTTACAAGCTGTTTTCGAGAGTGATTACGAACCGTCTCGCACGCAGGTTCGATGACTTCCAGCCTCCCGAAAAAGCCGGTTTCCGAAAAGGCTTTAGTACCATAGACCACATCCACACGCTACGCCAGATTATACAGAAGACCGAGGAGTATAATCGGCCGTTATGTCTAGCGTTTGTGGACTATGAAAAAGCCTTCGATTCAATCGAGACCTGGGCGGTACTGCAGTCTCTTCAGCGATGCCAAATTGACTATAGGTATATCGAAGTGTTGAAGTGTTTGTATAGTAACGCCACTATGTCAGTCCGTCTACAGGACCAGAGTACGGAACCAATCCAATTGCAGGGAGGCGTAAGACAGGGAGACGTAATTTCTCCGAAATTGTTCACGAACGCATTGGAGGACGTTTTCAAACTCTTGGTCTGGGACAGACTTGGCATCAATATCAATGGCGAATACATCACTCACCTTCGTTTTGCCGATGATATAGTCATTATGGCCGAATCGCTCGAGGAACTCGGTACAATGCTCAACGACCTCAGTAGGGTCTCCCAACAGGTGGGTCTTAAAATGAACGTGGATAAGACGAAAATCATGTCAAATATCCATGTTGCGCCCGTACCGGTAGTTGTTGGGGGCGATACTCTCGAAGTTGTCGACGAATATGTATACCTAGGACAAACTGTCCAATTAGGTAAGTCCAACTTCGACAAAGAGGTCGCACGAAGAATCCAACTCGGCTAGGCAGCGTTCGGGAAACTTCGCGATATCTTCTCGTCCAAAATTCCCCAGAGCCTGAAGACTAAAGTCTTCAACCAGTGTGTGTTGCCAGTGATGACCTATGGCACTGAAACGTGGTCCTTTACTCATGGCCTCATGACCAAGCTCAAGGTCGCTTAACGAGCTATAGAGAGGGCTATGCTCGGGGTTTCTTTGCGTGACAAAATCCGCAATGAGGAAATCCGCAGAAGAACTAAAGTTGCCGACATAGCTCTCAAAATTAGCAAGTTGAAGTGGCAATGGGCAGGCCACATCGCTCGTAGAACCGATAACCGTTGAGGAAGAAAGGTTCTTGAGTGGAGACCACGGACTGGAAGACGCAGCGTAGGCCGGCCCCCCACAAGGTGGACCGACGATCTAGTAAGAATCGCGGGGAGCCGTTGGGCGCAAACGGCTACCAACCGCTCGTTGTGGCGATCTAAGGGGGAGGCCTATGTTCAGCAGTGGACGTCTTCCGACTGATGATGAAGCAGTCTTTCCCTTTAGTTCTATTCATAATTTGTGTTTCTAAGCCTCGTAGTTACGACACTGCCGCCGGCAGGGCCTCCAAGATCAGAAATCTATGAAGGAGGCCTTTGTTTAGCAGTTGACGTCCTATTGCTGATGATAAATCTGATTAGATTTAATAACATGAATTATCCTTCAGATAAAAAATCAAATTGCACAAACAAACGCAAACCAACTTGCGCAATGATGCCGAAAATATGATTTAGAGAGTTGTCCAATCATACAAATACAAGTACTTACGCCAATTTTAAACATGTTTAGTCGCTAATTAAATAAATAAACATTGCTGGACATTTCACACAGCGCTATCTAGCCCCAAACTAAACAGAGCTTGTGTGGGAACCAGATAACTGATAGAATACTTATATACTTTTTTTTGTAAATAAATACATAAAATATATAGAAAAACATCCAGACCTGGAACAAATATCTGAAGATCGTGCCAACATTTGTTCCGCGGCGGGAATCGAACCCGCTACCTCCTGCGTCTCAGCTAGCTATTCGCCCACTGCGCCACAGAGGTCGTCTTAAATTACTTATACGGATTGCTGTGCAAGCCGGACTCAGGGTAACTTGTGCAACGATGCCTAAACGTATTTAGCGGCTAAATATGATTTAGAGAGTTATCAAATCATGCAAATACGTCAAATTTAAACATGTTTAGTCCCTAATTAAGAGATCGTTGGGCAAGCTGGGCTTATTGTCAGAACTTTTTGTCATATTCTTTTGTTTCTTACATCTAGAACACACGTAATCGGGCACTTTTATACCAGCCATATTTAATTCATGAAACGCTACGCACTAACCTTGCTTGCATACGGTATGGAGACCCTCCTTATCTTTGTAACACTAATATTATAAATGCAAAAGTTTGGATGTTCGTTTTTTATCCCATAAATCAGTTCCCATTGGATGAAAATGGGATGTCAAAGTTTATAAATGTATTTTGCACCCCAGAACAAAGCGGGCGAAGCTGCTGGCAACAACAGGTCTGAGCATGAAATATAACAATATGTGAAAAAAACGTATATACTTTTTATTGTTTAAAAACATCCAGACCCCGAACAAACATCTGTAAATCATGCAAACATTTGTTCCGCGGTGGGAATCGAACTCGCTACCTCCTGCGTCTCAGCCAGCTATTCGCCCACTGCGCCACGGAGGTCGCCAAATAGGATCAATAGGACATCTACTGCTGGTTATAGGCCTCCCCTAGATTTCCATCACATTGATTTGGGTTACATTTTGCATGGAAAACCTCGTTTTTGTTAAAGATGCTTAGGAAATAATTACCTTTGATACGGTAATGCAATGCTTGTGACGTGTATTTTATTTTTATACTTATACTAAGTATGTGTACTGCTATATTTCTCCATTACTGCTGAAGATAGATAGGTTCAGCTATGTCTGATACACAGAGAAAAAAAAACTACAAAAATACAGTAATTATAACTAAAATATGACTAAATCCGACGACAACAAAATTGACCTCTTAAAACTACAAATCGGTTTTTGTAAATGTTATTAGTATGTATTACAAATATCTGTTTTGTTATTTCAAGTCAGTAATATACAAAACGACGACGTCAATTTGTAATATCTAGTGAAGGTCTAGTACTTTCGATACTTAAAGAAAGAAAGAAAGAAAATACATTTATTTGCCATACTACAAATACAGATCAAACATACCTACTTACATATAGATTATAATGATAAAAAGAAAAATTATTTAGGTGCATAATTACAGGAAAAACACAAGATAAAAATTTAGTACTAATACATAGGTAGGTACAGATAATATGGTCTTCCGTGCTGTGTGGGCCAAACAGGTCCCGTCTCAGCGTATTGCTACCTACCATCCGAGGAAGGTAAGCGGCGCTGGTTTTCAGATGGGACCCATGGGTAGGCTCACGAACGCAGAAAAATAAATGAGTAAACAGATACATAGACATACATAAATACACATAGGTACGTAAATAATAAAATAAACTAGAATCAGAGACTAGTAATATCAATAGACTGTCAATGTCCATATAAAAAATTGTAGCCCGCGAAAAGCTCAAAATCCCGTATTATTTGTAGATGGCGCTGTCTCATAGCCTGGAAACTTTCATAGCGGCCATTGCACCCAACAAATAAAAATAAACTTCCACTAAAACACACCAAAATA
Organism: Philereme vetulata; assembly: GCA_918857605.2. NCBI lineage: Eukaryota > Metazoa > Arthropoda > Insecta > Lepidoptera > Geometridae > Philereme > Philereme vetulata. Next base: position 544,008 of record OU975484.1, on the reverse strand, counting down.
TAACAATATTTTTTAGAATAAGTAATATTGTCCATAAAATAAGATTTAACGACTTTATTTTATATTGATGATTTACCACTTTCATATGTATAATCACAGATGGCGTGGGAAGGTAGCACATCGTTTTTACCTAGATGGCGTTTAACACAAAATTAACACAAAGTCCGAAACAAAGGGAACGAAAGAGAACCGTGAACTGACTGACATTGACAGCCGGGAAGCAAGCAAAGTCACGCTTTTTGTAGCTAATTTTGTTACATGCTGTGTTGCCAAATCTCACTTCTCAAAAGTCGCGACTAGTAAGTCGATATTTTGTTGTACATAATGTATGTACATATTGTGTACGTATTGAGTTCATCATTTTAGTAGTTATGTTTCCAGTTCAAATTAATAGAACGTATTATCTTGTAGTAGGTATGCATTTGCCGGGTACTTACAAATTAATTTTATTTTCTTTCAAAAAGTTTTCTACTTAACTGTACATTACTATAAAATGTATTCATATTTTACAAATATGTAGGTATTTTCGCATTTAAGTGATAATGGTACGATCATAGACGTATGTAATAAATAAAAGATATCTATACTAAATATAAAGAGTTAAGATAATAAAAGATATCTTCCTTTCCTAAAAAAATCCCTATTTTGACGGAAACTTTCATGTTCTGGCAATTCTGAGAAAATACGCGCAAATCTCTAAAAATTGCTAGAGACTAAAGTTTTAACGAAACTGAAGAGCGGCAACCTCGCACAACGTAAAGGTCACAACGTTGCAATAATATTATCCCGCACGTGTAATTGGAAATAGCGCCATCTATTTTTCTTCATACCATTATGAGCGGTAGTAAGCTAAAGGTTGGCATATATTTAACGATTTGTAGCTCTTAGCGTCATCTCGCGTCTTAGTAGGTAATCAAATATCGAGTTACATTATCTTGTTTGAGACTGTCAGTCTATTTAAATTATATTGGTCTGTGCTAGAACGAATAAAATACTTTGTGTAAGGTGGAGCAGGTGTAAAAAGTTGTCTGTGGTGGGTGTCAAATATATGACACTTGACAGTGACATATTTGCTGCTGACCGAATTTTCGTCGCTTGTGTTGATCACTTCAGTTTTGTAATATCTATAGGAGGCCTATACCTTGCTGCCTGCACTCGACGGCTCCCAACAACCTTTATCAGGTCGTCTTCCTATCAAGCGGAGTGCCGTCTTACGCCACGCTTTCCAGTCGTTCGCGTGGTCTCCACTTTAGATCCTTTCTGCCCCCAACGGCCATCAGTTCTTCGAGCTATATGCCCCACCCACTGCCACTTCAGCTAGCTAATCCTCTTGAGAATATCTGTGACATTGGTCGGTCTTATTTCAGCGGGTATGACATAATCCACGCAATCCTGTAAGCATTTCTGACGTCACGCTCGCGTTCTAATGAGGAAGGAACCTCGGGATGCAACAATTAGCCTGATCATAACAAATCCCCGGGAAACGGTAATCAGGACGCGAGGACGGCCGCCAATTATACATTGCCAGCTGTAATTATACAGGACCGGTGCATGTTGTCTCATTCATTGATAGTTGTCAATGACATGACTATTCTGACTAAACTTCAAAGTTTTTTTTTATGCTACACGGAGATTGAACTAGCTTATGGCACCCCTGATGTTAAGTGGTAACCATCACCTATAACAGAGAATATCCTCGCAGGTCGCACGCCTCATCATATCAGCCGTAGGACGTCCACTGCTGGACAAAGGCCTCCCTCATTGATCTCCAGGAACTGCGGTTGGAAGCGGCCTGTATCCAACGCCGACCTGCGGTTCTTACCAAGTCGTCTGCCCATCTTGTAGGTGGACGTCCTACGCTGCACTTGCCGGTCCGTGGCCTCCATTCGAGAACTTTCCGGCCCCATCGGCAATCTGTTCTGCGCGCTATATGACCTGCCCATTGCCACTACAACGTGCTAATCCGTTGGGCTATGTCGGTGACTTTAGTTCTCCTACGTATCTCCTCATTTCTGATTCGATCCCGTAGAGAAACCCTGAGCATAGCCCTCTCCATAGCTCGTTGAGCGACTGTGAGATTATTCACAAGGCTAATAGTAAAGGACCACGTCTCGGTTCCATATGTAATCACTGGTAACACACAGTGATTGAAGACTTTAGTCTTAAGGCACTGAGGTATGTTGGACGAAAAGACGTTGCAAAGTTTCCCAAACGCTGCCCATCCGAGTTGGATAGGAGTCCGAGTCCGAGAGGTAGGTCCAACTTCGAGAAAGAGGTCAATCGTCAAGATTGACCTCTTTCTCGAAGTTGGACCTACCTAATTGGACTGTTTGTCCTAGGTATACGTACGCGTCGACAACTTCGAGAGCCGAGTTCTCAACCATAACTGGGGCAGGCATGACATGGACATTCGACATAATTTTCGTCTTGTTCATGTTCATTTTAAGTCCTACCCGTTGGGAGACTCGATTGAGGCCTTCGAGCGTCGCGCTGAGCTCCTCCATCGACTTTGCCATGACCAAAATATCGTCGGCAAACCGAAGGTGAGTGATGTATTCGCCGTTAATATTGATGCCCAGTCCTTTCCATTCCAGAAGCTTGAAGGCATCTTCCAATGCGGTCGTAAACAGTTTGAGAGATGACATCTCCCTGTCTTACGCCTCTTTTTAAGGGAATCGCCTTCGAGCTCTGTTCGTGTACTCGGACTGACATTGTGGCGTTTTTATACAAACACTTCAACACTTGGATGTACCGATAGTCAATACGGCATCGTTGGAGAGACTCAAGCACTGCCCATGTTTTGATCGAATCGAAGGCTTTCTCATAGTCCACAAACGCGAGACGTAGCGGCAAGTTATACTCTTCGGTCTTCTGTATGACTTGCCGCAGCGTATGTATGTGGTCTATGGAACTGTAGCCTTTACGGAACCCGGCTTGTTCGGGAGGCTGGAAGTCATCAAACCTGCGTTCGAGACGGTTCGCGATGACCCTTGAAAACAGCTTATAAACATGGCTCAAAAGCGAGATGGGTCTGTAATTCTTAAGCAAGGTGTTGTCACCTTTCTTGAAGAACAGAACCACCACGCCCTCGTTCCATGCTTTTGGCGTCGTACCTTCAAGCAAGGCGGAATTAAAGAGCTTCTGAAGGACTTTAAGTACCGGTGATCCACCCGCTTTCAGAAGCTCTGAAGTGGTTCCGTCCTCACCCGGCGCCTTGTCGTTCTTAAGCTGCTTCAAGGCCATCCTGATCTCATACAGGCTGATGTCCGGAATATCTTCGGTATAATGTCGGGTCAGTTTGGCTCTTGGGTCGTTGGCCGCACTGTAAACAGGTTTAGTAACCGAATCGTAGAGCCGTCCATAGAACCTTTCGACTTCCCTTAACACTTCCGCTTTACTTGACGTTATTCTGCCATCTTCCCTCTTCAGCTTTGTCATGCTGCTCTGCCCAATAGAATTATCTTTGGAGCCTTTATTCCGCTCTATCGTATCTTTAATACGAGATGTATTAAAGGTACGAATATCGTGCCGCAAGGATTTCCAAATCTTTCTATTGAGCTGCCTATGTGACTGAGCATCATCAGGAGACTGCAGTCACAAAGAACGGCGTTCAGTCATAAGGTTAAGGGTGTCATCAGAGAGTTTCTGAGGTCTATGGGTATGGGGGATCTTAAAGAACTGGGACCCCACCGTATGGACGGTTTCTACGAACCTGTTATTGATCTCGTCCACTGATGCATCTACTTCTAGACAGTCAAAGCGATTTGCAAGTTCGAGTTGAAAGCTCTCGAGGTTTTGGATATGTGCGCGAGTGGGTCGGAGCGTAGATTTCATCAAACGGGACCTTTCAAGTTTAACGTTCATATTCAATGTGGCTCTAACAATTCGGTGATCACTGCCGGTTTTCACCCTGTGAATCACAGAGACATCATTGAATATCCGTTTCTTGTTGGTCAAGATGAAATCAATTTCATTTCTCGTGAAACCGTTGGGACTCATCCAGGTCCATTTCCTGTGAGGCGGCTTCTGGAAAAAAGAATTCATCATAAAGAGTCCTTCTTTCTCCAGAAAATCGGCCAGCCTCTGTCCCCTGGGGTTCCGTTGCCCATATCCAAATTGCCCCACTCTCAACTCATCATCGCTTTTCATGCCTAGCTTTGCATTGAAGTCCCCCATAACAACAATAAAGTGAGTTTTGTTCGTATGTATGGCTCTACTGATGTCCTCATACATAGACTCTTCTTCTTCATCTGGGTGTGAAGAGGTCGGCGCATATACCTGAACGACCTTCAGCGAATATCGCTTAGATATTCTGAGTGTCAGGTACGCGACCCTGCTCGACACACTGTCGATGGTGATAATGTCGTTGATGAGTGACTTGTGAACGAGAAACCCAACACCACCTTGGGACAGTTGGTCGCCCTCCCGGTAGTATAGTAGGTTACCAGACTTAAGGGATATCGTGTCCTCGCCCTCTCTGCGGACTTCTGATAATCCCAAAATGTCCCAGTGTAATCTACTAATTTCTTCTTCCAGCTCAACAATCTTTTCGTCGGTCCTCAAAGTGCGGATGTTGTGTGTTACCAGGGCCAGTGGCCGTCGTAGGGTTTGGTAGCCGATCGTCTCCCGGGGATCTTTAGCACCCCTGGCCCCGCCGTTACCGTTACCGACTGCTACCGTAGCCAGGATTAGCGGGGCCGCCGGGGACTCGGGGCCTGGTTTTATGTTGCACTATATCCATAAGGGGGTTGTTGCCATACTCGCCACGCTTGGCAGGTAGGTTGGCGAGCGCAGTAAAGGTATTGAAAACACGAAAATACGCTGCTGCCCATCTTTCGGCGGTATCCCTTAGCAGATTCCTACTGCATCCACGGGCAAGAGCGGAGGGGCAACATTCTACCGTCGCCCCACGGCGCACGCCTCATGTGCCTGTAATTTACCAGCAACCATACGCTTCAACCGAACCAAAACACAACAATGCTGCTTGGCAGCAGAAATATGGGAGTAGTACTTTCCCAGGTGACCCCTTTCACAAGGAACTCTACTACTCTTGAGACCTTTACTATTAGGACCTGGATTGATACAAAGGCTACTTTTTATAGACGGACCATGCCTGTGAAGAAGCGGGTGGAAGCTACTCTTTTATAAAAAGAGTTTCTGAAAATACAAAAACTATTGTACCTAGTCAGATGATAAATTCTGTCACATGTTTAATATAAAATAATCGAAACAAGTTTATTCATTATGCAACCATTTATTTACCAAAATGAACTTAAAATAACATAGATTCCTATGACACTAAAGTTTATTCAAAATGACCTCCGTGATTTTGAATACAGGCCTTCAATCTGCGCGGCCAGTCGTCTATCGCAGCACGAACGAGGTCCATGTTAATATCGGCGGCTGCCTTAATCAAGGATGTCTTGAGTGACTCCAAATTGGGATGAGGCTTTGAGCACGCCTTTTCCTCCAAGTGTTGCCATATCTTGTAATCTAACGGATTCAAATCTGGACTGGAGGAGGGCCAGTCTTTGTGCCGGATGAAGTCGATTTCACGCGCCGCCAGCCAGTCTTGTGTGCTCTTCGCTCTATGAGCTGGCGCCGAATCTTGTTGGAATACCCAGTGCTTGTTATTGAACATGGTATGAGAAACAGGTTCCACAAGGTTCGTCAGGACTGTATTTTGATACACAACTGCATTCGTTTTTACACCTTTCTCACAAAAATGTACCTCTGTTAAGCCCCAATAAGAAACTCCCAACCATACTATGAGCGAGGATGGAAAATGACCTCGTTGGATACGCGGAACACGGTTGCTCGCTTCTTCACTACTGTGTGCGAACACCTTATCATTTTGTTTGTTGTAGCTCTCTTCTACGGTAAAATTTTTTCATCAGAAAAAAGAATTTCCCGATATTTTTTTCTCGCGTACCGCTTCAACAAAGCGCGGCATCTCTTCAGTCTCAGGTCCATTAGACGAGCATTCAAACGATGTCCTGTTTTTCTTCGATATGCCCGAAGCCCAGTCTTCATTTAACACCCTTTTCACCGTGGTTCTGCTTAACCTCATCTGAAGGACCAACAGTTTCTGCTTACGTTTGGGATTTCTTTGAATTCGCACCTTCACAGCTTTTATCACTGCTGGAGTCCTAACTGACAGAGGGCGACCACTTTTTGACCTGTCATCTACACTAGAGTCTTCATTGTATCGTTTGATGGTGCGATAAACGAATCTTTTGGTTATATTCAAATTTTTCAGTATGTCAAAAATTTTAATTGGCGCGTAACCGCAACGATGCAACGCAATAACTGCAATACGGTCTTCTTTAAGCGTCCACTCCATATTAAAAAATTAGTAAAATTCTAAAAAGTATACATTTTTATTTTTATGAACAATTCGAATTCAATAAACTTTTTGTGGCCAGCATTCTAAAAGAAAAGTTTTTACTGTGTGACAATACTTATGACCGGACTAGGTATATCAATCTATATATATCAACTATTTTAGGGTTAAGATAAGTCCTTAGCAATTCTTTTAATCAATAATAATACATATTATTTGATTTTGACGTGATAAACGTTTTATAAATCGATGAAAGCCGGCTACAGGCACAAAAAAGCGCCTGAGCCGAGCGTGCAAGCGAGAGCGCGGAATAAACGGAGAGGCACGATCGGCTTAAACGTTCGGCTTGTGACGCATCTACCTCTCTTCTACTCGTTATCACGTAAACTCGTTAGTCCGTAAACCGACTTTACAGACAACCAATGTTTTTATTTAATTTTTATTATGGCACAAACAGTTTAGAATCAGGGTTACATAGCAACAGTTGCGAGTTCACAGAATTTCGACCGTAATCCATTTCTTTATTAGCATTCGCCCGTCGTTCCCCATATAACTTTAACTATGCAAAATCTCACACTCCTCCGTGCGCGCAAAAGGGGGGGAGAGAACTATATAGACTAACCAAGTTGCGACTGATAGACACAATACAAAAGTAACAAAACTATTTATAATTGGATGATGTCAAAAATCTACACTTGAGTCTCCATTCATACTTGACATAGTTCTAGTTTTCCGGCTTTAGTATAAAGGAACCCTATAAATAAATAAACAAATAATGCTGGACATTTCACACAGCACCATCTAGCCCCAAACTAAGCAAACCTTGTACCATGTGAACCAGATAACTGATGGAATACTTAAATACTTTTTTTTGTAAATACATACTTATAATATATAGATAATCACAACCAGACCTGGAAGAATATATGTAGACCATGCAAACATTTGTTACGCGGTTAGAATCGAACCCGCAACCTCCTGCGTCTTAGGGTCCATTCACACAGACTCGGAGAGCATCGGCACGCATTTTTCTTTTCACATAGACCGGATCGTATACGCTTGGAGTTGGTCGGAGCGGAGCCGCCAACTATTTCACATAGATTAGATTAGATTAGATAATTTCTTTATTGCACACCATTAAATACAAACATATAAAAGAAAATACAATTTTAAATCATAGGTACAATGGGCGGCCTTATCGCTAAAAGCGATCTCTTCCAGGCAACCTTTGGATGGACAGGATCTATATGAACAAAAAAGGACGGTGGCATAAGATTTTTTTTTAGAATTAGTTTAAAAAAAAAAAAACAAGCATATATTACATTTTATAAAAAATATAGTTAATATAAAATAAAATGCTTAATTATATTAAATAATATAATCATAAAATTAAATAAATATTAATATTAAGATACATAATATATATATATATATATATAAATATACATACCTACATACATAAATTATAAAAATGTATAAATAAATAAATGGCCTAGTGAGCTATGGATGACAGAAAGTGTTGTCTGACCATGTTTTTAAAGATAGGGAGAGATTTTGCATGACGAATTGAGACAGGTAGGGCATTCCAGAGTCTGGTAGCCTGCAGAGTAAAAGAGGTACTATAAAATACTGAGGTATGGTACATAGACCGGCTGGAAGCGATCTGAAAGCGGATGCGCTCTGAACGGCTGCGGGAACGAGAAAAAGTACGCGATCGGAGCCGGTCAGCTCCTCTTATTATGTCACACCAAGCGCGTTCGAGCATTCTTAATGACAAAAGCAGTGCACATGCAAAAATAAACCTTACTACAAATACTAAAAACTCTGTTTTCAACGTGATAAGAATCTGCTCTCCTCTCCGAGCCGGTCTGTGTGAACGGACCCTTAGCTGGTTATTCGCTTACTGCATCACGAAGGTCGTCAAATCTATCTAGATACGAGTATATCACACTAATATTATAAATGCGAAAGTTTGGATGTTTGTTTGTTACTCAATCACGCCGTAATGGCTGAACCGATTTCGATGAAATTTGGTATACACGTAGATTATAACCTGAATCACCACATAAGTTACATTTATCCCATAAATCAGTTCCCATGAAATTAAAATGGGATGTCAAAGTTTATATATATATTTTGCACCCCAGAACAACGCAGGCGAAGCCGCTGGCAACAACTACTCTATATCTATCTAAATGACTTTTTGGGTAAAAATCGACAGGAAAAGAAAAGGGTTCAAAGTTTATTTTCACATAATTTCAGCGGAACCCTTACGAAATATCCTTCCACATGTGGCAACAAGGGCCGGCACTAAGAAATTGTTTCCTGTTGATCACTTTATCGGAGCCATTGATTAGTGGAAATCAGGAGGTTACGGTCCGAGCGCACCTGCGTCACCCAATTCTGTTAAAAATATCTGGTTCCAGGGTTATACCCTACATATAACCTTTTTCAAACTCTGTAACAGAGTTTCCGTAAAAATCGGTGAGGCAACTTGATACCTTAGTGTGTATTTATCATTAATTGTATGTATAAACTAGTGGTTCGCCCCGAACTGAGATCTCGCGAGTCTCAAATTGTAATCTTTGACTATCAAAATAGGGCCACGAAATAAAGAACCAAATTACTTGACCTACAGTTTTGTTCAAATTACAGGTAACGGGAGTTTATGTAATTGGTTAACTTTTTAAGGTTACAAATTGCACTTCTTCTGGATTTCAGACTTTTGCCTATATTTGTGTCACTTAAGCTACACGCATACCAACTTACAGTACTGTGGGGTCACTAGTGTACCCTGTGAATTTTGTCAAAGTTTAGTTTTTATTATGGCTAATAACTCAAAAACTATAAAGAATTTCCAAAAAATAAAAACGGAGTCAAAATGTACTAATGAATACCTTTCATTTGACGCCCTATTTGATCTATTAACATCGTTTTCATTTTTTTATCAGTTGTGTCATCACTGCCTACCTATGTATTAAATTGCACGATGATCGGATCAACGTTTCGAAAGTTATCCTCGGACAAACATACATACATACAACGCTGATTTGCCCAAGTTGATTTAGAGATCTCGCTTCGCTCGATCAATTATATCTGTCTGACATGTATATAGAGAAGAGGTTAAAGTTAATTTCTCTTTAAGCCACCACAGAGTGGACGCCTCTAAACGGGAAACGATCTCGTGGCAGACCGCGGCGAATTTGATGCCCATTTACAGGATTGGTTCACAATAGCCCAAAATAGAAAAGACTGGAGAGAAGGAAGGGAGGCTTTTGCCCAGCAGTGGGACACTACAGACTCTTAATAAATAATAATAATAATAAGGCATAGATATTGCCAAAGCTTCTACACGGGAAACCTATGGGTCAGCCACATCAAAAAGCCGCAGAAACCCAGCCTGTTCAATATCATAATATTTTCAGGATATGTTGGGACTGCCCCGCTTCTGCAGTTTGATCAGGGATGTTTGCAGAATATCAAACGGATGGTTTCGAAGCCATCCTACGCAAGAAAACTGCATCCCTGATTCACGAAGTGCGGACCAGTCAAAACAGCATCCTGAAAACCGTATCGGACAGAGCTATCTCTCCGATATGGAAGTGCTTCGTATTGGGAGTGATCAAACCGAACTAGGTTGCTCACTCTCAGCGCAAATACCTTTTGTTGTTGTTTAAGTTATCGTATTTTATTTTTTCTACTTGTGTACCTACTAATCTAGTATTTAAGTAATTAACTAACCGTGCAAATAGATTTCTGTAGACTGAAATAATTTTTTTTTATATATTTCTTATATATTATATCATACCATTAGGTATAATACACCGCCTGGTGGTTGAAGCTTTACCTTTCCCCTTTTCCTGCGTGAAGGATGTAAACGCTGCAGTGTCTAAGACCGGATTTTTAGATAATGTAGGCTTGCCCAGCACTTCCATCTTATCCTAGTTCTAGGGGAGTAAGAGCTGCACTGACGTTCCGCATAGAGGTGTATTGACGACCTCTGTGGCGCAGTGGGCGACTAGCCGAATGAGACGCAGGAGGTTGCGGGTTGAATTCCCGCCGCGGAACAAATGTCTACATGATATGCATGTTATACAGATATTTGTTCTGGGTCCTGGTGTTTTTCTGTATACTTTAAGTACTTATTTACAAAGGAAATACATAAGTATTCTATCAGTCATTATTTTACATACTGGATTTATCACGGTCTTATCGGTGTTTCGACCGACAATGTTCACGAATTGAACCGAAACATTGTCGGTCGAAATACCGATAAGACGATACGGCATAAATCCTGTATTTATAATAATGATTGAAATCAATCACGAAAGTTTTCTAAGTAGGTATTCTATCAGTTATCTGGTTCCCATAGTACTAGCTTTGCTTAATTAGGGGCTAGATAACGCTGTATCAAATGTCCAGTAATGACACTTCAGTGTGTTTTACCGTTTTTTACCAAATAAATTGATTTCATTTAAAGTGGCCACTCTATACCGCGGATGCCAGTTTTAAAATACTTTTGGAACCTAATCCTTGACAACCCTACGAACTCTGTACCCGTTCCTCGTACGTTACGATTTTGTAAGCCAATCTCTTCTAATCCCGCAGAGAACATCTGAGCTTGCTGAGCGATGCTGATGAGATGGAACTCTTATTAAATGAGAACCTTTTCGCTTTCATCAGAAGATAGTGATTGGGATTGTATTACTATTTCCCGTGGAGTACACGTATTAGTGTATTTTTTCTGTAAAATAAAAGAGAGGAGAGGAATGATTTTTATACATAATTTTAATTTATAATATTATAAATTCTAAATCTCTAATATTTGTCCATAAAGTTACAAGTTATAGATTTAATGATATTTATGAATCTATAAACTTCGTTTTTTTATGCTACCTGGAGATGGACCTATGGTGGACCTATGGCCCTCCTGATTTTAAGTGGTAACCATCGCCTATAACAAAGTATTGCCTCGCAGGTCACGCACCTTAGAAACGTGCCCTACGATGCACTGTTCTGCGTCCATGCACACAGTTGAAAATCCTCATGTGTCTGTTATTTCACAGGCAATCATTCCCCCGAACCCGAACCGAAACACAGCAATGCTAATTTGGGGCATAAATATCAAATCAAACCTTTTATTAGCAACACATAATACAAAACTAACTACAGTCAAAATCTGTTATAACGACATCAAAGGGACTACTCATATTGAGTCGTAAAAACCGATAGTTGTAACAACCGGTGACAGGTATTAATAGGAAAGATAATATGTATATTCATGTAGGAAATTAAACCGCATTTTGTTTACTTCAATACAAACGTCTAATATAAAAGAACAATATAATTTTTCCATCATTTTTGTTTGCATAAAATCTGTAATTTTAGTTTGTTTGAAACACTTCTGTCGTGCATACACATTTTGTAATTCACGTGGGATTTTAATCAGCGTATCGTCAAAATTTCCCTGCATGTGGAACTCTTCATTAGAAAGAACAATCTTTCGTAATACACTAACAGCATTGAGACCGTCAATCAAAGTTGGTACTGTAAATTGTTCTTCCGAGTCTTCCTGTTCATTTTCATTTTCCTCTTGAACTTCACGTACAATATCATCCTCCGTTTCTAAGAATTACAAAAGACCCAAAACTTTGTTTACTTTTACGATAATAGCCATTGACTATTATACTGTGCCAGATGTGGATACAGTTACCTATTCAAATTGTTTACAATACAGCTGAGCCGGTCGTTCTACAGATATAATTCTCCGAAAACATTAACCAAATGTGGTCGCTTAATGCGGTATGTCGTAGTAAACAATGTCGTAAAAACCAATGTTTTCGATAAGGCGGTCATATAACATTCAGCCAGGACCTTTGATTGTGGTCAATTTAACCGGTATGTTGTTCTAAACGATGTCGCCATAAACGGTTTTGACCTTACAAAAAATAATACAGTATATCAATATAAAACCACGTAAAACTTAAAGCTTTACACAAATTGGTTCCAAAATGGTCTCAACTCAGCGTCTGCAGGACGTTAGAACCTGCGCTGGTCTTCCGATGAGACTTTTAGGACCGAGAAAGACAAATAAAGATAGTTATGTTATCACATTATATTATACTAGTGGTTCGCCCCGAACTAAGATCTCGCGAGTCTCCGATTAAAACAAAAAAGGATAATTGTAATCTTTGACTATCAAAATAGTGTCACGAAATATAAACCACATCACTTGACCTACAGTTTCATTCAAATTACAATTAACGGGAGTTCATGTTCTGTGGTTTTCTTTTTTGGGGTACAAATTGCAGTTATTCTGAATTTCAGACTTTTGCCTATATTTGTGTCACTTAAGCTACACGCTATAATAAATAACAGCACTGTGGGGTCACTGGTGTACCCTGTGAATTTTGTCAAAGTTTAGTTTTTATTATGGCTCACTCAAAAACTATAAAGAATTTACGAAGAATTAAAATGGAGTCTAAATTTCCTAACAAATAACTTTCATTTGACGTCCCATTTCACCAGTTAGCCTCATTTTTTATTTTTACCCCTCCTGATCCTCAATATCTCAACAACCCCCACACGTTTTTAGCTCATTTAGTCACACCAAAATTGTGCCATCACTACCTACCTATGTATTAAATTTCACGATGATCGGATCAACGCTTCGAAAGTTACCTTCGGACAGACATACATACATACAACGCTGATTTGCCCAATTTGATTCAGAGGTCTCGCTTCGCTCGATCAATAATGATATTATATAATGATAGTTAGTTATAAATAAATAGTGTGGTGGTTGAAGGTGGTGAAGTTTTCTTCCTGCAAGCCCTTTCACAAGGAACTCTCTTCTAATTTTCGTTCTCCATATAAACTTTGTACCCCTTTTTAGGCTTATTTCGCGCATGGAGGATTGTAAGGTTAGGCATAGTTTGTATGGAGAAGGAGGGGCGAATGATAAAATTAATCTACCATAATATTTACCGTCGAATTTTTACCTCTGTGCACTGGTAACTCGTCACAATTAACTAATCAACCTATATTGTACATTCAATTAATAACTCACTAGTGGACCCGCCGAACTTCGTACCTTGACATGCATATAACGCGGGCTGTCAACATACGTCACCCTGGTAGAATTGTCAATTGTTGTTCCCGGCCATCATTATGTATGAGAAAATAAATGACTTCCACAAATAATTCAATACCAAAATTAGCCAAATCGCTCCACCCGTTCTCGAGTTTTAGCGAGACTAACGAACAACAATTCATTTTTATATATATAGACAATATCTCGGGATAAATCTGATCGAAGCATCTGTTTCAAACGATATTCATTTTTAACATCCTCTTTGACGATATTTGCAGCACGCATTCTGTCAATTCTATGTCAAACGTCATAAGGTTACATTATAAAAGCGCTAAGGTTAGATTATAAATAACTTTATATGGTGGTTAAGTATTCTTAAATTTTCTAATTTTGCGCGCAATTTTCTTAATTTTTTCTTTCATAAGAACCTTCTCCTGACAATAAGAAATACAACAAAAAAGAATTAGCGAAATAGGTGCCGCCGTTCACGCGTGATGCCGTGACCAAGGGAAATAGGGATCCATTTTTATATATAGAGATTACACAATAATTGTTATTATTTGAACCCGAAATCATCCACAGCTCTGCCCTGTGCGCCTCTCCAAAAAGTCGGACACGAACACAGAGAAAAGCTCATCAAGAAGAACTCAAACTAGGTTAGTTGCAGTAAATAAGCTCGTCAAAAATTCAAAATAACTGAATTATACTTCGAAGCTCGGTAAACTAACGGAATGAGACTGTTACAACAAATAAGCGTTTTACCCCCAAATTGGATTAAAGTCTGAGGGTAGAAAATACGGGAAGAACTCTTCTCGTGGTACTCTAGTATTTTTTATTAGGTAGGTATATTTGTTTTAGACAATCGTTTGACCTCTACCTCACCTGATGGTAAGTGAAGTCGAAGATGGAATACTATTGTCTTGGAATAATCTATTCTCTCTACACTTGAAGACTTTTACATCATCATCATTTTCAGTCGGTGTCGTTCCACTGCAGGGCATAGGCCTCTCTTTGTTTCTGCCATTCTTCCCGATCCTGTGCCAGTCTGAACCACGTATGACCCACGGTCTTATGGATGTCGTCGACCCATCTCGCTGGTGGACGTCTCCTATTTCGATGCCCATTTCTCGGCTTATATTATAATTACTTAAATAAAAATTATCTTAGTTACAAAATCCTCTACATCCAAAGGTTGTCTGGAAGAAATCGCTTCTAAGCGATAAGACAGCCCATTTTACTACATGCTTTGTGTTTTCTTTTTTGTTTATATGGTGTCCAATAAAGTGTTTTCATTCATTCATTTATTCATTTAATATTCGGGGAAAATAGACATCGATAGCGAATTTCCCTCGTAGGTACTATTTGTACTTTCTGATAACCAGATTTTCGTTTGATATTTTATAAAATTGCCTCTAGTTAAGGTGTCAGTGGAAAGAATAAATAGATATGATTACAAAAAATATGCATGGTAAATGAATTCAGTGCGCGCAACAATAAAGTTTTTAAATAAGTTTTCGCACCGAAATCTATATATATAAAAATGAATTGCTGTTCGTTAGTCTCGCTAAAACTCGAGAACGGGTGGAGCGATCTGGCTAATTTTGGTATTGAATTATTTGTGGAAGTCCAGAAAAGGTTTAAAAGGTAAATATATATGAAAATGCTCGGAGTTCGATAAAAAAAACAATTAGGAGTTTCCTTTGATGTGTCCCCCGTTGTTCAGAAATCAAATAGAAAGAATAGTTTAAAATGAACGACGGCGACGATTAAAATGAAATGTACCGGCGACGTACATTTGCAGCCCGCGTCATATGCATGTCCAGAAGCGGTACGAAGTACGGCGGTTCAGCTAGTTAACAATAAATTAGTAGACACTTTGCTGCTTTGGGGAAGCTTTGGGGAGACTTTCAAAGATGTAAGATTTCAGTATACTATTTTTCAGAGTTTTTTCTTTCGACTACTAAGGCAGTTTTAAAAAAAAAAATACTTTTGAACTAAATTTTTGTTTTGTAAATAATGCTTATGTTAGAGTTTATTGTAGATTTCTCTGAAAATTCGAGTCCTTTGTCGAAAACAAACACTTACGAAAATAACAAGAAAATATAGTTTATTAACAACAATTAGTTTTTCCTTTGATGATACATGTGCTGGAAAAAAAATTTGAAAAAATTTGCCTGCAAATTTCCGATTAAAAATCATACAATTTTAGGAGCGTCCTCTTAACCAGTATCCTAAACTTACTGGAACAAAGTTCATAAAAAAAGAAAACAAATAAAATAAAATAAATAAATAAATATTGCTGGACATTTCACACAGCGCTATCTAGCCCCAAACTAAGCAGAGCTTGTACTATGGGAACCAGATAACTGATAGAATACTTATATACTTTTTTTTTGTAAATACATACTTATAATAAATAGAAAAACAACCAGACCCGAAACAAATACCTGCAGATCATGCAAAAATTTGTTCCGCGGCGGAAATCGAACCCACTACCTCCTGCGTCTCAGCCGGCTGTTCGCCCACTGCGCCACGGAGGTCATCAAATCAATTAAGTATTAACCGATCATAATCAACCTATCACCCTCCGTTAGCACACAGCACGCTGCCAAAAAGCGCACAAAACCATCCCCTATGTTTAACTCATAGCACACGAAACAAAAACACTGCGTGGCCAGTTTTAAAATTAAGTTCAATTTAGCGGAAACTGTGGCTACACTGCACAGCACAAGATGAGCGGGTTTTTTGGTTGCATTCTCTCACATTTGGGGAAACGGGTTTGTTTCAATTAGGAAGGACGTCCGAATGGTCAGTTTTGTTGATGCACAACAATGTTGGTCGATCCAACTTTCTATTTTGAAAGAGTACTATGCAAAAAGTGGGCATTGAACAAGCAAACCTTAAAAATTATTTGTTAAACTGGCAGAAAAACAGGAAATCCTTTTACACGATACAAGTGCTATATAGTTATTTATTTTAATTTTATTGATAATATAAAATTATCATCATCATCACTAAAGTATCCAAATTAATTTAATTTATTCTTCAAAAGTAAAAGTCTAAGGGAATTACTGAGGGTCTGTGAAGCCTATGCTGTTGAGCACGGGCTTATATATAATGCGAAGAAGAGCGAATACATGGTTGTTAAGGCCGCCGGTAAATGTCCCGGTTATACACTGAATATAACCCTAAACGGCTTGAACTTAAATCGTGTTACGAAATTTAAATATCTGGGATATTTTCTTGCCGACGACCTTAAAGACGATGCAGATGTTGAGAGGGAGCGTAGGGCCTTGTAGATTTTCCCGTTGTACTGAACAAGTTAAAGTTACGCTTTTTAAAGCGTACTGTCAGAGCTTTTACACGGGAAGTCTGTGGGTCCGACATACCAACAGATAATTGGAGGACCTACGCATCCAATATAATAACATCTTCCGGATGATGTTGCGGTTGCCCCGATACTGCAGTGCATCGGGGATGTTTGCCTACTATCACACAGATGGCTTTCACGGCATCAAAACGGCATCGCTGATGAGCAGAATTCGGGGCAGTCGCAACAGCATCCTGAGGACAGTGGCTGCGTGCTGCACATCTCCGCTCTGGAAGTGTTTTGTGCGGAGGGTGATTAATGAAGGAAATAATTTCCTCAGTTAGTCACCCTTGGCACAAAATGGTGTTTTCTATTTTCACCCAGCGCCTATTTTTTATTTTTGTATATTTAGCTGTTCTTCTTTGTTGTTATATATATATTTTTTGTGTGTATGTTAGTCTTAAGATATGGACTCTAGTTGTCTGAAATAAAATATTTTAATTTTTATTTATTTAAAACTTTACTTTAATTGATGATAGTCAAGCGCATGAACTAATTACCTAAGTGATCGTGTGATCGAAGATGGAGCACACTTGCCTAGAAATAACCTATTCACTCTATACTATAGGAATCCGAGATTATACTGATTCGGAAAAACATACGCCGGAAGTGAGTCCTTACTTATGCTAACAAGAAAAGTTGAAGCAAATCGTTTGGTGGTATGCCGACCAGGTATGGGTGGTACTTCTCGGTACGTCTGCTTGTCCGGTGGTGGAAGGGGGAAGGAGGGATAAGATCATGAAGATCTTGCGCACATTCATCAAAATGAGTCTTATAAAAAACTGAAAAGCTACTCGGTATCTGTGCTCTAGACTTTGTAAACCGAAACTTAAGCATTGATTTTGACAAATGTTTCATTGTTACCTTTCAAAAAACCTACACTTGAGAGAGAGAGAGAGAGCACGCTTAAGCATAGAACCATAGGCTACCTACCAACCATGGTGCTTATCTTGATGCGTCTTTATTGGTGCCTGGTTCAGCGGTCCAAGATCAGTTAACAATAAAAAAAGTGAAACGCGTTGTACCAAATTCAAGTAAGTATTATTAGAGCTTCATTGACTAAATTTGGCCATTTAACAACAGTTAGGCCATCTGTTAATTCGCCAATACGACAAACTAAAAGAAATGTGTACATATATTGATTTTCTGCCACAAAATCAACAGTCCCACCTACTCTAAACAGTAATTCACTCTAACAACATTATAAAACTGGTAATCATTGCTTTCCATTGAATATGTAATTTGTATCACAATTTAATAACACGACCTTTCTGTCAAACTTTTGACTACTCCCTATTTTTGTTTGACAACCAACTTACTAGCTGTCACTATCAAAGGACTCTGGGTCCATAACCTGTTGTAAATAGAGTTGTAATTACTATGGGGTTGTATTGAGGGGTGGTTTCTCTAGAAGTTTGTTGTACAAACGTGTCAGCTAACGACGTCATTGAGTGATGCCCAAGGGGCACTTTCAGAATTAAAATGATAGAACGCGCTATCGAGTATGGAAATCTTCCAATTTATTATACGATAGGTCATTATTCTATTAGGTAAACAAACTCAGGGGTTAACTAAGAGTATAATAGAGACATTGTGAGTAGTTTAAGGGTTGGTTTATTATGACATGGGTTTATGAGAGGTTGTTATCGCGTCATGTGTTATCGCGAAATATATTTTTAATCACTCATGTTCTGAAAGATGGTCATTGTAAACTCGTTATCGAGCCCGTTAATGGAATTTACGGCCATAGGGCCGTAAGTAAATTTTAAAATAGACAGTTACAATAAAATACAACCTCCATGACAAATCCTTATTTCTATTTAAAAATAAAAGAGGTTACATTCATAATTTGCGATACTGAAATACAACCTCGATGACAAATCCTTATTTTTATTAAATGAAAGAGGCTTTTTTTTTATTTGTAACAATAGCTGTTAAGACTTTTAATTTATTCGCATTCGTGATGAAAAGTTGTGCGAAAAGATTACTCGGGCGTCAGTGATTAACAATACCCTCGATTAGCGTCCTCGCTTACATTCGCTCGCTCGTACGCCAAACTATCTCCGGTGTAGATCGCTTATACAGCCTTTGTATAACAATTTAACATAAAAATTTAAAAAAATTTTAGCGAGTGATTAAGAAAATCCTATACAAGAACTGGTAAGGAGTTTTTTAAACACAATTTAAACAGTTGCTTACCTTTTCTGTGTTAACAAGGTTACTATTTATTATTCTAGTTATATTTGAAGGAGCACGTCGACACCGTATAAGAAGACTACATTCTTTAATTTATTAAAATATCTTTAAGTTTATTTTTAAGTCACTTGTTGTTGCTTTTCACGCGAGAAAATTGGGACCACAAATTCAATAGCTATTACAGCAGCTTACCGAATTTTGATTCCCAGGTAATTCGCCTACCCTCACTTTGCAGTAAATTACGTGTTTACTCATTTTAAATGACGACCAATGCTTTATTGCCGCAAACAAATAAATAGGTACACGAGCACGGAAGCCATAAAACCGCCGTGTGCTGGTTACCAAACAATCGTTTTCAAATTATTTATACATAACGACTAGGAACATTTAAAAATTCTATAGACTACTATTTTTTTCAATAGTTCGCTCGTAAACTCGATTCGCTTCTTATCAATAATTTCATCTCGAGTCTTGGTACTCTACTTTCAGTCGTTACAAGTTAAAGAGACAGCATCACCGTCATTCATTAACATCAAAGGTTGAACTGACATGAGGGCTAGATTGAAACTTCAATTGAACTAACTTTTATTACGAGAATAAGTTTTTTGTGTTATAAAATAATATAATAAATAAAATAAGCCTTTACTTAATAACTGATTAAAACGGGCATTTATCGCGTATGTACCTTTTTTATTTGTTATCCCTTCGGCTGTGTTACAACAACCGTGGTCACGGGTGGACTGACGGTAGGCCTTTTTTGTTTCAAAATTTCTCTACATAGATTTCTCTTCCATATTTTAACAATTATAACGTTTTTTTTAATATTATATATTTAGCCACAAGCTGACGGGCCTCCTGATGTTAAGTGGTCACCGTCGCCTATAAACTCCTGCAGGACTCGTTGCCTCAAACTTATTGCCTTATTTACAACCTTCTTGAAGGCGTTCATGTTGAAGGCCACCGGGAAAACCGCCGGAAGAAGGTCATTCCACATCTTGGAGGTGCGTGGAAGAGACGAGCGGGGAAAACGAACCGTATGAGACTCCCACGCATCTACAATATGCGGGTGAGCTCGTTGCCGGTTGCTGGAAGTTCGATGGTAAAGGTGGGAAGCAGGGATTAGATTGAATAGCTCTTTAGAACATTCGCCGTTATTAATTATGTAACCCCGCAACAGGTATAGGCCTCCTACAAAAGCTTCCAGTTTTTTGTGTTTTTTGTTTCCTACACCCGTGTCTTGCTTGCTATCTATGCTACCTCGTCCTGTCATCTTTCTTGCGGTCTCTCTTTTTATGTTACTGTAGAAGTAAAGAGTTCACATGATTAGCCATCCCCACGTCTAGTGATAGACTGTCTAATTCTTATAAGACTTTTCACCTGCACGACTCAGGGTGTCAACGCGCGAGCTACAAACGCCTATAAGGCTACAGTAACTACTTTCCATCTGGTATGCTCATTTGCCAGCTTAGTTGTAAAAACAAAACACGACTAGATCCATATCGACCACTTTTAATTTGTAGATAGTCAAGCGCTTGACCACTACCTTAACTGATGGTAAGTAATAAAGATGGAGCACGCTTGCCTAAAAAGAATCTGTTCACTCTGGACTTGAAGACTCCTAGATTATACTGGTCCGGAATAACATAATCCGGAGGTGAGTTCCACTTACTCGTGCTGACAAGGAAAGTTGAAATAAATCGTTTGGTACGGTGAGTTGTACGTCCTACCTTCCTAGAAAGGCATTAGTTCATGTTCGGATCTTTGTGAGAAGAGTGAGAATAATTCGTAAACAGTTGGTAGGTCCTCAGAACTGAAACGCCAATTTTCCCCATAAGCAAACACATTCGTCCGATTTTTAAGTGTAAAACGTCGGGTCGCCCGCCTGTTATTACTGGCAATTTATCAAAATACTGTGGAATGGGGTAATTTCCCTATTTGCAACTGCATCGGGTAAAGGGTATTTGCTGACTCGTCTACCACTCCCATCGATTTTGAATCTAAAGTAAGCTTTATATTGGTGGCTTTACAAATATTATAGAAATACTGTGAATAACTGACCTCCTGAGACGCAGGAGGTAGCGGGTTCGATTCCCGCCGCGGTACAAATGTTTGCATAATCTACAGATATTTATTCCTCGTCTGGGTGTTTTTTTATATATTATAAGTATGTATTTACAAAAAAAAAGTATATAAGTATTCTTCCAGTTATCTGGTTTCCATAGTACAAGCTCTGCTTAATTTGGTGCTAGATAGTCCTTTGTGAAATGTCCAGCAATATTTTTTTTTATTTATTATAAAATTTAAACTGTTTTTGCGTTTTAGTTTTATCGCTAACATTATAGCAAAAGATAAACTGTTTTTAGTATCCTAGTGAAAAGTCTCTGTTTTAACCCTCAATGCAAAAGGAGAGGTGTTACAAGATCGCCCATGTCTGTCTGTGTATGTCTGTCTGTGGTATCGTAGTTCCCAAATGGATGGACCGATTCGGACACAGTTTTTTTTAAATTAAAAGCTAGTTTAACTGGGGTAGTTTATAAGTGTCAGTTTTTTATTATTCAATAATAATTTTTAATTATTAATTAAAAATTATCATTATTAATTATTAAAAGTTATATGTTTTTTAATTATTAAAAACTGACAGTGGTTTATAACTGTCAGTTTTTAATTTTTATAAATTCTATGTTTTTTAATTATTAAAAACTGACAGTTATAAACCACCCCCGTTAAACTAGCTTTCATTTTAAAAAAAAACTGTGTCCGAACCGGTCCATCCATTTAGGAACTACGATACCACAGACAGACACACACAGACAGACATAGGGGAGCTTGTAACACCTCTCCTTTTCCAAGTGTAATTATTACACGCGTAGTTTAAATTCAGTTGTTAGCGGTCATATTGTAGTGAAACTAATACCAGTTCCTATTATAAGTTCTGTGGCACGGCACGCGCCACGTAGAAGCTCACTCATTATGGATTCAACATTTTTCATGACACGATACTGTGTTTTGTAATTGCGACTACCTACATTTTGATTTATTTTATTTTTTATGAGTAATATGGCATTAAATGATAAAATATAATAAATTAACGACGTGGGTATCTTCAATGAAATCCTAGCTGACTTTACATCAGATAAATAAAATAAATATATAAAAGGCATTTATTTACACACACACCAATTAAGCTAACAGAAGTAGGTAAGTACAGTACTAAATACATCTGGGTAGGTATAACAGTAGGCTTAATTCTAAGTAACATTTGTACATTATTGCAGGTATCACCAAGGTAGAAAATAATTGTAGATGCTGCTAAGGCATTATTTAGTGCTGTAAGTTGCCACAAGTGACATACATTTATATAGGTATTGATTGATTGAAAAATAGGATAAAAAAATACAGTGTAAACTCCATGTAACGTCAATCGTTTTAACGACAAACTCTCTAAAGCGTCGAAATCACTCGGCTTTGGTTGGTTTAGCTTGTCTTGCATACACTGTATAACATTACACCCACTCTCAATAACGATAACAATTTGTAATAAAAAGTTCTTTTTAAGTTGCCAAATTAGTAAAAACTGCGCAGCTGTACATATCCTGTTGTCGTTTTATTATCCTAGACCATAATAAACTCGACTGTCGGCATCATACACATCAAACTTTCTAAGAAATCCGTTCTTTTGTTTACAAAGTAGGATTGCTTGCACGTGTAGCTGCAGACTGTTGTTATAGTGTGACCATTAGTGCTGTGCACTCCCTGAGGTATGCGCGGCGAGGTGGGAGGCAAAGAAAAAACTGCATGAGTTCACATGAGATCAATACATGTCGGACATATCTTACGATATCAGTTTGCATTTCTAAGGCAAGACTTGTGGCGGGACGATGGTCAGAGGCTATCTATCTGTAATATATTATACTTACTTAGTTGATTAAAATGTAACTTAAATATACTCATATTTTATTAAAAATATGCAGGTGATAAATAAGAACTAAACTTATAATTCAAAGGACTTGTTTTATTGAACATTTTTTATATTTACAAACAATTATAAGTATATTCTAACGAAAGTTATTCTGACATAGATTCTGTTTCAACTTCCATTTCATATCACGAGATAACGCACGACCCATCTTTGAATATTTATCTCATGTGCGTCTGACATAGACAGTCCGATACAAATAACACTACCTGCCGCCACGAGCGTTGACGGCAAACTGACAGAGCGTAGCAGCCGATTCTCCCCCCCGTCTCGCCGCGCGCATACCTCAGGGAGTGCACAGCACTAATGGTCACACTATAGTAGAAGTGTTTTTTTTTATCTATACGTTCTCATATTCTTAGTAGCTCACAAACTTTCAAATTGTAAACATGGCTAGTAAGAGAAAATCACTGTGACACACACAGATTTTACTTCTCTCCATTTAACGACAACTCTTTATAACGTCAAAATATGCTCAGTCCCTTGAGTGTCGTTATATAGAGTTTACACTGTATATCTATCATAACCATTAATTGATTATTGAATTGTGATATTATTAGAAATGTATTTGTTATATTACTAACTAGCTGCCCCGCTTGCGGCTTCACGCGCGTAGTTTGTCAATATAAACATTACCCTTCTTTTTCAGTCGGTTAAAAAAAAGTATTAGTAAAAGTATCATAATCTACCTGTATACCAAATTTCATCGAAATCGATCAAGCCGTTTAGTCGGGAAAACGAACAGACAGAAAGAGTTACAAATTAATAATATCAGATATGTTTCACATCTGCCGACTTATTGTTCTCTTTTTCTTTTAAAACTAAGGGTTTTTAGAGAACATCATATTAGCACACATAGCAGAGGTGGTCTGGGAGACATCTCTTTTTTAGTGATAAGACCGCTCATTATACGTTTACTTGTTTCACATTCCGTTGTATTTAACTTGTAAGGTAATAAAGAATCTATCAAAGAGTTCGTACTCTAATTTCTATGTTTTTAAGGTTTCAGAAAATATGTAAAATGAGAATAAAATAAAACTTATTTAATAGATCCAACATAGAACTTTTAAACAACCCTTAAATTAATCCAAAGAATACACACACATTTTACGATTCCACCCACAGACCTCAATCAATTCGCAGTAAAAACTACATTAAAACAAGCATGACCAGAAAACAAGAATAGTAAAGTTTAATAAAGAGGCTGTAAAATTAATTATCCAATTTTTGGAAGGAAATTAAAAAGTAACAGCCCGTAGCAATTGGTCAGAAAACAATAAAAATCGTGCGCTGTTCGCTGCTGATTGAGAAAGATGACTGCCTGTGAGAACATGTTTTACGGCAGAAAAGGGCTTTTTATAACTTCCTACTTTCTAAATAAGTACACTCAAATTCTTTGCGAGATACACATTAAAAACTTAAAAAATATTAAAAAAAAACCTAAAAACAGTCTAAAACATACAATTTCAGTGTTTATCTATTCGTCAGCTTTTCAACCGCAACTTTAGGTCTTTTGACCTGTTTTTAGACCTATAGTTATACTCTTTAAACTCAACAACCCAAGATGTGTGGACCTTGCGGATCTTGTGGACCTTCCGGACCTTGCGGGCCTTGCGGAGGTTGCTGCGGAAGCTGCTGCAGCGGCGGATGCTGCCCCTGCATCACTATCTACACTTGCTGCACCAAGATTTGCTAATTACAAAGCGAAGGCCGGTTGCGCTGTTGGCGCATAGGTAAACCATGGTGCCTATAACCATGGAATTATACTTACGTGGCGTTCCGTGAAATAAACCTATTGAATAAATGTAAACAAATTGAATATTTGACGACCTCAGCGGCGCGGTGAGCGAATAACTCGCTGAGCCGCATGAGGTTGCGGATTTGTTTCCCGCCGCTAAGCAAATGTTTGCATGATGGGTGTTTCTCTTTATACTGAAATATATATTTTATATTTATAAGTATTCTATCAGTTAACTGGTTCCCAACTTATGTATCAACCTGCTGGATCGAGTTCCTAATACCGAAACCCGACGCCGACCACGAAAGTCCAAAACGTAGGAACAAGGGTAGTGGAATTCAAGTGGAACTGGGCAGGATACTTGGCTAGACGGGGTGATAGCAGGTGGAGTTAATCTTTGACCGAATGGTGCCAAAGAACAGACCAGAGGTCCAGGACGTCCAACGGCGCGGTGGGTCAACGACATAAAGAAAGTCGCGGGCAACTCCTGGATGCGCGCAGCACAGGACCGTGATAGGTGGCGTTTACAAAGGGAGGCCTACACCCAGCAGTGGTTGTTTATGGGCTGTGGATGATGATATCTGGTTTCCATAGTACAAGATTTGCTTAGTTTAGGGCTAGTCAGCACTGTGTGAATGTCCAGCATCATTTATACCTGTATGAGCATAAATTATAAATTTTAAATATCTGTACTGGTACAAATGGATATTTCTCCATCTCTTGTCAATACATGACAAGACATTGGCCGATGGGCTACAAAATTGCAGTCCTATTTTATTGGTACAAATAGTTATTGTTTGGTATTGCATAGGTACGTGCGTAGAGTATAGTTGGTCTGGAAGAGATCGCTCTAAAAAATAATGACATTTTTGAAGTGAAAACTTCTTTAGGCGCGTTGGGCATAGTTGAAAACTTCTTTAGACGCGTTGAGCATTTTTTGAGATGCGAAAAAAAAACCATTGAACTCGCGACACTGTTACCGACACCTGTCACTACTAACACTGATTGTTACTGATACCTCTGTATATAAATATCTGTAGTGTAGTCTGCTTTTATTGAAGTTTTCACTTCTGTCGGCACTCCCAGAGTGGCACTTTTTTTTATTTAAATAAATAAATAAACAGACATTTCACACAGCGCTATCTAGCCCCAAACTAAGCAGAGTACTATGGGAATCAGATAACTGATAGAATACTTAAATACATTTTTCGTAAATACTAACTATATATAGAAAACGCCCAGACACGGAACAGATATAGGATAGTAGATCATGCAAACATTTGTTTCGCGGCGGGAATCGAACCTCCTGCGTCTCAGCCGGCTATACGCCCACTGCGCCAAGGAAGTCGTCAAATTACTTAGAGCTTGTTTTTTTATTACAGACAGACAAACTTTATTAGGCCATATGCAAAATAGTATCAAACAGATTAACAATAAAAATTTAAATTAAATCAAATTAGTAAAACTAAATTTAAAATATACCTATAAATAAAAAAACTGCATTTAAGTCTTCATCTGCAGGTAAGGTGCCCAAAAAACTGGCAACATTACCTCTTTGAATGGCTAGACCGATCCGTTGACCGAGGTAAGTTCCAGCTCTTTGGTCACCTGTGGTGTCTATGAGGCGTCTGGACAGCTCTTGGCAGAGGTTTTTTTTAGCTATATACATCTTCGTTTGACCACAATCTCACCAGATGGAAAGCGATGATGTTGTCTAAGATGAAGCACTCAGATCTAGAAGAAAGCCTATTCATTGTATTCTTTGGAAAAACAGACGACGGCAAAGCGTTCCATACCTTAGCTGTACGCATTAAGATCGTATAAACAAAACGGTGTGTGCGAATGGGTGGTATATCAACTAGGTACAGATGGTACTGAGCCGTGCGCCTGATGGACCTTTGATGGAAAGGAGATGGCGGAATCAGATCGTAAAGTTCCTGGGCACATTCCCCGAAATGTATTCTGTAAATGATCGATAGGCTTGCAACTTTACGGCGGTGTAGTAATAATATAACTATTAGCATCCAACAGCGCTGTAATTTTTTAAAAGTCGTGGCATCTAAAACTCCCGATACCACTCTGAGTCACTCATTAGTGGCAAGCTGTGCTTTAATCAGTGGAATAACAGACAATTAGTTGATCTGGAGCGGCTTTCCCGCGGTGGTTCTTTGACTAGTTGACCGGATGAAAGTACACATAGGCACGTATACCTACATAGACGATTGGTGATTCATGCAAGCTTTTCTATGTAGGCATTTTACATCTATCTATTGTAGAATATACAACGTCTGGCGACAAGTTATGTACATCAGCGAGGCTATTTTACGACCTCTGTCGCGCAGTGGATGAATAGCCGGTTGATACGCAGAGGTTCGATTTCAGTCGCGGAAAAAATGTTAGCACGATCTACAGATATTTGTTCTGGGTCTGGTTGTTTTTCTATATATTATATGTTAGTATGTATTTACAAAAAAAGTACATAAGTATATCAGTTAGTTAGTTTAAATTAAATTAGTTTTTGTTTCTCTGTTCTCTTAATAGTTAAAATTTATACTTACTCGGTTTGGTCTCGCATTTAATATGTTTAACTTCTGCAAATCTATACAGAGCATCCGCGATACAGGTGTTACACCTAGTGCGGAGCTCATTACGTACCTTAATTCTGATTTGGAAAATAAAACTATTTGTATTTGTATTTAGTTATCAGGTTCCCATAGTACGTACACACGGCTACACATCAAGCTATACATTTCCAGTATAAGCTGACCTCTCATTCTACGAAAAGCCTACAAAATGCGAGGTCAGCTTATACTGGAAATTAATAGCTTGATGTGTAGCCGTGTGTACAAGCTTAGCTTAGTTTGGGGCTAGATGGTGGTGTGTGAAATTTCCAGCATTATATACTATTTAATTATTTTAAATCTTTGGAAAGCTATCGAATCGGTCCATCAGTTTTTTTCTGATTCTATTTCAAATCAGAGAACGCTACTTTGTAAACATTAACCTTTGATCTCGTGTCGGAAAGGTATCCGAGCTTTGTGGTTAATCCGAAATAGTTTTAAAATTGCGTTTTAGATAAGAAATCGAATCCTAAAAAAATGTCGGACAGATCCGACAGCTTTAAAATATTCTCGCAGGATTGAGGATCCGCATTCAAATTTTCAAAGGAAAAATTACACAAATATTTGTTAACAGTTGTAATGATTTTGTAGTTCTCTCTTGGAAATTGTAGAAATTTACAATATGTTACAGTCAAAACTCATAACTTGGGCAAAATCGATTATCACAACTTATTTTAACGAACTACTGTCATATCTGGTTGGCAATAGGCCTATCATCCGTCGGTTTTTTTAAATTATAAATACCAAAAGGAATTTCTGGACTTTTTCGTCCAATAATGCCTGCACTTAAAGTGAATTGTTGCATCGGAAATTGAATTGAAATCAGGATTTGTGAGTTTTGTGTGTCATATAATCATGTCCCAATCATGGTTAAACAGAAAAAACCGGCCAAGTGCGAGTCGGACTCGCGCACCAAGGGTCCCGAACCATTATCTATAAAAATGGCAAAAACTTCATGTCTGTAGAATGGGAGCTCCACTTAAACATTTTTTTTCCGTGAGACCCTTTTATATTTAATTTATTTTAATTTAATTATTTATTTTTAAAGTAAATATATAATTAAATATTCTGTGAATATTTCAAGCATCTACCTGTTGCCGTTATAAATATCGAGCAAAAACGAGCAAAAAAATCACGTTTGTTGTATGGGCGCCCCCCTTAAATATTTGTTTTATATTAATTTACTTATTTATTCTTAACTTGAATATATAACTAAATATTTTGTGAGTATTTCAAGCGTCTACCTGTTGCCGTTAACAATATCGAGCAAAAACGAGCAAAAAAATCACGTTTGTTGTATGGGAGCCCCCCTTAAATAGTTGTTTTATATTAATTTAATTATTTATTATTAACTTGAATATATAACTAAATATTTTGTGAGTATTTCAAGCGTCTACCTGTTGCCGTTAACAATATCGAGCAAAAACGAGCAAAAAAATCACGTTTGTTGTATGGGAGCCCCCCTTAAATAGTTGTTTTATATTAATTTAATTATTTATTATTAACTTGAATATATAACTAAATATTTTGTGAGTATTTCAAGCGTCTACCTGTTGCCGTTAACAATATCGAGCAAAAACGAGCAAAAAAATCACGTTTGTTGTATGGGAGCCCCCCTTAAATAGTTGTTTTATATTAATTTAATTATTTATTATTAACTTGAATATATAACTAAATATTTTGTGAGTATTTCAAGCGTCTACCTGTTGCCGTTAACAATATCGAGCAAAAACGAGCAAAAAAATCACGTTTGTTGTATGGGCGCCCAACTTAAATATTGGTTTTATATTAATTTAATTATTTATTCTTAACTTGAATATATAACTAAATATTTTGTGAGTATTTCAAGCGTCTACCTGTTGCCGTTAACAATATCGAGCAAAAACGAGCAAAAAAATCACGTTTGTTGTATGGGAGCCCCCCTTAAATATTTACTATAGTCTGCTTTTGTATTCTAACTCTCACTATCACTGTTCATAAGACACAGCGTGGTGACACACGGACAGACAGACACCGGAGTCTTAGTAATAGGGTCCCGTTTTACTCTTTGGGTACGGAACACTAAAAAAGAAAAGAAATACTGTGTCGATGCTTAAACTACAAACTGCCATTAAATAATAATCATACTTTTTCGTAAATTATTGAAAATGGGCATAATTATTAAATTTAATGACACAGATGTACAGTGGTACACAATTGTACATAAAATGATATGCCACAAAGACAATGGCGACAAGTAAAATTATTTTAAGCATCATTAATTAGAACATTTTGATTGTATCATCAAGAATATCGTTAATAAGCAATCTGAAGCGTCAAAATAATTAACGTTATAATCAGTTTTAAGTGATAATAATGACATGCGGGTGGCTGTCTGTCAGTTGGGCAATGTTTGTTTTTTGTTGGGCGATCGTTCACCCTTTGTTCTTGCTGACTTTGTAATTAATATGGATAATCTTTCGTCAATTGAGATTGTTGTCTTCAAATAATTGTAATAATCTCATCCGAGAGATCAGTTTGGATGATATGCAAATATTTGTTTCGAGAGATCGTACTCATTACACTTTTTTTTGTTATTTGTGGGAAAACAGGCTTACGGCCCACCTGATGGTAAGCGGTCACCGTCACCTATTGACACCGGCAACACCCGGGGTATTGTCGATGCGTTCCCTACACTGTAGAAACCTCTTTACATTTCTCTTGAAGCGTGCCATGTCATAGCCTAATGGGAAAACTTCAGATGGTAGCTCATTCCACATCTTGGAAGTATGGGGTAGAAAAGATCGCGTGAAGCGTGTGGTGCGCGATACCCAATTGTCGATGATATGTGGATGAGCTTCATTACGTTGTAGGGATTTACTTGATTTAGATATCTTGCTTTGATTTTACTTATAAAGATTACTTAGGAGCCATTAGACGCAGGCTAAGTTAGATCGGTTGCTCTGAAAATAGTTGGAGGTGGCGTATGTTTATAAATATTATGTCAGATATGATGTTAATGATGTTGTAATACCATAGTTCTCGCAGTTCCTAATGATGATGATGTCCTCTTAATCGTTTTCGATTGTGGCGAACCCTTCACACACTAATTATTGCCTATCATGCGCTCTTATATGGCTGGCCAAACCGAATTTGGTTTTGAATACACTGTCGCAAGACGAACAGTAAAGTTGACCGACACTATTGTGTGTGTAGCTGTATAGACGTTTTGTTCGGATTATGTTTGCAGGTTCTCGTCAAAGGTCGCTAGGCGAGCGTCTTTGAACGATTCTACACCCTTGTGAATGGTAGAACGCCATTCACATCGTTTAGCAGAGAACCCTTCCCAGCTGTTTTGATCCATATCGCAGGCTGTTAGGTGTCGTTTAAGGACATCTTTTTAGCGAAGATATTGTCCACCCGGTTTACGTTTGCCGTCTGACAGCTCCG
The DNA here is from genome assembly GCA_918857605.2 of Philereme vetulata. Lineage (NCBI taxonomy): Eukaryota > Metazoa > Arthropoda > Insecta > Lepidoptera > Geometridae > Philereme > Philereme vetulata. Next base: position 513,242 of record OU975484.1, on the reverse strand, counting down.
AATAGAAGACCGCTTTCGGCAGCCTGTGATCGTTCATACGATGTAAGACGTACGTAAGACCTCAGCATTAGTAATTCATTCTTGTTTCCTGATCTTGTAATCTAGTTGCTAATACCCACGTAGTAATCCCACTCAATTATAAAAGGTCAACTCAGGTGGTGTGGACTGGCTTTCGCCTCTGAGCTCGCTCAGGGAAAGCGCAAGCCGGGAGGACAGTTTTTGCGCTACAAGGATGTCCTGAAACGCCACCTGTCTGCATGTGACATTCCATGCGAAACTGGCAAGAGCTCGCACAACGACGACCTGAATAGTGCAGATCCATCCACCAGGCTACCGTGCAGTATGAGGCCGTCCGTTTCGAGAACCTAGACGCAAAAAGCAAAGCTAAGGCCCATATACAATTACACCTGCAACTTTTCTGGTCAACTGTATTGTATATCGTGTGACAGAGTATTTAAAACTCAATTTCGGTTTGCCAGTAATATTCGCACCCCTAACAGAGCATAGGCAATTGCGAAAGGTTCGCCATCGACGGACACGTCGCGGAGGACTATAGAAACCACACAAGGAAATCCTTTCGTAGACTCTCAGTCTATACTTTTATTATAAAGAGGAAAGATTTGTATTTTTGAGTGTATGTTTGTAATGAATAAACTCAAAAACTACTGATTCTATTTAAAAAATTCTTTCACCATTGGAAAGCTACATTCACCCTGAGTAAGATAGGTTACTTTTTATCTAACTGCGCAAAGGAGGGTGATGTTTCTATTGAAAAACTACGCGTGCGAAGCTGCGGATTGATCAGCTAGTACTCAATACATTTATGGCATTCTTATGGTGACAAAGTTGTTACAGGTAGACAGTTTCAAATATGAACCCTGGCAGGGTATTATAGCAACAGAAAGGCAGACCATGTTATCGTATCTAAATAGCTAGGCATGATGTAGGCCCTAGACATGTTTCCTTGTCTATTATTATTATATACTATAGGGCTATATTATTAAGGGGTCTATACATATTTGTGAATGTATTTGTGCTGTTGTTATTAGGTATTATAATTTTAGATACATTTTTTTTTATTTATGGACTTTCAAACAATATGTCTGTTAATAATGAAAAAATCATAAATTTAACAAATATATATAAATAACTCTTTAATGATATAAACATATAACTTATACTACATTGACGTATTGATAAAGAAGTGTTTCGCAAGATCAATTTCTTTTATTGTAGCCCCTCTGGTGGTTTTTTAAGCACTGGTTTCTTAAGAACCGGTGACTATAGCGACTAATAGCGATGGCCGTTATTAGGGACACTCGAATAAAAAAAAATATGTGACTCTTCATTGATATTTCAGGCCGTCATATAAAGTCAAAGTAAAAGTCAAAATCTTTTATTCATTAAAATCACAAGGATCACTTTGAAACGTCAAGTTTACTGCTTGTTCCTTCGCGACCAAGCCAGAAAAGAAAGGCAAGAAACAAGGGTGGTTTTTTTTAATGATCCTTTTAGAATACAATACAGAAAATAAATTACGTCTAAATTGTAACATTTTGAACGAGTTGGAGCAATTTCAATCCCAAGCTTCTCTATCATCTAAATAATCCGATATATTATAAGTAGGCTTTTTTATAAATATTTTGATTAATTGCGTTTTTAAATTTGATAATTGTAAATTTTTGTACACCACTTGGGAGTTTGTTATAAAAGCGAACACCTTGCCCTTTAAACGATTTACTAACAAATGGTTAAGTTAGCCGCTACCCACGAAATCACTTCAAATAGATTTTTTTAATTTTATAGTGTTATCGGAACACTTACGGAAAATTCCAAGATTTTAAAACCGCGTCTCGTCTAGGCTTGACATTTTTTTGAAATGGTATTAAAATCTTAAAACCACTTCGTAAGAGTCTTGGTACATGTTTTTATATTAATTATCACATGTCAGATATTTTTACCACTCTAATCACAGACGGACAATGTGGCTACCATCACGTGCTCGTCACTCGTCAGCATCATAAATCATAAAGCACCTTCGTATCGTGAGCTATCTAAAGATAGCTACCAGTTACCACTATGGAACAATCCATGATGTTAATGATTTGATAATTACGATCTGTTTGCTGATGAAGGATCCTCTTTACCATAGATAAACAGGGATAGATATGACAATCTATTACATAATTTATAAACGGTTACTGTTTTATGGATTCATTTGTGATATTTTTCCTTTGCGAGTTTTAATTTAAGTTAAAACATGTATCTGCTAATATAGAAGTTAAATTTATAGCGACTCACTGTGTACCTAATGTGTGTTAAGCTATAATAAATTTATAGCGACTCACTGTGTACCTAATGTGTGTTAAGCTATAATAAATTTATAGCGACTCACTGTGTACCTAATGTGTGTTAAGCTATAATAAATTTATAGCGACTCACTGTGTACCTAATGTGTGTTAAGCTATAATAAATTTATAGCGACTCACTGTTTACCTAATGTGTGTTAAGCTATAATAAATATTTATTTCATTTTCAAATAAGTAAGTCATAACATAAGTTTTAATAACTTAAATTAATTAAATAAATAAATAAATATTGCTGGAAATTTCACACAGCACTATCTAGCCCCAAACTAAGCAGAGCTTGTACTATGGGAACCAGATAACTGATATAATACTTATATACATTTTTTTTGTAAATACATACCTACTTATAATATATAGAGAGACAACCAGACCCGGAAAAAATATCTGTAGATCATGCAAACATTTATTCCGCGGCAGGAATCGAACCCGCTACCTCCTGTGTCTCAGCCGGCTATTCACCCACTGCACCACGGAGGTTGTCAATTAATTATGTTTGTGTTGGTAAATACCTACTTTATTTTGGGATAATTAAGATTCGGAACGAAATATGCTCCTAATGATTTTGACCAGCAACGATACAATTTTGACATTACTTACTTGGGCAGTAAGTAATGTCAAAATTGTATCGTATAAGTAAAAAAATGTAGTATAATTTTTTTTATATAATTCATGAATGACTATGTTTTTTTTCACAGAACAATCCCACAATTTTGACTTCGGATTTTTTTCACTAATAATTTTCACCATTGGGAATGTAAACATCATGTATTTTAAATACCCTAAGGTGGCAAACAAACACATGGTCCATCTGATGGCAAGCGGTTACCGTAACCTATAAAAGATTGCAACAATAAAAACATCAATCGCGCTTTGCGAACCCTTTAAATAAAGTAAAAAGTTCTTTTTAAATAACGTATCTGCCCTATCTACTCTATGACCTGTCACACGCGCAAAGTTGCGTGTGCGCACATGCGGGCGCAACTTATCAGCGATCTGGACAATTGGTAAAAAAGACCCGACAGTAAACCCACCAGTAAATTGCTAAAACGGTTAAGTTTGATTCCGTTTACGATTTTAGTTAAAGATTGCTCTTTTCGATGCGGGCTGTTGGATTTTTTATTGTTTACCATTTTTTTATTAATTAACTTTAACGGTCCAATGATCCATGTGGCTTTAAGGTTTTTGTATTTTTTAATTCGAGTATCAAACCGTTTACGAGCTTTTAACGATTATGACACATTTATTTCGAAAAATCTCATGACATGTGTTGAAATTTGTTCGTGCTTCAATAGTTATAAATAAGATATAAAAGTATTTGTAAGTAAGACAGGTTTACAGCTGTGTATTGTGTGAGTATATTGACTCACGTTTTGTACCAAAACCTATGTCATGATTTCTTTAGCTTGAAAATTGATTTTGTAGATTAACCCGTTAAGGATCACGCCAATACATTTTTGTATGCTGCCTTACCAATTAAATGATGTTTCTTTAGTAAATAATTTGAAGGAAATGTAAATAAATATGTTTAAGTTCATGCAAAGAGGGCATTACATTTTGTATAACACATTTTCTCGTAAAGAGTCTCTTATTTCACCAATTTCAATATCGTAATGTATGTCATTACATACTTGTGCATTATTATAATGTAAAACGCACGAGTTTATTTTGAATAAGGTAAAACGTACGGTTTATCAAGATGCGCCGTCTAAAACGAACGGTACATTTTTAAATCTTAGCAAAGAGTTTTTATGTCAGAAAAGTGGTCAACATTTTATGAATTAAATTAACTTTGGCAGATAAAATATAAAAATAAATATTTAATTCTTTAATTTAATTAATTTTGACAAAATTACAACCTCTGTAACAAAAAACAAAAATATATTAATTTACTTTATTAGTAATACTGGCTGGTTTTGTGCCTTTGCCTTAAAAAAAGCGCTTATGCGCGCGCATCGCTAATTTGTGAACAAGTAAAAATTATTAAAAATTGTTCAAATTTTTCTAAATGCGTTAACAAGTGATTAAGGATTTATTCGTTTAAGAAAGTCCGACTTTTATTTATTTCTTCGCAAATATATTATGTTATAAAACGTCGTATGACATACGTGCGCTTTGATAATTACAGCCTCTGCTTTCTTGTAGCAATATCGCCTCGGCTGTAATTTTCAACTTACCGCACTTATATCATAATATACTATTATCACGCTTTTATTAGCTTGGTATGTACGTACGTAACGGAATCTTTGAACTTGATTTTCAGTCACTTCAAAACGTCAAATTAAATAGGAATTTTGCATACTTATGACGGGCCGATGACAATGCATAATTCTATAAAAAACCGCTTTTGTAGATAACCGAACTAAAAAGTAGAAATATATTTTTAATTAATTTTAATTTTAAATAGTGTTTAACAAAAAACATATTTTATTGACTTGAAATATTCAAAATGACCTTAATAAATAATCATATAATCTAAAAATATAAACAAATATATAAATATAAAAACAACAAAAATATAAACAATATAATATTAATTATAACAATCTCAATAAATGAATATAAATAATTAAATAATATTATAAAAAACTCTGTAAAATCTTTATCAATAATATCTCTATAAAATACTAAACTCTAATAAAATATAAACAGTGTAAACTCCATGTAACGTCACTCGTTTTAACGACAAACTCTCTAAAGCGTCGAAATCACTCGACTTTGGTTGGTTTAGCTTGTCTTGCATACACTGTATAACATTACACCCACTCTCAATAACGATAACAATTTGTAATAAAAAGTTCTTTTTAAGTTGCCAAATTAGTAAAAACTGCGCAGCTGTGTATATCCTTTTGTCGTTTTATTATCCTAGACCATAATAAACTCGACTGTCGGCATCATACACACCAAACTTTCTAAGAAATCCGTTCTTTTGTTTACAAAATAGGATTGCTTGCACGTGTAGCTGCAGACTGTTGTTAGTAGAAGTGATGGATTTTATCTATACGTTGTCATATTCTTAGTAGCTCACAAACTTTCAAATTGTAAACATGGCTAGTAAGAGAAAATCACTGTGACACACACAGATTTTACTTCTCTCCAGTTAACGACAACTCTTTATAACGTCAAAATATGCTCAGTCCCTTGAGTGTCGTTATATAGAGTTTACACTGTATAACAAATTGACATGAAGCACCCCACGTGGTCACTCAGTCCACACACACATGCTTTTTATTACTTACTCTAAATTTAGATTTCTTGAAAATTATTTTCTCTTTTTTAATTCAGTTATCTACAAAACCGTAAGTATTTTTAGTTTTTTAAACTATAATTTTTAAATTCTCATCATCATGTCAGCCATTAGACGTTCACTGCTAAACATTGGCCTCTCCCATAGATGTCCAGAGCAATCGATCTTGTGCGACCTGCACCCAATACCACTCATCAACCTTTATTAAATTCGTCTTTCCTAAATCATATATAAACTAGCTGACCAATGCGCAGCTTCGTACGCGTAGTTTTTCAATAAACACATTACCCTCCTTATACGCAGTTGGGTAAAAAGTAGCCTACGTCACCCGGGGATAGTGTAGCTTACCAAAAGCGAAAGAGTTTTTTAAATCGGTTTAGTAGTTTCGGAGCCTATTCAATACAAACAAACAAATCCATTTTTTTATTATAGTAGTAAATAGTATAGAATACTGTTGCCCGCGACTTCGTACGCGTTACACTACTAAATGTGTAGGTAACCCAGAAATAAAACTAAACTCGCTGTTACAACTTCACTTAACACCCTATTTTTATCTCATGGGACCTGATTTATGACATAAAAAGTAGCCTATGTGATAATCCAGGTTATAATCTACGCACATACAAAATTTCATCGAAATCGAAAGCCGACGTGATTGAATAATAAACAAACAATTAAATAAAACCAACATACAAACTTTCGCATTTATAATATTAGTGTGATTAATCTAGTTATATTATTTTAATGTCAAATAATGATAAAGTATTGTGAGATATCATTGTTTGTGTCAGATTAATGAGGCATATAGTGCATGAGAACTGACGATCTAGGCTGACAAACGACACATGTGGTAATATGCACATGCTAGAAACTAGTTAGCATTAAAAAAATACCTGTCAAGTACGTGTTGAACTTGCGCACTGAGGGTTCCTATCCCTCGGCGTATTTATGTTAAATAAGAAGCGCCATCTAGTTATGTGACCAGTAAACCAAAAAAACTTTTAAGACAGATATCTAAATCTTTATTATATCTTATATTCTTTCTTTAGAGTAAACATTGTATTTCCTTTCGATATTTATTGTAAAAGTATATGTATGTATTTTATATTTATTTAATTAAGTATATGAACTCGTAGGTATATTTTAGGTTTACGTATTTATTTATTTTTATCCTACATAAATATGTATTTATTGTAACACTGCCTCCTCACACGTCTTTTCAATCCAGTCCATCCAAAAGTTGCCTGGAAGAGATCGCCTTGAGCGATAAGGCCGCCCATTGTACCACCATGTATTAGTCTTTAAGTTTTCTAGGTTAAGTTATTTTAATTTGGTTTGGTCAATACAGAATTATTTATCTCTCTCTCTGTATAACTGTCCTATGTAGAGACTTAGATAAGGGGGGATGGCATTTTTTCGTCATTTTTCATCATAACTCCAAAACAGCACAAAAAAAAATATATAAGAGTGTCATAATCGCATAAGCGACAAAGCCCTTTTGTTAATTGATTAAAAAAAATTAATAATAAATGGTTTTGGAATGTGCAAATGAATCTCTTTGATATGATACCCCACTTGACCTAGTACCCCTATTTTGAAATGTGACCATGTATTTTGGACATCTAAATGATATAATTTTTTGTTTTTCTTTCTTGCTATAGAGGAAAATCAGTATTATTTATAGCTATTAATAGATAAAATAAATAAATAAATATTACTGGACATTTCACACAGCGCTATCTAGCCCCAAACTAGGCATAGCTTGTACTATGGAAACCAGATAACTGATATAATACTTATATACATTATTTTTTTGTAAATACATACTTATAATATATCTATTCCAAGTTTCAAGCCGATAGGTTTGAAACTTGGAGACAGACGGACGCACAAAGTCGCACCATTAGGGTTCCGTTTTTACCATTTTGGTCAGGAACCCTAAAAATGATAAATTGCTACGGAAGCCAGTATGTGTTGGCAAATGTGCAAAACGATGTTGCAAATTTTTATTTAGTTCATTTTAATAAAAAATAGCTTTATGTGAAAAAAAAATATATTTTTAAGTGTTCCTAGTCGTGCTTTGGAGGTTAAATAGATACATATGTATAAACTATTTATTGCACACCAAACCAAATTTAAATGGCAAAAATAAATACAGCAATATAGGTAAGTGCAATAGACGGTCTTATTGCTAAAAGCAATCTCTTCCAGACCACCTCAGTTAAATAATTGATCTTTATTTATCTTTTCAGTTATCTGACTCCCATAGATTAGATTATTGATTGATTGAAAATACTTTATTGCACTTAAAAAACTAGTACAAAGGCGAACTAAATGCTAAAGAGCATTCTCTTCCAGATAACCTTTGTGTATTGTAGATATACACAAGGGTTATCTGTATATAGGTTATATGTAAAAGGTTATATGTAGGTAAAAAGGGTATATGTAGGTAATGCACAGGAAAGGGAACTAATGAAATATTGTGCAAGACTAATAAAAATAGCATAATATAGGTAAATACTACATAAATAAACCTACTTAAGTACTTTATATGATAAACTAAACTATACTGATATCAAATAAGAATACATACTTAACAATATAAGAAGTGATAAGGAAAGATTTAGTTGCTCATTTTTGGTCGGTATGACCGAGAAGGTGCCTACAGGTTCGAATAGAAAATTCTTTATTGCACACCCTAAAACAAATACAAATAAAAACATAAATCTATGGATACAACTGGCGGTCTTATCGCTAAATTGCGAACTCACCAGAAAACCTTTGGATGGAATGGACTGTGTGGATATTACTTGAGGTCTAATGGTGTACCTAACATACTCCATGTACATACATACTACATCAGGGATTCCCAGGGGTCGATATCGGTTTCCTAGGGGTCGACATAAACGAAAACTGATTTTGGGGGTCGACGAGGTCTAAAAATCTACCCCTATTTAATTAACACAAGTTCTTATTTAAATCTTTCAAGATAGGTAGGTAGGTACTGTATTGTTTATGTTGTGTTACGTGTACTAAGAATAATTAATTGTTTTGTAGGAAATAGCATTGTTGTAGTAATGTAAAGTCTCAAGTTCGTACAAGATGAAAAACTCGGCAAGTCAGTGTGGACAATATTGTGCAAGATAATGAGTTCGAGCGTACGTCTTTCAGGCGCGTTTTGACTTGCTCTCTATTTGACGCTTACGCGATTAAATACGAACGAATTCATGATTAAGTTGCAAGTCCAAACATGTTCCCGATATTTTACTATTTAACTTCAGGTTGAAAGTTCATTTGCGTTTTGAAATTCGTTGGAGCTTGAACGATAATAACTCATATAAGTACTCATTTATTTCAAGAGATTACAAAGTTATAACATAGTTATACAGTGAAGTAAAGTGATTGAAAAAGAATTTACAAAATGCTGAGCTCCCTACGCGAATAGCGTAACCATACAATATCTGCAGTTTATGAAAAATTAACAGGGTAAGTACCAAACAGTTTTTATCCGGCACAGCGCATCAGCATTGCCATACAATGGGGCAATGCAGCCTGCATCTTGGGGACGCTGTCTGCATTGCTCCACTGTGTGATAGTGATCAGTTGAGCTATGTGTAGATTGTTTGCAACAGTTTGCAGTTGCCTCAGTTGTTTCAATTGTAAGATATTACCAGTAAATTTAACAGTTTATTATTGTTTTTTATTTAGGTAGTTTCTTATTTTTTTATTTGCCGGATTACTGAGAGTTTTATGATGGCGGACACGAAAAAAAATGCAGACAATACAGTTTGGACTACTTGAAGTTCGGATTTATTGCATCTCCATCAAATCAACACTTGCCGATGTGTCTCATATTTGAAAAAGTATTCACTAACGATGCCATGAAGCATCCAAAAATGGATGCCCACTTATCAAGATTACATGCTGACAAAAAAAGTAAGCCCTTGTCATTTTTTCAAGCACTCAAAGAAAAACTAGACAAAAGACCAGATCCATAAGATCGATGTTTGCGTCATCATCTATTAAAGACGATGATGGTTTACGAGCGTCTTATAATATATCTTTACTAATAGCGAAGTCGGGGAAACCACGCACAATTGGAGAGCAGCTTATCTTACCAGCCATTGCGGAGGTCCTTAACAATGTATTGCACAAACCCGCACATGATATTTTAAAGAGCCTTTGAGCAATAACACCGTTCAGAGACGCATAGACGAGATGGGACGGGATGTGGAAAACATTTTATGCAAGTTCTTACAGACCAACAGATTCTCTCTCCAGTTGGACGAGTCTACATTACCCGGCAATGAAGCTCTGTTGTTAGGATATGTTCGATATATCAAAGATGAAAATAGGTGCCAAGAACTGCTTTTTGCTACATATTTAGAGACTGATATCAGAGGAGAATCTTTTTCAGGCCGTGGAACATTTTTTTACTGACAAAGCTATTCCATGGAAAAACATTGTTTCTGTTGCGACTGATGGTGCACCGTCTATGGTTGGTCGTCATCGTGGTTTTATAGCTCACTTAAAGCGACAACTGCCTGATGTACTGGTCATTCACTGCGTGATTCATAGGCAGCATTTAGTAGCAAAAAAGCTGAGTCCTAGGTTGCATAAGTCTTTACAATATGTAATAAATGCTATCAACAAGATTAGAAGCAATTCTTTGAACTCTCGGTTATTTGCTCAGCTATGTGAGGAAAACGACGAAGTCTTTGCTCGATTACGTCTGCACACTGAAGTTCGCTGGCTATCAAGAGGCTCTTGCTTAGAAAGATTTTCAGGCATTTTTGAATCTGTGTTGGAGTTTTTACAAGAAAAAGATCCGTATTTGAAAGAAAATCTGAACAATTGTAAAACAGATATTTATTACTTGAATGATATATTTGGAATATTTAACAAAGTTAATTTGCAGCTGCAGGGTGACGATCTTAACTTGATTAAAACAATATCAATAATATCGGCCTTCGTGGGTAAACTAATCCTTTATAAACAAAATTTAGACAGAAAAGAATATTCGCAGTTTCCGCATTTGTCAAAATTACCAGAAATGCTTCAAGATGATGACATTTTATTACATGTCACTCACTTGGACGCATTACACAAGGATTTTACGGAGAGGTTTGAGGAACTTATAAATTTACAAATTCCTCGATGGATAATAAATCCGTACAATACCACAGCCATAGAAGAAGCCAATGTGATAATGCAAGAAGAGTTGATTGCCATCAGCACAGACGAAGAGCTTAAGCAGAAGTTCAACCAAGGCTATCAGAAGTTCTGGTTGCAACGCAACATTGAAACACAGTATCCTACATTGTGGAACATTGCTGAAAAATACCTTATCGCTTTTCCATCATCATACCTAGTTGAAAAAAGCTTCAGTGTGGTAACAAACATTTTGACGAAACAAAGAAACCGTTTGAAAATCAACGAACGTGGAGATTTAAGGCTACTTACCAATATTGAACCGGATGTAGCTAGATTAATAGATAGTCACCAGGTACATCCATCACATTGAATGTTTTATTTTCTCTTTGCGAATTAATACTTATTTAAATATAATTTCCTACCTACTTAAGATTCTTTAGTACTTAATTTGTAATAATCATTATAAATTAAACTTGATATTTACTGAATTGTATGTCTTTTTATTTTGTTAAATTTTGATGAAGTCAACTTTACTCACTTAACCAAGTGCAAAGTTTTCCAATTGGTTCCTTAGTACCTAGGTATTTTGTATCAATTGAAAAAAACGAAAGATAGCCCCCTTATTCATAATAGTTTGCTAACTAATTTAAAGCATTGCTAATTCTTACCTTGTCTTCTTCTATTGACCTAATTCAGAATGAAAAATAACATTCTGTATCAGCTGTTTTAAGTTAGCGGACCATTATGAATAACGGGGTTGATCTTAAAAGCAGGTAATTTGGCCATGGGGGTCTGAGGTAACAGTTCATTTTGGAAAAGGGGTCACTTGTCCAAAATAGTTTGGGGATCCCTGTCCTACATTTACACTAATTATAATGATATAAAAATTAATAACAATAAAAAAAACATTACATAAATGAATGAACATAAATAATAACTACTCATAACAATTTACATAGGTGTAACTTATTTAAGAAACATAAGTAGCTATAATTATATTGCCGGTTCTGGCTCACTACATTTCCAGTGTAACAAGACCCATGTTTTGTATGTATTTGGTAGTGTTTGAGGGGTAATGTTATGTTGGTTTTGTCTGAAAAATGGATGTTTGACCTTTGAGTGCATAATGTGATGTATGTAGCCTGGGGTCTTGGAGCTCTGGATTCTGGTCAGTGCTTGTGTGGTTAGGAAAATGATAGTTACATTGTAACTTCGTGGGTTGTATGTGTTAGTTTTTGCATGTCCCGCGGGTCTCAGAGCTTTGGTTTTGGTCGTAGCTCTATTTAGTGGATATTAACGCGAGCGAAGCCGTGTGTAGAAGCTAGTTATTGCCAATCAGTACAGGATATGGTAGTTACACTGTAATCTGGATATGGTTTTACAATCAATACAGGATATGATAGTTACACTTTAATCTGAATACTTACACGTGTTTTTTTATAGAACAAACATATATCTATGATGTATATGATAGTTACATTGTAATCTGTTGCGAATCATATGTCTAATTATTGGATAAATGAAACCGTGTGCAAAAGCTTATTGTTTATATATATTTCTTTTTTATATTGAGTGTAATAAAATAATTATTGTTTGAAACGAATCGTTGGAGGGAGCACTCGCGTGCTATCTAGAACACAGCATCAGTAAAGAGGAGGATAATGGTGGAAATTAATGGTCCCTTGTTTCCGTGGTATAGCTCAAAAATTGTGCGATTGAAGAGTTTCAGTGATTTGCCTTTGAATATGTGTAAAAAACCAGAGGAGCTAGCAGATGTCGGTTTCTTCTACACCGGTTACGAAGATAAAATTATGTGTTTTTATTGCGGTGGTGGTCTGAGGAATTGGGAAGCGGATGATGATCCTTGGCAAAAACATCTTCGGTGGTTCAGTCGGTGTCCTTTAGTGTATGCTAAGTTTAATAAAAAGTGTTCATTCTATGCTAATAAAGGGAGGAATATATATTAAGAAATAAAAAAAATAATACAAAACAATTGTTTTATTTAATTTTATAGTGTCCCCAAGCCAAATTGGTTATACAATCCTCTGGAGAAATGTACCTTTTATCATCATTACCAGAAATCACTTTATTTTTTAAACTTTTTGTATATACATTATGCTTATCACTAGTAAATGTATTCATGTTATCATACAGTATATAATCAAGATCAAGGGCTTTTCGATAATTTTCAAAGTGTAGTTTTCTAACAGCCGCAGCAGATGTACTTTTGTTTTTCTTAATAGTTGGACCGTCTTGTAAAATGTAACTATACATTTTTGATCGAAGACCTATAAACTCTTTGATGATGCAACCATTGCTTTCATCTTTCATTAAACCAACCACTTTTTTATTGACTAAAGGGAGACTGTATACATTATCCACTGGAAAATCAGAGGTGTCAAATATGGTTTGTAAATCACATCTAATGTCTTCATAAAAGTTTTCAGTTATAATATTATAGATAAAGGAGTCGGTATCGGTGTACAGTAATTGTGCGTTGTGTTTATATTTAGGTAGCATATAGGAATAGTGAAAATCATACATTACACATTTTGAAAGTTCGAGTACTGTAAATCCAACGTAGATAGGTTTATCGTATAATATTTTTGTTTTATTCATTTGCACTGCAACTAAATTCTCAGAGAAAATTTTACAACTATGAAAATTTGGTAGACAAATGTATCTTTGAGCTCCATATTTACATTTGGTTTTTGTTTTCTGATCATCCCATCTACTACATAGTCGTACATTAACCCTTTTGGCTACATTTTCAATGGTTTTACCAAAAACGGAATTGTTCATAAGTTTAAAAAAACTTTTTTCAAATGAGCTTGTGGCTGTTTGCTTTTAACAGTGTTCAAATCTATGTAAGATTTGAGCCATGGAGATTGTTGAAAAGACAAGATTCTATGATTTTTTTTTGCAGACTAAATCGTTTTCTATGCACTGTTTTAAATACATGTAGGGAATTGTGTAATTTTGTTTGTTGTCGAGTGTGAGTAATGATTTCTTAGTTTTACCATTAGGTGGAGCTTTTATTTCAGCACAAAAGGGATAGTCATTGTGTAAGTCGTGAAGGGAATATGGATACTCCAAATCCACTTCCAAAATATAGCCTGTATCTGAATCGGGTTGCTGAGTGAGAATGTTAAATGTTCTGATTTCACTATCACTCAACCAAACAAAGTTAGAATGTGGTAGGTACATTATAAAATTGCTTTCCTGCATATGATTGCTGTTGCAGGTGGTGGAATTTATGAATTTATTGTTAGATTTAGCATATCTTTTGGAAACTTTACTAATCCCACCTCGGATACCAGATTGTATGAATTGAACCATTTCATAATCGGTGAGAAGTTCAAGACCTGTCTCTTTTAACATGGCATCCCATGAGAGGCTAGGTGCTGTGAGGTATCTACATGGATCAAGTTTATATGTAGCTAAATATATACTACTGAAGTTTTCAAAAACTTCAACCAACAGTAAGACATCTGTCTTGAGATATAAATCAGAGTACTCCTCCAACGAGTTACATACAAATTGTTCCCATACCTTTTGTGCGTGTAGATAGTCTTGGTTGGAAATGTGTGTTTGTGTTAATTCACTGTAGAATAACTCTTTATCAGGTAAAGAATTGTCTTCAAGTTTAGACCAACAATCAATGTATTCATATGGAAAGACCCCCTTTCGTGTTAAGAGGTTCATTTGTTCAGGGTTTGGAAAGTAATCAGGGAGTATTTGGAATTGATCGGCTGATAGATATTTAACTAACTTGTCTAAACTTGTTGACATGAATATAAACGAGTCTACAAACCGTATGGTAATTTCATCAACATCATTATTAAACTTTATTTTTTTACTGAATGAAATATACTTTTCCTTATGCTGAGGTATGCAACGAATGTCATCCCCACCCCTAGCAGCCAGTTCTTTGATAAATAAGTGACTATCGTATCCACTTAGGTTATGGAAAAATATGGGGACATAGTCAGGTTTTTTAAATTTTAAGTTACAGTTATTATGAGCTACACCTCTGATTTTTCCTGTAAAATGACAATGATCAATAACCCTCTCCTCTGTTGCTGATAAGAAATCTTTTTGACAAATATGACAAAAATAGATGATAATAATGCTTGATGATCTAGAGTAGGAATTTCACATCGAATAATCTTTGAAAAAATTTCTTCAATACGACTGAGATCAGAGTAAATGTTATCAACAAACTTTTCAACACAATCCTCACCACGGTACATGACATATTTAGATAGTGACTTATCATAGTTACAATGTATATAGTACCCAAAGCTATATGGTATATGTTTGTGAGTGTAATAGCTACTTTTAATTTCACTTGAGGCTTTGATAGGACCTAATATTGATTCTGAATCAGCATATATTACAAACGGAACGGAAAGTTGATGACTTATGTTTTCGAAATGTAAGCATTTATCTTCGGGAGAAGAAAGTTCTATCAAAGCCTTATGACAACCTATTCTCCTATGAAGATCAAGTTTACTCTTACTATTAAAGCATTGTAAACCTCCATCGCAAAAATGTTGACGATGTTCATGGTTACTCATTTGAGAGCCTATCAAACGAGACAAGTTTTTATCAAACAATAGTGTGATTTTTTGCTTTTATCATCTTCATAGAATAATAGATTGACATTTTGATCATAGATTTTCGATGATATAAACATTGGTACAATACATTGTTTCCTATGTTCAACACCGTACACATTCACTATAATTTGATTTAACACTTCAAAACGTTTAATGTCCTTTGCTGACACTGGTAGAGAAATTCCTTCCGTTTTCAAGACACTCTCATAAGGAGGGTAAGACGATGGACGATCTGAATTTGAGTTCACTGGATGAAGAGCACTCACTACAGCCCAGAAAAAACAAGCGTTATCGGTGTTTTTCACGTTTACACAAGCCTTTTTACGCTGTATCCAAATAGGAAGTGGTGTATAAGAGCTCCCTGTTATTGGAATGTACTTATTAATATTCACTTCTAAGAATTCAATTAATAATTTCTTCCAACGCCCACCCGCTGTATTTTTCTTGAAACTCTTCACATTTCCGCAATATGTTAGAACCAATATCTTCATAGAAAGAAGATAGATTTGATGACATGTCTAAATTTACATTCTTTGTGTTGAATGATTTTAAATCTTTGATTATAACATCTTCCTCGGTATCTCCACCCTTTTCAATTATTATAAAGGTACAGAACAATTCCAAATTTACTTTACTATGTTTATACGTTTGCAACTCGAGAGTGAGCAACTGGTGTACCTTTGATGATGCTCCCGCCAAGTACAGCTTAGGATCTAGAATGGTTGAGGATCCATTGATTCTATAAGATACAATCCTACACTTGAACGCTGAATCAATAATACATGTAAAGTAATCCTCCGAATCTTGTTTACACAACAACTTATGACGTTTTGTTCTCGAGTGAGCAAGCAACTGATTTTTCTCTACTTCAACATTACAAAAAGGACACTGGTACATTTAAAAAAAAGAAACAAATTAAACTATCCAGGGAGAGAGAGGTAGTATCGTGTACTGATGATTTACTTGTTAAAGATTCCTTTTTATAAATTCTTATCTCATACAAACGGATGTGGTTGGGGTAATGTAAATAAAACAACAATGTAATTGAATAGCAAGTTTATTTCATAGCACACACCTAGACCTAAATTAAACATAAATAAAATAAATACTCTAATGTAAAACACTTAATTTCAACATCTACAAGAAATGTTTCATCATAAATACTATCCATAAGAACAGAGGCTTCATAAAATGTTTTCACTTGACTAAGCTTAAACCTTTTTCTAAAAAAATTCATACGGATTTCATAATAAAATTTAGTTCTATACAATTGTTGAAGACGTAGGTTGAGGCAATTCATTATCTGACACAAGTGCCACCATTTACCACTACATAATCTCATTGATTGAGCTCCTGCGTTAATCATGATGAAATTCGGTTTTCCTTCTCCTTGTAAACTTATAAAAGTTATCGCTTGTTGCTGTTTTTTTGAAAAATTGAAGACGTGATGGAGCGTAAGAGGACAAACTAAACATCTTTTCAGCGAGGCTGACAAAGAGCAACTAAACTTAATACTCTATTCAAACAGATCAGAACAGATCAGTTAACAGATCAAAACAGATCAGTTAACAGATCAGAACAGATCTGTTAACAGATCAGAACAGATCTGTTAACAGATCAGAACAGATCTGTTAACAGATCAGAACAGATCTGTTAACAGATCAGAACAGATCAGTTAACAGTTTAAAACAGATCAGTTAATAGATCAGATCAGGTCAGTTAGTTAACCAGATCAGATTAGATCCCTTTAGTTTGCTATTTTTCGAACTGATTTAGTTAGAATATTATACTCGAATAGTGAGTCATTCAAGATTAAACAGTAAGCAGTGGTATCATTCGGTAGAGGCTTTTTAAACTCCATCTCCAGTTTGATATCAATAGCAGCACCACCACCACCACTAAGAGAATCAGTTTGTCTGGAGCAGTCAATGATGATTAAAGGTGATTTTATTTTAAAGTGAGGTGGATGTACTTCAACATTCGAACTCTTTATAGTGTAGTATTCCCTTTTAAAGTTAATAAAAGCTTGATAGAGAAGTGAGTAAACACCCTTTTCAAAATCATTGGAGAATGAGTCATAAGGATAGTACTGAGAATTGAGATATAGGCGAGCGTTATAAAAGTTGCTGTGATCAAACAAACTTTGATCTTTAGCTGCATCATTATTGCGTGAATGTTTAAAACCAAGAATAAGAAAACGAGGTTTCTCCAACTGAGTGCTAGTTTTCACTATCCATACATGTTTTTGCGAGGTTGGGAGCATAGGGTACTCATAAAGATCCCACGTCCTAAATACTATGGGAATCGGGGTGTTACCTTCCACATACTTTAACAAACGGAGCTTTTCTTTGTCTGATACTTTAACTATGGGCATTCGCCATATAATCCGAGTAATTTTTACCTCAATCTTTTTAGTTGGATCATTGACAATAACACAGTTTAGGTTTGAAGAACTAAGGTTCAATATTAGTTCATGCTTTGCATTAACAATCACCTTGTTGTAGTCCTCAGCAAAACCTAACAGGTGTCGAAGTGGAATACTGAAACAGAATTCTCCATCAAACTCTTTAAAACCACTCAAATTCCAACCGCTATTTTCCAAGGTTTTACTCTCTTCATCGCCGTAGGATGCGATTCCTTTCATTGTGGTAGTGATACTACAGTTCTTTGTCCTATCAATCTCTACTCCATTCAATTCGTAGCGTATGTCTTGAAACAGGTATGCAGGTCCATTATTGGTAAAAGATGAATTTTTTGTAGTAGTACCTTCAATTATCAGCTGACTCTCACAAGGTAGTACAATAGCATCCTGGTTATTGATATGGATACGTATTTCATCATTGTTTTTATATGACTCATTAAAGGGTGTGTATGAGTGGTATTCAATACCCTCGATCCTATCATCAAACAGCACGCTTTCCCCAATTGATGATGACGACATTATTTTTTTTGTTATATCAAATGTAATCCTAGAGATTGTAAAAACAATGTGTTATCTTTTCTTAATCTACGACGTCTTTTTATCGGTTTTTGTTGTTGCTGTTTAGTGCTGACAATAAGGTTGAATACGAGAGCACCGGTTTTTGGGTTTTGTTGTAGAGATGTTATCTCTGCCGCGTTATTAGTAAGACTATCACTTTGCAGTGATTCACCCTTCACTTTATAGATAATCATAGTGTTATCTCTTTTTTATATGTAGACGAAGTGATATATTTTATTTTCTGAAATTAACAAGATTTCCTTGTTCATTCACTATGCGTACTTGAATATTTTGAATTGTGTTGACCTTCAACGGTAGGTAGACAAGATGTGGAGAGCACTCGATAATTTGAAAGCCAGGTGTTACCGATGGAGTAAACTCATGTAGCACTGTAACTGGCCGGACCTGAATGGTTCCTCCACAGTAACAAATTCAGAAATAAACATTCGTTTTCGTAATATTATAAACTATTAATATTTATGAATAGCACATACTTGTTCATTCAGTCATTACGTATTTAAATCAATCTGGGATTTAGAAAAAGCTTCAATATATTATAACGCCTTGTGCCACCTCTTGGATTACTCATCTATTGTATGCGGTGTTTGATCTAGATAAATTGTAAATTGACATACTATCATGACGCTAGATGACAATGGCTGATGGATGAAGTGACGTGGAAATTGTACAAAATGATTTATCGTCTATGGGAAGAGATCCACTACTCGCCGGTAGGGGATCGACAGACTATCAAGTTGTCTATGGAATAGGTTTCAATACACGGCATTATGGGTATGCAAGTAGAAGGCGAAGCTGGATAGAACGGAATATTGTCTATGCTATCATAAATTCGGGGGTGAATTAATATGAAACTTCGTGATATTACAAAATAATAATATTATTAATAGAAGATAATTTAGTATTTGTATAAAATAATTTATCATCTGTGAAGAGAGTTTGCGCTACTCGTCGCTAGAGGTCGGAGACGGCGGTTCGAGGACTGGAGTACGGGGGGAAGGGACTGGAGGCCTTAAATATGACGGAGTGGCGACGCTCGATCTCTTGCTTTCTCGGGCTCTTCGCGGGGCGGTTGCTCTTGCTTTCTCGGGCTCTTCTCGGGGCGGTTGCTCTTGCTTTCTCGGGCTCTTCTCGGGGCGGTTGCGCTTGCTTTCTCAGGCTCTTCTCGGGGCGGTTGCACTTGTTTTTTCGTGACCTTCTCGGGGCGTTTTCTCGGGCTCTTCTCGGGGGTGGTGATATCTCCGTATCTTCTCGTCGGGGACATTGCTCGTGGGCTCTTGGGTCGCGCTCTTTGCTCGTGGGCTTTTGCCTCGTGGTCTTTCCCTCGTGGTTCTTCTCCCGCTAGCAGCCTGCGGAGACACCCAGAGAATACCAAAGTACGTGCTTGTTAATTTTTACTTACTGCCATTTTAATTATTGTTCTTGTGTTAAATGTTTGGTAACCGGATTCGTGCAGGAATGTATTGAATTGGATCCAAACAGAGTAATTTATTTGTGTGAATTTAAATGTAATTGTTGGATATCCGTGTTATTGACATTGAGGGTTAAATGGGGTAAATTTTGGATGGAAAATTTTAGAAGCCTAGATTGATTTTATTTTGAGGGTAGGAATTTTTACTTACTGCCATTTTTTAATTATTGTTCTTGTGTTAATGTTTGGTAACCGGATTCATGCAGGAATGTATTGAAGTGGATCCAAACAGAGTAAATTATTTGTGTTAATTTAAATGTAATTTTTGGATATCCGTGTTATTTACATTGAAGGTTGAATGGGGTGAATTTTGGATGAAAAATCTTGGAAGCCGAGATTTATTTTATTTTGAGGGTAGGAAAAATTAGTAACGGTTAAAGTGATTGTTCCTGAAATACAGAAAGTGGAATTTGGATTCCATATGTTGGATTGGGAATAATTGTTTTGAATTGCGGGGTGATTATTTAATAAGATAGTTAACGTTGGGGATTGACGCTTTACCGTGGCATTTTCTTTTAGTTTAACAATGTTGTAGGTAGGAACCTTGTTAACCGGTAGGGTAGGAAACGCATCAGGGACGGTGGATTCAATAATAGTTTAATAATCGAATTAATTTGGATCATATGATGGGATGGGGGCGTTAGGAAATACTTCCCTTTACATATTCTATTTATTCTAAAGATGTACGGACAGATTAGCATCAGTATTGCATTTTAAGAAATGATTGACTCAGGATTATATTACACTAAATACGAAATAATCTTTAACGATTGATGTTTGTATTGGCAGCGATTTGTTTAACTACTTCTAAATTCTATTTCTATTTCTATGGTCATAAAAAACGGTAGGTTCATTGGAAAACATAGCTTATGTTATAACAAAGACACAGGAATGTATAACCTATTGACGGTATAATATTGTTTAGATTGAGTTATCTAGTAAAGGAAAAAAATGTGGGTAGGAAGATTGGATTCCTAAGTTTGATACGAGTATCTGTTGTTATTCTGCGTTGGAAAAGAAAATATTTTAATGTAGCATACGGTATAAAAATATATCAGTATGTAGAACAAAATTCATGTAATAACCTAAACTTAAATGAGAGGGCAAGTGTGCTTTTAAGGACGGTGGCTTCAAAAATACACTTTGTAAGATTGAATACAATGTTGAAATTATAAGATGGAACTTGTGAAGTTTGACAATGAAATGTGCTCGGATTCAAGGAAGTAAATAATCTAAGTAAGTTGATCTGATGTTGATAGGATCTTTGAAGGCTAAAGCGCTGGGCTAATTTAGAAACAGATGCGAGAAAAAGGTCTGTTTTCTATTCTACGGAGCCAAGGAAATGAAATTCCGTTAAGATTCATCAGCATTGTTAACTGACAAGGTACTAGAAACATGAATTGAAGTAATATTCATGGTCAAACTACAGTACACTATAGACTTTGATAACTAATTAAAGCGCTTATCTATTTTATGCAAACTAGCCGTCCAGAAAAGTATTAAATTGGTACATCTAGCTTCATTATGGGGTTTTACTAAGTTCTACATTTTAGTGCATGCTGATAATGAATTTAAGAGTGGGTTAATTGATAAGTTGCCTAGGTATGTTTTAAGGCTGAGTGTTTTGGCAGATAGATAGTAGGGGGCGGCTATTCTTAGGATTGGAATCGAAAAGGGTAGAGTTCTAGAATAGACTACGAAGAACCAAAATCGAATGGGTTTAGTTCTAAAAATAAGAACTTTACTGATTCGCAAGATAACCAAAAAAGAATCTACACTTTGCAAAAGATTATGACCTCTAATTCCCTTAATAATGAGTAGGAATAACAGACTAGTTACATACAATTTTATGATGTCTCAAATGTCAGGTTAAGTATACCTAATAATACTTTTAATTTGTGGAAGAGAGATGTCCAGTCTGGTAGTCGAGTCTCATTGTCTCCAGCGGTGGTGGGGCTGCAGACCTAAGATATTTAAACAAGTGTCTTAGCCACAATTATTATTGTCAACCGATTTCGCTTTTCGGTGTGCCCATCCGCTGGGCCCCCTCTGCCAAATACTTGGGTGTCATCCTTGATAGACGTCTTTCCTTTAGGTTGCACATCACTAAGAGGTGCAACCAAGCTAAGTACACCTTGGGACGACTGTCCTCGCTCCTAAGCAGAAAAAGTAAAATGTCTCTTAGAAATAAGGTGACCCTTTACAAAGCCTGCATTCGCCCCATCATGACATACTCCTCAGTAGTATTCGCCCACTCTCGTCAAGTTGCTGCCATTCAATTAGTACAAAATCGTTTCTTGCGAAAAGCCACAGGCTCGCCTTGGTATTTTCGCAATAACGACCTGCATCGTGATTTAAAATTAGAGTCAATAGCTAAATTCATCAAGCTCGCTTCCAAGCGACATTATGAACTCGCCACTCATCATCCGATTCCTTTGGTACATACCATTCCGGACTATTCGACTGAACCGTCCGAGCACCGAAAATCCCTCCGTCGACCGAGACACGTTCTCGGAGACCCGGATGACGAAATCACTTCCGCTAATGCGGGTGAGTCATCCACATTAGACACAGCAAACACTCCACAAATACACCGACCTCGCCGGCGAGGTCGACGAGTCCCTTCAGTCGCCGCCTATACGAGGTACAAGCACGTACCCGGGCGTTTCTCTCCTATCCCCGTCCCGGCAACAGCCCAAGCCGAGGTTCGTACCTAAGTGGTGCCCTTGCGCTAGTTGCCTCACCAAAAATAAAATTAAAGGGCTGAGCGCCATCTGCGCTCGCCAAAAGCTCGGTTAAGCTGCAACGGCCTCAGAGGCCAACAGCGAGATAAGTCCATTCGAAAAAAAAAAAAAATATATTATTGTCGATAATCAGTTTGTAGGTAGTTCAATACGTTCCCAGTGGGTAGACTATAACTTTGGCACCGAGCTTACAATAGGTAGATCACAATTGTCACTAACTAGAATTCTATCTCATAAAGTAGGTAGCATGATCTTTGGTACTAGACTCAAATTCCTTAAAAGAAACTGAGTTATTACGGATATTGCAACGCATGGGTTCCTACCATAACACTAGATAGATCACGAGGCCAAAATTATTAATCACCATACACTCTTAAGGTAGATGTTAATAGGGTTGAATAATGTATAAAGTATGTAGGTAGGTCATGACTATATTGTAGACAAGTAAATTAGATTGTTGTCTGGGTTAAACGTGTGTAAATTCGTCATTGGGGTAAAGGGGGGGTCGTGTCAAGAAAAGAAGAGGGGGGGTAAGGAGGGGTTTGTAAAAGGGGGGGGGGGTACAGCACATGCGATGGTTTATTGTTGACGAATGAACCTCGTATAATACTACACTCTACTCTTATAGAATTAGTGATGAGAATATTTATCGGTTCATCTGATATGTGTATATGTTTTTTAGGTAGCATTTTTTTAGAGAAACCAAAAATACTTCCAATACTGTTCTCTTTTTCAAAGTGTATATCATAGGTGGGTGAATAAAATAAACATTTCATTGTGTTTGTATTGGCTTCTATTTCAATGGATTTGTGTGGATCATCTTCTGCAATATCAAGAAACACCTTATCAAGGTGTTGTATAATGTTTTCCAGCTCATAAGAGCCCTCAGGAGTTTTAATAATCTTATCATCTCCATAATCAAAAAGATTATTGCTACTATCCACATTTGGTATTGAATGAAATGTTTTAAAATAAATCAATGCACACATGGAAAAAAGTCTGCATTCAGTGTGGAATTGTTACCGCTTAGCGATATGGTGAGAGACATTATCACGATACAACTCAAGAATGTGGAATGAAACACTCTCTGATTTATATTCATTTTATCAGTTAAACATATAATCACAAACATTTGATAGAAAACGTAAACATAAGTGTCCACAGTTATATTTCTTATTTTTCTGAATATTATTATAATTATAGATGATATCTACAGCTGCAACATCTTTCAACATGTAATCGATAAACTCTTGCGGTGGTCTCAAATCGCCGTAGCTGTCAAAGTATTCACAGTGTTGGTCTCTCTTCACATATGCAACCCAATGCGTTCCAGCCCCTTGTGAATCGTCTAAATTAACGATCCCCGTCTCACACCTCCATGGTTTTTTAAGTAGATCATCTCGCATAAACACACCCCGGAAATGGGGGATTTTCAGTTGCTTAGCATACTTAATAAGTTCATAGTGAAGGAGGGCACGATTCGGTAGGGCTATATTTAGTTTTTTTGATATGGGATATATAGAGACCCATACCTTTTTTGTAAGGCGCTATGTACATACCTCGTCCCAAAGCATGTGGAATAGAGTCCCTAGCGTTGTTATTTGGATTTTTCTTTTGCACCATTTCATATATATTTTTAGCAGCTGTCGTAACACCACAAGCTAGAGATCCTGCTGCCGCCAACGCTCCGAGGATTGGTATTAATGGTAAAAAACCACCCTTTTTCGGTAGAGGTATAACCCTCGGTTTTTTTGGTGTTACTTTACTTATGTTTTATAGTCTTTCTAGCTGCTTTTATAGCTACACTTATCAGTTGTTTGTTTGTGGGTATATTATTTTTATCTGAAATACGTTTTTTTACAGCTCTACGGGCGGCTGTTATGACATTCTTGAAACTCATCCCCATACCACGTTTCACTTTATACTTCATTATTTTGTTGACTCCAAACGCCAATAATCTTTCAGGTAAACTTTTTGACTCACGCCAACGTCTCTCTGCAGCTGATGCTAACTCTAAATCTGCTCTATGTCGATTCTCTAACGATGAGTTTTGAGCGTACGCAATGTCATGTGATTAGCATGCTTCATCCAAAGGATTAATACCAACGTCACCTTTATTAAGACGTTTTTCCAATTTCGGTTCAGGTCCACAGTAGTTATAGCCAGGCAGATGTAATTCAAAGGGTAAACGATTAATTAGTGTATTAACCAAACCACCACCACCTCTAGCCTTGATAGAAGCTCTCCGATGACTGAGACAATTTCTATGTTGCACAATCATTTTTAATGTTAACCCCTACACTGCTGTCACTAATCTAAGCTACTTAAAGCATGTGTAAGCAATTTTATTATCACTTAAATAAAAAATGCAATTCAAGAAACAAACCACAAGCTTATCAGTCAAAGGTTGGGATGTGATTCCAAAGGATGGTGACTGTTCTAATCGTAGACATGGTGTACTGCTACCTAACAGTATAAGATGTTTAGTTTGTGGACCGTCTGGATGCGGTAAAACTAATCTATTACTCACCCTATTACTAGAGTCTAAAGGTTTAATTTTTGAAAATATTTACTTGTATTCAAAATCGTTAAACCAACCAAAGTATGTATTCCTAAACAAAGTATTCAGTCATATACCTGAAATCAATTTTTACACTTTCTCTGATAAAAGTGAGGTAGCTTCACCGGAAGACGTTCACAACAACAACATTGTTATATTTGATGATGTATCAATGGAAGATCAAGAACCTATTCGTATGCATTTCTCAATGGGTAGATACAAGGGACTGGATTGTTTTTATTTGTGTCAAACCTATAGCAAAATACCTAAACAGTTGGTGCATGATAATGCAAACTTTATTGTTCTCTTCAAGCAGGATGAGATGAATCTTAGACACGCGTACGATGATCATGTGAATACAGACATGTTGTGGGATACATTTTTGTAACTTTGCAGAGAATGTTGGAGGGAAAAGTATGGATTTATAGTGATCAATAAAGAGGAGGTGGATATAAACAAAGGTCGATATCGAAAAGGATTCGATAACTTTATAATTTTAGAATAAAATACCTATTACACCAAAGATCCACTAAAAAACATATAACTGATGACATAATAAAAGTTTTTACATTACACCATGAACTTTTCAACTATGCAGCAGCAGCAGCAGCAGCAGATCTTTGGAGATAAAAAAACTTAAACGGAAACTGATTCAATCTGTGAGAAGTGTGAAAAAGAAACTCAAATCTTTGAATGAGTAAAGCTGAATTAACTACAACCTTACAGGATACATTTCAACCAATCACAACACCTTTGAATTCTCTTCTAAAACAAATAGATAATAAAAATAAAGCAAAAATAAAGAGTGTAAAAAAGAAAACTGAACAAATCTCAAGTAACAATGAGCTTGATGATAGTGAAGATGTCCATTCCATCCAAAGGTTGTCTGGTAGAGATCGCTAATTAGCGATAAGACCGCCAATTGTATCCATAGATTTACGTAGTTGTTTTTTATATGTGTTTGATTCGTGGTGTGCAATAAAGTATTATCTAATTTAAGTATTATCTAATCTAAGATGATGATGATGATGATGACAGCAGCTATGTAGATGCTGATGAGGAATCTGATCCTAACAATTTAACAAATACTACACCTGAATCAATGGCTACTATCACTCCTATGGTAAAAACGTATTTGGATAGTGCTGTTATTAATAAGTACCTTACGGTATACACCTACAACTTGATGGATTTTATGTAGGTGACAGCATCATTAATTTTAATAAAAACTATTTAATAATCAAGGATGTCAAATTCGAGTGCACCCCTGGATTAATGGAGCTCTTATTTAAAAGAGAGCCTCAAATATATCTCATTCAACCAGCAGACAGTGATAACTACCGTAAAATCGTTATAATGACCAATGCACATAGACGAAATTTTTTGTTTGATGGTCAGGGTGATAGGAGTATCAAGTATTCTAAATACATAAAACAGTTGAACCTACCTTCTGCTTCTACTAAAACAGGTGGATGTCTTACCTCTTCATCATCAGCTTTTAATAATAACAAATTACTAATGAAAAAATATACGCAAAAGACAGATTTTAAATATTGGGACGATCCTAATGAACATGTTGATCATGAGTCCTAGCACAACTCACATAGGAAGGAACAACCGCATTATTGTTTTCATTGACTCTCACACTGATAACTTGATTATAACTTACCACAATTTGTTATCAGTAGTGTTTCCACATTGTATATAGAACTGATTTATTGGTATTTTAGTCATACAACTTGTATCCGCAATTTCACCTTTTTTCAATTTTTCCAATTGATTATAGATTATAACTCCAAAATATCACACTTTCAATTGTCATCTTATATCGCTGACATGATTCACTTAAAGGATGAGACGTTGTAGTGAGAATTTCGGAGGTTGCTGTCGTAGGAGAATTTTCCATTGTTGTTAATGTTGATCTTCCAACTGCTTTATCTTCTACTTCTTCTCCTTCATCTCTAGATATTAGACCGTGGTGATGATGGCGATGATAAGAACTGTTAGTTTTTGAACCTCTCGGTACTTTTACAGTAATCTCTAAACCTTTCCGTATACTTTTGTTCGAATGTATCAATCGACCAAGTCTGTTGTAAATTATTTGTTAATATGCTGCTTCTCTTTGCACGAGTCTTGGAAGAATGTATGACTTCCACCTTATAGAGTAATAATCGATTATTACTGCTACATAAACGTTAATTTAACTGTTCACTTTTGTTCATGTCTTTACTTTGTACAACGATTACAGTATAATATCTATGGAAAAATAAAATTTTCCTGTATTTTATACTAACATCATTATCATTTAGTATTTTTATTTATAGTGTTATCCGAATACATGCGGAAAATTCCAAGATTTTTTAAAATCATCTCAAAAATTTCAAGCCTAGACGGGACTTGAACCCGCGACCTTCCGAAAAAAAAAAAAATTTTGAGATGATTTTAAAAAATCTTGGAATTTTCCGCATGTGTTCGGATAACACTATAAATAAAAATACTATTTGAAATAAGCAACGCGACATCTCTTGTCAATGTACTGAACTGCAACGTTCGGCATTGAGCAGGTACAAAGAACTATATAAGTTTTCCTGTAGATGGAGCTAACGGCGCTTTAGTCGTAATTCTGAATGATCTCACTAAATTCGACCTAGACGTGAATTGCCTTGTAGCACAGATGGTAGTGCATCCTCGTATCAAGAGGAAGGTCGCGGGTTCAAGTCCCGTCTAGGCTTGACATTTTTGAGATGATTTAAAAAAATCTTGGAATCGTTATCATTGTCGTCCGCATAAAAGTAAAATTTCATCTTCCAATTCTTCACGAAACGTTCACCGTTGACATCCAACAGAGTAACATTCTTCAAATTATAATAATAATTACTCACGCACAAATCACGTAAATCTTCATGGATGGATTGGGAATTGTTCTTTTCAAAAATTGAGTGTACTCCATTCTCATCTCGTTGTATTTGTAATACAATCACCCACGGTAAAAGACTGCTAAATAACATTTTTTCTTTTTACTATGGGACACAGCATCGTGCTCAATCAACTGGTTGTATGAAATGAAATCTTCAATTTGTGTTGGTAGCATCCTCTTCTAATCACTTCCTGTCAATACCATGTGTCATCCGTTATAAATCCATTCAATACTAATCATATAAATTTGAAAAGTCACTCCGTCTGTTTATCATGTGTTTTCACAACTAAACAGTTTGATTGATTTTTGATCAAATTTTAGTATGTAGATTATAACTAGGATTGAGATTTTGGCTACTTTTTACCCGACCTTAAAGAAGGAGGGTTCTATAAACAAACATGTGTAAGTATCCAGATTACAGTGTAACTACCATATCCTGTACTGATTGGAAAACCACAGTGAGAAGAGTTGTGATTACATTACAATGTATACAATAACTAGCTTCTACACACGGCTTCGCTCGCGTTAATATCCACTAAATAGAGCTACGACCAAAACCAAAGCTCTGAGACCCGCGGGACATGCAAAAACTAACACATACAACCCACGAAGTTACAATGTAACTATCATTTTAATGAATCTTGGAAAAAGCAGTTTGCTTTCAGTTAACAGATTTTTTGGAAAGGAACCAAGTTCTACCAGACGTACAGTCAGGTTTCAGGAAGGGACATAGCACGGTCACCGCTTTACTGGATGTAACCGATAACATTCTTTTCGCGCAAGATAGGGGCATGTGTACTCTGTTGGTACTGCTAGATTTTACTAGAGCATTCGACTCTATAAACGTTAACCTGCTTATTTCAAAGCTGGCATATTATGGCTTCGATCATAATGCTCGAAAATGGTTCACCAGCTATCTTTGCAATCGTTCTCAGCACGTTAAACTATCAAGCAGTAACGGAACGTCACGCTTTTCGCGCACAGTGCCAGTAAACAGAGGAGTGCCCCAGGGTTCTATTTTGGGCCCAATCCTCTTTATCTTATATTCAGCTGACAAAGTTCCCATATTAAACATTGTCGGTTTCATATTTATGCCGACGATATACAGGTCTACATCTCGTGTCATCCTTCCGAGATTAACAATGCAATTGATAAACTTAATACCGATCTCGCAAATATTGCGCTATGGTCTCAAAATAACAGTCTTATACTAAACCCTGATAAGACTAAATATATGATTTTTGGTAGCACACATCAACTGACAAGTATCGGCCCGAACGCAAGTGTTATACTTATGAATAAACCAATTGATCGAGTTTACAAAGCACGCAACTTAGGCCTGCAAATGGACTGTGACCTTCGATTTGAAGACCATATAGCTCACGTAGTTAAATCTTGTTTTTATAAGCTTAAAATGTTGTATAAAATGAGGCCGTACTTATCAGAAGAATTGCGTATTCAATTAGTGGAGTCACTTGTCCTTTCAAAGTTGAACTACACAGACGTGGTTTTTGGTCCACGACTTTTGTAGAGGACGGCTCGACTGATACAACGAGTACAAAATTCTTGTACTCGTTTCTGCTTCGACGTTCCGAGAAGGGGACATGTTACTCCTTTCCTTAATGCACATT
This sequence comes from Philereme vetulata, assembly GCA_918857605.2. Lineage (NCBI taxonomy): Eukaryota > Metazoa > Arthropoda > Insecta > Lepidoptera > Geometridae > Philereme > Philereme vetulata. Next base: position 483,532 of record OU975484.1, on the reverse strand, counting down.
CATTATTGAAGATGAGACACAGACGTAAGCTTCATTTAGCATGTCTCCTCTTTGGTGTAATGAAGCACCATGCCCCTGGTTATCTCTACAGTAAGATAAGTGAACCGTCAAACTGGAGATCCTGCGATCGCCGACAATGTTCGATGCAGCTTTCAACACAGCGACATAGAACAGTAGGCTTTCGAGGCAGTTTTCGCTACGCTGCATCGAAATGTTGGAACAACATTCCACCGCCGATAAGGAACCTGCATACTATTCACAGTTTTAGATTAAAACTAAAAAAATATTTATTACACTGGCAAAAGGAGCAGGAACTTAACAGATTTGATACAAATGCAATATAACTCTATATACCTACCTACCTTTAACATTTACATATATGATTTTATGAATTGTTTTGATCATATTTAATACGTTTAATTTCTTACTTTTAAATATTTAACTAGTTTATATATTTAATATGACTTCGTTTATTTTTCTTGTTATTGTAAAACTTTTTCTGTTTGAAACTTCTTTTTGTTTTTGAGTGTTATTTTTTTTTTTTAAGTACTTTAAAATCGCGTCCGCTATGTATTTATTTTTAATTATTTGTCTCTCTTGGTCCTAAAGGTCTCAACGGAAGACCAGCGCAGGTTCTCACGTCCTGCACACGCTGAGTTGAGACCTTTTTTTGCAACCAATTTGTGTACCTAGTTTTAAGTTTTTATGTTGTGATTTATTGGTATACTGTTTTATTTTTTGTTGTTATTTTTGTATAATGTGTGTTGCAAAATAAAATATTTGATTTGATTTGATTTTCCTAACCACACAAGCACCGACCAGCAACCAGAGCTCCAAGACCCCAGGCTACATACATCACACTATGCACACAAAGGTCAAACATCCATTTTTCTTAAAACCAACATAACATTACCCCTCAAACACTAGCAAATCCATACAAAACATGGGTCTTGTTACACTGGAATTGTAGTGAGCCAGAACCGGCAATATATATAGCTACTAACATATTAATTTATAATAAATACATATATATTTAGCGACAAAAAACGTGGAGTCCTTAACCGTGCCAAACAGTATTTTACGGCACAACAACGGCTATTGTTGTACAAAGCGCAAGTTCGGCCGCACGTAGAATACTGTTCCCATCTTTGGCATGGAGCTCCAAAGTACCAATTGCTTCGTTTTGACTCCCTTCAGAGAAGAGCCATTAGAATCATCGGTGATCCCAAACTCGCCGACAGGCTGGAACCGCTGAGTCAACGCCGTGACATCGGATCGCTCAGTGTATTCTACCGCCCGCCTGTATGGAAATGTTCTAAGGAGCTACTTGATCTCATCCCGTCGTCGAGATTTTACCACCTCACTTCTCGACAACGTAATAAAAAGCTCATCCACATATCATCGACAATTGGGTATCGCGCACCACACGCTTCACGCGATCTCTTCTACCCCAAACTTGCAAGATGTGGAATGAGCTACCATCTGAGGTTTTCCCATTAGGCTACGACATGGCACGCTTCAAGAGAAATGTAAAGAATGAATGTAAAAAAATACTTAGTTCTCTGAACATATCTAAAATGGTAAGTGACTTGGCACATCTGATAGCTACCGGCAGCGCGTTCCAGCCTGCACTGTACACGACTTATCAAAGTATGAATGAAAAAATGAAAATGAAATGAAAATATTTTATAATTACTACAAAAAACACAGTAATACAGTAGGAGGAGAAGTGTACAGATGTCTTGAGTTGGAGTGTGTCAGATGAACGCAAGGATTGAGGATTGGCTCGATGGAGGAAATGGAAGCATTCATTAATATAGGAAGGTGAGGAAGGGTTGAACAGGGTGTTATATAAATGGTGAAGGATGTGAGTATTCCGGCGAAAGCGTATGGGTAACCATAGCACAAGCTTTGCTTAGTTTGGGGCTAGATGGCGCTATGTGAAAAGATAATTATTAATTTTTAATACCACCATTAGAACCAGTCTAATTTCACTCGCTGGGCCTTCCTTATGTGCCATCCCAAGCCAGTCTCAACCAGGTAACTAAGACCCGTGATTTTAACTATCATGAGGTCATGTTGCTGTATCACTATCACTACATAGTATACTAGCTGACTAATCCGCAGCTTCGCACGCGTAGTTTTTTAATAAAACATTACCCTTCTTCTCCGCAGTTGGATAAAAAGTAGCCTATGTCACCCGGAGATAGTGTAGCTTCCCAACAGTGAAAGAATTTTTTAAGTCGGTCCATTAGTTTCGGAGCCTATTCAATAGAAACAAACAATGAAATAAATTTTTTCTCTTTATAATATTTCGAAGTTTTTTGTAGATATTGATATGTTCTTTAATATTGTAGAACATACTTTTGTTCTATCATCAATAGTTTCCGCAGCGCATGCGACGAAAGACGTTTTAGGGCACTTTTTACACCTTGGGTTACGTTACTTACGTTTTAGTAAAGATTCCTAATCTTCTTCTATGTCACTCAACGTGAATGTAGCTTTCCAATAGTGAAAAAAATTTTGAAATCGGCACAGTAGTTTTTGAGTTTGTTCATTACAAACCTACACACAAAAATACAAAAATACAAATCTTTCCTCTTTTTACATAGATATACGAGAAAACAAAGTCGCTTCCCGCTGTCTGTCCCTATGTATGCTTAGATCTTTAAAACTACGCAACGGATTTTAATGTGGGTTTTTTAATAGATAGAGTGATTCAAGAGGAAGGTTTATATGTATAATACATACATAATGCAGAGGTTTCTAATGGGATGTCGTAAATACTCTTAATACTCTTTCAGGAGTAACCTCTAAAGAAAACATGTTTGTATTGTCTAATGATAAAAAAACTGTGAACGTTGTATATTAGGACATTCTGTAGTATATTTAGTATAAACATTGCACTCGTGCGAAGCCGGGGCGGGTCACTAGTTATTTATAACTAACTGACACGCCCGCGGCTTCGCACGCGTGGTTTGTCAATAAAAACATTACCCTTCTGCGCATACGGGTTAAAAGTAGCCTGTCTCAATCCCGGTCATAATCTTTTGAAATACTAAATTTCATTGAAATCGGTCCAGCCGTTTTGACGTGAAAACGTAACAAACAGACAGAGAAACAGAGTTACTTTCGAAATTTTAATAATATTAGTACAGATGTACAATTAAATAAATAATTTTAATATTATTTTTAATTTCGCACTCGTTGTTTGTCAATAATAAGTAGCCTTTGTGTTAATCCAGGTTATAATCTACGTACATACCAAATTTGATCAAAAACGGTTCAGCCGTTACGACGTGATTGAGTAAAAAACAAATAAATAAACAAACATACAGACTTTTGCATTTATAATATTAGTGTGATTTAAACATCAATCGTAAAGAGTGAAACCGATCACAACCCAAATAAAATGAAACCATCTTCGATACCATCAGCCACCAGACCCACGGGCCATACAAATTAGAGAACAAAAAATTGAATAACCCTCCAGCGGCCAGCGATCGGCAATATCAATGACGTTTAACCCTAAACATAATCGAGCCGTTTCCAAACTACCTCAGGGACACCGGGGTCGTATTGTACCCGCGTGAAATTGCCGAGTATTTTTTGCAATAAAACTGCTCCCTTGCTTTAAAATAGGGGCTTCACGCCCTGGGCGGTTAGGGTTATGCCGCACTAGCTACCTCTGTTGACGGTTTCCGAGTTATTATGTAAGTAGGGATAATACTTTGTGTAATACTGGTAAATCCGTATTGAAAATAAAATGAATTTTATACCCAGACTTTGTTACGAGTAGATTCTATCTGGATTGAGATTTTAATATCCTGCGAGGTGTTCTGAGTATGTATTAAATAAATAAATAAAATAAATGTTGCTGGACATTTTACACAGCGTTGTCTAGTCCCAAACTAAGCAGAGCTTGTACCATGGGAACCAGAGAACTGATAGAATACATATATACATTTTATTTGTAAATACTTACTTATAATATACAGAAAAACAACCAGACCGGGAACAAATATCTGTAGATCATGCAAACATTTGTTCCGCGGCGGGAATCGAACCCGCTATCTCCTGCGTCTCTGTCAGCTATTCGCCTTCTGCACCACAGAGGTCGTCAGTCGTATTATATTAGTTCTTGTACGGTTTACGGTTACGAGGTTTAGTTTAGAATCGCTTTATTTCAATCTGATCACTGACTTATGGAAGATAGACATAAAATACATGATTGCACACCATAAACAACAAAACAATTAAAATGTGTACAATTTAACTCCTTGACTCCTAGCTGACTCGATATTAAGTCGATATTAGTAATTGAGGACATAATATATCGTTTAGCATTTAACTTGTCTCATCTAAAAACCATTTTCCAAAAGAAAGCAGATAATATTTTCGCAGCGCATCTTGCAAAAGCAGCAAAAATCTTCAAAGCGCAAACCGTCAAGTAAACCATTTAACCCTTCGCTACTGAAGGCATTTTTTCCGCCCGCTGGTCCCGCGTGTCGCCAAAACGACCCCATAATTGATAAGTAAAGGAAAAGAAGAGTACCGCCTTATACATATTTATGAGATCCCGAAATTGCTACGGGACCCTGCGAACAGGAGCACTTGCGCTATCGACGTCTCATTATGTTTTTAGGGTTCCTTTGTTATTGTCGCTTTGATGTTCGGTTCAAATCGGTGGATGGTCGTAAGTTTTACTTGATTTGAGGGTTAAATAGGTTGAATTAAATGCAGGAAGGATAGTATAAGTAATTTGTTAAATGAAATGTGGTTCTGGTGTGTACATACATCGTCGCTAACTAGTTAACTGTTAAAAGATGGACATAAAATTACCAAAAGGAGCTACCATCTGCGGTTTTCCCGTTAGACGTGGTACGCTTCAAGAAAAATGTAAAGAGGTTTGTACAGGGTAGGAAACGCATCGACAATACCCCGGGTGTTGCCGGTGTCAATAGGCGACGGTGACCGCTTACCATCAGGTAGGCCGTAAGCCTGTTTATTCACAAGTAACATAAAAAAAAGAATTATTTCCAAAATGTTTTTATAGCACGCCGTCTGCGTAGATATAATTTTAATTTATTACATTTTGAAAATCATCTTTCTACAATCAGTAAAAATACCAATTAGTGACGATATCTGTACAATAGTATATTTTTACGGAATAATATATAAACAATGTAAAATTTATGGATGTTGTACTGGGTACCATAACTCGTAGTAGCGAATACCTAAACACAGGGAATTCTAATGTGGGGAAATGTGACAGTTTTTTTTATTTTTCCACTTGGTGGTAGAACCAGCAAATGCCTCCCAGATGTTACGTGGTAACCGTAGCATATAAAATGCATTGCCACGTAGGTCATGCACCTAAGAAAAGTGCCTTACGATGCACTGCTCTGCTTCCATCAACTTAAGGCATCAACTTAACAATTTAATATTTAACTCGGTATCAAATAACATTTAAGGTTCTATTTCATACAACTTACCTACGAGTATGTATACATACCACAGTCTCCATAATTTTACAAGACGTATTCACTAAAGCCGTGGTGTCCTCTTAAGCGCTGACTGTAATATAACGGTCGTAATTTGAACATGGCTGCGATTTTCAATAGGCAGAAGCCGATTCTCCGTGACTATCTCCGTGGTGCAGTGGGCGAATAGGCGGCTGAGACGCTGGAGGTAGTGGGTTTGATTCCCGCCGCGGAACAAATGTTTGCATGATCTACAGATATTTGTTCCAAGTCTGGTTGTCTCCCTTTATATTTTAAGTATTTATTTACAAAAAAATTTAACTATATAAGTATTCTATCAGTTATCTGGTTCCCATACTACAAGCTCTGCTTAGTTTGGGGCTAGATAGCGCTGTGTGAACAATCCAGCAATATTTATTTATTCATTTTTTTGATATCGTAAAATTGCTCTTTTATGCAGGATACTTTGAAATATGTCTGTCAACTTGAAAGGAGATCATTGTCCTCAGATATACAATAAACTGTTAGTACTAATACTTTTTCAAATTCAAAGTTTTATATTGAAGAAACATAAAAAAATATATAAAGCAGCTGGTACACACGGCTACATATCAAGCTACGCATTTCCAGTATAAGCTGACCTCTCATTCTACGAAAAGCCTACACAATGCGAGGTCAGCTTGTTCTGGAAATGTATAGCTTGATGTGTAGCCGTGTGTACATCAGGCTTTACACCAGTATGTCTCAAGTTGATGAACGTAGGGCACTTTTCAAGGTGCGTGACCTACGAAGCAATACTTTGTTATATGCGACGAACAGAATGAAACCTTTTGAGTTTGTGTAGTTTAAAACAGTGTAATGTAGTGATAGTGTTATTTATAACGAACACAAGAACGAAGTGTCTTTCCTTAAATAGAGTCTAAAAAAGTGCCAATGGACACATTCTTAAACACAATACAAAGCTACGTTTTTTTCTTACGAGGGGCAAAATGCAATATAACCGAAAAAATATACAATTATTTACATGACTAAAATACAGAAGAAACAGTTGAATCATCTAAAGACCGTTGCAAACGAACTATAGATAGCTCAACTGCTCCAGATCACTACCAGACGAAAGTGTCCCCAAGACAGGTTGCAATTTTTTTTATTAAACTTGTAGACACACAAGCTGACGTGGTACTGCAGTCGCGTTGCCTAGCACTTAATACCCTATTTACACCTCTCTTGAAGTTGTTTATTTTGAAGCCCACCGGAAAAACCTCCGGAGAAAGGTCATTCCAAATCTTGCAGGTGCGTCGAAGAAACGAGCCGGTGAAACGCACCGTGTGAGACTTCCACTCATCTACAATATGCGGGTGAGCTCGTTGCCGGTTGCGGGAGGTTTGATGGTAGGGGGAGCCGGGATTAAAGTGAACAGCTCTTCAGAACATTCGCCGTTATATATTTTATAGAAAACGCTGAGCGCTCCGATGTCACGGCGCAGACTCAGCGGCTCCCGATCCTTAGATACTACTGGGTCGTCGGCGTTACGAACGGCTCTACGTTGCAATGTTCAAAAAAGAAAAAAAAAACTAAAGTAAACTACGTTCGCTTTAAATAACGCAGTAGCCCACTTAGCTAGATTGCAATAAAATTACAGAATATTGAAAATCTAATCCAAATCAAAAACAGTAAAAACTTAACATTAGGCCATATGCTTGTTCAATCACCATACTCACCATGTAAAAAAGAAGTGCCACTCCGGAAATGCCGACAGAAGTGAAAACTTGAACAATTACGAGATACTTATACACATAGGTGTCGGTAACGGTAACGGTAACAGTGTTTTGTCCCATCTCGAAAATTGCCCATAGAAGTTTTCCCTTTTTTTATTGATGATAGCCATAGCCAAGCGCTTGACCACTACCTGATGGTAAGTGAAGGTGTGATCGAAAATGGAGCACGCTTGCCTAGAAAGAACCTATTCATTCTGGACTTGAAGACTCCAAGATTATACTGGTTTGGAAAAAACATTCGCCGAAAGTGAGTTCCACTACTTGTGCTAACAAGAAAAGTTGAAGCAAATCGTTTGGTACGGCAAGGTGGTATACCGACTAGGTATGGGTGGTACTTCTCGGTACGTCTGCTTGTCATTGTCAGGTGGTGGTAGGGGAAAGGTGGGATAAGGTCATGAAGATCTTACGCACATTCACCAAAATGTATCTTGTAAAAAACTGAAAGTCTGGCTACTCGGCATCTGTGCTCTAGACTTTGTAAATCGGCTTCCACTAGAGTCATCACCAATGAGTAGCAGCACGTCGCTCAATCAAATCAAGGGCTTATTTCGAAAACATTTTAAAAACTACGGCTTAAGATAAGCCCTGCGTACAAGTTTATAAGCGCAGGGCGCGGTGGTGCGTTCAGGAACACAATAAACAGAAACTTTACGACAAAACTCCGACAGAAGTACGTATCTTTACGACAATAATCCATTTTTAAGCTTTTTGAGAATTGTTCGCGGTTTTTGTAATGGCGAAAGTTGTAAACAAGGGGGTGTTTTGTTTTAAACGCTTTTTTGGGGGACATTTGCACAATACCATTACTAAACGAAAATTTGTTTCAGCTATCATTTTTGGTATTATGCAGATTGCAAAATTTTTTTGCTTTCATCTTGATATCTTAAAAAAACTAATCCTTATAATTACTGCCGTGTTTTCCGTCTCTGACAGAGGTTTTATGGAATTTGCAGCCTGAGGCTCTAAAAAGGCATTGAGGCGTTAGTGATTAGCGTTAGTGATTAGCGTCAGTGATAGTGATTGGACAATGTAGTAGGTACAACAGTTATATGTTATACGAGAGTGCAAAGTTGCTTTTTAACCGCGCGCTCAATTTTGATGACCGAGCAAGCTAAGGATTCTAAAGTTAGAATCCTGAGCGATAGCGAGGGAATCAAAAGAGCACGAGGTGAAAAATCTTTGCACTCTCGTGCAACACGTAACTTTTCATCCCACCTCAGCGAGGAAATGACTAAATGCAAAACGCATTTTTAACAGTTTCAGTCAATTCTCTTGGCGTCAAATAAACTTCGTCGCTAGAATTTCATTTTAGGCTTTTCACTTGTTTTCAACTTTCTTGTTTTTAGCCTAAGGTTTTAACAATAAGACGTGAAAAGAAAACGGCGCAGGTCAAGCAAATTAAAAAAAAGTAATACATCAAGAAGGTTCCGAGTCTGAGTTTTGAACAAATTAAAAAAGGTTGTATGATGAATTCGGCACCATGGAGGTAGAAGTTAATAGGTTTAACGATGTTCTAAATTCAATTTACTTTATCCTTTATCGGATAAAAACGGCTTGAGCACATACATACATACCAACCAGATATCGAAGAGCAAAAATACTCTTTCCGAGATGTAGGGATGAAAAATTCATTTATTAGAACAACATACATGTTACACGAATACAAAAGTAACTGCAATAGTTATTAGAAACTGCGACACAATCACCAACTCCCGCCTCCTGGGAATAGATAGCACAGATTATACCGCGATCACTGTACATAAGTACTGATTTATTCGGGTATTCATCGCGTGTATACCATTTTTAGGTTGTCTGTCCGCGACCACGGCTGTTGCAACACAATCAAAATGTCGGGATAACAAATTAACAAGATACATATGCGATGAATACCCATTTAAATCGCTATTTATGTACAGTGATCGCGAAAGTTTTAAAGATTATACTTTACTAGCTGTGCACGCGACTTCGTACGCGTTATACTACTACTAAATGTATAGGTAACCTAGAAATAAAGCTAAACTCACTGTTGCAACTTGACTTGACATAGCATTTGGTCATATCACCTATCTCTAGGTTACAATCTACGTATTTACCCAATTTCAGCCGTTACGACGTGATTGAGTAACAAACAAACAAATATCCAAACTTTCACATTTATAATATTGGTGTGATTAGTGCGTTAGTGAAATGATTAAGTGCGCATTTAGAACAGGTTCTAAATCCTCCTAAATATAAAGCTCCTTTATCCCGAAACATAATGCCTACGTGATTCAGCTATTGCAACAAGTATCTTTTTAACAATATCACTGACTTCAAAAAACAGAAAAAAACAAGCTACCGAGTTCTTTTTAATAATATTTCTATGGGAGTAATTAGAAAGTATATTTTTTGAAATAAATAAGGAATTTTCCAAATCTGTTTATAAATGACTAGAATCCGCAGCTTCGCACGCGTAGTTTTTCAATAAAAATATTACTCTCCTTCTGCGCAGTTGGGTAAAAAGTAGCCTAACCTATCATTCCTCTTTGTAATATTATTTTTATAGATATTGATATGTTCTTTAATATTGTGGAACATACTTTTGTTCTATCATCAATAGTTTCCGCAGCGCATGCGACGAAAGACGTTTTAGGGCACTTTTTTACACCTTGGGTTACGTTACTTAAGTTTTAGTAAGGATCCTTAAACTTTTCTAGCAATAAATATTACTTATATCACTCAAGGTGAATGTAGCTTTCCAATGGTGAAAGAATTTTTGATATCGGCATAGTAGTTTTTGAGTTTATTCATTACAAACATACACACAAAAATACAAATCTTTCCTCTTTATAATACCTAGTCAGGTCATAAATTCTGTCACATGTTTAATAGAAAATAATTGAAACAAGTTTATTCATTATGTAACCATTTATATACCAAAATGAACTTAACAAAACATAGATTCTTATGACACTAAAGTTTATTTAAAATGACCTCCGTGATTTTGAATACAGGCCTTTAATCTGCGCGGCCAGTCGTCTATCGCAGCACGAACGAGGTCCATGTCAATATCGGCGGCTGCCTTAATCAAGGATGTCTTGAGTGACTCCAAATTAGGATGAGGCTTTGAGCACGCCTTTTCCTCCAAGTGTTGCCATATCTTGTAATCTAACGGATTCAAATCTGGACTGGAGGAGGGCCAGTCTTCGTGCCGGATGAAGTCGATTTCACGCGCCGCCAGCCAGTCTTGTGTGCTCTTCGCTCTATGAGCTGGCGCCGAATCTTGTTGGAATACCCAGTGCCTGTTATTGAACATGGTATGAGAAACAGGTTCCACAAGGTTCGTCAGGACTGTATTTTGATACACAACTGCATTCGTTTTTACACCTTTCTCACAAAAATGTACCTCTGTTAAGCCCCAATAAGAAACTCCCAACCATACCATGAGCGAGGATGGAAAATGACCTCGTTGGACACGCGGAATACGGTTGCTCGCTTCTTCACTACTGTGTGCGTACACCATTTTGTTTGTTGTAGCTCTCTTCTACGGTAAAAAATTTTTCATCCAAAAAAAGAGTTTCCCGATATTTTTTTCCCGCGTACCGCTTCAACAAAGCGCGGCATCTCTTCAGTCTCAGGTCCATTAGACGAGCATTCAAACGATGTCCTGTTTTTCTTCGATATGCCCGAAGCCCTAAGTCTTCATTTAACACCCTTTTCACCGTGGTTCTGCTTAACCCCATCTGAAGGGCCAACAGTTTCTGCTTACGTTTGGGATTTCTTTGAATTCGCGCCTTCACAGCTTTTATCACTGCTGGAGTCCTAACAGACCGAGGGCGACCACTTCTTGACCTGTCATTAACACTAGAGTCTTCATTGTATCGTTTGATGGTGCGATAAACGAATCTTTTGGTTATATTCAATTTTTTCAGTATGTCAAAAATTTTAATTGGCGCGTAACCGCAACGATGTAACGCAATAACTGCAACACGGTCTTTTTTAAGCGTCCACTCCATATTTAAAAATGAGTAAAATTCTAAAAAGTATACATTTTTATTTTCATGAACAATTCGAAATTCGAATTCAATAAACTTTTTTGTGGCCAGCATTCTAAAAGAAAAGTTTTTACTGTGTGACAATACTTATGACCTGACTAGGTATTAGTATAGACGGAGTTCTGAGCAAACATACATAAATAAATCTTCCGAAGCTATACAGCTTCGAACTCCCGTCCATAGTTCACAATTTTATGGTGACTCCTTCACAGTACAAGCTGTGCGACTGTGGAACGCCTTACCTTTGTCTATAAGGTCGTCCCAATCTCTTCCTATTTTCAAAATCAAGGTATACAACCATTTCCTTTCGTTGTATCGTAACTGCTAGTTAGTGTTTATGTTATTTATCCTCCATATATAGTGTAGTTTATTTATATATGTATTTAGGTTGATATTTATTAGTATAATCAATAGGTATATTTTATTTTGTGGGTTTTTTTATGGTGCTCTTACACCGCCATCTTTGGTTTTCGTTTATCCCGTCCATCCAAAGGTTGTCTGGAAGAGATATCGCTTTTAGCGATAAGACCGCCCATTGTACCGTTTTTTATCGTTTATTTCCTTTGTTCCTGTATTTTTGTTTGGTATGCAATAAACAATATTTCATTCATTCATTCATTCAATTAAAAAAACGAACTGAGAACTTTCGGTTAAAAAAGTCTTATAAAAAAGCTACACTATCTCTGAATGCTGTTATAACAACAGCTAGTTAGTTCATATAAATGCAATCCATTTACCCGGGCTATCAAAAATGACCAGTAGCACGACAAGCGAATACAAACATGCAAACAAAGAAACTTATACAATTCGCGCCATATCATCTACAATTAAACCGTTGATTACGACCGCTAATGAATGAAATCATATCAATTTATACAGACAACAAGTCTCCATGTGTATGTATATAGTGTATGTATGTATGTACATATGTCGCACAATCATCAGTTTCCGGCCGACTGTTTTGTTTCACTGAACATCCGCGGTAGAATGATTTGTAGCTGTTGATTCGCATGTGGTGGTACAAAATAAAAATAACTGAGTACTTTTTATTGGGGAATATTACATTAGTTTTTTGCGACAAGTACCCATGTTGTGTATAAAACCTATGCAAAGACTATCAGTTTTCGGCTCATATTTGAAAGTAATTTGTATTTCATAATATTATTCATATTTAACCATGTTTGAAAATATTTTAATTTGGCTCTTACGGAATGAAGTAGCAATTTTAGACTGAAGATCTGTCCTGAAGAGCGTAAATATTTTTTATTTAAAAATATGTATATGTTAGTTCTCGAACCTTTCAACCTTGTACTTGATATGATATGGTTCCGAACAGTACCCTCCCCTACCCTTATTGTGTAAGTCAGTTGCTGTCGGCCGCTGTCGTTCGATACGCATTGCAGGTATGAAAGGGATGCCCTGACCCGAATAACAGCGGACGACAGCGACTGGCATACATAATAAGGGCTGGTTTCTACCAAAGTGGAGCGGAGAAGAGTTGATTGAAATCAACTTTTAGTAGATTTTTTTTATTGTTTGTAAGTGTATGTGTTTGTGCTCAGTACCATCCGTACCTAGTTGATATACCACCCATTCTCACACACTGTTTTGGTTCTACGTTCATGATGCGTACAGTTAAGGTACATGGAACCCTTTACCGTTGTCTGTTTTTCCTAAAGAATACATTCGAGGCCTCTTTAACCAGCATCTTAGAGCACACCATCGCTTACCATCAGGTGAGATTGTTGTCAAGCGAAGATCTATACAGTTAAATAAAAAAATACAGGTGTAAAGCCTCATGTGCCAGTAGTTTTACCAGCAACCATAACCTTCAAACCGAAACACAGCAATGTTGCTTGGCAGCAGAAATAGGTAGGATGTTAGCACTTCCCTGGCGAGCCCTTTCTCAAGCAACTCTAATTTTCTTATTCTATTGTCTAAATTAACAGAATGTTATGTCTAAGTACCCTGCTAGTCAGTGCCGGATTAAGGTAACTTGATGCCCTAAGCAATCTGCCCCTGTGGACCTCCTTAACCTTAAGAGAACTACAAAGAATTCATTTAAAAAAAATGTTCGCGTGTCGCTTCGGTCGCCGACAACAAACAGTCGATTGCCGAGTAGGGGTGGTAGAAGGTAACCATCTACGAGGAAGTGAGGTCATGACTGCGACCAACTTTCATGTGCTGGTTTTTTTGTCGGTCGTTATCTCTGGTGCCCCCTAGACAGAATGCTCTAAGTAATTGCTTAAATAGCTTACAGGCTAATCCAGGACTGCTGGTAGTGCATCATTAGAGTCATTTGACATCATCAGACTCTATAATATGTCATCATTCAGTTAAGTGGTAAGTCTAGATATTTCTTAATCCTATTGTCATGCAGAACACTTGTCACGAATAATAATTAAAATCGCGAACATGTGGCGTGTACGGATAGTAGACTGATGGGCGCAAATTCGCATTTTATTTTGTTTTTGCTCCCAGAACTTATTACGTTTATGTTGTCGATTATGTTGTCGTTTTTAGTACACTAGCGTTTCAGAAGAATATTCTACTTGTAAAATAAAATCTTCACGTGGAAAACAAGCTACAAAGAATTGACTGACTTTGTCTTTACAGGCATTTTCTTTATTACGAGTTCTATTATTCAAATAGTATTTTATTGTGTTATCGGAAATCGGAAAATTTCAAGATATTAAAACCATCTCAAAATTTTCGAGATGGTGATAAAAATCTTGGGTTCTATTCACATAAACAGAGCAGGCCATATCAAACATAGCATTCTATTAGGTAGAGACCTGGACACACAAAGGTTATAATAGTATATTATGATACAAGTGAGCTAAGTTGCTCATTATACATGAGACTGTGGTTTGCAGCCCGAGCCGTAGGCGAGGGCGTAAACCAGCCGAGTGTCTAGTGAGCTAGTTGCTCACGAGTTTCATACGTAGTTTTTCAACACACTTGCGAGGAAAAAAACAACCATTTATTGGATAAATCGTTTAATTATTAAAACAATTGGTGAATGTACAATTTTCAAAACGATATTGTTTTTGATGGCTATTTCACAGTTTGATTTACATTGGCATATACTTGCCACTTCTTTAATATCTTCATTTATTTCTTGTATAAATGTCGGCGACAAAGGTAAATCATACAAATTACTGAAAGGAGAAGGCACCAAATAACTCATGCTACGAAATGTACATGATTGTGGTTTACAGTACGTATTGATATCAACACAATGAGTTTAACCATGCTTCTTAACATGGAATAGATGCACCACAGGGAGATGGGTTTGTATGTATGGGCGAGTTCAGATAAATACGCCAAAGCACTTTTTCAGTAAATGACTGGGGTTTTTTGTTGCTTTTCCATTGTATGAACCTATCGTAAGCAGCTAAGTACTTTGCTCTAGATTTTGCAGCTTTCATTTGCGCTGCATCTAGTATTTCTGGCGGGGTTAAATCTATCAATTGTTAATCTTCTGTACTAAAACTTGACATATTTACAATTATTTACCACACAGCAACAAAAGCGATACAAACAAAAAATGGGAAATGGCGCGCAAGTTTTTTTTTTGCACGCGCCATAATTTTAGTGATAAAATGCAATTTTATAACAAATTATTCTGAATTATAAGTAATTTGATAATAATAAATGTTTTTTCGTCTTAATTAGGGATACATTTGTTTATTCCAAAAATGTAGATAGATAGATAGATAGAAAACGCTTTATTGTAAATCACACTTAAATTAAAAAAAAAAACAAATAACAATACAAGCAGAAATACAAGTGGCGGTCTTATCGCTAAAAGCGATCTCTTCAAGACAACCTTTCGATGGACTGGATTTCACGAGAATGTAGACTATTAATCTACGGTAGCTATTAATAATAATTGAATATTGAATAAACAGTGTATTTACATAAGCAAAATAAATAATTACAAATAAATATATAAATAAATAAGGTGCATAATATTTTATCATTAATATATATATTAATTAATTAATTACATATATTTTTACGCACTAGTGTGTTATATTAAATAAATAAAAATTCATAAATATTTCTGAACATTTCACACAGCGCTATCTAGCCCCAAACTAAGCAGAGCTTGTAATATGGGAACCAGATAACTGATAGAATACTTAAATACTTTTTTTTTGTAAATACATACTTATAATACATAGAGAAACAACCAGATCCGGAACAAATATCTGTAGATCATGCAAACATTTGTTCCGCAGCGGGAGTCGAACCCGCTACCTCCTGCGTCTCAGCCGGCTATTCGCCCACTGCGCCACGGTGGTCGTCAATTATTGTTATTAAGCACGCGTGTGTTATAGTTCGGTTTAAGGTTCTAATAACGATGTACTATGGCGCACTTTACGAGCAAGTGTGTTGAAAACTTTTTTGCATCGAGGTGGGACTTCAAAACCTTTTGACGACGTCTATAGTGCAACGAGGACAAATATTTGCACGAACATTTGTTGCGAGGTCTTGTGAGGTGTTGTGATACGCAGGTACTCGTAGTTGCTGATACTTCATTATCATCATCATATCATCTTTTTTTTACTAAATACTCATCGTTTAATGTATTCCACAATCTAATAATAGATGGTAATTGATAAGAACATGTTCATCATGGACTCTGTCAGGTCCAACAATATTTTGAAGAGAGGCGGACGTCATTGTTCTTGTCTAACAATGTTCATTTTAAAAAGAAAATTTTCAAATCTAATGTCAAAGTAGGAACTTAGTTACTTACTGTCATGGCGCATCAACCCCGAAGCGGGTCTTGGCCTTCGACACTAAAAGACGCCACTGGCCCCTATTCTGCGCCACTCCTTACTAGTCTGACACTTGAAGAGCGGGAAGGTCTCTCTGCACCTGTTCCTTCCAGCGATATCTGGGTCGGCCGACTGACATTCCTAGGTAGGCATGTTTGGCAGCACGATCGTCCCCCATTCGCTCAACGTGACCGAGCCAGCGTAATCGATGAGATTTTATTTCGCCTATGATGTTGGGCTCGGCCACCAGTTCCGCTACCTCCCGATTCTTGCTCACTCGCAGAGTGCCATCTACTCGTCGCACCAGGCCTACGATCTTTCTTAGCACCTTCATTTTCGTCACCAGAAGTATGCGCTCTTCTTTCTGGAGTTAGTAGGTAAGTATTTAAAATTTGTCATTAAAATCATGTATTCTTCAATTGTATAGTAGGTTTTAGTAGTTTATAAGTATTTTAGTAACACTAATATTATAAATGCGAAAGTTTGTATGTTTTTTGTTACTCAATCACGTCATAACGGCTGAACCAATTGCAATAAAATTTAGTATGTCGATAGATTATGACCTGGATTGACACAAAGCCTACTATTATAGCCGCAGGCGGAAGCGAGTTGTTTTATAAATTTTATGTTATTTGTCTCATTTTTTAAGACGTCAGGTAATTTGTTAAATATTTTGATCACATTACGTAAGGGCTTGAAGAGTGTGGTTTTTCGGTACCGGTGTTTCTCTAAATATTTCATGTATGTGTGTACCAAAAAAAGTTAATAAGTAGGTATTCTAACAATTATTTGGTTTTCATAGTTTGCTTAGTTTCGGGCAAGATAGCGCATTTTGAAATGTCCAGTATTATTTATTTGTTCAAAAGTTCTGTCTAGTCCCACGCAACCGAGATTACCATTAGGCCATTAAAGTAATTCGCAGATGTAAATACTAATAACTTGTAGATGGATGGCGCAGGAAGTCTGCTTGTCATCTGGTGCGGTCGTCGACCCCGGCTAGGAGTTGCATCCAGTTACTGGGATTAGGGTTACCAATATACACATATCTATAACATATCGGATTATTTAGATGACAGAGAAGCTTGGAACTGAAATTGCTCCAACTCGTTCAAAAATGTTACAATTTAGACGTAATTTATCTAAAAAATAACAACCAGCCTTGTTTATTGCCTTTCTTTCTTGGCTTGGTCGCGAAGGAACAGGCAGTAAAATTGACGTTTCAAAGTGATCCTAGTCATTTTAATGAATAAAAAGGTTTTGATTTTGATTTTTATTATTGAACATGTGTTTATTGCGTAATTACCTTTTTATGTATTATCCGGACATCAATAAATAAAACGGTAAATTCACGATAAGTACCCATTTTATATCAGTCCTTATATACCTACAGTGATCTAGAAAGTTTAATAATTACTACAAGGGTTACCATTCGAAAATAGAGGGGTGGCTGTCTAGGGCATGTTTATCTATACTTTATGCTAATATTATAAAGAGAAAAGATTTGTTTGTTTGTATTGAATAGGCTTCGAAACTACGGTCCCGATTTAAAAAATTCTTTCACTGTTGGGAAGCTACACTATCCCCGGGTGACATAAGCTACTTTATACCCAACTGCGCAGAAGGAGGGTGATGTTTTTATTGAAAAACTACGCGTGCGAAGCTGCCGATTAGTCAGCTAGTGTAATATAACTTAATTTTAGAAATGTCACTTTCAATATCATGCTAATTTGGTTTTACCATAAACGGAATAAGAACGTTCGTATTTTATGATTTAGTTAGTCAGTAAGGCACTTGCGCGATCACCGCCGGCGATGAGCGAGAAGCGAGTAGAGCTAGAAACTAAAAACGAGTTGGCGGGCAGCGATAAGCGAGTGTGTAGCTCCTATAGTTGTCTCGCTGGGCTATAAAGCGAGTGAGCGAGTGCGGCGGGCGATACTCATCATGTCATCGCTGAGCGCGTATCGCTGAGCGAGTGTTGTAGTCGCTGTGACAAAATAGTGGAGAGCGTGTTCTCGCCGGCAGTGTGAACGGCCAGCGATCAACTATTAATATACGTGTCTCTTTTACTGAGACGGAATCTATATCCTTTGTTCGTTTCTTGAGCGAGAAAATAATTGATAGCTAATCGCTCACTCGCCGGCGGTGAGACTAGTGCCTAAACAACTGAATTGCCATCGTTTTATTCGCTAATTCAGAATCACATAAATTTTATACTGATTCATAATGATTTCCATATTTTATTCATACCAAGAGATTGCCAAATAAACCCACAGAGCAATATAAAATAATCACCAGCCGTAGCCAAACTACCCAATCCCCTGTTTTAATATTACCTTTAAAATTCTGGAATTCTGAATATCAGGGCAATTTACAGGCAAACGAGCTTGGCCAGTGTCAGAAACACAATGTGATGATTCTCATTTGTTTATAAAGGGATTATTAACTAGCGTACATGTTATTAAGCTTGGGTTAGCTTGAACGAAGGTATAAAAGAGAAGTCTATGGAAGAATATAGCAAAATTACATTTTGACGTAGAGAGTAGAAACATTTTTACAGTTTTTTTTTTATTTATTTCCGTACTCCAACAGCGTAATACAATATACAGTACACATTTTTTTATGTCTTATAGTAAGGCCAAAAATAGGATTACTTAATTTAACACATTTTAAATAACAATAAACAACAGTGCCAAGTTGAAAGATCCCTAAAAAACAACAATAACCAATGATGAATTATATTCTTAACTATGAAATGGGCCTATGGTCCACACCAACATGATCATTCACTATCCAGGCATATATGCCTACGTAATAAATAACATATTGATGAGTTCCACAAGCTTATCTGTTCAGAAAGAGTATCTAATGCACAAAATAAAAATAATCTGTACATAGGCGATTTAATGCTAGACAGCATTCTCTTTGCCCGCATTAAACAAAGGTTAGCTACCTTTGTGTAATGCGGACAAACTGTTATTATAGGTAGTGAATATTTGAACTACTCCTGGCACGTACAAATCTACGCGGCTGGGCAGTAGACAATACAATACTATTCTTTATTGTTAACGCCAAGTTACATGTCAGGTAGCTAGGTAGGTACGCACGGCTCCACATCAAGCTATACATTTCCAGTATAAGCTGACCTCTCTTTCTACGAAAAGTCTACACAATGCGACGTCAGCTTAGCCTGGAAATGTATAGCTTGATGTGTAGCCGTGTGTACATTATATTACAATTTAGTAACCTGAGTAAAACATTATTAATATTAAGAGCGCACTATACCTGGGGAGACGATAAATCGCTGATTGAGAAACAATGTTTTGTTCAACAAATTGTGTGCTTTCAATCTGTAATTCGTAAATGTTATAGTTAAGGATACGTGCTAGAACGCATGTGTTGTGAAAACACGATTCCGTAAAATTTTCTCTATGGAAAAAAAAAACCAAAGATGACTCCAAATTTATCTTAAAACCGTTCTTATGCGATGAATACCTCAATTTAGATCTTGAAACTTTATACAGTAATTCTACACATCATAAATAAGAGCAACTGTGTTTTAAATTTTCAAAATACCTTTTGATTTTACCATAAAATGAAAATACCAAAGTTTTGCACTAATGAAACCATTCGCTTCGGACGCCCGGCCCATGATTCAGTCTAGCCTCGGCTTTCAGACGGGGTACCCGTGACGCTTGTTGCTCCTAACGATCACGTAATTCATAAGTAGAATTTAATAGTAAGTTGGTTTTCGTAAAGACGCAGTAATGAGAAATAAGCACAACAAGAAAATGAAGGGACTGAATGATAAAAAAACCGGCAAACATATGAACCACGCCGAGATAGGATGTGCAGCGGCTCGCGAAGAAGCGGGGGTGAAATTCGAGTTTGGGCTGAGGTATAGTCAACTCTTAAGTACAATCTTGAATTATTACTTATGCGGGCACTAGCGCTACTGGCAACAGAACTGATAAGTTTTCGACGCTGTTCGGTCGTGTCTCTCTAAACAGATCTTATAGCTCATTTGACCAGACTGCTATCAAGGTAATGTATTTGACGTCTTGAAAGGCAGTCACAGCTGTCAAATCCCCTAACGCTAAACGAGCGGTGTCTAACGGTGACCGTAGTCTGAAACCTTTGTTTATTCATCAGTGTGTCATTGTCGTCATCGATTTAAAAATTCGAATTTTTTAGGGTTCCGTAGTTATACGGGGAACCCCATAAAGTTTCGCCATGGCCGTGTGTCTGTCTGCCCAGTAACAGCTGTTTTGTTTGTAGAGTATAAGAGATGTAATGTTATCATTTGGGCATTATTATACGTTTTGGTGAAGCCTAGTAGGTTATGAAAAAACCGGCCTAGCACGATTTAGACTCGCACACGAAGGGTTACGTACCATTATCTAAAAAACGGAAAAAAATCATGTCTGTTGTATGGGAGCCCCCCTTAAGTATTTATTTTATTTTAATTTAATTATTAATTTTTAAAGTAAATATATATCCAAATATTATGTGACTATTTCAAGAGTCTACCTGTTGCCGTTATCAATATCGAGCAGAAACGAGCAAAAAATCACGTCAGTTGTATGGTTGCCCCTCTTAAATATTTATTTTATTCTGTTTTTAGTATTTGTTGTTATAGCGGCAACAGAAATACATCATCTGTGATAATTTCAACTGTCTAACCATCACGGTTCATGAGATACAGCCTGGTGTCAGACGGACAGACAGATGGACAAACAGATAGACGGACAGACAGACAGTGGAGTCTTAGTTATTACTAAGCCCCGTTTTACCTTTTGGGTACGGAGCCCTAATAAAAACTAACCATTTTTTTTATGCTAGGAACCTTCTTTTTTAGGCTGTTAGGGGTGTTTTTTTCCACATCTATCCATACAAGAGTCCGATAAGGAAATACAAAGCTTAAAAACCGGCTAAGTGCGAGTCGGACTCGCGCACAAAGGGTTCCGTACCATTATCTATAAAAACGGCCAAAAAATCCCGTTTGTTGTTTGGGAGCCCCTTTAAATATTTTTTTTTATTTTAATTTAATTACTTATTTTTAAAGTGAATATATAATTAAATATTCTGTGAATATTTCAAGCGTCTACCTGTTAACGTTATCAATATCGAGCAAAAACGAGCAAAAAAATCACGTTTGTTGTATGGGAGCCCCCCTTAAATATTTATTTTATTCTGTTTTTAGTATTTGCTCTTATAGCGGCAACAGAATAACATCATCTGTGAAAATTTCAATTGTCCAACTATCACGGTTCATGAGATACTTGCAGCCTGGTGACAGACGGACAGACGGACATTGGAGTCTTAGTAATAAGGTCCCGTTTGACCCTTTGGGTACGGAACCCTAAAAATGACGCAGGAACTTTAAAAAGACTTCGTTATCATTAAAGTATTGAATATCATATTCAATGGTTGTAAAAAATACAGAACTTGATATACATTGTCATACAGGAGGCATAAACGTGTTAGTAAAACAAAACAGGATGTCTTCATCAAAAAGCAGCTGGCTCTGGTGGGCAGTTCCCGCATTTTCATTCTACAAAGTTAATTTATACAAAACATTACAGATGCGGCCAGAAAACTAGTTGTTCCTAAAACGTACGGGTTACAAGGAACATAATATTACACATTTGATTACACTTTCACACAAACACAAGTTCATACAATAGTAATTAAATTAAAATAAATTAAATGGATTGATCGTTAAATTATAAACACGGGCTATAGTCGATAAGTATTATTTTTAGTTTAAGTTGATAAGTATTTTTTTTAGTCCATAGTTTTTCTTAATGTTTTTTTTCCTTGCTCCTAAAGAAGCTATTTATTGATGTACATATTCATAATAGTATAAGGCTCAGTCTAGTTATATTATACCTATAGTATCTGTAGTCAGTCATACCTACCTACATTGTCATGCTATCCTATGTCTATCGAGCCAAAGCAGAGATCCTTTGCGTCTAAACACAAGTTTATTTTAAACTTAGTTAGAGCAAGGTACCAAAGCATTTGATATAGATTATAAGGTTGTAGTGCAAACCCACAAGATACAATACCCTAGGTATCCTAGAATTATAACTAGTTATTTAAGTGCAAAAAATGGTTCATTCATTCAATATATTGGAAAGTTTAGGGGTGTAAGCGATCAATAACACCCTCGACTCATTAGCGACTTCGCTTGCTTTCGCTCGCTCGTACGTCAAAATATCTTGGGTGCGATTAATCGCTTACGCCCCTTGTATAAATAAAGACATAAGTTTCACCAGCAATGCAAGGAAATTAAAAAGGTATTTATAAAGATTTGTTCCTAAAAGAAAATTGCGTTCCGAAAAAAAAACATGTTTTGTTGTAATAAAAAAATGACGAAGTCTTGCGGTAATATTTTAATAGCCAAGCTTTCCTAATTATTTATTTTAAATATTAGGATAATTTTAAGTAATATGTTATATGCGGTAATTAAGTAGTTAACGTATCGGGTCGGGAATAAACACGTTACCCAGTGCCAGTACAGTGAAGTTAGTAGGACATAACCAAAAAATGTTACGTCATTGCCATTTCGGAAAAAAATACCACTTGAGATAAAAAACTATCTTTTAAGTACATTCTTTTAATTATATATCTTATATGATTTTTTTTTTATTTTAAATAACCTATACCCAACACTGAGGCCTATACCCAACAGTGGGTGCAGACGGTCTGAGATGATGATGATGATGATTATAATATAATGTGACATTTTAAATTAATTATCAACAATCTTATAATGTTTGTATACCGCAACATCAAAATATTTCACAAACGGAATAAATCATTTCATTTCAAACGGCCACGATACTTCTATTGTGACTATTAGCCCCGCTGTTTCTGCAGCCCCACGGCTTTCCCAAAAGCTTAGCAGCGAGCAGGTAGTTCACTTCTAAAATCATTTGCCCTTCGCCTACGAGGCGTTTTACGGAATTACCCTATTCTTAATGTTTACTTTTAATCCGCAGTCTAAATTTTATTTCTAATGCCTCTTGTATTTAAAGCGAAACAGCGCTTTGTAATAAAAGTATTTAGTAGAAAATACCTGGAATTTACTTTGTAGCATCATCATCAGCATTACGACTTCCACAGCTGAACATAGACCATAGAGACTGATCTTAAGTTGATTGCACGCTGCGTTTTCCAGTGGGTGGATCTCCACTCGTGGTGGAATTTGCATAGGTTAAATATAATTAAGGCTATACATCTTTTTAAAGCAGCATCCTATCATTCATTTATTTGCCATTTCCACCCACGCTCTTCATGATCCAGTCCATCCACAGGTTGCCTGGAAGAGATCCCTTTTAGCGATAAGGTGCCATTGTACCATCTCCTCTTTCTTAAGTACTAATATTTAGTATTTAGGCCATCGTTTCCAAAATGATTGGCGAATCTAGTTACCTAGTGGACACCGAACGCACGACGCAGCCATGGTAAGTCCAAAAAAGATGGAGAGACGACCTGGATGCATTCAAACTAGATTGTTCAGATTTGGCTGTGAACCGCGATGGATGGAGGAGAGATGGGAGAGACCTTTGCTCAGCAGTGGGACAATATAGGTTAGTATAAATAAAATATTTAGGAATTAGGTTTTCATGAAATAATAATGCTTTTTATCTTTTTACCCATTCTCCCACCTTTTGTGACATACCACTCGTAATTACTGAAAGTCTGAGCTTGTTGGGCGTAGAGCTCACATCCAACCTCAACTTCGGCACGCACATCAATTCTAGGGCCAAAACTGCTGTTATGAAGCTGGGCATCCTAGCTAAGGTTCGGCGGTACTTCTCACAGGGACAGCTGCTCGGTCTCTACAAAGCATAAGTCTGCTCATGTATGGAGTGCTGCTGCCATCTCTGTGATGGATCAGCCAAGTATCAGCTTAAAGCTTTAAGCAATGTGCTGCTAGAATCATAGGTGATGTCTCCCTAGTGGAAGCTAATTTACAAAGTCTAGAGCACAGGCCGGGTAGCCAGACTTTCAGTTTTTACAAGATTCATTTTGGTGAATGTCCGCAAGATCTTCATGACCTTATCCCTCCCTCTCCCTTACAGCACCCGACAAGCAGACGTACCGAGAAGTACCACCAATACCTGGTCGGCATACCACCTTGCCGTACCAAACGATTTGATTCAATTTTTCTTGTTAGCACAAGTAAGGAGTGGAACTCACTTTCGGCGTATGTTTTTCTGAACCAGTTTAATCTCGGAGTCTTCAAGTCAGAGTGCATAGGTTCTTTCTAGCAAGCGTGCTCCATCTTCGATCACTCCATCACTTACCACCAAGTGAGGTAGTGGTCAAGCGCTTGCCTATCATCAATAAAAAAAATTACAATTTACACAACATTCATAAAATATACGCCCATAAAAGAGTCAGGACGTAAAAAATAGAACACTTATGTACTAAAATGCAAATTGGAACTAACTGAAAGTTAGAGTACTGTAACTAGTTGCAAACTACATTTCGCTCGTGACAGAAGACCTTATCCTTTGACAAGAAAAAGGTTAAAAAAAGTTAAGTACACTGTCTAATAAAGTACCGCATTGATGCTTCCGCAACTTCTGCGGTATCTTTTTTTCCGCATTTGCCGAAATACGGTGTCAAATGATTAAAGATTTCATGATAAAATATTGCTTTTTTATGCTTTAGTGGACAACAAGGCTGAAGCGTAAAAAGCGCTTTTCCACCCTTGCGGTATTTACCGGGGTAAATTAGAGTTAAGATAAATACCCCGGGCCGAAATAATTTGCATCTAGATGTGACATTAAAGGCAGGCAATTTTATCTTTTTATACCGTATTGGCCTTGTGTCGTTGGAATAGAGTTTAATTTTTGTTACTGTTGTTAGGTAACCATTGACCAAATTAAAGGATGGTTGGTCAACCTTTATTTTTGGGGAAAGGTTTTAGAATTTTAAAATAAATGTTCTTTTTATTACATTAATAAATGTTAGGTATGAAAGCCACCAGTCGAATATATTTATTTATATGTTACATGTTTAATAATTGTATTTCTTTTATTCACTTCGAATTAAGATTGATTTTTCAAAGGAATACTATTCAAATCTATTTCTCACTATTTAATGTCTTTTTGACTTAATACTGATATTCCATATAAGTATCAGAAGAAAACAGTATCATTCTTAGTCTTAATAAAAATACCCAACTTCAGAAAAAGGAGGAGGAGTTTAATACGATTGTTTTTTTATGTTTGTTAACTGCGGTATTTATCAACCAATTTGGTTTTTTTTTATTTAAAGTATATACTTTTATTGGTCCCATAGAACCGAAATCGGTTCAGTGATTTGGTTTTGAAATCAAATTAACTGGTTCCGATTTTCTTTCGGTTGTATTTTTGTTAAAAGTTACTTAAATTGTATGAATTTAGTATTGTATAGAACACTACCAATAATACAAAATAATAAGAACAGAAATAACATAAAATCTAAGCGGCTGGACGTCGCAATCCTTGGAATCTGATATACACTTGTAATAAATTCAGAACGCGCTTACTTTACGGTCAAATCCGTACCGGACCCACGTTAACATTTCACTGTATTTTTACCCGGCTGCGAAGAAGGAGGGTAATAGTATTTTATTTTTAGTAGTATCCTAACACATATGGAACCGAGACGTGGTCCTTCACTATTGGCCTTATGAATAAGCTCAGAGTCGCTCAACGAGCTATGGAGAGGGCTATGCTCGGGGTTTCTCTACGGGATCGAATCAGAAATGAGGAGATACGTAGGAAAAGGCAAGTCACCGACATAGCCCGACGGATTAGCACGTTGAAGTGGCAATGGGCAGGCCATATAGCGCGCAGAACAGATGGCCGATGGGGCCGGAAAGTTCTCTAATGGAGGTCACGGACCGGCAAGCGCAGCGTAGGACGTCCACCTACAAGATGGGCAAACGACTTGGTAATAACCGCAGGTCGGAGTTGGATGCAGGCCGCTTCCAACCGCAGTTCCTGGACATCAATGAGGGAAGCCTATGTCCAGCAGTGGACGTCCTACGGCTGATATGATGATGATCCTAACACTTACGGAAAATTTTAAGATTTTTTAAACTTTCTCGAACAATAATTGAATAAAATGAACATGTAATCGAGCCGTAATCTGAATCATGTCACTAATTTCAACCCTGACGCGACAAGAGCCTGTAACACAATCGGCAGTTCATACTCATATCAAGAGAAAGGTGCGGGTTAACAGTTATGACTAAATAAATAGAACGTTTGTTATTCAAAAAAGAACCATTTGAACTATAGTGCGCATTCCACAATGGGAATCGTGTAAAGAACATTTTCAAAACCTCAATATTCTGACAGTTCCTAGCCTGTACTAGTTCTGCTAGTCCTATTCTAGTAGTCTTAATGGACGTGGTTAAATTAAACTTAAACAATGGAAAAACAAAATAGACACAAGGCGAAAATATCTTGAGACACCTCTTTGTCCAAGGTTGAATGTTACCAAACATGGTTCGTGGTATCAAGCTGTAAGCACCTACTGAAATGAAAATTATCGAGTCTTTTTTAATCAAGTCAAGACTAAAAGAGCTTTTGTTGAAGGGTTGTTTCTATTCAGTTATTGATTTTATGGCTTGTAATAATATTGATTAGTCGTTTTTATTTTTATTTAACGCGCCGGCGAACCCTGAGCGCAACTTCAATTCGGCCGCGTCAAAAACTTCGGCCTGAATATCGCTATCCTTGTTTAGTGACGAAGTTTAGCCACGCAGAGCGACAGTGATAGCAATAGAACGATTCTAAATTTGATTAGATTTTGACCGTGTTCCGTAATACCAAAAATGATGACTGAAATCTTGTTGTATTTTTCTCATTGTGTTGTTATTCTGTAACTAGACGATATAATCTATGTTCCCATGACTAGGATACGTTGATGTTGTTTTTAATACGAAACAATTAGGTTGAAAACAGGTCTTTTATAACGTAAAAACATGCAGAATGCGATACGCTTCTATTTCATTTAAGGTTAGTATTTTGATCTAATATATAGTTGGAAACCTAGATAAATACTATTAAAATTAAAATAATACCTTATTAAGGTAGAAATATGCTCCAATTAGAAATGATCTTGGTAGTACGTGTTGTATGGGCGATTGTCCCTCCGGTGTCCCCTTAAGGATTTGAGTTAATATGGTGTATTTAATTAATTTGTGAGATTTATGTATTAAATAATCTTTATTAATATTATTCTACATCATTTTTATTTTATATTCTTTGATGACTATTTTTCATTTGACTTTTTTTTGACATTTACATGACAGATGACAACCT
Source organism: Philereme vetulata (assembly GCA_918857605.2). NCBI lineage: Eukaryota > Metazoa > Arthropoda > Insecta > Lepidoptera > Geometridae > Philereme > Philereme vetulata. The sequence continues at coordinate 456,114 of OU975484.1, read as the reverse complement.
TGTGATTTTATAAGCGTTACTTTATTTCCTTTTGAGGTACTGAACCCTATAAAGGATAATTATCTCAATAATAATCCCTATAAAAGACATCCACTGGCCCTATATTTGTTTACTTTTAAATTTAGTAAATTTTAGAGAAAAATGCTTCATAGCTTATATACCTAATTACGTATATATAAATGTAAGCATATCTATAGGTAGGTATGCATACAGCTATCTACATTTATAAATATTTATACAGTCTGCATTATCCTTTGCAATTGAGGGGATGATCAGAATAATGGGATTTTCCCGGCGAGATTATGTCCGGATTATTTTACACTGAGAGCGTAGTAAAAATTTTCCGCAATACTGTTGGAACGACTGCTTTTGCTATGCAAAAACCTATTCTTACTAGTTTGTGATAAGGTGGAGATTGGTTTGCGAATGGTAGGTAGAGAATTTCATTTTGTCCCGAATAAAAATATCCCATACGACGGCTTTGCTTTATCATTGTGAAGCGGAGGTGTAATTAGTTTTCGCAAAAGTCTGATAGGGATTCTTATTCTGGTGTATTTCAATTTTATATCAAGCTCATTTATTATATTTCACCAAAATAGTACAGAGTTCGAAGAACTGGCGGCCGTTGAGGCAGATTCCTGAGTGGAGACCACGTAATGAAAACGTAGGTAGAAATACGACTAAAGGTTGCTGGGAGCTATCAAAGTCAAAATCTTTTATTCATTAAAATCACAAGGATCACTTTGAAACGTCTATTTTACTGCCTGTTCTTTCGCGACCAAGCCAGGAAAGAAAGGCAAGAAGACAAGGCTGGTTGTTTTTTTAATGATCCTTTTAGAACACATAACAATACAGGTAATAAATTACGTCTAAATTGTACTCGTAACATTTTGAACGAGTTGGAGCAATTTCAATCCCAAGCTTCTCTATCATCTAAATAAACCGATATTTTATAGTAGCCTTTTTAAAAAGGTTTCGTTTAATTGCGTTTATAAATTTGTTTATTGTCAATTTTTGTACATCACTCGGGAGTTTGTTATAAAAGCGAACACCTTGCCCTTTAAACGATTTACTAACTTTATGGTGCCTACAAGGGGCAACAGCGAGTTTATCTTTATTTCTAGTATTAAAATTATGATTATCGCTATTTTTCTAAACAAATTAATATTTTTGTGAACATACATCAGATTTACATAGATGTATTGACAAGGGAATGTCATAATATTTATTTCTTTAAACATATTGCGTAACGATTCTCTGGGGCCTATGTTATAAATTGCACGAACAGCCCTCTTCGGTGTGTAGATTGCACAAGAGAGGTATATATTCCTTCAATAAGGAACCTACAGAGTGTGTAATATTCTATTAATTGGCAGAAAAATCAGGAAAGCCTTTACACGATACGAGTGTTATAGTTATTTGTGTTGATGTTATGGCTATAAAAATATCATAGTCAAGCATACCGCTGAAGTATGTTATTTAATTTAATATATACATATGTTCTTTTTGTTTTAAATTTCTTTGTAGCACAATATTAAATTATTTTGTTCGTTTTGTTATTCCGTCCTCTTTTGTTAAACATGTCCGCAAGATGGCCTTAACTGCGCATGCGCTGGTTGTTGCAACCAGCGCATGCGCAGTTAAGGACCATTTTGAAACTACGTCTATTCTGTGCATACATTTAAATTTGCTTGTATGTGTTTTTTTTCTTTGTTATTTTATGTATAGTTTATTGCAAATAAATATTATTCTCTTCTATTCTACAAACGAGGCCTTCTATGCTTAGCAATGGACGTCCTATAAGTAGGTGATATTGATGATTATGAGATTTTATGCTTTCAGGTAATCCAAACACAGCGCTACGAGAAATGAACTAAAGACTGCTACGAAAGACACCGACGCCATGCTACGGCGTAGCAACGTAGCATTCCAATAGGTGCCCAGAGGCAGGTCCTTTACAAAGCTGGTACTATATATTTGGTACATGTCTCTACTTTTTATAAAAGTAATAATTTTATATACATATAATTATGTACTATTTATGTACTACATAATGTAAAAATAATCTACAACCGGAAAAAGTTGAATAATACATTGATATTTTGTGTAGGTACGTACCTAATTAATGGTATTTCCTTGATTAAATCTGGTTTTAAGTGGAATTGGTAGTCCAATTTATTGATAAACTAGCTTCCGCCCGCGGCTGGAATTCCCTGATAAGCGATGTCATTTCTTGTACCTTGATTGAATAGGTAGTACTTGTTAGAAAAGTTGAATAGAATTTTCTTATTTTTTTTTACCTCCGTGGTGCAGTAGGCGTATAGCCGGCTGAGACGTAGGAGGTAGTGGGTTTGTTTCCCGCAGCGGAACAAATGTTTGCATGATCTACAAATATTTGTTCCGGGTCTGGATGTTTTTCTATATATTATAAATATGTATTTACGAGTACAAAAAACAGTATATAAGTATTCTGTCAGTTATCTGGTTCCCATAATACAAGTTCTGCTTAGTTTGGGGCTAGATAGCGCTGTGTGAAAGGTCTACCTATATTTATTTGTTTCTTTCTAAATTAAGAATAACTAGAACCGATATCAATTAAATAAATAAATATAAAACAATCTAAAATGTGATTTCCATTCAGTCTTAAAATTATACTTATCTTCATTAGAAAAAAATCTACGCAACCCCGAAATTATAGTGATCTAAAAAGCAGAAGCCTAAGTCTTTAATTTTTTATGCATAAACTAACGATCTATAGATAGCTTAACTGCTCTAGTACAGGCGGAACTCACTTACGGGCGGAAGTTTCCTCAAAACACTGGTTGAATGCAAAACTAATATAATCACAGTTATAAATTATAGGATTACACTAATTCATTTTATTTTATTAATTAGGAAAACTAACAACATTAACTACTACTACTAGTGGATCGCCCCGAACTGTTACCGATTAGATTAGATTAGATTAGAAATTTTTTTATTGCACTAAATAAAATACTTCATAGGCGAACTTAATGCTAATTAGCATTTTCTTCCCGCTAACCTTTGTGTAGTGTGGAGAAAGTGGTAGTGCCAGAAAAAGGAAAATTTATTCAAACTTTAGCTTAGAAATAAACTTACAAAAATTAAAAATAATAAAAACATACATACATAAACGAAATACACAAATATATCTACATAAAGTGCTCAATTTTTATGAGAAGTGAAGTATTTAAAGAGTTTGGATTTGAAGATTCCCATAGAGGCGGCCTTGCGGATTTCCACTGGAAGAGAGTTCCACAAGCAGATAGCAGTCACAGTGAAAGAGTTAGTGAAGGAAGAAGTGTTATGCTCAGGCGTCTTGAATAAAAGATGTTGAGCAGAACGAGAAGGACGATCAGGTGGAAAAAGAGGAGAAAAACGTTCTTTAAGATATCAAGGAGACAGAGGATTTCGAAGGATGTTATAAAGAAGACCGAGTATATGAGTATCCCGACGAAACCGGATTTTGAGCCACTTTAACTGTGAGCGGTACTGTGAGATGTGGTCGTACTTTCGTAACCCGTATACATATCTGATACAGAGGTTTAACAACCGCTCCAGTTTATTAAGTTGCTCCTCAGTAGCGTCGGGATAACACACATCTGCATAATCTAGGATAGGGAGTAGGATAGAATTTACAAAAGTAATTTTAGCTGAAAAAGGAAGGAAATTATGCATGCGCTTTAGAGCGTGCATTGATCCATACATCTTCCTGCTGACTTCAGTAATATGCTGCTTCCATGATAAGTTCTCAGTGATGATTAGGCAAGATTCTTTACTTCAGAGCAGTATGCTAAGGGGACATCGTTATACGTAACATTACTATAGATATGATATGATATAGGTATTTACCTGATATGACACACATAATATACGCACAAAAATGAAGAGGGTTATTTTGATGAGCACAATAAATAAATTTGTGAAATGTTTACCGTAGAAATGTGAAATTTATTTTGGCATGTAAAAACAAACACTTTAAACATGTGTTGTGCTATTGCATAATGCTTGCCATCTAACCACAGACAATGTATTGGTGACGTCACAAGATATCTCTTGTTGTCCCTTTCTAACCCAAAACCCGCAGCCATTTCCGAAAGAGATATCAAATCGGCCTTTATTTTTGGATGTCGATTGCAAGAGTACGCAGTCATTTTCATATCAAATTAATCACCTAAACTTAGGCGATTTTCTTTAAATTTTGACAATATTAACTAGTAGTTTTTTTCGAGAAGTCTTTTTTTATGATTTGAGAAACCGTCACTTGAATATCGTCCGTATATTACCAAACACCATGTATACTGTTACAAGCATACTCAATGCCAAATTATTGGCAGTGTTGTTCAGTGTTTTGTCTATAGATCAAACGGATAAAATCTGAAGGAGATAAAACATTTGATAGGTAGGTTGTACTGTAATAATGACGATGAATAATTTTTCCTGCGACCATTATGTCTGCTCATAACCTTATTATCCTACTAATATTATAAACGCGAAAGTTTGTATGTATGGATGTTTGTTACTCTTTCACGCCGGAACGGCTTAACCGATTGCGATGAAATTTTGTATAAATGTAGATTATAACCTGGATAGGTTACTCTGTATTGACAAAAAACGCGAGCGAAGCCGCTGGCGGTAACTAGTCGAGTAACTAACTAACTCGCTCGAGTTATTTGCAAGAGTATATTCTTTTCTGAGAAATATATTTCCTAATACTTTATTTTACTTATATAAAAAAATATGTATCCTTTACGATTTTTTTTAGTTATATGTATTTGCAAAATGCGTTTCCAGAATAGGCCCGCATGGAGGATTAGCACGGCTAGGGCTACCAACTGTGAAAAATTGAACCGTTCATTGTTTTAAATGTCGGTGCCGCGGGGTCGCAGGCTCATTCCCGACGTCACTCACATAATTGTATCAGCTTTCGACGAGTTTTTATAATTCGTTGTGTTGCCAGTATGATTGGTTTGAGTTCTGGATTTGAAATATTGCTTTTTTGCGCAATTTTCACTGTTTCGACGGAATATAGTGGCCGATACGAGTCTAGATCAACCCTTCTTATCTGCAACTAGAAAACAACCCGGTGACTAACGATCGACAAATAAAACATAACAGCCAAATAACGGTACTATCAAGATCTGTTATATATGTTGGTCAATGGGGGATTTTTATGATGGTTAACTGAGGAAGCAAATTTTTTATTCAAAATTAGAATAATAAGTGAGATTTGTATATTACGATCTGGATAATAAGTAGTTTTTAAAAGAACAAACTGCTTTAAAGTTACGAGAAAAAGTTATACTTCAAAACTTTTGTACTGATCAATTTATTTCTATTGGGTTACTCTTGACTAATTGATTGAAAATATTTTATCGCACGTTGAAGTGGCAATGGGCAGGCCATATAGCGCGCAGAACAGATGGCCGATGGGGCCGGAAAGTTCTCGAGTGGAGGCCACGGACCGGCAAGCGTAGCGTAGGACGTCCACCTACAAGATGGGCAGACGACTTGGTAAGAACCGCAGGTCGGCGTTGGATGCAGGCCGCTTCCAACCGCAGTTCCTGGAGATCAATGAGGGAGGCCTTTGTCCAGTAGTGGACGTCCTACGGCTGATATGATGACTTTATTGCACGTATAAAACTAGTACAAAAACGAACTTAATGCTTAGGAGCATTCTCTTCCAGATAACATTTGGGTATTGCAGATAAAGATGTGTAGGTAATGTGCAGGAAAGGAAACTAATGAAAATTTACACAGGACTAATAAAATAGCATAATATAGGTACATACTACTTAAATAAACATAATCAAATACTTTATATCATACACTAAACTATACCAATATCTAATAAAAATACATACATAACAATATAAGAAGTGATAAGGAAAAATTAAGTTGCTCATTTTTGGTCGGTTCGACCGAGAAGGTGCCTATAGATTCTCAATCTGAATTCTTCAACTGAACTCTTCACCGGTTATATATAAATTTAAAGAAAACTTATTGAAACTTTGTTGAAAGAGTTGATATCTAAATATATTTAATATCTTTTCTTCGAAGTTATTCCATTATTTATGTTCACCTATACACTCCAAGAATTAGCATATCCATCCCATTTTTCCAGCAAAAATAACTCCCGAACAAATGCATCGGTAGCACAATAAAATCCATCAAGAATCATATTATTGCGTTACCTATACAAAGTGATTGTCACTCCGGCTACATGGCGGCGGCGAGGCGCGGGCGGGGCTTCGCTCACCACGCCCACACCCAGCCGACCGATAAGGTCGAAATCTCTATGGAGATTCTAGAGATTTTCGGCTTTATAGGACAGAAAGCCGTGAACACGCGGTTCGAGTGTGTGCCTGCATTAAAACATTGCCGGATCCTACGCGGGTCGCACGCTTCGCGATCGGTTACGAAAGTTGAGAGTGTTATGGTTCGGACTTTCTGAGAATTACAATGGAAATAAGTGTGATGCATTCGATGCCGTTGGACTTCTCGATGGTGAGGAGCACCAGTGGGTCCCCGGGCGCTGGTCTGCGGGAGTCACCGCGGCCCGTCTCTACCAGCGCCTTCAGGGTGGTGACACCCAAAGGTAAGACATAACATTACCTTGGTTACACTCAAAAATACAACAAAGAAAAGAACAACTAGACATAGTAAAAAGGTTTGATGTTTGGGTTCAGATTTCTTTGTAAAATTGTAAAATTTTCAGATCAAGGAAAGAATATTTTACTGGAAAATGTATTGTCTATTAATTAAGTTTGTTGTGAGAAGCGAGTCACTTTTTGACTTTTTAGGAATATATTGATAGAACTGAATCACTCTTGGATCTATTGTTAGTTTCCTAATATTATACTAGAATTCCCTATGCACATACCTACCTAACTTATAGTAGAATTAGTTGTATTGTTTTTTTTTTTTTGTTTATTTCGGACCAAGAAACAGGTACATTATAAAGGTTAGGTTAGATAATTCATAATTCTTTATTGTTCGGGAACCTAGGTACATAATTGATGGTTGAACTAATAATATAAAACTATTCTAGGTTCTGCTATTTAAGCGTACACACATTTACATAACAATTCCTACACAAAATTTATCATAATAATACATCGTTTTTAATGCTATGGAGAGGGCTATGCTCGGGGTTTCTCTGCGACATAGCCCGACGGATTAGCACGTTTAAGTGGCAATGGGCAGGCCATATAGCGCGCGGAACAGATGGCCGATGGGGCCGGAAAGTTCTCGAGTGGAGGCCACGGACCGGCAAGCGCAGCGTAGGACGTCCACCTACAAGATGGGCAGACGACTTGGTAAGAATCGCAGGTCGGCGTTGGACGCAGGCGGCTTCCAACCGCAGTTCCTGGAGATCAATGAGGGAGGCCTTTGTCCAGCAGTGGACGTCCTACGGCTGATATGATGATGATGATGACAATTTTTTTTCTTAATAAGATTAATACAGTTCGGAATCACATCAAATAAATAGAGCAAACAGTTATTAAAAGTTGATGAATAAATCACAAAAGATTTGCATCATCATCATCATCAGATTTGCATATTTAAGAATAATTAGAATAATAGATAATAATTATGTCAAAATGGATATGTCAATGAATTAAAAGTAATTACTAAAATAATAAATTTATAAAAATTTATGTTTAATTATATTTTGGTCATTAAGGGGAGGGGGGAGGGACAATCGCCCATACAACACGTACTACCAAGATCATTTCTAATTGGAGCATATTTCTACCTTAATAAGGTATTATTTTAATTTGAGTAGTATTTATCTAGGTTCCCAACCATATATTAGATTAAAATATTTACCTAAAATTAAATAGAAGCGTATCGCATTCTGCATGTTTTTACGTCATAAAAGACCTGTTTTCAACCTTATTGTTTCGTATTAAAAACAACAACGTCTTACGTATCCTAGTCATTGGAACATAGATTATATTGTCTAGTTACAGAATAACAACACAATAAGAAAAATACAACAAGTTTTCAGTCATCATTTTTGGTATTACGGAACACGGTCAAAATCTAATCAAATTTAGAATCATTCTATTGCTATCACTGTCGCTCTGCGTGGCTAAACTTCGTCACTAAACAGGGCTAGCGATATTCAGGGCGAAGTATTTGACGCGGCCGAATTGAAGTTGCGCTCAGGGTTCGCCGGCGCGTTAAGAAATTCTTTTACAGTGTAGTATGCTTTTCTAACTAGAATATCATTCAACCTGCTCTTGAATTCATTATTGGAGAGCAAGCGATAGTATGCATGTGATAGAAGTATTATTGTATGTGATTATCATTTTTTTGTAGGTGTATAGGTGATGTATGAATGTGTATCGTATATGTTTAGTGTGCGTGTGTGGTTATGGTTGTTGTGTAAGTAATACTCTATTTAAGATTTTTTTTTATATTGTAATTCTTTATATTTAAAATAATGGTCCTATTTAGTGCGATAAGTGATTTACGTCGTCAATTTATAAGTACATATTTGTATTATAAAATGTAAATCCTTTATTGGCTGTAAGTTTTAGCATAAGATATACCTGTTATATACTAAAAGCTGTGGATTTTGTTCAAAATGAAATAAAAATTAATAACCTAACCCACTACGTTATCCACATATTGGTAAGACAGTGTCAAAAAGTGACTTGAGGGCCAGAAGGGCCTTGATTTACACAATTAACAATTCAAAAGTAAAAATGTCTTTATTCAATGAAATCTAGGTCGTTTTCAATCGTAATTTTATATCATTACTAGCTGTCCCAGCAAACTTCGTGCCACCTTGACATGCATATGACGCGGGCTGCCAATATCGCCCCGGTAGAATTGTCAATCGGCCATCATTAGCTGCATCTATGTAAGAGAAAATGAATTTCCTTCATAAATTCTTTTTAGGTGAATTTTAATTGTTATTTTGCTATTCGGGATGGAGACAACTCTAATAAGATCATCAAAATCGGTACAGCCGTTCTTGAGTTATAAATGGTGTAACTGATCCGACTTTGTTTTATATATCTAAACTAGTTGACCCGGCGAACTTGACATGCATATGACGCGGGCTGTCAATATACGTCGGCAACATTATCATGCATCAATGTATGAGAAAATGAATTTTCTTCATAATATCTTTTTCCTTGATTTTTCCGATATTTTAATACTTGTTCTGCTATTCGAGGCGGAGACAAATACAACAAATGAAAGATCATGAAAATCGGTCCAGCCGTTCTTGAGTTATAAATGGTGTAACTAATCCGACTTAGTTTTATCTATATATATAAATTTAAATAAATTTATTAAAGTTACGTCTAAATTATTATATTATATCTTCTAAATAATCCGATATTATATAAGTAGGCTTTTTTATAGACTTTATTTAATTAGAGTCATAAGGGAGTTTGTTATAAATTTTATACTTTTCTTTTCAAATATTTTACCAACTGTATGTAGCCTAGAAGTGGCAACAACGAGTTTACCTTCATTTCTAGTATTAAAATTATGATTATCGCTATTTTTCCTAAACATATAAGTATTTTTGTGAAATTTCATTATATTTATAACGTAGGATACTGATTTATGTACTCATTAGGTACGAGTAAAAACCATAAAATAGTAGCCATAACGAGTAAATCATAATTGTATGGTTTTCAATTTTATTTTTTAGCTCTCAGATGTATACGATTATATCAAAACTAATAATATTATTCAATAAATAAAACAGGGCAATTAAATATAAATATTGCTAAACATTTCACACAGCTCTATCTAGCTCCAAACTAAGCAGAGCTTGTACTATGGGAACCAAATAAGTGATACTTGTATACATTTTTTTTTGTAAATACATACTTATATTATATAGAGAAGCAACCAGACCCGGGACAAATATCTGTAGATCAACATTTGTTCCGCGGCGGGAATCGAACCCGCTACCTACTGCGTCTCAGCCGGTTATTCGCCCACTGCATCACGGAGGAGTAATTCAAAATAAACTTTCAAACAATACAAGCAGGGTTCAAAATACAATATTATAATCATTTTATAGCACATAAGTTCAGCTATGAATTGATACGTCAAATACAATTTTTAATTCCCACTAATTTATAAACGCGAGTGTTTGTATAGATGTATGTGTAGATGTTTGGTACTCTTTCACGTCGTAACGGGTGAACCGATTTCGATGAAATTTGGTATGTGTGTAGATTATAACCTGGATTAACACACAAGCTACTTTTTGTTATGAACCACGCATGCAAAACCGCTGGCGGAAGCTAGTACGTACATAAATTCAAAGTATTATGTAAAGTTTAATAAGATAATAAGAGATATTAAGACGAAAATCATGTGAAATATCCATGTTGCGCCCGTACCGGTAGTTGTTGGGGGCGATACTCTCGAAGTTGTCGACGAATATGTATACCTAGGACAAACTGTCCAATTAGGTAAGTCCAACTTCGACAAAGAGGTCGCACGAAGAATCCAACTCGGCTGGGCAGCGTTTGTGAAACTTCGCGATATCTTCTCGTCCAAAATTCCCCAGAGCCTGAAGACTAAAGTCTTCAACCAGTGTGTGTTGCCAGTGATGACCTATGGCACTGAAACGTGGTCCTTTACTCATGGCCTCATGACGAAGCTCAAGGTCGCTCAACGAGCTATAGAGAGGGCTATGCTCGGGGTTTCTTTGCGTGACAAAATCCGCAATGAGGAAATCCGCAGAAGAACTAAAGTTGCCGACATAGCTCTCAAAATTAGCAAGTTGAAGTGGCAATGGGCAGGCCACATTGCTCGTAGAACCGATAACCATTGGGGAAGAAAGGTTCTCGAGTGGAGACCACGGACTGGAAGACGCAGCATAGGCCGGCCCCCCACAAGGTGAACCGACGATCTAGTAAGAATCGCGGGGAGCCGTTGGGCGCAAACGGCTACCAACCGCTCGTTGTGGCGATCTAAGGGGAGGCCTATGTTCAGCAGTGGACGTCTACCGACTGATGATGATGATGTAAAGTTAAACGAGCAGAATATTAGGTTTTTCAACCACATGCCAATCATTTATTTAATTTTTCTTTTGTAGAATAGTTACATCAATACAATTTAACACTAATTATTAGGTAATAAGATTTCTGTAAAAAGATATTTTTTTCAAAACAAGCTTTTATAATATTCATAATCTGAACCGCAAGCAGATTCAAATGAGCCCAAACACTAGTAGCCTACTATAATCCATTCAGAAGTTCCGTTGTCTAGCATCCGTCTCCATCATGCGACCACCTCCATGGTACCATATTATTGCATTGTCACCGAAATTACATATGTATTCTAAATTTCAGCTCAATCGGTTGAGGGGAACGGGTTTAAATTTCAGTTGCAAGATTCCACCCGGACAAACATACATACATTGCAAGATAATATAAAGCCTGAAAAAAATGAAAATCATACTATTTCCTAATAAAAGTTACCAATTGGCATGTTAACTTGGATATTTAGCTGGACCAATTGGTACGCGACTTTTTCTAATAGTTTTTGACAATTTTGATACATATTTAAATACCATAATAGTATTAACTATTCGTTTAATTTAGTATAAACTAAATAAGATTACAAATATTTTATTTCAGATACTAAAATAATATAATAATTTTTAGTAATTTATTTATTCAAAATATATATAACACATGTGTACAAAACAAGGTATACAACTTAAAATACGTGATATACACATGGGTGCAAACTTTGTAGTGCACTTACCTCCACTCTAGGTAAACCTGTGTTGTGGAGATAAGTTCTCTTCCATTCAGCAATGGTACATCTAGATGATATAAATGTAAGTGTGTTTTTGTATGAAACGGTTAAAATGTGAGTGATGGTGATAGTATGAGTGTGATCGTGTCTTGTGTTGTGTGTGGTTGAGAATGCATGTTTGAGCATGTGTTTATTATGTGAGGGGGGTGAGTTTATATATGTATATGTGTGTATTTGTGTGTATTAATCTACGTCTTTCGACCTGTACACTAGAGCCTGCTTGTACTAAATAATGTAACATACTAAAATAATGTATTATAATGTATTTATACTTTTATTTAATTTATATATCAAATAATAAAAAATATACTTACGCCCACGGTTGCGCACGCATGCTTTGTCAATAGAAACAATACCCTCCTTCTGCGCAGTCGAGTATAAATAGCCTACGTCTCAATCTCGCTTATAATTTGTCTGCATACCAAATTTAATCCAAATCAGTGCAAACCGTTTTGTCGTGAAAACTTAACAAACAGACAAAGAGAGACAGTCACTTTTGAATTTTTAATATTAGCAATGATACTAATATGAATAAAACAGTCTATTTTGTGTTCATTCTTTTTTTTTAGCTTGTAACAACGCCAGTATTTTAGTCCTATCTAATTTAGTCTAGTTTAGATAACAATACTACGGTATTAATGCCATTAAAAAGAACCCAAGAACATCTTGACCTCCGTGGCGCAGTGGGCGAATAGCCGACTGAGACGCAGGAGGTAGCGGGTTCGATTCCCGCTGCGGAACAAATGTTTGCATGATCTACAGATATTTGTTCCGGGTCTGGTTGTTTCTCTATGTATTATAAGTATGTATTAACAAAAAAAAAAGTATATAAGTATTCTGTCAGTTATCTGGTTCCCATAGTACAAGCTATGCTTAGTTTGGGGCTAGATAGCGCTGTGTGAAATGTCCAGCAATATTTATTTATTTATCTAGACTTTGACAAGATGTTGCATGATCGGTCAATATTTATTTCTGGTCTGGTTGTTATCCTGGCAGTAGTAGAGTTTCTCGTGTAAGCGCTCGCCTAGAGAAGAGAATACCATAACTATTTCTGCCGCCAAGCAGCATTGCTGTGTTTCGGTTGAAGGGTATGGTTGCCGGTGAAATTACAGGTAAATGAGTCTTTACACCTGTATGCCTCAAATTGATTGAATCAGGGCAGTGTATCGTAGGGCACGTTTCTAAAGTGCGTGACCTACAAGGCTCTCTCTTTGTTATAAGCGATGGTTACCACTTATCATCAGGTGGGGCCATATGCTTGTTCTTTCGTCAGGTCATATAAAAAAAAACGTGTGTGTGTACTTATGTACGCACGTAAGAATAAATAGATAATTGCTGGACATTTCTCACAGCGCTATCTAGCCCCAAACTAAGCAGAGCTTGTACTATGGGAACCAGATAACTGATAGAATACTTATATACTTTTTTTTTGTAAATACATACTTATAATATATAGAAAAACAACGAGACTCGGAACAAATATCTGTAGATCATGCAAACATTTGTTCTGCGGCGGGGATAGAACCTACTACCTCCTGCGTCTCAGCCGGCTGTTCGCCCACTGCGCCACGGAGGTCGTCACGTAATGTATGTCACAACTCTTTGTTTGTAAAAAGAGTGATATATTAATAAATAAGTATAGTTATGTGTTTTCACGGAATCTTGAGCGATAGTTATCAGCTAACTTCATCATGTCGCTTTTTGGCTGTCGGTGTGTCGGTGTAAAATTTTACTCTCTCAATTTTTTCCAAACGCGCCAACATAACTATAACTTTATAAATAAAAAAACGAGTGTGTTTTAGACATGCTTAGAATGAAGAAAAACTTCTTTTTAAAATATTAAATTGTTCAATTACGAAATTGTCCACACGTCTGTAGGTCGATCAGTCTATGTTCATTCTGGACAGACGCAACTCGCACTCGCACATTAACGTTTAAAAATATACGAAACGTAACTCTCTCTCTTTCTATCTTCACTAACTTATATCTCCCTCTCAACTTTCGTTCGCACTTTTCGTAACGCATTCACCAGCTTACTTCCCAAGTCAAGCGTGCGTAAAGAAGTTTTACTTCAAAAAGAGAAAACCATTTCCTTAGCTCCGAGCTAAAGAAATTTCTATTGTTCAGATCTAAGTGACTGGATTTTATATAGGATATGTAGATAGGTAAGTATCATACAAAACCCTACACAAGTAGCCAGATCATGCAATTTTCCAATTAGTGCAGAAGCCCCCATGTGATCTCGTAATCAATACGGCTGTCAAATAGAACTTAATTGTCACCGCCCCTGACAAATGATCACTGACGCATGGGTATTGTTATGTCTATCTTGTGCTCTTAGTTTTAAACGGCTCCCAGCCACCAATCGTCGTCGGGTTCCGATAGTTCATTGTACAAGTATACATTAAAAAACCCCCGAACCCCTTTTTTGCGTGGGGGGGATAAAAGCTGACATAGCTAAGAACCACCCCAGCGATTAAATACTAACTTTCTTTTTAAAAAATCGCTAATACGATGCCACAGACATAGACGTCTAAAATATGACACCTCTCTTTATTGCGTCGGGGAAATACCGCCGTGGCACAGTGGGTCAATAGCCGTCTGAAACGCAGGAGGTTGCGGATTCGATTCCCACCGCGAGACAAATGTTTATAAATATTTATTCCAAGTCTATAATAAGTATGAATTTAGAAGAAAAAAGTATTTATTTATTTTATCTGTTATCTGGTTCCCATAATACCTAAAATGTACAATCTTTGCTTTAGTTAAGTGGGATGTCCTAACAGTCATGCAAACTTTTTTACTATATATCGCTAAAACTATCCTTTTAGCCAGAAACGATAAAAGTAGCCTATGTCACCCGGGGATAGTGTAGCTTCCCAGCGGTAAGATAATTTTTTTAATCGGTCCAGTAGTTTCGGAGCCTGTTAAATGCAAACAAACAAACAAGCAAATCTTTTATCTTTATATTATTATTTTTGTAGATATTGATATGTTCTTTAATATTGTAGAACATACTTTTGTTCTATCATCAATAGTTTCCGCAGCGCATGCGACGAAAGACGTTTTAGGGCACTTTTATTACACCTTGGGTTACGTTACTTAAGTTTTAGTAAGGATAACTAATCTTTTCTAGCAATAAATATAGCTTATGTCACATAAGCTAAATGTAGCTTTCCAATAGTGAAAGAATTTTTGAAATCGGCACAGTAGTTTTTGAGTTTATTCATTACAAACATACACACAAAAATACAAATCTTTCCTCTTTATAATATTAGTATATATGATTACCACTTAACTCTAACATTTCTTATCATTACTATTACTCCTTTTTCATCCTATATTTTCCCACTGCTGGGCAAAGGTATCCCCCTGTTCCTCCACGATCACTCGCCATGTCCCACCAGCCATGTTGGAACGCATCGGTCGTCACGCCAACGCTTCCTCGGCCTGCCCCGGCTTCACCGCAGATTACGCTATTATTCCTTACATAATATAATTATTTCTTCTAGCTACTTATCATAACTGTATGCAAACACCAATTAGTACCTATTCGTTCTCACGAGACCTACCTATGACTTGAATAGAAAAGCGCCGAGCTGTCGATCGGTGGCGAGGCATAATGCTGAGCTGAAACTCATTTGCTGTAGTAGCACTTACCTCTTTTTAAATTTCCCTGACTACATTGTATATTTATTATTTCATTCTATTGTTCCTATGTTTGTTGTATGTAATTTTCTGTTTTTATTACTTGTGCTTTCTCTTCGATGTTATATCTTTTGATTGTATTGTGTGAATTTGTATGTGCTATGGTAGCAAATAAATGTATGTCTATGTCATAACATCAGGTGGGCCATATGCTTGCTCCATCAACAGGTAACATAAAAAAAGATGGCACTGTTTGAATGTACAGTGTTATTTATTTACCTAAAGCTTTAGTAATACTTCAATATAATTCTTTCAATTCTCTATTCTTGTATCTCTTTATTTCTGATTGGTCAAAGGCAAAATGGCCGATACGATACGTACAAAGGAGAAATGAAATATTAATTTTCAATTGCCTGCTGCCCGTGATGAGTGGTTGCTCTTTTTCTGGTACCACCCTCGCCTCTTTTGATGTGGGATTAAAGTGCATAACTTTTTTATCAGACTTGAGTTGTATGATTTGACTGTAGGCACAATAAAAAAAACCGGTCAAGTGTGAGTCGGACTCGCGCACGAAGGGTTCCGTAACCATTTCTATAAAAACGGCAATTAAATCACGTTTATTGTATTGGAGCCGCCTTAAATATTTTTTATTTTAATTTATTTTTAAAGTGAATATATAACTATTATATTCTGTGAATATTTCAAGCGTCTACCTGTTGCTGTTAACAATATCGAGCTAAAACGAGCAAAAAATCACTTTTGTTGTATGAGAGCCCCCCTTAAATATTTATTTTATTCTGTTTTTAGTATTTGCTGTTATAGCAGTAACAGAAATACATGATCTGTTAAAATTTCAAATGTATATCACATTTCATGAGATACAGCCTGATAACAGATGAACAGAGAGACAGACAGACAGACAGCGGAGCCTTAGTAATAGGGCGCCGTTTTACCCTTTGGGTACGGAACCCTAAAAACAAAGCAAATCCAAAATTAGTAAATAAGAAAACGGGTTCATTGCAAAGCAAAGTAAGGGCCAGCTCTAACAGCATTCTGCAAGTCATACCTGGTATATATGACGAGCCTGTCGTTAAATCTTTCATACGGAGCCTTATGACTCGTTGGCGGGTGGGATGCGAATGAAAGTTTTAACAAAAATACATAAATAGATAGATATTTAAGTTTAAATACCTACTAACACAAATGGACTTGTAAAATACCTTATTATTGTTTTAACAAAAGTACATTAACTAGGCTTAGGAGCTCTTTTTTTAAGTTGCATGAACCTGTGTTAGAAGTGTCCCCTCTTGCCTGTTAGGTATGTTCTGATATTTGCCGGTAGTTTTTTTTTATTTATAGGCTTTCGTTTGACCACGATCTCGCCTGATGGTAAGCGATGATGCAGTCTACGATGGTCTACGCTTGCTTAGAAGAAACCTATTCACTCGCGACTTAAAGATACCCAGATTGTAGCTATCAGGAAACACATACTCTGCCAAGGCGTTCCACTCTTTGGCGGTGCGCATAATAAAGGTCGAAGAGAACCGCTTTGTGCGAATGGGAGGTACTTCTACCATATAGCGGTGGCGCACCGCAGAGCGTCTGGTTGTCCGTTGATAGAATGGAGATGGTGGGATCAGGTTGAAAAGTTCCGCCGCACACTCCCCGAAATGTACTCGATAAAAAAACGAGAGGCTAGCAATCTTTCGTCAATGCTCCAGGCTGAAGAGCTTTGAATTAACTAGCTCATCGTTTCGTATAAGCTTCCTGGCTCTTCTCTCAATTGATTCCATAGCTTCAAGTTGGTACTTCGTTGATCCGTCCTAGAGAACAGTCCAACCACGATCGGACTTGTGTTTGGTACAAGTTGAGAAACTGACCCGGTGTGAAGTAGTGCCTCACCTTTGCGAGTATACCAAGTTTTTTAGCAGCCAACTGGGCTTTCGACTCAATGGAGGAGCCGAAATTATACCTAAAACCTTCTTAGGTAAACCTTGTTTACATTTTAACCAGCATTATGCCGTTCGCCAGGCTAATACAACTTTTTTATATGCATTCCTATTCGCTGTTAAAGATATACATATAAAGTTACACAACGGTTAGAGGTTGAAATTTTTTTTTGTTAAATTTGTTAAAATTTACGGAAAATAACACAAAATAATTTTACCTCTCAACATTTCAATACAGTCACAAAATCTGTCACTAATTGGCAAATATTAGCTAAAAGGAAATAAACATGAAATTTCTCTGTTTGATTAAAAGTTAAATAATGTTACAAATGTAACCCGTGCTTGTATCGCCGGGACTCAAACTCGCACTTTGCCTTCAATCAGAATCAGAAGCTAAAACAAGTAACTTTTTAACAAAAATATAACGGACTCAGATAAAAATAAAAACCAAACCACTCAACCAATTTTGATGAAATTTCCATGAGATTGATCTAAAAGTATATTCTTTCAAATTTAAAACTACTTTCCAAATCGGTTGCTATATAACGGAGTTCTGAGCTAACAAACTCAACATAACATAAAAAATAAACAAATTTAAGACTCATATGGATTTTTCATGGATACCATTGTTAGAACTGGACCAAATGAAAATGGAACCACACGGGAAGCACCAGCTTTCAAACAAAAAAAAGAATCATCAAAATCGGTTCACCCAGTCGCAATTTCTGAGGTAACAAACATAAAAAAATACACTGAACATGCACAGTGTGCGCTCTCGTCCAGTGTTCCACGAAGGGACAGTCAAAGTCCAGCCTCCCTGCAATGAGTAATTAGTATTAATTCCGTGCAATTATCCTGAACAGATAGTATATCTGTTCAGATTACAGAAAACAATTAATATCTAAGAGGATATAATCCCGATCAGTAATTTCGTAGAGACATCCGATCTCGGTATAATCGGATTTGGCTGATCGAACACCGGCCGTTATTGAGTTTGCCATTATTTTCGTACGCCACGCAACGAGACATTGATTTTAATGAGATTTTGCTAGTATCGGGTAGATATTATTGGCTCTATAGTAAAAATGTGGAGCTGGCTGCAAGAGGTTTAGGAAAATACGGCACAGTAGGTTCAAAGATAGAGAATCTAATATTATGTACCAGCTTGTTATAAAAATATCTAAATTTTCATCAATAGTGTTTGGTTTGAACAAACATATAATTTTCTTAACACTTTATTATTATTATTTATTACTAGCTGATCCAGCGAACATTGTACCGCCTTGACATGCATATGACGCGCGCTGCCAATGTACGTCGCCGGTAGAATTGTCAATCGGCAATCATTAGCTGCATCTATGTCTTTATCTAATTTTTCCAATATTTTAATAGTTATTTCGCTATTCGGGGCGGAGACAAATCCAACAAATCAAAGATCATCATAATCGGTCCAGCCGTTCTTGAGTTATAAATGGTGTAACTAACCCGACTTCATTTTATATACATATATACTAGCTGACCGGCCGAATTTCGTACCGCCTTGACATGCATATGACGCGGGCTGCCAATGTGAATTGTCAATCGGCCATCATTAGCTGCATCTATGTATGAGAAAATGAATCTTCTTCATAAATTTGTTTTGCGTTAGTTTTTCCAATATTTTAATAGTTATTCTGCTATTCGAGGCGGAGACAAATCCAACAAATCAAAGATCATCATAATCGGCCTAGCCGTTTTTGAGTTATACCTAAATGGTGTAGCTAACCCGACTTTGTTTGATATAAATAGATTATAATTTTTTTAGCTTTTAGTGTATGTAATTTTAAAGTTTTCACGTAGAACCCATGTAAATGTGGAAGAAATCGTTTCGAAGCGATAAGACCGCCCTACTTTTTGCTGTAGGTATTTTTATATTTATATCTGATTGTAGCTGTATACTGAAGCTATACATTTCCAGTATAAGTTGACCTCGCATTGTGTAGGCTTTTCGTAGTATGAGAGGTCAGCTTATACTGGAATTATATAGCTTGATGTGTAGCCATGTGTACCTACAATTTAGTGTTTTCATTTATTTATTCATTCATCCATGTGAATAGTTTATCCTAAAGACAGTTTAGACTAATCTTAAAGACTACAATCCGGGATTATTTAGGGTAAGAGTGCATAGTGTCTTCTAGATCTTCGTGCGCCATCTTAAATCACATCATCGCTTACCATGAGGTGAGATTAGTATTTCAATGCTAAATTCTTTATTCTTTCTTGTACATAAGAAAATACATAATAAAGTACAGAAATAGAGGACATGTACAAAGGCGAGCTTAACCCTATAAAGAGTTTTCTTCCAGCAAACCTTTGAGGCTAGAGAGAGAGATGATTTTAAAGGTAAGTGCGTGTACAAGAATCATAAATATGTACATATATCATAAACAAATAAAACGAAATATACCAAAAGAAAGTAATAAAATGAATGAATATAATAAATAAATAAATAGACTAATATATACAAAAATAACTATATACCTACAATAATAAATATATACCTACAATAAGAAATATATACCTACAATAAAATAAAAATGTTACTAAATGGTTTACTACGCTTACGGAAAATTCTAATATTTAGATTTGGATTTATTTATTAGGTCCACCAACAGTTGTTACATGATATAGTGCTAGAGTTCTTATGTCTATATCTTATAGCTAAATGCACAACCAATTACAGGTGAACACAACATGCACTAAAACTATGTTGATAGAGGATATAACTGTTTTACGAAAAAGTTCTACAAATTATGAGAAAAATATAAAATTTATATATTTACGAGTGGTCCCGCCTAACTTCGTATCGGCTTGACATGCATAGGTATAACGCGGGCTGTCAATATAAGTCACCTTGGTAGAATTTTCAATTGTTGTCCCCGGCCATCATTATGTATGAGAAAATGAATGACTTCCACAAATAATTCAATACCAAAATTAGTCAAATCGCTCCGCTCGTTTTCGAGTTTTAGCGAGACTAACGAACAGCAATTATTTTTTATATATATAGACAATATATCTCGGGATAACTCTTACCAAAGAATCTGTTTCAAACGATATTCATTTTTTTTACATCCTCTTAGACGATATTTGCAGCACGCATTCTGTCAATTCTATGTCAAACGTCATAAGGTTACATTATAAAAGCGCTAAGGTCAGATTATAAATAATTTTATATGGTGGTTAAGTATTCTTAAATTTTCTAATTTTGCGCGCAATTTACTTAATTTTTTCTTTCATAAGAACCTTCTCCTGACAATAAGAAATACAACAAAAAAAGAATTGGCTAAATTGGTCCCGGCGTTGTTGAGTTATGCGCTTACCAACACATTTTGCGATTCATTTTTATATATATATAATGTGATAAGATGTATACAGAGAGCAGGGTTACAGATATATTGCCGCATTAAAACGTAAAACGTAAAATATAAATGTAGCAAGCGCAACTATGATATTTTAAAAACCATCTCAAAAACTTAAGAATCATCTCACTAATTTCAACCCTGACGTGACAAGAGCCTGTAGCACAATTGGCAGTGCATCCTCGTGTCAAGAGGAAGGATACGTGTTCAAGTCCCGTCCGGCTTGAAACTTTTTGAGATGGTCTTAAAAATCTTAGGTGAGATTATGGTCAAACTATCCTTTTTTTCCTAACCTAGCTGGTCCCACTGCTGGGCAAAGGTCTACCCCAAGTCACTCCAAGCATCCCTGTTTGTCGCTATTTCCCACAATCCTCTTTGGAAGGTGTCGAAATCGTCCCGCCAACGCTTTCTCGACCGACCCTGACGTCGCCTTCCGTCTTCAGGCATCCATGGTGTTGCAATATGGGCCCATTTCTCGGAGTGCATTCGGGCAACGTGGCCCGCCCATTCCCACTTAAGCTCAGCCGATCTCTTCCCTATATCTGCAATGCCGGTAAGAGAGCGCAGTATGGTGTTACGCACTCGGTCGACACGTTTAAAGCCGAGAATGCTGCGTTCTATTGCCCTTTGACAAATCTTGAGCTTTGACTTCTGGGCTTCAGTCAGAGACCATGTCTGCGCACCGTAAGTTAGGATGATCAGTATACACACGTCGATGAGTTAGCGCTTAAGTGTCAGAGGAAGGTCACCCTTCATGTGCTCCTTCATGGATGTGGTCTTCCAGGCATTCTCGATACGGCGATCGATTTCCGAACTATCCTATCGTTGTTAAAAAAACATGTGTCGAGCAAAGACAGAACTAGCGAGCCTCGTGATTTGGACCGTCCGATCCATCACAGATGGAAATCTAATTCCCCTCCACGCGTCGCGACTAACACAATTACCGGCACGCTTGCCACGACTGGCGCGAGCGATTGCAGTTTGATAATACGAGTAGCTGTAAAGCAGACTGCACACCAAAGCCGCCGACTCGCCGACAAGATGCCACATGTCGCCAGGTGACGCGCGGGTGCACTTCGACAAGAAGCCGAAGAGCTGTGTCGGTGGTTCGGCGGCTTTAGTGTGTAGACTGCCTAAAACCTAACTACACTAATGGAGCCGACACTCGTCAACGATTTCTAGACTCTCTAGGCTCTCTTTGAGCCTTTGTTAGAAGTTTTTGAAGTAAAACTTTTTTACGCACGCTTGACTTGGGGAGTAAGCTGGTGAATGCGTTACGAAAAGCGCGAACGGAAATTGAGAGGAAGATATAAAGTAGTAAAGATAGAAGAAGAGATAGTTACGTTTCGTATAATACTGTTGGGTCAAGAGAGAGAGGTGCGAGCACACATTTTCGTTCTCTCTTTCTCTCATAGCCAGTTAATTTATCTCCTATCCCAAATAAGCCTAACATATATATACATACATATAGATAGATGAAGCTAAAGAAGTTTTACTTCAGTCGTGTGGTCTAAAGCACACTCGTTTTATTATTTTTCTTTATTTTTCTATGTCTTGATTTGACATGTACCTAGTCAGGTCATAAATTCTGTCACATGTTTAATATAAAATAATTGTAACAAGTTTATTCATTATGTAACCATTTATATACCAAAATGAACTTAACTAAACATAGATTCTTATGATTTTAAAGATTATTCAAAATGACCTCCGTGATTTTGAATACAGGCCTTCAATCTGCGCGGCCAGTCGTCTATCGCAGCACGAACGAGGTCCATGTCAATATCGGCGGCTGCCTTAATCAAGGATGTCTTGAGTGACTCCAAATTGGGATGAGACTTTGAGCACGCCTTTTCCTCCAAGTGTTGCCATATCTTGTAATCTAACGGATTCAAATCTGGACTGGAGGAGGGCCAGTCTTCGTGCCGGATGAAGTCGATTTCACGCGCCGCCAGCCAGTCTTGTGTGCTTTTCGCTTTATGAGCTGGCGCCGAATCTTGTTGGAATACCCAGTGCCTGTTATTGAACATGGTATGAGAAACAGGTTCCACAAGGTTCGTCAGGACTGTATTTTGATACACAACTGCATTCGTTTTTACACCTTTCTCACAAAAATGTACCTCTGTTAAGCCCCAATAAGAAACTCCCAACCATACCATGAGCGAGGATGGAAAATGACCTCGTTGGACACGCGGAATACGGTTGCTCGCTTCTTCACTACTGTGTGTACCTTATCATTTTGTTTGTTGTAGCTCTCTTCTACGGTAAAATTTTTTTCATCCAAAAAAAGAGTTTCCCGATATTTTTTTCCCGCGTACCGCTTCAACAAAGCGCGGCATCTCTTCAGTCTCAGGTCCATTAGACGAGCATTCAAACGATGTCCTGTTTTTCTTCGATATGCCCGAAGCCCTAAGTCTTCATTTAACACCCTTTTCACCGTGGTTCTGCTTACCACCATCTGAAGGGCCAACAGTTTCTGCTTACGTTTGGGATTTCTTTGAATTTGCGCCTTCACAGCTTTTATCACTGCTGGTGTCCTAACAGACCGAGGGCGACCACTTCTTGACCAGTCATCTACACTAGAGTCTTCATTGTATCGTTTGATGGTGCGATAAACGAATCTTTTGGTTATATTCAAATTTTTCAGTATGTCAAAAATTTGAATTGGCGCGTAACCGCAACGACGCAACGCAATAACTGCAACACGGTCTTCTTTAAGCGTCCACTCCATATTTAAAAATGAGTAAAATTCTAAAAAGTATACATTTTTATTTTCATGAACAATTCGAAATTCGAATTCTATAAACTTTTTTGTGGCCAACATTCTAAAAGAAAAGTTTTTACTGTGTGACAATACTTATGACCTGACTAGGTATGTATATTTAAGTTTATATTGTTAAAAACAACCTCTTTATAGCCGCTTCAGTTAATTTATTGTGTTTTAATTTTATATTGTTTCTCATCTGACATTATTATCTGCCAATATATAGCTGCAATTTAAATAATATTGTACCTTTACATACCTATGTTATATTATGCTATGTTGTTATGTTGGTGGACTCCCTTTTCCGCATTTGAAGTCTTAAGTGGTCCATTATGCGTGAGAGAGAGTGGATAGTACTATATGCGACAGCCTGACTCCGACCAGAAGCGCAGAAGTTTCCTGGGGTCTTCGCAGGCTTCACGGAGTGACCTTGGACTGTCCAGGGTTTCTGCACGTTGTGCTGTTACCCCCACGCATTCCAGGACTACGTGGGCTGCTGATTCTTCTTACATACCTATGAATGAAGTAACATTTTTTTATGTACTTACCAGTGGAGTTGACGTAACTAAGTGTTCTATGTAGGTACCTATGGTTTGAATTAAATGAATTGAGTTGTATTGCGCAAGGCTTCCGCAAAGAAATCGTTGTCGTGTGTGACCAGCATCAGATAATAGGTCCGATTTGACGTCTATCATTTAGCATGCTGTGATAACTTTGTACAAACGACTGCGCCAGAAATCGAAAAATCGACTACATAATGCCAAACAGTCGCGTTGCCTAGCTCTTGAAGGCATTCATATTGAAGCCCACTGGAAAAACCTCCGGAGGAAGGTCATTTCACGTCTTGCTGGTGCGTGGAAGAAACGAGCGGGTGAAGCGCACCGTGTGAGACTCATCTGATGTCAAACTCGCTGTTGCCACGTGTAGACTCCATAAAGTTAGTAAATTGTTTAAAGGGCAAGGTGGTCGCTTTTATAACAAACGCTCAAGTGATGTACAAAAACTGACAATTAACAAATTTATAAACATAACTAAACAAAATCTTTATAAAAAAGCCTACTATAAAATATCGGATTATGTAGATGATAAAGAAGCTTGGGATTGAAATTGCTCGAACTCGTTCAAAAATGTTACAGTTTAGACGTAATTTATTTTCTTTATTGTTATGTATTCTAAAAGGATCAATAAAAACAACCAGCCTTGTTTTCTTGCCTTTCTTTCCTGGCTTGGTCGCGAAGGAACAGGCAGTAAAATTGAAGTTTCAAAGTGATCCTTGTGATTTTAATGAATAAAAGACTTTGACTTTTATCTAGAATATGCGGGTGAGCTCGTTGCCGGTTGCGGGAGGTTCGATGGTAGAAGTGGGAAGCAGGAATTAAATTGAACAGCTCTTGAGAACATTCGCCGTTATATATTTTATAGAAATCGCTGAGCGCTCCGATGTCACGGCGCAGACTCAGCGACTCCCGATCCTTAGATACTACTGGGTCGTCGACGATGCGAACGGGTCTGCCTTGCAAAAAGTCTAGGGGCTGCAGTTGGTATTTCGGTGCACCGTTCTAGATGTGAGAACAGTACTACATGTGGGGCCAGATTTGCGCTTTCAATATAAATAATAATCAATAAATATTGCTGGACATTTCACACAGCGCTATCTAGCCCCAAACTAAGCAGAGCTTGTAGGTACTATGGGAACCAGATAACTGATAGAATAATTATATATTTTTTTTGTAAATACATACTTATAATATATAGAAAAACAACCAGACCCAGCACAAATATCTGTAGATCATGCAAACATTTGTTCCGCGGCGGGAATCGAACCCATTACCACCTGCGTTTCAGCCGGCTGTTCGCCCACTGCGCCACGGAGGTCGTCAAAATTTGTAGAGTACAAGACGCTGCCCCACCGTGAAGTACAGCTTTGATCGGTTTAGTACACCGAGTTTCTCGGAGGCAGGAGAAGCTTTGCTTTCCAAGTGACCCCTAAACTGCACTTCGCTAGAGATGTCGACGTCCAGGATTGAGAGGTTGTTGGCCATGCCGAGGCGAATGTCCTGGAATAAACAGTTGGGTTTTTATAACGACCTGAAGATGGAGCTAGGATATGGCCCACCTGTGCTACTTGGCGGCAGAGGCCAGAGACGAGGCTTTTCACAAAGAACTCTACTACTACCGTCCCTGTAAGTATCGTTGTGAAACTTCTCGTCAGATTATTTAATTCAGTGTCAAGATCGCCATGCGTATCAAACAACAATAAATACAAAACACACGCCAGACGCACAACACATGTGCGACAAAACGCCGTCCTTGGCAACATCCGACATCCGATTCACACGCGTTCGCACTCTACCATTCAATCATTTATGGAGACCATAGTGTTCTTATTGTTTCAAAGTTGAGACAAGATAAATTAAAAAGTAAATAAATAAATATTGCTGGACATTTCACTCGGCGCTATCTAGCCCTAAACTAAGTAGAGCTTGTACTTTGGGAACCAGATAACTGATAGAATACTTATATACTTTTTTAAGTAAATACATACTTATAATATATAGAAAATCAACCAGAGCCAGAACAAATATCTGTAGATCATGCAAACATTTGTTCCGTGGCGGGAATCGAACCCGCTACATCCTGCGTCTCAGCCGGCTATATACTATATACTGCGCCATTGAGGTCATCAAATAACAGCATAAAATACGTCGAAGTTTATTAAACTAGTGGTTCGCCTCGAATTGAGATCCCGGGACTCTCCCATACAAACAAAAAAATATTATTGTAATCTTTGACTATCAGAATAGTGCAAAGAAATGAATAACCAACATACTTGACCTACAGTTTCATTCAAATTACAGGTAACGGGAGTTCATGAAAAATGGTTACTCGTTTTGGGATAGAAATTACAGTTATTCTGGGTTTGAGACTTTTCCCTATATTTGTGTCACTAAAGCTACACACATACCAAATTTCAGCAATGTGGGGTCACTGGTGTACCCTGTGAATTTTGTCAAAGTTCCGTTTTTAGTATGGCTAATAACTTAAAAACTACAAAACTTAAACTATAAATAAAAATGGGGTTGAAATATACTCACAAATACCTTTTATTAATGTGCCACTTGATCGGATAGTCTCATTTTTTTACCGCTCTTGAACCCCAATATCTCAATAACCCCCTCACATTTTTAAATCATTTTGTCACACCAATATTGTGTCATCACTACCTAACCTACCTACCCTATGTACCAAATTTCACGATGATCGGATAAACGCTTCGAAAGTTATCCTCGGACAAACAAACATACATACATACAACGCCGGTTTGCCCAAGTTGATTTGGAGATCTCGCTTCTCTCGATCAAAAGTACATACATTAAAACCTTCTCATTATCGTTATCCGTATTTGCATTGAGAAACGATTTTATAAAGTAGTATTAGTGTGCTTTGCGAAAAAAATTAAGACTATTGAAAACATAAGGGACATAAGTATGTATATAGGTAACTGCTACGAAATACTCGCAAAATACAATCTAATAGAAAATGCGGCCTTGATTGTTTTTTTATTTTCTTTCATCTGTTGATGACTCGTTTCGTCCAGCCGATACCAACCAACAATCCAACCAGCCAGCTCATTGACAAACAGCTTTATCTGTTGCAGTTATAATCCTTATTTCAATATAGACAAGGTTAATTTTCCATCAACTTTCACTGTTCCCTTCTATTTGAAATCAAGATTCAAACCCGTCATAAAAGGCGAAAGATTCCAGGGTCCCCATTAGACTAATGGGTCGCACGTGGCGTTTGCAAATCCCTTGGTCGTGTGAGGCGATTTGCGGGCCAAATTCATAATTAATGGCCCTTTGAAGCGGTTGCGCCAACAAGGAGTTGATTAGTTGATTGCTCAGGATTTTTGGGTGGTGACACAGGTCTTGCCAAGCGTAGGATTTGACTGTTAATTTTTTAAATTTGTTTAATTTTTCAGCGGGTTATTGTGGTGATTGCAGAAAATAAATCAACGATGATTATAAAATCATTAAATACTGAAACTGTAAAAGATTATTCCTTGAGTTTTACGCAGAAAATTAAAAACGCATTTATTTCAGACTGTGTCTGTCGCAACATTGCGCGTAGAACAACGCGTAGAACTAAAATATCGACTTTTCTCTATTGTCTATCATCATCATCATCATCATCATCTGAGCCCGTCTGCACCCACTGTTGGGTATAGGCCACTTCTTTATTACGCCATTCTTTCCGGTCCCTTGCTAGTCTCATCCATTGACACCCAGCTACGCTTTCAATGTCATACGACCATCGGGCGGGTGGTCTGCTTCTTGGCCTACGAGCATCTCTTTGGTACCACTCTGTAATCGCCTTCGTCCAACGCCCGTCATCCCTCTTAGACAAGTGTCCGCCTACTGTCTATAAATAAAATAAATAAATAATACTGGACATTGCATACAGCGCTATCTAGCCCCAAACTAAGCAAAGCGATATAATCCTTTTTATATCATCATCATCATCATATCAGCCGTAGGACGTCCACTGCTGGACAAAGGCCTCCCTCATTGATCTCCAGGAACTGCGGTAGGAAGCGGCCGGCATCCAACGCTGACCTGCGGTTCTTACCAAGTCGTCTGCCCATCTTGTAGGTGGACGTCCTACGCTGCGCTTGCCGGTCCGTGGCCTCCATCCAACTTTCCGACCCCATCGGCCATCTGTTCTGCGCGCTATATGGCCTGCCCATTGCCACTTCAACGTGCTAATCCGTCGGATAATTACTGATTTTCAATGTACATCACTTTTTTTAAGAAAATTAGTTATGTGTTTATGTGTATACAATAAGTTCTCATAAATATATAACGAGATTACGTTTAGAATAATAATTTCTCAAAGAGACGTTTTGTAAGTAATTTACGTAAGTAAATTAACGTATGGCCCGTTTTGGAACAGAAATATGGTTAAATGGGTGAGCCGCTCTCCACCCGAATCGAACGCGTAACCTCCGGCGTCTCAGCCAGCTATTCGCTCACTGTGCCACAGACCTTCTGGAAGAAATTCTATACTGAAAACTGTTTCAAAATCTGTTGCAAAGTTTATAAGAACTAACCGACAGACAGAGGCGCATTTCATTTTATATTATTATGATAGAACAAAGATATTTTTACCATAGTGTTAAAAAAAGCCGGCTTACAAAACGTTCCCCAAACGTATGTAGCCACTAAACATGTTTAAATTTGACGTATTTGTATGATTTCGCAACTCCTTAAATCGTTGCGCAAATCTTCCTTAGAGAGTTAAATTTAAACATGTTTAGATGCTAAATGCGTTTAGGGATCGTTGTGCAAGCCGGGCTTAAAGCTTTATAAATTGACATTGTTGTTATCTTGGAATGATGATGGAATAATTTCATATGTCATCATCACTCGAACACAGTTCCTTATATACTCGTAGAAGTACCAACACAATCAATCAAATGTGTACATACTGGACCATTTTCTTACGAATTTGAGTCAATTGCGCATTGACATAATTCGAAAAGATTTCAAGGAAAAAGCCAATCTACTCGAATTCTGAATTGACCCAGAGTTTTAAATCCTAACCCTATTAGATCTTCCTGTACCTACTTACTCAATTGCGAAAGCCGATGACTTCAAAGGCGGCATAGATCAGTCCAATAGACCGTGAATCATGGCCTGATTATTGTTAATTTGCCGACAGAAAGATTTTTAGATTAAGCTGGAATCAGACTTTATTCATCTAAACTAGAACTGTGAATAACAAAAGATGCAGAACCTTTTTTTATACCACCTGGACTTGGAACAAGCCTATAGCCCACCTCATCGAATTTTAATAGTATTTAGTATTTATTTATTTCAATGCAACATACTATTACGAGCTGAGGGTTAGGGATAAAATAATTAAAATCAATCTAACCAAAGTAACAGTTTTTGGTTAGATTTTCAACACTAGAACGATAAATACACGATCTTAATAATAAGGATTCACAAAACACTAAATCACACCACTGTTACACAATAAATCACTAAAAGTCACCGAAATGTTCGTACGTATCGCCAAATCAAGACTGACCCTGCGGACGTCACTATGCACTATATACCGAGAATTATTTCCAGAACCTTCCACTAGTATCTAGAAAAGTATAGGTATTTCGATTGTCTACTATTTCTTAATCTGCGCAACGGTAGGTAAAAATGTGGTATGTAGGTCATTCCATACCAAGTATTACCTATTCTGTGACACAGTAGGTATTACTTCTCTTATAACTAACTATTACTTATTCTGTAACAGCCTCGGCGTAATAATACATTACAGGTTTTATAAAGGTAATCTAGAAGTATTACTCGTGCGCGATAACTTGGGACCTGCTAGGAATGCGACTCCCCGACCGCTTCCCCTGCACTTCCCCGATGGCGCCCGTATTGTACCGTTCGCATCACTATTTTTTACTAGGGTTTTTAGTCTCGTACTGGCCTACGTCACGTAACGACGCGCTCTGGAATTCTTTTAGTTATCGTTTGTGTTATTGTTTTGTTATTGTAGTTTTTGTTGTTATAGTTCTTGTTAAGTGTTTTTGTTATCATTATGAAGGGTAAACCTTTGCATAGCGGAGAAAGAAACCTCGAGAAGACTGAGGACGAAGAACAACCTCTAGAAGGCATAAATCCACTAAGTAGTGACGAAGATGATATAATGTAAATAATAGATAAAATAAATGTATAAACTTAAACATTGTATTTTTATTTTATTCAAATAGTGTAAAAAAGCAGCGTCCTCCCTGAGTAACATAATAAATTAGGTTAAAAAAAAACAAAGACGAAGCCGCGGGCGGCTGCTTGTTATGTTCGCTTTTTTGCGGGCGGTACAAACACGCCAATATGACGTCACCGCGCTCAGGTCCCAACTTATCGCGCACGGGTAATATAGGTATTTCGAATGTCTACTATTTCTTAATCTGCGTAACGGTAGGTAAAAACGTGGTATGTATGTAGGTCATTCCATACCAAGTATTACCTATTCTGTGACACAGTAGGTATAACTTCGAGACCGGCCAACTATTACTTATTCTGTAACAGCCTCGGCGTAACAATACATTACAGGTTTCATACAAGTAATCTAGAAGTATGTACTCTGTAAGGGCGTGCCAAGGTAAACAAACACCATAAAATTATCATAGGTAAAAAAAAATTTAATTAAACTAACTAATCTTCAAAAAAATCGTTTAAATTATAGAAAATAACTTTAAAAAGTGGTTACTGGAGAGGATTTTCTACAGTGTAGATGAGTTCTACGGCCGACCAGAAATTTAAAATTTATTATTAATACTTTTGACTTTTAAATTTGGATTTATGAACAAATTATTGTATTGTATTGTTATTATGTAACTTTCTAAGCTACTAAATGTTTGATCTTTACATTCATTTTTGATCACAATTGCAATTTTATTGTATATTTTAATTGACATATAATAGACCAGCTTCCACCAGGGCACGACCTGCCGCGGCCAGTGTGGAACTCCTTAAATAGGCTTCGCACACAGGTTGGTCGCTGCAGAGTAAATATGTGCAAATGGGGGTTCAGGGATCCCAGACAAATGCAATGCGACTGTGGTGACTCCACACAGTCGATGAAACACCTGTTAATGTGCCGTCTGTGCCCGATCACCTGCACAATGGTTGACTTAAAAATGGCTTCTCCTGACGCCATCAATGTAGCCAAGTACCTA
Organism: Philereme vetulata; assembly: GCA_918857605.2. Lineage (NCBI taxonomy): Eukaryota > Metazoa > Arthropoda > Insecta > Lepidoptera > Geometridae > Philereme > Philereme vetulata. The sequence continues at coordinate 424,773 of OU975484.1, read as the reverse complement.
TCTAACACGATATAAGTAGAACTATTGACAAGCTAAGAAGAAGAAGACATAATATAATATGGGCCTTTCCTGTATATTTCTAATCAGGGTACTGGAATCACTAGATATGTCTGTCTTCGCGGATTTTTGTCATATTCACCTGATGTTAAGTTGTAACCATCACCTATAACAAAAACGTGGTCTACAATGCATTGTCTATCAACTTAAGGCATACAGGTGTACAGGCTCATATGCTTGTAATTTCACCGGCAACCGTACCCTTCAAACCGAAACACAGCAATGCTGCTTGGCGGCAGAAATAGGTACGCATCTAACCCCAAACTAAGTCATGCTTATAACAAGGGAACCAGTTAACTGATACAATAATTATATACGTTTTTTGTAAATACTCACTTATAATAATAGAAAATACCCAGAACCTGATCAAGTATCTGTACACCATACAAACATTTGTTTCGCGACGGGAATCGAGCCCGCAACCTCCTGCGTCTCGGCCGGCTCTTCGCCCACTGCACCAAGGAGGTCGTCATAAGATTGATATTGTTGTCTCAGGATTGACGCTGCTCCAAGGAATTAAGGTCAAAGTCATTGCAAGTATCGAGTTACAGAATGAGCATGGTACGAAGAATTTCTATAGTTTCAGTAGGAACCACCACTTTTGGGGTAGGTATGTAATTCTATGACTGCCTGGCTGAACGATAGGGCAGCGATAGCAACTGGCTTAGGTAATAAGGGTGCGGAAATGAATCATCCGATTTTCTAACTATAGGATGTAAAAATCTAAAATTATATACGTTGGCAATTTTAATAAATAAATAAAATAAATAAATATTGCTGGATATTTCACACAGCGCTATCTAGCCCCAAACTAAGCAGAGCTTGTACTATGGGAACCAGATAACTGATAGAATATTTGTATACGTTTTTTTTTGTAAATACATACTTATATTATATAGAGAAACAACCAGACCGGGAATAAATATCTGTAGATCATGCAAACATTTGTTCCGCGGCGGGAATCGAACACGCTACCTCCTGCGTTTCAGCAGAATAATAAAATAATAATATCTAACTGAAAATTCAATCACACTTATATTATAAATGTAAAAGTTTGGATGTTTGTTTGTTTGTTTGTTACTCAATCACGTCGTAACGGTTGAAACGAATCGATGAAATTTGGTATGTACGTAGAGTATAGCCTGGATTAACACATAGGCTAATTTCTGTAGACAAACAACGCGTGCGAAGCAGATTCTAGAAGCTAGTATTAAATAAAGTTACTATCATGAATTGTCGAGTTCCATTAAAAATTGACTCAGTGGCAAATCTTTATTAAGCCACTATTGGCAGTTGATAGACGGAAGACCAGCGCAGGTTTTAACCACAGAACATAAAAAACAATAAAATAATACTTATCGGTGATAGGATATGCCCCCTTTTGTTAAATTTTTGGTTCGGCTATTATATTTACACTCCAAAACGGCTTTTTTATATTTTTTTGAAGTACGTTTACCCCACAGTAATTGAAACACGACTGAAGTGAGCGAAGCTTGTAGTGCGCGGAATTCCGCGTACTTGGTGTTACGCGGGCCCCGCCTACTTACGACTTCTATTGTTTTTTGTGTTCTGTGGTTTTAACGCCCTGCAGTCTTGCAGTCTGCTTTAAGTCTTATGTGGTTTTATTTTGATACACTGTATTATTTTTTGTACCCAGTTAGTTTTGTATTATGTGTTGCAAAAAAAAAGGATTTGATTTGATAAGCACTTACTTATAAACGATATTATTAAACACATTACATTTACAGTTAACCTATTTCTATTATGAGTTAAACCTGGAACAAGCTTATAGTGCACCTGATGTTGAGTGGTAACCATCGCCTTTATCAAAGTATTGCCTCGTAGGTCACGCACCTTAGATACATGCCCTACGATGCTCTGCCATCAACGTATAGCATACAAGTACGATTTCACCAAAAAATATTAAAAACCAGGATAAAGATAACGTTTTAGGCCTGTTTAAAGCTTGTGGCATACTACCTGTTCAACAAAAGGCTTAAACACTTCCACTGAGCGAACAATATGAAAATAACGAAATAAATACAAACCAATATCACATAAAACAAGGACTAGAAAAATAATACTCTAAAAGCTGCAGATTCCTAGAATGAACAATTTTTACGGGAGACGCACCACTGAATACCTAATTCCAATTTTGACAAATGAGATACCAGCTCCAGCTTTACATGGAATTAACATAAAGAATCATAAATATAAATTTAAAAAATACTTCATGAATACTCTCGAATACTAACAAATAATTGAAACATTACCTATGCATAAAATATATGTAATTATTGTTGTTCATTTATCTTATAAAGGGTGGGCAATAAATTTTTGCACATTTGAAAGATGAATAAAAATAAAACTACTAATATTATTTTGTCGATGATTTATTTAACGTAATAAACATTGATTGCAATTTATTTTTTAAAAATGACATCGTCGAGATGTGTCCCGTCTCGTCGCTGGCACTTTTGCAACTGACTACGTAAATTTTGGAAAACTCGTTGACACATGCTACGAGGAATCGCGGTTATCTTCTCGTGGATGTTTTCTTTCAATTGGGATATGGTCGTTGGTTTATTGTGGTACACTCTACTCTTCAGATATCTCTACAAGAAGAAATCGCAAGGAGTAAGGTCTGGGCTTCTTGGAGTCCATGGGATATCACCTCTGCGAGAAATCAATTTGTTAGAAAGCATTTCTTTGACCACCGGTAAAGTCACATTTAACGTATGGCATGTTGCTCCATCTTGTTGCATCCAAATCCTGCTGTTGTATCTTTCAAATTAATGTAACTGTGGTGTCAAAAACTCTCGCAACATCTTCGCGTATTCCACTGAGTTACTACAGTAACGTAGGAGTTGTTGTTTTTGTAAAATTATTTTACACAAAAAGCACGCTGTTCGCCCGTGAAGCGCTCCATCGTGACTAAAATTGCATGAAGCGGCGCATCATTCCCCGCACCCCACGCGCCCCTCATTCTAACGGTGTTCGAGAAATCATGTGTTGTTATTTGCAAAAATTTATGGCCCACCCTATATAAGATTTTAGAAGATCAAGTAAGTGGTTAAGTAGGTACCTATTTAAATAATGTTGTGCGGCTCGAGTGTCTCTAAGCACCAAGACAAACCTTTAAGGTTTTACGATGTATTAAATAGTAGTTGTATGCTATTTTGCCAAATAAATAAATAAAACTGTAAACTGTACAGCCTCACGCGCCTAAACTGTGTTTAACAACTGCCCATAACAATCGGATTACCTCACAGATTACGCCCAACAAGGGCTTGGCCTAAATGGCATTTCATTGCCGCGTCCCTGGTGCTCAGGCTGTGGGCCAGCGCCAACACCGTCTTGGCAATGATAGCCGGCAGAGTAGACTGCCCGTACACCAGACATTGCTGTCGCAGGCATGCTCTCAAAAACCCTGTAAAAACCTTAGTTTACTTATTGTGTTGTGCGCTTTCCTATATGAGCTACATAATTGCTTGAAATAAATGTATCTTATTTATGTTATTTTATTGCGGCTTTCAATCCTAGAAAAGCCTGTAATTTCACCGGCACCCTTCAAACCGGAACACAGCAATGCGATCATTATTTTGAGGTCACTTTGAGCAGCAAAACCAAAGAGCTCTAACCAAAAGTACGCAGACAATTGCTACCAATTGAGATTCTGCCCTGAGAAAACATTCAATCTCGCACAATTAACACCTCTTAACCCGATCCCCGTTCGCACGACAATCAGGCGATGCCATTACGTTGTACAATTTAATCGTTGACAAACTGTTTGTTTGCTTTTGAAAACAATCAATGGAATCTACTAATCTAGTGGTATTTTGTAGATTTATGACCAGTTTCTATAAACATCGGTTGCCGATAACGACACTTTTCTTCATGTAAATTTTATGTCACTTTTTCAAAGAAAAACGTTTGGTTGGTAGTTCAGTTAGCTATGCACCAACTCTGACCTCATAACTACAACAACAAAAATGATGTTTTGCCTCCAATTTTGTAATTTTGAGATGCAGCACTTCTTAATTCCGGTTCATTATAATTTTTTTAACTATAGCTAATAATTCAATATACCATGTGACCCCATAAGTATATACAAAAGAAACATCAAAATTGGTCAAGCTTAGGACGAGAAGAATCTCCTCGTAATCGGCTTGACTGATTTTAATGATTTTTTTATACTTATGGGGCCACATAGTTGACTCTTAGCTATAGTTCAAAAAAATATAAGGAACCGGCAGAACTGCTGCATCTCATAATTACAAAATTGGAGGCAAAACATATTTTTTGTTTAGTACAATGATAAACACAACAACACACAAATCATAATAAAACACGGTCATAACTCATGAATGGAGATTCCTCGAAGGTCGTTTTCATCGCGAAATATTCACACAGTATATAGATGAACCACGATTTAATTCACGACTAGATCAATTACAGTGGCAGATGACAGTGACTAACATGCGTAGGAGTGAAGACGACTCGTGGGAACGGTCGGTGATAGACCATATCTTTATTAGACATTGGCCAGACGATGCCCGAAAATGAATGGATGATTAAGAACGCGAGAAATTGTGTCATGGGCGTAAAAATAACAAAAAAAAATCCAACCAAGTGCGAGTCAGACTCGCGCACGAAGGGTTCCGTACCATTTTCTATAAAAACGGCAAAAAAATCATATCTGTTGTATGGGAGCCCCACTAAAATATGTATTTTGTTCAATAGCACAAAAACATTAAACTTATCTTTTAACATCAACGTTGTATTATTTTCACTAGCAGGCTAACAGTTTCCGTCATTGTTCCGCAAAGACATACGAAGGAAACTCTTGGATTAGTCACAGCATTAGTTTGATCAGAGAGTAGGCGGGGACGTGGGAACGGTCTAGTTTAAGATTTAATGGGACTTGTTACAAACAATGAGTCAAGCCAGACTTCTAGATATCCCTACTTAGTATGCGAGTGCTCTTGAGCACATCAAGCTGGTGGTGGATTGGTTTAAGAACAACCTTTACCTAGAACAGAGGTCTCCAAACTTTTCGTCTCGTAGACCATTTGCCATGTTTTTCGGCTTTAGGTAAACCCCTTGCTCACCTAATATCATTTTTAAGCAAATTCATCGACTTCAATGAGTTTTTGACAGTTGGAAATCTGGCATAGTACACACGGCTACACATCAAGCTATACATTTTCAGTATAAACTGACCTCCCATTCTACGAAAAGCCTACACAATGCGAGGTCAGCTTATACTGGAAACTTATAGTTTGATGTGTAGCCGTGTGTACATATACCGTAGTACTACTTACTCACTTTGAAATATTTATTTTATTAACGTATGAAAAAATTAAAAGTACTTCGTGTACTTGTGTTAATGATTTTTCTATTCATGAAAGGCCTGAAACAAGGTAAAATTAACATGCTTAAATGAAATCCGTTATTGTGTACCCCCAATATTTTTGTTCGATGACATGAGCCTCTTGGAAATCTTAGTCGATCTCTGGGGGGTCGATGTAGACCACTTTGGGTATCGTAGACCTAGAAAATACGGTATGACATTATTGCTATAACAAGTATTGTCTCCTGTATCTTGGCATAAAATTGAATTTTTGACATTACTGAATATTTTTAAACTCAGTAACATCAAGCATAATTATTATTTTTTTTGGTCATTTCGAGTTTTTATGTTGATTTTGTGGTAGATTTTTATATTTTTTTGTACAATGTTTATTGATTTATGCCCTATTATTAACTTGTTTTATTTAAATTTTTAGTAATAAGTTTAGTATTAAATTAATCTTACGCACATAATAAGAAAAATCAAAATACGAACGTTGCAAGGCTTCAAGCTTATGTAAAAAAAATTAAAATAATAAAATATTTACTTGCAGCCAACAACTTATCAATAAAATTACCATGAAGAGAATTTTAATTAATATAAGATGCCTGGTATAATAGCAGGTAACATGAATAAACAAAGTTTGAGGCAGAATGCACTACCTACGATCACAGTTTATGCAGCGGCCTTCACACTAGGCAAGCCTGTATCGTGAAGACCAGTACGTACCTATTATATCGTAGTACATACAATTTGCTATCATATTGACATCATACCACACTGCGCGCGAAGACCGGCATCGCAGATGTTGGCGACAAGACTGCCAGGCTGAAGTGGGACTGGGCGGGTCACGTCAGTCGTATGGTCACAGACAAATGGGCAACAGTTGTTACACAATGGGTGCCTGCAGATGGGCGTCGAAACCGGGGCAACCGTTGGAAGCGCCGGGGAAGCGTTGGCGTGACGACCGCGATGCATTACAAGATGGCTGGTGGGACGTGGCGAGTGCTCGTGAGATGTGGAGGAACATGGGGGAGACCTTTGCCCAGCAGTGGGAAAATATAGGTTAAAAAAAAATAAAAAAATTGACGGCTCCACATATTGTCACACTTCAGGTAGTAGGACTCCTACTTATAAAAACATAGGGCCTTACAACAAAAAAGTTATACACCCACTAAACACTTTAAAAAATCCTATACAAAATCGTTAAGGAATTTTTAAACACGCTTTAAACGGGGTTTAACGGGGATAATGTTTACTACGCAATACTACTAATACTAATAATTAGGTTAATATACTTTTGAGAAATATTATCGGAAACACGACGATAATACAGTTAATTATAAATATAGTGCCTTTGAAGAATATAGTGCAAGTCGAACAGATCGGTGTACATCTCGTGCCCGTCAGTCTACAATAGGCTACCAGAAAGTATCCGAAATGCAGCCTCCATCTAGGCGTTTAAGGGTCGTTTGAAAACATGGGTTTTTGGGAGGGTCGTTGAAACAACACACAACAACCCCCCCACTAACCAGAAAATACATAATGTAGCAATGTTTCACAAGATGAATCATAAATATGTAGGTAAAAACTCCTGGACATTTCAGACAGCGCTATCTAGCCCCAAACTAAGCAGAACTTGTACTATGGGAACCAGATAACGGATAGAATACTTATATACCATTTTTTTTAAATACATACTTATAATATATAGAGAAACAATCAGACCCGAAACAAATATCTGTAGATCATGCAAACATTCGTTCCGCGGCGGGAATCGAACCCGCTACCTCCTGCGTCTCAGCCGGCTATTCGCCCACTGCACCACGGAGGTCGTCGAAAAATAATTCATGAATTATAATGTACCTACTATAATTTTTGAAATTTGACAAATGACGTGTAAAATATTATTTTTATTAATAAATTCTTGTATTCTTAATGATGTTTTTGAGTAGGTGATAAAAAAAACATGTTTTTTTCAGCAATAACTAGGGACTACGCGTCGTGACCCACACGCTCCGATTATGCAGCGAACAACACAAATAACACTGTGTTGGATATCGCACTAATCAACAACTTCCTTTTCCTCGAAGTTAATTAATATTACAATGCTATCGAATAAAATTCCGCTAATAATCCGGTGGCCAGGAAGGCGTGACCCCGAGTAACCCACGTGGCCGTTAAAAATGAAGGAATCTTTATACAGTTACAACAGGGTTGTGTTCTGAGTGAGATAAGGTCCGCTCGGTAGACGGCATGTCACCACGATAAAGTCTCGACCAAGAGCACTCCTTTGTTTATTTTGGTGCAGAGTTTTATTGAATCATCTGTTGCACGGAAGACCAGCGCAGGTACTCAGGTCCTGCAGACGCTGAAGCTGAAGCTGAGCTTTAAGTTTTATGTTGTTATGTATGTAGTCTTGATATACTGTATTATTTTTTTTGTAGTTATTATGTGTTGATTTGATTTGTTGAAACACAAAGTTGAAACTAAATGAAACTGTCGATATACTATAAAGAAAATTTTTTTTGTTGTAGTGCGTAATTTATACTTTGTTATCAATTAAAATTACATCGAATAATAACCATTACAGGACATAACTTGTATTTGATAAGAGTAGTTTTTAAGTATCAAAATTATGACAGACTAGCTAATATATCCCGCTCTGGGCCTCGCACTCGTGGTTTGTCAATAAAAACTAGCCGATGTTTTATCCTGGTAACTATATACTGAATTTTATTAAAAAGTCAAAGTCAAAATCTTTTATTAATTAAAATCACAAGGATCACTTTGAAACGTCAATTTTACTGCCTGTTCCTTCGCGACCAAGCCAGGAAAGAAAGGTAAGAAAACAAGGCTGGTTGTTTTTTTAATGATCTTTTTACAATACTTAACAATACAGGAAATAAATTACGTAAAAATTGTAACATTTTGAATGAGTTGGAGCAACTTTAATCCCAAGCTTCTCTATCATCTAAATAATCCGATATTTTATAGTAGGCTTTTTTATAAAGATTTTGTTTAATTGCGTTTTTAAATTTGTTAATTGTCAATTTTTGTACATCACTTGGGAGTTTGTTATAGCCCTTTAAACGATTTACTAACTTTATGGAGTCGACAAGGGGCAACGGCTTAGGTTATAATCGGTTTAGCCGTTACTATGTGATTGAGTAACAACATCCAAATTTTTGCATTTATAATATTAGTGTGATGGTATCGGATTCAATAAAACCAGGTAGCATGGTGTTACAGCAATAGTAGTATTGAGATAGTCAATATTCATTAATCACAAGGATCACTTTGAAACCTGTTCCTCCGCGACCCAAGCCAGGAAAGAATCAGGCAAGAAACAAGGCTGGTTATTCTTTTTAATCAACCCTTAAGCAATAAAAAAATAGAAATATTTTTTTTATATTAAACTTGTAGACACACAAGCTGACGGGCCTCCTGATGTGCGATCACCGCCGCCTATAAACTCCTGCAGCACTCGTGGTACTGCAGTCGCATTGCCCAGCACTTAATACCCTATTTACACATTTGGAGGCGTTCAGTTTGAATCCCACCGGAAAAACCTTCGGGGAAGGTCATACAACATCTTGCACGCATCTACAATATGTTGCTGAGCTCGTTGCCGGTTGCGGGAGGTTCGATGGTATAAGTGGGAAGCAGGGATTAAATAATACAAAGATACCAAAATAAAGTAAGTACCTGTGGGGCAGTTGTGCTAATTTTGTGTCGAACGTTGAAACGTAACGTTTGGTTTGGGTTTCACGTTGGTTTGACTGATGTCACGCGTGTCAGCGCGATACCAAATGTGCAATAACGTAACGTTTTCGTAATAGTTTTAGTTTGGTATTATCATTCAAAAATAGCGCGATTGCTCCCCTGATATAAATCAATTGAAAAAGAAAATGTGTACTGACATCGTGTCAAGGAACTTTATCATCAATATATTCAGCTATAACGTATTAAGCTAGAAGAAGGTAACCAGGAGTGCGATATCCTAAAATAAATAAAAAAAAATCTCATGATTACCAGTATCCGCTTGGAATTCTAGATTGCTGAGTGAATATCAGTGTGCTTGTAGCCAATAATCGCGCTCTGTGCTTGACCACCCATACTGCAGGCAGGCGTAACGAGACACCGATTAGATGAATGAAACTTTAGAGCTGTTTAAGTGTTATCTACATAGGCCATTAGAGTACCAAGCTACCAAGCTCCTTTCCAAAATTTGCCTGAGAGAGATCACTCAACGAAAAAGTCGCACAACGAATATATGATTTAAGGAGTATATTAGATATTTACTTTTTACTTTAAGTTTCAATCTGTCTTTTGATTAACTAATAAAATAATATTTTTAATTATAACAGAATTTAGGTATTTCATTCGCTGTGTAAAATATGATAGAATAGAGATTTATTTTGCGCCTAAAAGTCGATATTATGTAGCCTGTAACTTATTCGAAACCTAAATCTATACTAATATTATAAAAGGAAAGATTGTTTGTTTATTTGTTTGTACTGAATAGGCTCAGAAACTACAGGAGCGATTTAAAAAATTCTTTCACTGTTGAGCTACACTATCCCCGGGTGACATAGGCTACTTTTTACCTAACTGCGCAGAAGGAAACTACGCGTGCGAAGCTGCGGATTCGTCAGCTAGTATCGTAGTAAGGTGCAAACTCGGCTCTTCTGCGTTTTTATCAGTTTTTGTCTATTTCATAATAATATTATGAGATTGATGAAATTACTGATGTAAAAAACTTAATTAATATAGGGTACATTCGATTTAGTCTCGAAGTCGTAGTCGAATCAATAGTTAGACGCTAGTTGGAATTACATTTATAAAAAAGTACAAAAGGATTGGGAAGCAGTTATATTAACAGTTAATAAAATAACTCAGAATTAGCTAACTATAGAGGAATACACAGTCAACCAATCGAAATGTGTTAAAGTTGCATCACGTCATACACTCGATTCAATTGTATGTCAATTGTACATTTCCACGCCTTTATACATACGATTGGACCATCGTTTGAGAATGTTAACTAAATATATGTTTACGTTAGTATTTATAGGTAAAATTAATATTGTAGAGTGACTTTATTTAAGTTAGATACAATACATTGCCACTTGAAAATGTATGAATGTTTTTTTTTTATTATTTATACTCTGGGCGGACCATGTGAGACGAATGCACCCCGACAGATGGGCAACGATCGTCACGCAGTGGGTGCCTGAAGACGGACGACGGCGTCGAGGAAGGCCTAGTAGACGTAACGATCTCGATGCCTTCGAGACAGATTGGTGGGATTTGGCACACGAGCGAAAGTCCTCGAAGACGGTGGGGGAGACCTTTGCTCAGCAGTGGGAAGACGTAGGTTGAAAAAAAATATTATACTCTAAAATCGTGCCATGTTTAAATTTTCAAACTACCATGGTTATGGACACTATTTGTACTAAAAACGTGATATTTATTATGATTTGTGAGTTTTTGAGTAGTATTTTTGATACTCACAAATCATGGTAAATATCCCGTTTTTGGTACAAATCGTGCCTTGTTCGTCTAGGTACTCGCAATGTTGATTTTGGCTGATGCAGCTACATCACAAAAATATTTAATCTGGCAATTATTTTAAGTTTCATCTCCATACCTTCCTGTCCATTCATTGATCGCTTTATACCAGCTAATTATATCGAATGAATGAACTCGGTCCCATTGATGGACCAATAAAGCATTATTGTCTCATCCAGTCGATGCGGCGTCCTTTCTACTGATAACGCAATCTATGCTGGTGGTCGAAGCGATCACACATTGGAATCTCTTGCAATTTCTTAAGCTACGAGTAGTTATTGAAATAAAACGTATTTTACTGGTGGTAGAGTTTTTGTGAACGGGCTCGAGGAAGTGGGCACCACCGCCTTACCTTTATCTGCCGCCAAATAGCAGTACTTGTGCTGCTGTGTTCCGGTTAGATGGTAATGGTATGTTTCTGTAATTACTGGCACATAGGCATAACAGCTAAGTCCTATAGTATGGCAACGTATCCACATAGAGATCAAGACAACATAATAGCTTGTCTTGAATTCTATGTGGATATCCATGGGCTGCAGTAGCCACTTAACATCTGGTGGATTGCATGTTCGTTTGCCATATAAGTTGAATAAAAAAAAAATTATTAATTCAATTCAAGATTATTTTACTAACAGAGTCTTAAATGAGTAATAACTAACATTTAAATATTTTTTATTTTATTGCAGAATCGACAGCACTTGATGTGGAAACTGACTCTTATAACCATGCCAATAACAGATTCTAATTCTATAGACATAACTTTATAGAAATTGGTCACTTAGAGAGAAATTAAAAACACCATATATTTAAAGATTTTTTAAGAAATTTTGTAGGTACGCATTTGAAGAAAGTAAGGGTGGGAAGGATTTTGTGTAAATGTGTATACTTGTGGGAGTGAGGGAGTGGAGTGTGTGTGTTATGCTGTGTGAGTTTCTGAAAAGTATTTTATGGAACGCGCTGTGTATGATTAAGATTAGAGATAATTTGCTTCATTAAAGATGTTTTGCTATTAGAGAATAGGTATGCGTAGTGAGGAAAAATCCTTGTTGTATGTATCTAGCGTGAAACAGATGACAGAGTTGGGCATAGTTCATGTGACTGAAAGGATCATGAAAGAGTATACGTTTTAACTCACTATATTTCTATACTAGGCGACACGCTCTCGCTCCGTAATGTATAAATGTGAAAGTTTGGGTGTTCGTTACTCAATCACGTCGTAACGGCTGAACCGTTTTCGATGAAATTTGGTATGTACGTAAATTATAACCTGGATTAACACATAAGCTACTTTTTATTGAAAAACCACGCGTGAGAAACCGCGGGCGGAAGCTAGTATCTACAAAAAAAAGCACACAGAAATAGTGTAGCCTTCTGTCAGCCGGATGAACTCAGCGAAACAGCGCAATGTTTCTTTTATCACCCCAAAACCACAAACCAAAACTAGGACAATACAGAAAGCGGTACCATTGGCGGTCTTATCGCTAAATAGTGATCTCTACCATAGAACCTTTGAATGGCATGGACTATGTGAATATTACGTTTACCTTGTAATAATAAGTCCATTGTTTTAAATTTGTGTTCCGTGTCCCAAGTTTAAGCTTATCTCGGATTTTGCGATTCAGTCATTTTCCTTGTACGAGGGTATTTTGCATATCCGCGTGGCGATTATACCTATAAGAATATTTTAACAGGTCTAACTCAGTTAATGTTGCATGGTTTGTGAACAGAAAGTAACCTATGTGTCAATCCAGGTCGTCATTATATATAACTAGATGACCCGCCCGCGGCTTCGCACGCGTAGTATTTCAATAAAAACATTACCCTCCTTTAACGCACTCGGATAAAAAGTAGCTTATGTCCTTCCCCGAGATATAATCTATCTCCTTGCCAAATTTCATTACGATCTGTTCATCCGTTTAGTTATGAAAAGGTAACAAACAAACAGTTACTTTCGCAGTTACATCTATGTATTGTACACTAGCTGAACAATCCGCAGCTTCGCACGCGTAGTATTTCAATAAAAACATTACCCTCCTTTGGCGCACTCGGATAAAAAGAAGCCTATGTCCTTCCCCAAGATATAATCTATCTCCTTGCCAAATTTCATTACGATCTGTTCAGCCGTTTAGTTATGAAAAGGTAACAAACAAACAGTTACTTTCGCAGTTACATATTTGTATTGTACACTAGCTGAACAATCCGCAGCTTCACACGCGTAGCTTTTTCCATTAAAACATTACCCTCCTTATGCGTAGTTCGGTAAAAATTAGCTTATATTACCCGGGGATAGTGTAGCTTCGCAACAGTGAAAGTGTTTTTTAAATCGGTCCAGTAGTTTCGGAGCATATTCAATAAGAAACAAACAAACAATTTTTTCCTCTTTATAATATTAGTATACTCGTAGAAGTATAGATATAAACCTTCCTTTTGAATCACTCTATCTATTGCTCCGTAAAATCTGTTGAGTAGTTTAAAAGATTTAAACGAACAGACAGCGGAAGCGACTTCATTTTATACCTATTATGTAGAGAAAGAAGTCGACCTCTGTGGTGCAGTGGGCGAATAGCCGGCTGAGACGCAGGAGGTAGCGGGTTCGATTCCCGCCGCGGAACAAATGTTTGCATGCTCTGCAGATATTTGTTCCGGGTCTGGTTATTTCTCTATATATTATAAGTATGTACCTATTTACAAAAAAAAGGTATATAAGTATTCTATATTCAGTTATCTGGTATTCAGGTATACTGAATGTATACTAAATGATATTCAGGTAACTGGTCCCATAGTACCAGTTCTGCTTAGTTTGGGACTAGATAGCGCTGTGTGAAATGTCCAGTAATATTTATTTATTTACACATCAAGATCGGTCCAGACGTTTGTCGTGAAAATATAACAAATAGACGAGATATTACTATTAATCTCCATGGACATCCTCGGCTCTCTTACTCAGTATGCCGACCGTGAAGATGTCCCACAATATCGTATAGTCCGAGGCAAGTCCAATCATTACGACTGATAATCCGAATCACTAATCCGAAAGCATCTTTTATCATCTTAATTTCGGTACGCATTGCATTATTGCACGCCGCATGGTCAAGATTCAAATCCGCAACATAAAACAAACGCAAGAAATTAACGGGAGACCGGAGAAGAATCGCTCATACAACACGTACTACCCAGATAATTCCTAATTGGAGCATATTTCTACCTTAATAAGGTATTATTTTAATTTGAATAGTATTTATCTAGGTTCCCAACTATATATTAGATCAAAATACTTACCTAAAATGAAATAGAAGCGTATCGCATTCTGCATGTTTTTACGTCATAAAAGACCTGTTTTCAACCTAATTGTTTCGTATTAAAAACAACATCTTACGTATCCTAGTCATGGGAACATAGATTATATCGTCTAGTTACAGAATAACAACACAATGAGAAAAATACAACAAGTTTTCAGTTATCATTTTTGATATTACGGAACACGGTCAAAATCTAATCAAATTCAGAATCGTTCTATTGCTATCACTGTCGCTCTGCGTGGCTAAACTTCGTCACTAAACAGGGATAGCGATATTCAGGCCAAAGTTTTTGACGCGGCCGCATTGAAGTTGCGCTCGGGGTTCGCCGGCTTTTTAAAACGTAATGATAGGCTCGCGTTTGACCACGATCGTGGCCTGATGGTAAGCGATGACGCATCTACGTTGGACCACGCTTGCCTAGAAGAAATCTATTCACTTGCGACTTGAAGACACCTGGTTGTAATTATCAAGAAACACAGACTCAGGCGAGGCATTCCACTCTTTGGCGGTGCGTATAATAAAGTTGGAAGATAACTGTTTCGTGCGTATGTCTACCATATAGCGGTGGCGCACCGCAGAGCGTCTGGTTCTCCGATGATAGAACGGGGACTTCCGTCTCGGAAGTTACAAATTCCCACTAGGCCAACGACCGCTTACCACATGACTAATACACACACCTAAATACAGTAAGTAGTGCAGGCGCCGCCAATTACGTCGAGTCCCCTTAACATACGGCATCGTCGACATCCGACGCACCCAACTCATAACGAATTCACTGAAACAAGATAATATATATATATATAAGTATTGTTACAAACTGAGGGTTCGGGATAAAATAACGAAAATCAATCTAACTAAAATTACATTTTTATTCAACTCAACACTAAAATGATAAATACACGGTCTCAATCACAAGGATTCACAACACACTAAATCACACCACTGTTACACAATAAACCACTAAAAGTCACCGAAATGTGCGCACGTATCGCCAAATCAAGACTCACTCTTTACACGTAGGTACCCAAGGACGTATCTACGCACTATTTATACCGCGCATATAACCTTCTCGACGTTTCTACTAGTTACCAGAAAATCGTAGGTATTTCTAACAACTACTATTTCTTAATCTGTGCAACTGAAGGTAAAAACGTGGTATGTAGGTATATTCCATAGCAAGTATTACCTATTCTGTGACACAGTAGATATAACTTCGAGAAAAGCCGACTATTACGTATTCTGTAACAGCCTCGGCGTAACAGTATTTTATTAATAAACATGACAACTTTTACATAAGGATGAGGATTTATGGAGTCCTTAAAAACTTGTTTATAAGAATTTATTATAACTTTATAATAATAATAAAATATAAACTTATAGTCACAACCGTAAAACCAACACCCTATTATAAATATACCCCTGAAACCGTGCTGGAGAACGCTACTCACAAACTGTATTTCGATCGGGCCATCCTAACTGATAAAACCACACACTTCAATAGACCAGATTTGACCCTTATAGACAAAACCAACAAAACAGCACTCCTTGTTGACATCGCCATCCCCAACACTCACAACCTTCAGAGCACCATCGCAGAGAAACTATCCAAATATGTATATTGATCTCAAAAACGAAATAACTCGCATGTGGCATCTGAAAAGAGTTTCCATTGTTCCAATAGTGTTGTCAACAACCGGTGTTATTCCTAAACAGCTATCCCAATCTTTAGAATATTTAGACCTGCCGAAGCACACTTACATTCTGCTACAAAAAGCAGCTATTTTGAATACGTGTAGGATCGTGAGAAAGTTCCTACAGACTGAGCTTCCTAGCGAAGTTCGGACCACTGAGGTGCACTTGGCTTAGGCCCGTGGCCCCCAGTTATTACCGATTCTTTGAAAATCGAGTAGAGAAAATCTCTGAACACCATCATAACAATAATATATTGATTTATTGCATTAATTTCTAGTATTATTATTAGGTATTTTCTTGTAAAGTTTCCCTTTATCACGCGGTTCATTTTATATACATATTATGTTATCAAATGAATCGGTTAAATGATTTTTGTCGTTGATAAATATGACAAATGGCAAATGGAGGAAATTATTTATTAATAAAATCAAATGACGGCAGACATGACAGTGCTTATCATTTACCTGACCACATATAATATAAATAAATAATTCCTTATGTACGTTTTTTGAGCTTTATAATAACCAGTGAATAATAAAGAATAGATAACTCTGTATACACCAAGTCAATAATAACTTAAACTCACATCAAAAAACTTATCGCTAAAAGCGATCGCTTCCACGTAACATTTGCAAATAAATTAATATAAGATATGATAAGATAACTCTTTATTGTACACCAAAGTAAAATACAGAACATAATTCTTACAAATAGATTTAGTACAATGGGCGGTCTTATCGCTAAAAGCGATCTCTTCCAGACAACCTTTGTATGGACAGGATCAAAATGTAACACATGACGGCGGTGCATCTATATAAATTTAAAAACATATCTACATACTATAAACCTAAATTACCAGTAATAACACAAATTTAATTTAAATAAGCAACTCTAAAAGTGGTTATGATGAACTAACAAGCTAAATTAAGATAGATAGATAGATAGATAACTCTTTATTGAATTACCACACAAACAGAAATAATAAAAAAAAAATAAGTACTGGGTTAAAATAAATAAGGCAATACAATGGGCGGCCTTATCGCTAAAAGCGATCTCTTCCAGGCAACCTTTGGATGGAGCGAAATTTTTAAAAATTACGGAGTGCGGTGTACTTTAGCGGATACATTACATTTACACATAATATATTCTAAGATATAATAATAATATGAAGTTTTAATCCTAATACTTAATATACTTATAAAATAGACTAATATATAGGTATATACATATAGCAAACTGTACTAACAGATAAAATAAGTACATAAATAGTAAATAAATAACGCTAGGAAGATGACATCGTCAGGTAATGATGTTTCACCTTCAATTTGAAGACGTGTAAGGACGATGACCGTCTTACTTCTTCGGGCAGAGCATTCCACAGCTGAACAGCCTGGACAGTAAAAGAAGCTAATTAAGTTACCTATAAACACATAATTATCTTTAGAATTTGCTATGTTTTATGTTTCTATTGAATTTTTATTTATTATTTAGAATAATTATATAGGATTAAGTACTTTACACCATAAACAACAAAAGTATTAACTTTACTTAGAAAACCTTCGTGATTAAGTACTTTACACCATAAACAACAAAAGTATTAACTTTACTTAGAAAACCTTCGTGATTAAGTACTTTACACCATAAACAACAAAAGTATTAACTTTACTTAGAAAACCTTCGTGATTAAGTACTTTACACCATAAACAACAAAAGTATTAACTTTACTTAGAAAACCTTCGTGATTAAGTACTTTACACCATAAACAACAAAAGTATTAACTTTACTTAGAAAACCTTCGTGATTAAGTACTTTACACCATAAACAACAAAAGTATTAACTTTACTTAGAAAACCTTCGTGATTAAGTACTTTACACCATAAACAACAAAAGTATTAACTTTACTTAGAAAACCTTCGTGATTAAGTACTTTACACCATAAACAACAAAAGTATTAACTTTACTTAGAAAACCTTCGTGATTAAGTACTTTACACCATAAACAACAAAAGTATTAACTTTACTTAGAAAACCTTCGTGATTATACTTCGGCCGTTCAGAGAATGCGTTCCTGACACCTATCAGTTAGTCATATAAAGCGCTGACATAACCTTGTAATAGCGCAGTTTAGATTTAGAAAAATATTGTTTACCAAGTTATTTGACACTCAGTTTGGCACAAAATTATAACATTAATTGATTATTGATATAATGATGTTGTTTTAATGCTCATCAATTGTTAAAACGGTAAACAACCAGCAATAATATTTTTATCGTAACTGCAACGCCATTACAAAGTTACGTCGTCAGTTCAATCGCGACGTGTCAGGAACGCATTCTCTGAACGGCCGTAGTATAAGTACTTTACACCATAAACAACAAAAGTATTAACTTTACTTAGAAAACCTTCGTGATTAAGTACTTTACACCATAAACAACAAAAGTATTAACTTTACTTAGAAAACCTTCGTGATTAAGTACTTTACACCATAAACAACAAAAGTATTAACTTTACTTAGAAAACCTTCGTGATTAAGTACTTTACACCATAAACAACAAAAGTATTAACTTTACTTAGAAAACCTTCGTGATTAAGTACTTTACACCATAAACAACAAAAGTATTAACTTTACTTAGAAAACCTTCGTGATTAAGTACTTTACACCATAAACAACAAAAGTATTAACTTTACTTAGAAAACCTTCGTGATTAAGTACTTTACACCATAAACAACAAAAGTATTAACTTTACTTAGAAAACCTTCGTGATTGATTTCAATCATTATTATAAATACGGGATTTATCACGTACCGTCTTATCGGTGTTTGAGTGTGTGTTGTGTGTGCGAGGCGAGACGTTATTCGGAGCGGATCGCACTCACCCTGAATTCACGAATTGAACCGAAACATTGCCGGTCAAAACACCGATAAGAAGGTACGTGATAAATTCCGTATTTATAAAAGTATTAATATTACCAAAACTTAAATGAATATTATACAATTGACGAAAACCAACCCGCTAGGTGAGCCAAGGTCACAAGCAAATGTATTCCTAAAGACGGAAAGCGACGCTGACGCTGAGGGAGGCCTAAAAAGCACTGGAGCAACGACTTGGATGTCTTCCAAAGGGACTGGCAGGATCTGGCTCTGGACCATGATAAGTGGAAGGAAGAGCCCAGTAGTGGGACAGTACGGGCTTATAAATAAAAGATACTGATAATAACCAGTGAAAATATAAACGTCTTTAAAGACACAGTGCCTTTAAATGAATGCCACAGACTAAATACCAGCAGTATAACACATCGAGCGGACATCTCGAAACAGGATAAGAACGATAAGAGCAAGGACAATCAGTGCCGGGACCAGAGATTATAGCTGCGAAGGAAGAGAGCGATTCGGTGGCGCCAGGACGACGGCGAGTGGCGACCCATTGGCGAATGTCAAGAGATTTGATATATGGAGAGAGGATGTAGGGGATTTAAGAGGATGTTAAGAATATAAAAGGAAATAAATGAGTTAATGTTATGGTGGAAGAACAGTGTGGTAGAAAAGCTGCAAGAACTGACATTACTTAACATAAAAGCATCACACAAAACTCATCTCAAAGATAGTGTCTATAGTTTTTTCAATATTTTCGGCTATACGCAAACTGTATCTTTATTACAGATCATATTTTTTTAAGTCCGAATTATAAACGAAAAAAAAAACAACTTATAAATGTAACAAGGACTCAAAAGGCTAAGGATCAGGATTCGGCCGAAAGACGAAAATAGATCCCAAAAATGACAGAATCATCTCTAACATTTTCATTGGCTCAATAAAATTGCCGCAAATAGCTAATAGTTTTCAAACCAGAAGTCTATTTATAAATTTATTGGATCAGTGAGTCAGGGAGTTTAAAAACAAAAGGCAAGCCGAACGGCGCCGGCGCAAGAATCAATGACCGTCGTCCGGCCGCGGGCTCATCATTGAATTGACGTCGACGCCAATTGTGACATCGCTTCCTGTGCCAGAAGCAAGGAATAGGCTGAAGCGATGTCTCTTATTAAGTCTTATGATGATTTTATAATCAATCGCTGCCCGCTAACATAAACGAGAACATGGTAGAATAGCGTAAGAGAGCCAACTGACTGCAAAGCGAATATTGTTTGATGTGGTCGCGGCATCAAAACAGCCCACAAGATCACCTTCAGGGTAAGTTTAACACCCGAGATGTGCGAAGAAGCTTAGCGGTTCGCAAGGAAAAAACCACCAATAAGATAGCAGCGCTGGACGAGGCTAGGCAAATGAAGCAGTCCTGTTGGTGAATATTTTCCTCGCTACCTTGTTCAAACGCTCGCGCAGACAACTTTGATGCCACCTGGCGTAAAAAAAACAGTCTCACTACTGCGCACGGTGCGCAAGAGCAGCAATACCATCCTGAACGTCATCGCTAACAAACTCAACTGTCCTCTGATGTGAAAGCTCTCGCAGAGGAGTAAATCGCTATTCGTAATTATGTACTAACTCCCCTAGATTTAAGCTGCCCTGCTGGAAACGCAGCCTGTTGCACTTTACATCTATTGCACAGTACAGCACCTGTCAAGTTGGCAGCATCAAGTGAATTGGCAGATGCTGTAGTAGTTTGTACGATAGGATTTTAAATAGCATAGGCTTTTCTAGCATCTCTATGCGGCACATACGGCGCCATGCCGTACGCGCCGTGTCTGTCAACTTCCATAGCAACACATACAACACTGACGACCGGGCCGAAACACGGCGAATCAACCGTACTTTTCCAAGGCAAAAAAATGTGTGTGTACAAGAGGCATAAGGGATCCATATGATCTGATGATATAGGAATGAAAAATAACAGTAAAATTTCACTGGATTGGATTGACGAAGGATCGGAAGGATTTAAATTATATTGTGGACAGAATGATTTGATATTTATAAAATGCAATTTTAGATCCCAACAAAAATATATTTTTTATCATTCCTCATCTGAGTTCTTAGAAATAAGTTTTATGTTAAAAAATTTGTATATCAAAACAAGCTTTTATACAATTTATACAAACCATAAAACATCCTCCGCCATCTTGGAGGTCCCGCCATATTGGATTTATAGTATACATCTTGAATGATCCCCCATATTTTGAATTTAATGTGACTTTGTATTAGTTTTCATGTTTTCCTCAGCAATCCCTTACATTTGATACACATACAGTGGTAGTGCAGAAAAAATAACTAGTCCGCCATCTTGGATGATCCGCCATATTAGAATTAGAATAGTCACGTAGCTAAGCATGCATTGTCATTTAATATAAGCGTGTATACCAAATTTTAGGTCAATCGGTTAAAGATAACTGATTTAAAATTCAGTTGCAAGATTCCACCCGGACAAACATACATACATTGCAAGTTAAATAAAAGTATGTAAAAAATTCATCAGTGCGTCAGTTCATCATCTTGTAACTTGGGCCTGATTATTAAGTGTCACGTGCTGATTTCTTCATGTCAAAATTTAACCGGGATTTATATTCGTAACTGTGTAATTTAACCATTAGCGCCGCTATAAAGATACTAATCAAAGCCTCCTGTTGAGATCGGACTAATTCTTCCACTTTATATTATAATGGTAAATGTTCTTGATAAGTAATTTAAATAACTAGTGGTTCGCCACGAACTGAGAACTCGCCAGTCTCCCATAAAAAACAAAAATATATTATTGGTAAGCTTTGACTATCAAAATAGAGTCACGAAATGAATAACCATTTACATGACCTACAGTTTCATTCAAATTACAGGTAACGGGAGTTCATGTAAATTGGTCATTTATTTGGGGTAGAAATTGCAGTTATTCAGGTATCACTGAAGCTACACGCATACCAAATTTAAGCACTGTGGGTGACCCCACTGGTGTAGGTACCCTGTGAATTTTGTCAAAGTTCAGTTTATATTATGGCTAAAATAACTTAAAAACTACAAAGTTTAAACAAAAAATAAAAACGGGGTCAAAATGTACTTAGAAATAGCTTTTATTAAACGTGCCATTTGTTCGGAGAGTCCCATTTTTTACCCCTCTTGAACCTTAATATCTCAACCCCCCCCCCCCTCCCCCCCCCCCTCTCCCCATCCCCCACACGTTTAGGTCATTTAGTCTCACCAAAATTGTGCCATCTCTGCCTACCTACTCGTATATACCAAATTTCACGATGATCGGATAAACTCTTGGAAAGTTATGCTCGGACTAACATACATAAATACATAGCCGATTTGCTCAAGTTGATTTGGAGATATCGCTTCGCTCGATCAAAAACGGTGAATTTGGCAGTTTTATATACAAATGAGAAACACAAATTGGTGCAACGATCGTATGCGCAATTTAAACCCAACTGCAAAATACTACTAGCTGGTATCGGGAAATGTTTTCAGTTTTTTGAGATGCCACTAAAACGGAGGTAGGTAGGTGCTAGGTAGGTATCTTTAAAAACATGGTCAGACAACACTTTCTGTAATCCATCGCTCACTATGCCATTTATTTATTCATACAGTTTTACAATTTATGTATGTAGGTATGACAATATATATTTGAAAAATCAAATCAAATCAAATATTTTATTTTGCAACATACATTAAACAAAAATAACAACAAAAAATAAAACAGTATATCAATAAATCACAACATAAAAACTTAAAGCTAGGTATTACCCGTGCGCGATAAGTTGGGACCTGAGCGCGGTGACGTCATATTGGCGTGTTTGTGCAAAAAAGCGAACATAACAAGCAGCCGCCCTCGGCTTCGTCTTTGTTTTTTTTTATTATGTTACTCAGGGAGGACGCTGCTTGTTATCTAATCTTTTTTACACTATTTGAATAAAATAAAAATACAATGTTTAAGTTTATACATTTATTTTATCTATTATTTACATTATCTCATCTTCGTCACTACTTAGTGGATTTATGCCTTCTAGAGGTTGTCCTTCGTCCTCAGTCTCACTATAATCACTTGACGAAGAGGTTCCGATAAATTTACAATAACAACAAAACAATGACACAAACTATAACAACAAAACAATAACACAAACGAAAACTAAAAGAATTCCAGAGCGCGTCGTTACGTGACGTAGGCCAGTACGAGACTAAAAACCCTAGTAAAAAATAGTGATGCGAACGGTACAATACGGGCGCCATCGGGGAAGTGCAGGCGAAGCGGTCGGGGAGTCGCATTCCTATCAGTTCCCAAGTTATCGCGCACGAGTAATAGGTACACAAATTGGTTGCAAAAAAAGGTCTCAACTCAGCGTGTGCAGGACGTTAGAACCAGCGCTGGTCTTCCGTTGAGACCTTTAGGACCAAGAGAGACAAATAATTAAAAATAAATACTTAGCAGACGCGATTTTAGAGTACATAAAAAATAACACAAGAAGTTTCGAACAGAAAAAGTTTTACAATGACAAGAAAAAATAAATAAATACATATTATATAAATAAATTAGTTAAATATTTAAAAGTAGATTTAAAGTAAGAGATTAAAAGTATTAAATACGATCAAAACAATTCATAAAATCATATATGTAAATTTTAAGTAAAATAAGGTAAATGTATATTCTGTAACGACGACCTCCGTGGCGCAGTGGGCGAACAGCCGGCTGAGACGCAGGAGGTAGTGGGTTCGATTCCCGCCGCAGGACAAATGTTTGCATGATCTGCAGATATTTGTTCCGGGTCTGGTTGTTTTTCTATATATTATAAGTATGTATTTACAAAAAAATATATAAGTATTCTATCAGTTATCTGGTTCCCATAGTACAAGCTCTGCTTAGTTTGGGGCTAGATAGCGCTGTGTGAAATGTCCAGCAATATTTATTTATTTATATATTAGAGTTATGTTGTACTGGTATCAAATCTGTTAAGTTCCTGCTCCTTTTACCAGTGTAATAAATATTTTTTTAGTTTTAATCTAAAACTGAGAATAGTGTGCAGTAGTGTTGCCAGGTTTTTTTTGATACTGTAAGGGACAAATGCTCAATTTGACAAAAAAATACGGGATTGAAATTTTTTCCCCAGGACAAATGAAAAACATGTATTTTAGTTTGTGTTTATTGATAGTTACGAGTATTATTTATATATATTTTAAAGAAGATTGTGTAAGGTTTAACATATTATATTTGTTTGTATTTACATTTTTGTAAATTTCAATGCAGCTATAATCATAGTTGAAAACGGTCACTTTATCAAATCCGGAGTAGGTACACTTGTTGCGCACATCAGTCCATTTTAATGCCCTATGCGAAAAAATCCTCTCTACAAAGCACTTGGAACTAGGATTGAAATACGGAATAGAGTCTGTCCGGGCGGGACGTTCAAAATTATGCCTGGAATACGGGACGTCCCGGGAAATACGGGACATCTGGCAACCCTTGTAGGCGGTGGAATGTTGTTCCAAAATTTCGATGCAGCGATTTTTATTTTATGTATCTTAATATTAATATTTATTTAATTATGTATTATAATTATGCATTTTATTTCATATTATCTATATTTTTTATAAATTGTAATATATATATACTTGTTCTAGGGATTCTAACAATATCTTACGCAGCCGTCCTTATTTGTTCATATAGATCCTGTCCATCCAAAGGTTGCCTGGAAGAGATCGCTTTTAGCGATAAGGCCGCCCATTGTACCTATGATTTAAAAGTGTGTTTTCTGTTATATGTTTGTATTTAATGGTGTGCAATAAAGAAATTATCTATCTATCTATTATAGGTAAAAAGGCACTGCTGTAGAACATCTTAATTTTTTTAACAGACTTTATATGAAGATTTTCTTGAATTAATATATTTTTGTCAATATTTCCTTTCCTATTCTCACCGTACATACCTGAAATTTAAACTACTTTTGAAATGACACAGATTATTATTATCATTAGCCGGTTTCCTATCATAGATAATCTTGTAGCAACGGTCGGCAGTGATTACTCAATACTGTCTTTTGATAAATTTTTATCAAAACTACGTTTAGTAGAACGTAACGAAGATAATATTATAATTATTTACTGATAAATTTACATTTTTACTTAAATTGATATCATTTTTTTTTTTTTTGCCTTTGCATCTTTCATATCACTGCAGCCACGAGGGCTATTGTGTTCATATCGGCCCGATGTAAAAAAATAAGTCGTTAGTTTGGTTTTCTTCTGTACCTATATTTTATGTACATATATGTATGTATATTTTTATGGTAAAAACTTGAGGACAGGATACGCTGGAAAATACAGGTTACCGACGTGAACAGGGCAATATTCGAACACAACGTCGTACCTGGGTTCTTATAATATTAGGAAGTCAAAAATCAATATCAGTTAATATATCCACTATTTGCAAAGTAATAACGAGAAAATGATTATTTTATTTATACTAAATGCATTTACGACATTAATTTAAGTCACGGGTATGGCTGATGGCTAGTAGGTACTGTTGATCAATAGTTTTTTTTTTTTATTTCATTCATCATCATCATCATATCAGCAGTAGGACGTCCACTAGACAAAAGCCTCGCTCATTGATCTCCAGGAACTGAAATTGTCAATTTAATTAGCATGGTTTTTTTAAATTTTAAATTCTCCTTAATTTCAAGTCCTAAAATATGATGAAATCAATGAAACAGCCTGTATAAAATAGGTAAAGAAATCATATTAATTCATCATGTAAGTAGTAGGCCCCTGTTAAACAGACTAAGCGGTTTAAGCGCAAAGGCGCCGCCGATTTACGTTAAAAATTGTTTATTGGTAATGAAAAAAAAATACTTTACGACCTATTCTCATACCTACCAAATATACAAAAAGGATTCATTATAACCGGTCGAGCCGTTTCGGAGAAGTGCGCCAACAAACACCGTGACAAGCCGGCCGATCAGCTAACTTTTGTTGCAATGGGTTGCAATCAAAAACTAGTCGCAACTGTCACTTTTGACAGTTTTGCTATCAGATAGTAGCTTCGATCGCAATAGAAAACGGATTGCAATAATACCCATCTTTGACAATGAACGATTGCAACAAGATGTAGTGTTGGTGTAATTTGCATGAAACAACGATCGCGTAAGGTTGTTTCAAGTAAGGGCGTAAGGGCGTTTGACACCCTCGAAAGGTCTTCCCATGCTTTCGAGGATTGTTGGTGTCCGAGAGGACCGCTACTTCTTTTATTTAGGGCTATGCCCGGGTTTGCTTCGGCAAACTCAATTAATAATTCCAACTGCCGGGGTGTTATTTGGCGGATTGGAGCCATTATACCGAAACCAATAGAAAATAGTATACTAATCACTTGAGAAAGCTAGGAATAAAGGTTTCATTGTATGTTGGGACTTTACTTACTTGGAAATTGGAAACACAAACCAAATAACTTCAAAATATTCGTTTGTTTACGTTTGTTGAAACTCATTGAAACACAACACAAAGTCATAGACACAATGAGTGAAGGAGTTGTATTATACAGTCGAATAAAGTGGGCTTATAAATTTCACATGGTTCCTTACTACGATTGTACTTTTTAAAATGGTCGGGTTATATTGATTTGCAGGAACTTCGCGTTGTAAAACTAGTATTGCAACAGATAAATGAGGGCGAAAAATGATGGCAACAAGATACGTGGTCGCTGTTCCTTGTTAGTATCGCTTACTTGTTAGTATCAAACCATTGATTGCAACAGAATTAGGTAGATATTTTTATATATTAGAAAAATGTATTTTAGGCTAAGGTATTTTTATGGGCCGTGGAATAAGTTATTTTCTATCATGTATGTTTTTAAATTATTTATTATCATTATTAAAACTGACACCGTTTATGTCGCTACTCTTTATAACAGAAAGAATAACATCATTTACTGCTAACCCAGATGCTGAGTCGAGCCTCTTTTGCTTCTCACAATAAACTAAACCTTAAAAATAATTAATCCTTGTACTGTAATTTTGTTTATTTTCATAAATGATACTTGCCTCTCAGTTTATTTGTCTATTGTATTTTTTTAACTAGAGTTCCTTGTGAAAGGGCTAGCCCGGCGAAATCCTACCACCAAACCTATCTCTGCCGCTAAGCAGCATAGCTGTGTTTCGGTTTAAAGGGTTACCTGTAAATTACAGGCACATGAGGCTTTACACCTATATGTTTCAAGTTGACGCAAAGAAGTGCAACTTATGGCGTGACCCACGAGGCAATACTTTGTTATAGGCGATGAAAAACAGATGGGGGTGGTGGTGTTGTTACCATCTAACATCAGGTGGGTCATATGCTTGATCCAACTCCAAATCACAAATATACAAACAAGTTAAAAAAGACCGTCTTAGAAAGAGATAGTTAGATGGTGCAGCAGTTACACTAACAAAAACTAAATGACGATGATGCGCCTGGACGTCTAGTGCGCGGATGTCGGGGTCACTACACTATACAAACCACACCAGTACTCACCAGTAATCAAATTTGAACCATATCAACACATCATCTAATATATAAAATTCTCGTGTCACAGTTTTCGTTGCCATACTCCTCCGAAACGGCTTGACCGATTTTGATGAAATTTTTTGTGCTTATCCGGTATCTATGAGAATCGGCCAACATCTATTTTTCATCCCCCTAAATGTTAGGGGTAGTTTACCCCTAAATTTATTTTTTATTTTTTAGACAAAATTTTTAATTTCTATTTTTTTATGATACAACATACAAAAATACATACAATCCTCAATTTTCACCCTTCTACGATCAACCCTTATTTTTTAATAGCAATTATTTATATGGCAAAACAACGTTTGCCGGGTCAGCTAGTAAAGTTATAAATTAAACGAACCTCGCGACATCCCACGCATTGAGAAAGTGATTGCGGAATAAATCAAAACAAAGCTCTTCATTATTGATATACTTTCAATTGGACAGTAGGTGTGTATATCACTTCATAATATCATCATAGGGAATCTACTGCTGAACACAGGCTTCCTGCATATATTTCCAGAGCGGCCACTCTTGTACGACCTGCACAAAATGGCTACCAGTAACCCTTATTAGGTCGTCTTTCTAGTGTATTGGAATGAGTTTCACGAGTAGCATGTGAAAAATAATGTCACACCTGCTATTTTCATTCGCATAACCTGCTTATAACCATTCAAATGAAATCATTTTCGGTTTTCATCTTATATCGGTCGCAGTCATTCGAGTATACGAACGATCACAGTCGTTCGCATTTCTTCGGAATTCATCGGGCGTTTTCGTTGCCCGTGATTTATCACATGTGATATCGCACTAGCAAGAATATCAAATGTGACGTTACGGCATTATAATGAAAAATCTTTGCCCGTGATTTTTCACATGTGAAATAGCAGTGATAAAAATTCATATGAAAATGATTTAAAAGTAGCAATCATTTCCATGCCTACTTCTTACGCTGCGTATTCTAGTGCACGGTCTCTGATCGAGAATCTTTCTCCCCCAACGGTCGTCAGTTCTTCGAGCTAAATAATAACTTTCTTTGTGATATACCGAATATATATATATTTTTTTTCATATATATTCTTTGGAATCTAGACGTAAATATCTCGAGGCCGTTACTCTGTACAACATCATTCATAACAACTATGACTGCATTGAACTAGTGAAAAAGCTGTATTATATAGTTCTTAGAACGTGCAATCTAAGAGCAGTTCGCTCTCGTTCCCTGTTTGCAACTGGCACCACTAACTCGGGACTACGCGCGCCCATCCGACGTATGGTTGAGTCTTACAATACGTCATTCGAGGCTGTAGACATATTTGCATGCTCAACTTATCAATTTAAGAAATTAGTGTCTATAATACTTTCAAAACACGACCTTCATTCGCTTCTGTCTTAGCGTAATTCCGTTCTGTGCTTTTCCTTTAACTTTTTCGTTATCCTATATTTACTTCGTATACTTTTAATTTACTTATATAATTATAGTTTTGATTTAAATAGTTAAAATGCCCTTCAGGCCCTCTAGTTGCATCTACTTTTCATTACATTTACATTACAAGACAGAGTCTGTCTTACCAATATGTGGATAACGTAGTGGGTTACATTATTAATACTTGTATCGCATGAATACTGTATCTTACCTAACCTTTATAGTGTAACTGTTTGTTGTTCCGAAATAAATAAAATAAAATATACCTAGAATCAAATTATCATTAAGAATTTCATAGTATTTTATCGATGAAGAACGCTTCCTTAATTGTTAGTTTTTCTTTTACTATTAAAAAGAGACAGATAATGATTCTATACGTAGAAATTCATAAATTAATCGTTTGTAAGCCACTTCCTCATTTCACTAGCATCAATTAAAATGACTCATGCATGGTGCATTGTGGCTATGAGACATGGGACTGCACGCCATAATCTTTGATTCATTTCTGGAGTAATAATTAGAAACTATATCTTATTTTCATTTATTTATAATATAAAAATGAATCGCAAAATGTGTTGGTAAGCGCATAACTCAACAACGCCTGGACCAATTTGGCCAATTCTTTTTTTGTTGTATTTCTTATTGCCAGGAGAAGGTTTTTATGAAAGAAAAAATTAAGAAAATTGCGCGCAAAATTAGAAAATTTAAGAATACTTAACCACCATATAAAATTAATCTAACCTTAGCGCTTTTATAATGTAACCTTATGACGTTTGACATAGAATTGACAGATGACACATGCGTGCTGCAAATATCGTCAAAGAGGATGTAAAAAAAATGAATATCGTTTGAAACAGATGCTTCGGTGGGAGTTATCCCGAGATATTGTATATATATAAAAATGAATTGCTGTTCGTTAGTCTCGCTAAAACTCGAGAACGGGTGGAGCGATTTGGGTAATTTTGGTATTGCATTATTTGTGGAAGTCATTCATTTTCTCATACATAATGATAGCCGGGGACAACAATTGACAATTCTACCAGGGTGACTTATATTGACAGCCCGCGTTATACCTATGCATGTCAAGCCGATACGAAGTTCGGCGGGACCACTAGTTACTTATAAATATTATAAAGAGGAAAGATTTGTATATTTGTGTGTATGTTTGTAATAAATAAACTCAAAAACCACTGTGCCGATTTCAAAAATTATTTCACCATTGGAAAGCTACATTCACCCTGAGTGACATAAGCTATATTTATTGCTAGAAAAGACTAGGGATCCTTACTCAAACTTAAGTAACGTAACAGAAGGTGTAAAAAGTGGCCTAAAATGTCTTTCGTCGCATGCGCTGCGGAAACTATTGATGGTAGAACTATGTTCTACAATATTATATAAATCCTACAAAAAAATTCGTAATATTTTAAAGACGAAAGATTGTTTGTTTGTTTGTATTGAATAGGCTCCGAAACTACTGGACCGATTTAATAAATTCTTTCACTGTTGGGAATCTATACTATCTCCGGGTGACACAGGCTACTTTTTACCCAACTGCAGAGAAGGAGGGTAATGTTTTTATTAAAAAACAACGCGTGCGAAGCTGCGGATTAGCCAGCTAGTTACTTATTTGTTAGTTTTACGACACAATAATAATGATTCGAGAGCACTAAATAACTTGAGTTTTATTTTATACGACCTGGTGATCGAGCACGCTTATCGCCTGATACTATATGAAGCTTACTTTAAGCAACTTAGATACCTGGCCACCGATGCACTGCTCTGCGTCCATCAGCTTGGTGCATACACGTGTTTCTTATGTGCCTGTAATTTAACCGGCAACCATACCTTTTAAACCAAAACACACCAATGCTGCTTGGCAGCAGAAATAGATACCTCACCAGGCGAGCCCTTTCACAAGGAACTTACTACTCTTACAGGTACGATTCGACGTCTCAGTTTGGGGGACCCTAGAGTCTAGA
This sequence comes from Philereme vetulata, assembly GCA_918857605.2. Taxonomy (NCBI): domain Eukaryota; kingdom Metazoa; phylum Arthropoda; class Insecta; order Lepidoptera; family Geometridae; genus Philereme; species Philereme vetulata. The sequence continues at coordinate 393,943 of OU975484.1, read as the reverse complement.
CCTCTTAAGACTCTTTCATATATTTTAGGATTTCTTGTAGATTCTATAATGTAAGTGCATCTATATTTTAAATTGTTTCTTTGTCTCCAGGTCTGTTAGCCAGCGAGGCCCTACGTAACGGACTGTGCCATCAGTCCCTCTGGGGAGCACCGAGTCGACCCGAGCTCCGCCAGGTATCGCCCCCACTGGTTCACACCCAGGATATCTACCCAGTCAGAGGTAACTTCCACATTCATAAATCAGTCAATTATTTTCTGCTATTGTACTTAATCTCCTGACTTTTTGAGAATAGTTTCCTCACACTCTGTCTTTGTGAAATAACTGTTATCATAACCTTCATATTAGCCATAGGACTTCTAGTGCTGAACATAAGCCTCCCCCATGGATTCCCAGAGCGACAGATCTTGTGCACCCAACGGCTCCCAGCAACATTTAACATCTAGTAACAGTTACATGTAAAACAAATCATAGATTATCTGCTAAAATTTACAAATGATTACAACAGCTAAAAACCTTTACTGAAATACAATCATTAAAAACTAGTTTACGTCATTGATATAAAAAAGTAAAAACAGAAATAATAATATTATTGCTGGACATTTTACACATTTCAAGAATGTTTTTAATAAAATTAATGTTACTTACTGACATAAGCAGCAGTTTAGAACTCAAAATAGGTACTATTTTAATCAATTCTTTGACAATGCCCCATTACAGCAGTTTCTACATAGTTAATAGTCAGTATTTTTAAGTTTATCAAAACCGTTTATGGCGACATCGTTTAGAACAACATACCGGTTAAATTGACCAAAATCAAAGGTCCTGGCTGAATGTTATATGACCGCCTTATCGAAAACATTGGTTTTTACGACATTGTTTACTACGACATACCGCATTAAGCGACCACATTTGGTTAATGTTTTCGGAGAATTATATCTGTAGAACGACCGGCTCAGCTGTATTGTAAACAATTTGAATAGGTAACTGTATCCACATCTGGCACAGTATAATAGTCAATGGCTATTATCGTAAAAGTAAACAAAGTTTAGGGTCTTTTGTAATTCTTAGAAACGGAGGATGATATTGTACGTGAAGTTCAAGAGGAAAATGAAAATGAACAGGAAGACTCGGAAGAACAATTTACAGTGCCAACTTTGATTGACGGTCTCAATGCTGTTAGTGTATTACGAAAGATTGTTCTTTTTAATGAAGAGTTCCACATGCAGGGAAATTGTGACGATACGCTGATTAAAATTCCACGTAAATTACAAAATGTGTATGCACGACAGAAGTGTTTCAAACAAACTAAAATTACAGATTACAAAAATGATGGAAAAATGATATTGTTCTTTTATATTAGACGTTTGTATTGAAGTAAACAAAATGCGGTTTAATTTCCTACATGAATATACATATTATCTTTCCTATTAATACCTGTCACCGGTTGTTACAACTATCGGTTTTTACGACTCAATATGAGTAGTCCCTTCGATGTCGTTATAACAGATTTTGACTGTAGGTATATATGAAATGCTTGTCTGTTTCTGGCACCTCTACTTAGATAAAGACATGTAATTAAGTAAGTACTATTATTGACGTAACCAAGTGTTCCATTGTGTCCCTACGGTTTGAATAAATGAGTATGAGTATGAGTGCTATCTAGCCCCAAACTAAGCAGAGCTTGTACGATGGGAACCAGATAACTGATAGAATACTTATATATTTTTTTTTGTAAATACATATGTACTTATAATTTTATAATATATAGATACACGACCAGACTCGGAACAAATATCTGTTGATCGTGTTCCGAGGCGGGAATCGAACCCGCTGCCGCTGTGTCATAGCTAGCCCACTGCGCCACGGAGTTCGTAGAAGAGAAATAGATGAAAAGAACGAAGAAGGCAATAAGGGCAAACTTATAGAGGAAATTAGGCGTTTGACAAGTTCATCCTGAATCGACTTCTAAATCTACTTTAAGAAACTAAGAAGATAAATAAATCCGGCTTTATCTTATCCGTAGATGCTAAGCATAGTGTGATATAGTTTTCGTCGAATTGTCCAAAGCTAGTACAGTCCATACCAAACAAACTCCATCGTTATCTTGTAACTAATGTTTGCCAGCGACGGTACACATGTCCAATCGGATTTACAATGGAAACCAACCAATGTCAGTGGAGTTAGCAAAAAAACTATCTTACTTCACACAGCCTTTAGATCTATTGGAAATATGAGGCTTTGTAAGTCTAAACTAGTGGTTCGCCCCGAACTGAGAACTCGCGAGTCTCGAATAAAAACTAAAATATATTATTTGTAATCTTATTATATTAGTGCCACGAAATGAACAACCAACTTACTTGACCTACAGTTCAATCAAATTTATAAGTTATTCTGGATTTCAGGCTTTTTCTTATTTTTTATACAGACCCCACGTTTATGCGACTAAAGGTACCTACACGCATACCAAATTTCAGAGCTGTTATGTGGGGTCATTGATGTACCCAGTGATTTCGCTTCGATCAATAAACGCGCGCCCGGGACAAGATTTTTGGTAGAATATTAGGTTGGGGAAAAAGTTTCTTCGCATTTTTTAAGAAAATTAAAAAAAAAAAAAATATAGTTTAATTACATTTAACTAAAGTATGTAGATACCCTTTTGTTCAATAACTTTTTGCCATCTTGTAGGTAGGGACATGATCCCATTGTTATAGAAATTTTGAGACTTCTGATCAAAATACCGCGACAAGTAGTTTTGGCAGTCCTCTCGTGATGTTAACCTTACACTGCCCAAATAATTCTAAAGAGACCGAAACAGGTAGAAATCTGAAGGTGCAAGGTCAGGACTATACGGCGGATGCATTAACACCTCCCAGCCAAACTCTCTTAATTTTTGCTGAGTGGCTAAAGATGTGTGAGGTCTAGCGTTATCATGATGAAAAACCACACCACTTCTGTTGATTAATTCCGGCCGCTTTCTCTCAACTTCTTGCTTTAATCTCATCAGTTGTTCGCAGTAGAGTTCAGAATCGATGGTCCTGCCTGGTGGTAACAGCTCATAATGAATAATGCTCTTCCAATCCCACCACACACACAGCATCATCTTGTTGCGAGTTAACCTGGGTTTCGCCACAGTCTGTGAAGCCTGACCGACCTTTGACCATGACCTTTTTCGCACGTTCTTGTCGTACGTGATCCATTTTTCATCACCAGTTATCAGCTTCTTCAAAAATGGTTCGGTTTCATTACGTCGTAATAAAGAATCACAAATGAGTACACGGTTCTTTAGGTTTCTTTCAGTGAGCTCGTGGGGCACTCAAATATCGAGCTTTTTTGTGTACCCAGTTTTTTTCAAATGCGCCAAAACTGTTTTGTGGTCAATTTCCAGTTCTTCAGCTACGTAGTAATTACTGATATGCCGATCTTGCTCCACTTTTTCAAAAATGGTATCAATTTTATCCGTAATAGGGCGATAAATGAGACGTGCATCTTTGTCATCAAAATTTCTGGATTGAAAACGCTTAAACCAAATTTGTGCTACTTTCACAAACACTGCACTAGATCCATAAATATCGCAAAAATTTTCGCGGCTTGGGTTGCATTTTTACCTTTTTTGTAGTAAAATTTTAAAATGTATCGAATTTCTTCATTAGATTCACTCATCTTTACAGTACGAAAAACAAATAAAAATCACACATTTTCCTAATTTGAATTTAGAATTATCTTCTTTAAAATTTAAACCTTAAATGATACCAAAACCAGCCAGATACAAATAGTATAGCCAAAGATATTTTATTACAAGTTCATACATACTATAATGCGAAAAGACTTTTCCCCCAACCTATTAGATAAGGCTATCATCGTCGGGAGTAGGAGATAGTGTGGTAGCTGAGCTTTTAATTAGCAACTCTACAATCCTCTTAGCTTTGTCGACTTAACTAAGTTAATTCAATTTTCAACTCTCTAGACATTCCATCTTGGTTTGACTAAAATATAATAAAAAATTATATATATTATTGATCGAGCGAAGCGAGATCTCTAAATCCTCTTGGGCAAATCGGCGTTGGATGTATGTATGTTTATCCAAGGATAACTTTCGTAACGTTGATCCGATCATCATGAAATTGAATGCATAGGTAGGTAGTAATGGCACAATTTTAGTGTGACTGAATGAATTAAAAATCTTAGGGGGTTGTTGAGATATTTGGGTTCAAGAGAGGTAAAAAAAGATGAGACTATCAGGTCAAATGTGACGTCAAATGAAAGGTATTCATTAGTACATTTAGACTCAGTTTTTATTTTTCGTAATTTTTTTATTGTTTTTGAGTTATTAGCCATGATAAAACCTAAACTTTGACAAAATTCACAAGATACACCAGTGACCCCACAGTGCTGAAATTTGGTATGCGTGTAGGTTTAGTAACACAAATATAGGCAAAAGTCTGAAATCCAAAATAATTGCAATTTGTATCCCAAAAAAGAGGCTCCAATTCACATAAACTCCCGTTACCTGTAATTTAAATGAAACTGTGGGTCATGTAAGTTGATTGCATTTCGTGGCACTATTTTATTACCTAGCCAAAGAATAAGGCCGTCTTGCATAACGATCTCTAAACGTGGTAGAGCTGATACTGGTGGTAGAGCTTTTGTGAACGGGCTCGAGGAAGTAGGCACCACCGCCTTACCTTTATCTGCCGCCAAATAGCAGTACTTGTGCTGCTGTGTTCCGGTTAGATCGTAATGGTATGTTCCTGTAATTACTGGCACATAGGCATAACAGCTAATTCCTATAGTATGGCAACGTATCCACATAGAGATCAAGACAACATAATAGCTTGTTTTGAATTCTATGTGGATATCCATGGGCTGCAGTAGCCACTTAACATCTGGTGGACTGCATGCTCGTTTGTCATATAAGTAGTATATAAAAAAATATTTAGCCACTAAATACGTTTAGGCATCGTTGCGCGGGTCGCCCTAAGAATAAGTATTTTTTTTGTTTTGGGAGACTCTCGAGATCTCAGTTCGGGGCACACCATTAATATCAGATGTTTTAAAAGATCTTCGTTAAAAATGCTTTTGCCAACCGTCCCTTATCATTCAAAATTCGTGCTCAACACGAAAAATTACAACCATCATAACATCGCGTTTAAGTTGATAGTCGATACCGATAGCTTATCAATTTTATCGTCCTTTGTGGGCACCGCCGGCGGTCCTAAGTCACTCTATACCGGGTTTATTATAAAATAACCTTAAATGCGCCAATTTTAAAATCGAATTCAGCTTGAACGAAGCCCGACTACCTCTTTTATCAGATCTGGAAAACAGAAGTGGACTTATTATGCCAAATGCAACCGTCACGCACTGGCTTAAGTCTCAGTATTATTTTTCAACTTACCTTTTTGCGAAGATACTACGGGCTAAGTCAGGAGTTATCAATTCATACAGTTGGAGTAAAATTTGTGTAAGATAATACAGTTATATATTCTATGGCACCGGCAAATCAGAGTTATAAAACAAACGTAATTTCGCCCGCGATATGCGCTGACGGTAGATAAGATATGTCACGCCGAAATCTGAAGCCGTGGGATTTGGCGACGTGTTATTGGAATTTAGCTGTCGAATAATAAATAGGTTTATGGTGGCCGGCACTTTTTATGTACCAGCTTATGAGAGTGACGTAGGTAGATAGGTCTGTGATCCGCGGCAGTAATCGAAAGAAACGAACAAAAAACTAACGGAGTAGACGTCGTCGTTTAAAAACCTTGAAGGCAGTATTATAAGGAATAAATTGTTTTTGTTTGTTACAGCCCTAATAAAAACAGCAAAGTAAGACAAACCTTTTATATAGACGCAGTATGTCTGACTTAGACTTAAATAAATTGTGTTTTTAACTAAAAATATATTCAATATAGTAGTTATTAAAAGCTTTTATGCGCCGTAATAAGGCTTAAACTGAAAATTTACTTTCAGGTTAGTTATAAATACCTCTGATTAAAAAAAACGAGTGTGCTTTAGACCACACGACTGAAGTAAAACTTATTTTTCACAATAATTGTTCAATTACAAAATTGTCCACACGTCTGTAGGTCGATCAGTCTATGTTCATTCTGGACAGACGCAACTCGCACTCGCGGATTAACGTTTATAAATATACGAAACGTAACTATCTGCCTTTCTATCTTCACTAACTTACGTCTCCCTTTCAATTTCCGTTCGCACTTTTCGTAACGCATTCACCAGCTTACTCCCCAAGTCGAGCGTGTGTAAAGAAGTTTTACTCCAAAAGATATATCTTTTGGTTTATAGGTACTTAATCTGTTTTCAGTATATTTTTGGCCAAAAACAAGACATATATAAATATATAAGACTACATATCTACTGCTTACGAGTTAGGTACTGTTGGAAAATCTGAACCTTACTTAGCATCTAGCACTCATACTTTTTTCCTAAACCTTACTTGCAATTAAATATGCGTTTTCAGTTTTTGTATACCTAGACAATTCATTAATTTAGCTTGCCCATTAACCTAAAGTTCAATAGAATAAAACAATATTTTACCATGAACCCTTAATTGGCTACTCCAAACCAGGGTGGCCACACTATATCAATCAAAGGGGCAGGCTAGCGTGGCGGGTCACAGTGTCAATATTTGCAAGCCGGCCTTGCTCACGACATCTACATGTAGTGATGGGATTAAGTCTTGGCTTATAAACAAATTTCGGCTCATAAGTCTTAGGACGTCTAAAGCTGAACATAGATCCCCCCCATAGACTTCCAGAGTGACCGAATCTAAGCGACCAGCACCCAAGGGCTCCCGGTAACCTGTATTATTTGGACGTCCTTTCATTTATTTCCTGTAGTTCATGTCTGTCTCTCAGTGTGCATCGATTTCTCAATGCAGATAACTATAATATATCATCATAATTATGTTTATGTACATATTGGTCTCCAGCGAAATAAATAGCTTTGTGAAGTTGAATAAAGTGTTAAAATATGTACTATTTTTTTATGTCAAAACAAATATGGACTGTATACTCTTGGCCTTCAATCTACCTCGTGGAAATCTGCAAATGCAGAAACTCAATATGTAGTTGACCGCCGTCTTCCCAAGCATTGGATTGGACGAGCCTAGCGATGCCTGATGTTACCAACTTACTTTAACTGTGAAGGGTCAATTACGCCTGTTAAAGGAACAGTTTTCTGTTTTATTATTCCCGCTATTCCTTAGTAGTCTGTGATAATAACAGAGCTAAACTTTAATAAAAAAACGAAGTAAAACTTCTTTTTCAAAATATTAATTTATAAAATGGTCAAGAACGAAATGAAATTACGAAAAATAATCAAACGAACTACTGACTGAGATATATATATATATATATTTCATGCACTGGTTATGAGAGGAAGAGAGAAAGAAAATGTGCGCGCACCTCTCTCTCTTGCTCCTACAGTAATATACGAAACATAACTCTCTCTCTCTCTCTTGCTATCTTCACTATACTATTTCCATTTCTTTATTTTCTCGATGACAGTTCTAATTTGATAGTTGTAGTGTTGCGACCAAATAAGTAATGATATCGATCGCATTTATTTATTATATTTTGAACAAAGACAAATACATCAAAAACATTCAAATATATTTTTTCAAGGTCGTGCTAGTCACTACATTTCTGTTCGCTGAGTTTTTTCACATTATCCATACGTTACGTTGTGTATTTTATGTTCCTCCGCGTTGATTGCTGCCCAGCTGTCAAATATCAAAATGCCGAAAGGATCTGTTCTGAAAAGCCAGGCGAGAGAACTGGTGATCACGGTTCGTAACTACTTTGAAGCAGAGTATCAAAATCTTGTAATGAAATATAAGATTAGTTAATAAATTTGTACAAAACTATCCGGCAGTAGTTGACATATTTTTATAACATAATGCATACATAATGTAAAAAAGACGCTCGTTCAAGTTTTCACAGGAGCTGTCATTGAGATAATAAAGAAATGAAAATAGTATAACTTATATCTCCCTCTCAACTTCCGTCCGCACTTTTCGTAACGCATTCACCAGCTTACTCCCCAAGTCAAGGGTGCGTAAAGAAGTTTTACTTCAAAAGTTCGGTAACTTTTTCGACTATTTGAATATCCAAAACGGCCCAGCACCAGTGTTTACCCTGTTATTCACTAGTGTTTGCTGACTCGACCCAACTATGGACAAGTCATCCGATCCGTCGCGTGACTTCTAGCTGTTACAATTGAATTTAGACTGAATTTTGTAAATTGCGCTTACGAGGGGTGTTGGTTTAATGTCAACCCTAATATTACCCAAACAATTGCATAAAATGTATCTTTGTAGCAGATCATTACGATCTCGTAATCCTCAGTTCTAGAGTAAGCTTCTTTTAGCAGGCGTGTGTCATCTTCAACCACATCATCACTTACCGTCACTGAGTCCGATCTTCTAGTAAACGAAATGGCCTCAATTTTTCAGTTCTACAATGCTAAACGATAAAAAACTGTTCAAACGTGCCAAGGCGCTTGCCCTCAATTGTACTCAAAAAACAAAGAATAAACCTCTTTTTACTCCATAATTACAAATCTAAGTTTGTTGACTGGCAATTATCAAACGACTGTTTAATCTCAAAGACGCCGCGTGTCGAGTTTCGTCACTCTTTATACAAACTTACCATTTTAGTCTAAACAGTTTGATTTTGAATCTTAACAGACTTGAGATAGAGTCGCCGTGTACAGATTGGTTTGATGTTGGTTAACGACACAAACATAAAGCATGCTATTGTTTCAGCAAATAATTCGTGGAACTGAAAACATTGAGAGAAATCGGAATAGTAAAGCCGCGTTGAGATAAAGGGTCACCGGTTGATAACCTGTAGCCTTTTTAGGTAGGTCGATCATACACGTAGGTACGTACGAATTGGTTGATGGTTGATTGTAATAATACGGTGCAGCGGTGATAGGAATAACATTTTCTTTTATTTATTTAAATTTTACACAGCCATTACAGTAACACCAAAGCGACAGTGCAAAACCTTAATATCTAGTACTTATAAACTACTTATTTACAGTTAAACTAGATAGGTCCTACTTAGAAAATGCAAGACCATATCTGTGAATATCGCCAAGGTAATATTGAAAATATCAACATCTTCGGCTAGACATAAGCTGTTGATAATCCGAAGGGCTCGCGTGAATGGAGCTTCGCTCAGGAGATTAGTCCTTGCTCTCGGGATCGCGAGCAGCCTAGCTCGTCGCCGCCTATAAACGTAATTATCAGGTACGTACAAATCCACACACATCAGCACTCGCGGATTGTGCACCATGCCTCTCAGCAGACGAAAGATATATGTTACCAACGACATATATCACTGACGTCCCGCATAGTGTATTGTAACTCCCTTTTTGACCTAACCCCAGCTATCCCAACTCCTTAATGTTGCGGAGTAGGAGTTCAAAATTCAAAAATTGTTTATTTGGAACCAAGAACACGATAACATATTAGTTTATACTTAGTGTTGGTAGCTTCAAAAGTTATATAAAACTGAGTAGCAGTGCCTCCGCTCTCCTCCATAACGAAGAAATAAGTTCTTATATAGGGTTACATAGAACAAATAATGTAGCTAGGAGAAAAGAATAAAGAAAGAAAATAAATTAACTAACAAGTAACTTTTATCAAAAATATAACCGACTTTCGATAACAGTTAAAGTTAGTAAATCGTTTAAAGGGCAAGGTGTTCGCTTTTATAACAAACTCCCAAGTGATGTACAAAAATTGACAATTAACAAATTTAAAAACGCAATTAAACAAAATCTTTTTAAAACAGCCTACTATAAAATATCGGATTAGTTAGATGATAGAGAAGCTTGGGATTGAAATTGAAATTGCTCCAACTCGTTTAAAATGTTACAATTTAGACGTAATTTATTACCTGTATTGTTATGTATTCTAAAAGGGTCATTAAAAAAACAACCAGCCTTTTTTCGTTTTCAAGCTTTTCTTTCCTGGCTTGGTCGCGAACGAACAGGCAGTCCAATTGACATTTCAAAGTGATCCTAGTGATTTTTTAGTGAATAAAAGATTTTGACCTTGAGTAAAAACCAAACTACTCTACCAATTTTGATGAAATTACCATGGGATCAATTTAAAAGTATATTCTTTTAATTCAAAAAATAATTTTCTAAATCAGTTGATATATAACGGAGTTCTGAGCTAACAAACATAACATAACATAAAAATTTAACAAATTTAAGACTTATATTGTTTTATCATGGATGCTATTGTCAGAACTGGACCTAATTTAAATGGGACACGGGAAGCACCAGCTTTCAAATAAAAAAAGAATCATCAATATCGGTTTTTTTATTATTTTTTTTACTTTATCCTTAGATCTTCGTTTGAACACAATATCACCTGATGGTAAGCGATGATGTGGTCTAAGATGAAGCACGAAGATCTAGAAGAAACCTATTTCACTTGTACATTAAAGAGGCCAGGATTGTATTCTTTAGGAAAAACAGACGACGCCAAAGTGTTCTATACCTTAGCTGTGCGCATCAAGAACGTAGAACCAAAACGGTGTGTGCGAATGGGTGGTATATCAACTAGGTACGGATGGTACTGAGCCGTGCGCCTGCTTGTCCTTTGTTGGAAAGGAGATGGCGGAATCAGATCGTAAAGTTCCTGGGCACATACCCCAAAATTAATTCTGTAAAAGATCGATAGGCTTGCAACTTTACAGCGGATTTCGAGACTTTCGGTCTTAGCCTCCGCCATATATTGCTCACCTATAAGCCTAAAAGCCTTAAGTTCTATCAAACCACCACCCACACCCAGTCGAAAGTTCTGAGGTAACAAACATAAAAAACAGTCAAATTGAGAACTTCCTCCTTTTTTGAAGTCGGTTAAAAAGGGTTTTGGGTGCAGTTTTCGTAGTTTATTGGTAGTATATATTTCTGCCACCAAGCTGTAATGCTGTGCTGTGTTTTGATTTGAATGGTAAAATTGCCGGTAAATTTACAGGCACATTACACTTATTTGCTCAGTACCTATTTTAATGCGTTGGAATGAAAAATACCGATCTTTTTTATCGTTCGAGAAATATATGGAGACCTATGTTTAGCAATGATACCTACGAGGATGTTGATGATATTTTAAGTTGGGGTAAATGAGTTATTTTCTTGAGTGGAGACTGCGTCTTGGAAAACGTAGTGTTGACTTATTTTGGGGCAAAATTGCACTGTGTGAAATGTCCAATGTCCAGTATTATCTAATAACTTCTTTCTTCAACTTCTATTCTCATCATCATCATCTCAGCCCGTCTGCACCCACTGTTGGGTATCGACCTCCTCGGTCTCTCTCATCCATTGACACCCAGCTACGCTTTCAATATCATTCGAGTATTGGGTGGGTGGTCTGCCTCTTGGTCTACGAGCATCCCTTGGCCACCACTCTGTAATCGCCTTCGTCCAACGCCCGTCATCCCTCCTAGCCAACTGTCCAGCCCATCTCCACTTCAGCCCTGCGATCCTCATATACCCACGTCCACACCCTTTGTGCGATTCTAATATATAAAAATCTCGTGGTACGGTTTTAGTGGTAGCACTCCACCTCCCCCCCCCCCCCCCTTTATAATCGCGATTTTAGTATTTTTGTATGAACAATATCCATATGAACATGAATGGTCGCGTCACTTTGACAAGAGTGTTTTATATAGTTTTTATTCCGAAGTTCTCACAGGAACGAGAAATTTCAAGTGTGCAAAGCCACGGACGGGTCAGCTAATTATCAATAGAAAATCTAAAAACATCACAGCATCAGTATCACACATGTGTAAGAATGTCATTCTAAATCACTCATGACATTATCAAGAGCCATTATCGCCTAGCAATCACGCGTCTCCAATGACACTTCCGAGATGGATCCAATCGTGGTCTCCTGATCCTCGATACCACTCGGAATTCAGATGACGCTGCAGTAAGCCCTGATTTATCACTTTTATCAAAACAAGTGACATGTCTAATGCCTGTTGATGTGACGTGGATGTGACGAAATATATTATTGTTGTAAGTTTGCATCTTGTTTTGGAAGGGTATCATCAACATCATCATATCCGCTACATGACGTTTTTTTTATACATTATAGGCTTGCGTTTGACCACGATCTCGCCTGATGGTAAGCGATGATGCAGTCTACGATGGTACACGCATGCCTAGAAGAAACCTATTCACTCGCGACTTAAAGATACCCAGGTTGTAGCTATCAGGAAACACAGACTCTGGCAAGCCGTTCCACTCTTTGGCAGTGCGCATAATAAAGGTCGAAGAGAACCGCTTTGTGCGAATGGGAGGTATTTCTACCATATAGCGGTGGCGCACCGCAGAGCGTCTGGTTTTCCGTTGATAGAATGGAGATGGTGGGATTAGGTTGAAAAGTTCCGTCACAGATTCCCCGAAATGTACTCGATAAAAAACCGACAGACTAGCAATCTTTCGTGGATGCTCCAGGCGGAGGAGCCTTGCATCAACTAGCTCATCTTTGCCTGTGAGCTTCTTGGCTGTTATCTCAATTGCTGACGTCCACTGCTGAATAAAGGCCTCCCTCATAGATTCCCAGAGCGAACGATCTTGTGCAGCTCCCAGCATCCTTTATCAGATCGTCTTACCATCTAGTGGAGATTATCCTGCGTAGCGATTTCCAGTGCGTGGTCTCCACTCAGGAACCTTCCTCCTCCAATAGCAGTGCCGGATTAACCACTTAGCAAGAGTAGAAATTGCTACAGGTCCCGCACAAAAGGGGGCCCTCCATATCCAAACCCGCCCACCTCTGGCACTTCGTGGTCTCGACAGAACATCAGCGCTTACCATTATGACGACCATAATGCTGTGTCGAGTCCCATTTACTGCTGCAGCACATAGTATCTACCAAATTCTCCCAAAACCGACTTCAAAAAAGGAGGTGGTAACAATTTGTATATTACAATATATTATTTGGATAACAGATCGATAAAGTTTGAAAACCCACGTACAAGTAAGCAGAATCGTCTTCAAAACAAAAGACCTTCAAACTACAACATTGATTAAAGTAATCCGCGTTGGATTACCAAAACATAAATCCAGAGCGATTGCACCGAGGTTTTACGATACAAATAATTTTATAATTCAGCCAAGTGACTATAAACAGAATTCCTCCACCAATCAGACAATAGAAATCAATGTGCGCGTAACTCAATAAAACACACATATAACTAATAATTTGATAGTAGTTCGTCATTTACAATCCAACATTTATTTAATCTGTCCAGATAATTGGGATTAAAATCATATTACTACTATAGATAAATACATTAAACAGGAATGATAACATTGATTTATAGATATTTTTGTGATAACGTGATAGTTTGTCAAGTACCTAATGCCATAATATTACTGCTGGCAAAATGTTTATTGAAGGTATGTAATTATTTATCATATTTTGTCGTTGTGTTTCTTTTGCTTGTGTGGAGTATTTTGTTTTTCATCAACACTTTGCAAATACAATACTATCTGTACATTTAAATCGTCAGTGCATAGAATATAAAAGGTCTTACTACAAAAATATTTAAACACTGTTTAACGCATGTTTAAATAAAACCGGCCAAATGCGAGTCGGACTCGGGCACGGTAAAAAAATCACGTTTGTTGTATAGAAGCCCCCCTTAAACATTTGTTTTATTTTAATGTAATTATTTATTTTCGAAGTGAATATATAACTAAATATTCTGTGAAAATTTCAAGCGTTTTCCTGTTGCCGTTATCAATATCGAGCAAAAACGAGCAAAAAAATCACGTTTGTTGTATGGGAGCCCCATTAAATATTTATTTTATTCTGTTTTTAGTGTTTGTTGTTATAGCGGGAACAGAAATACATCATTTGTGACAATTTCTAACTATCACTGTTCATGAGATATACGGACAGACAGACAGCGGAGTCTTAGTAATAGAGCCCCGTTTTACCCTTTGGGTACGGAACCCTAAAAAAACCTAGATAAAAATTGGTAAGGATTTTTTTACACGCGTTAATCAGTTGTGGTAACAAGGTACAGTTTTAGTCTTTTTAACGATTGTGTATAAAAATTTTAATTTATTATTAATGAATATAAAAATGTTTTACATTCTTTCAAATTCAAATTGAAACCTCCACGCGGTCCTGAGAAAAAGAGCCTTGACAGACGGGCAGACAGACAGACAGACAGACAGTCAAACAACTAAGTTACTTTTGAAACTATAGTTAAGATAATATAACTCTTTATTGTACACCAAAGTAAAATACGAAACATATTTTTTACAAATAGATTTAATACAATGGGCAATCTTATCGCTAAAAGCGGTCTCTTCGAGACAACCTTTGCGTGGATAGGATTATAAATTATCATTTATCACATGACGGCGGTGCATTTATATAAAATTAAAAACATACCTATATATTAAAACCTAAAATACTAGTAATAACACAATTTTAATTGTATTAAAATAATCAACTAATAAAATGGATATGATGAATTAACGCGGAGCTACAACTTCAACACAGGGAGGGACAGATAATGGATGTGTACTTTTGTTTTAAAATTACTAATAGACAAATTATCATGGTTATAAACACTATTTGCACTAAAAAACGGGATATTTACCATGATTTGTGAATTTTTGAGTATCCCAATATTTCGACACAGTTGTATGCGCCATGGTCACGGGTAAACTGAAGTCTTTACGAGTGAGTGGTTATTGGCAGGTATAACGATCTTCCCTCTTTCTCAGTCTCAGGAATATCATGGTAAATATCCCGTTTTTAGTATAAATAACAATTAAGTGTTCTTATAAAGGTACTTATTGTCCTTTTGAGGTACGGAACCCTTAAAAACAATGGACACCGGGAGTGCAAGTTTTCTTTTTAGCAACAAACTGTTATATTTTCTCGCATTCGTGATGAAACGTTATGTGTCTAAATAACATTACTTCTTAATATAGATACAATATCGATATAAGGTTGACTGGAAGAAATCGCTTCAAAGTGATAAGACCGCCCATTGTACTATTTTGCTTTGTGTCTTCTATTTATAATCTATTATAGTCTGTAATTTCTATTTTTAATGTGTACAATAAAGTGTTTTCATTCATTAATTCATTCATCGAATATAGTGTTTTATAAAATTGTAAAATTAGTGAAGGAATTGTAATAAAATGTTTTTTTTTTAAGTTATAATAATATTTTTTCATGCGAAATAGAAAGACGCAACGAAAATAACTGGCTTGCTTTCTATGAGTGAGAGAAAGACAGACGGAGAAACACGCGCACGCCGCACGGCTTACAAAAAGCAAAAAGTGTCGTTACAACTTTTGGTCTTAATTTTTTCGTTCCAATAATTAAAGACTCTGCAGCTACAGAAGTCCAAGCTCAAGATTTGCGAAAGGGCAATAGAACGCAGCGTCCTAGAATGCCGGAGAACCGATCCAGTGAGGAATACCACGCGTCGTTCATTAACTGTCATTGCCGATGTGAGAGACAAAACCGCGAAGCTCAAGTGGGATTGAGCCGTGCACGTAAGCCGAATGCTTCCGGAGAAATGGGCCAACATCGTAACACTCTGGGTACCTGAGGAAGGACAGCGATGTCGGGGTCGGCCGCTAAAACGTTGGCGCGATGACATCAGTGGATTTGAGAGGGAATGATGGGGACTGACAAGGATCGCGATAGGTGGAAGAACACAAAATTAAAAACTTTGGGGCAGCCTGAATATAAATAAATAAATATAAATATGGCACACATACATTTCACACAGCGCTGTCTAGCCCCAAACTTGTACTATGGGAACCAGATAACTGATAGAATACTTATATACTTTTTTTATGTAAATACATACTTATAATATATAGAAAAACAACCAGACCTGGAACAAATATCTGTAGATCATGCAAACATTTGTTCCAGGGCGGGAATCGAACCCGCTACCTCCTGCGTCTCAGCCGGCTGTTCGCCCACTGTACCACGGAGGTCGTCATTCAATATTCCAACATTATTGTTGAAAAATGTAGCTACGAAAGCCGCCAAACTCAAGTGGGACTCGGCTGGTCATTTATGCCGTATGTCGGGTGATCAGTGGGCTAAGCTCACCACTGAGTGGAACCCCGACACAGTCCGAAGCCGTCGCGGCAGACCAAAAAAAGAGATGGAGGGATGAGTACACTAATTTCCGAGCGGACTAGACCATCTTAGCGCCTGAAAGAAGTGTCTGGAAAGAATGGGGGGAGGTATTTGCCCAGCAGTGGGACACGTAATTCATCATCATCATCATATCAGCCGTAGGACGTCCACTGCTGGACAATGGCCTCCCTCATTGATCTCCAGGAACTGCGGTTGGAAGCGGCCTGCATCCAACGCCGACCTGCGGTTCTTACCAAGTCGTCTGCCCATCTTGTGGGTGGACGTCCTACGCTGCGCTTGCCGGTCCGTGGCCTCCACTCGAGAACCTTTCGGCCCCATCGGCCATCTGTTCTGCGCGCTATATGGCCTGCCCATTGCCACTTCAACGTGCTAATCCGTCGGGCTATGTCGGTGACTTGAGTTCTCCTACGTATCTCCTCATTTCTGATTCGATCCCGTAGAGAAACCCCGAGCATAGCCCTCTCCATAGCTCGTTGAGCGACTCTGAGCTTATTCATAAGGCCAATAGTGAAAGACCACGTCTCGGTTCCATATGTCATCACTGGTAACACACACTGATTGTAGACTTTCGTCTTAAGGCACTGAGGTATGTTGGACGAAAAGACGTTGCGAAGTTTCCCAAACGCTGCCCATCCGAGTTGGATTCGACGATTGACCTCTTTCTCGAAGTTGGACTTACCTAATTGGACTGTTTGTCCTAGGTATACATACGCGTCGACAACTATAATTAAACATATAATAATTATTGAAAAATAATTTAACCTATTATTCCTCGTCTCGGTCAATATTTTATTAAAACTTATTAACTGCACTTTATTAAAAGTTAAAAATATTAGTCATGGGCCCCGTATTATTTGATTGATCATTTTTATTACAAGTTTCTCAAATCTTGATTAATGATTTAAACATGACTTTGCACACATAACATTACTTTAATTATTATTTTTAGTACAAAAGCGGTATGAGTGATATCCCACAATACTTAACACTTGTAAAACCTCACAGATTAGGTAAAGTGGTAGTCCGGCCCTGAGTGAACACTTTTAAAAAGGCGATCCTACTCAAAATATTTTTTTTATTCATTAAAATCTCAAAAGAGGGAAGGGAGGCCTTTGCCCTGCAGTGGGACTCTACGGACTGATAATAATAATAATAATTAAAATCACAAGGATCACTTTGAAACGTCAGTTTTACTGCTTTTTCCTTCGCGACCAAGCCAGGAAAGAAAGGCAAGAAACAAGATTGGTTGTTTTTGAAGTAAACTTCTTACGCGCCTTGACTTGGGGAGTAAGCTGGTGAATGCGTTACGAAAAGTGCGAACGGAAGTTAAGAGGGAGATATAAGTTAGTGAAGATAGAAAGAGTTACGTTTCGTATAGTTTTAAACGTTAATATTTAAATGCGATTTGTGTCTGTCCAGACTGAACTGATCGACCAACAGACGTGTGGACAATTTTGTAATTGAACAATTTTATAAATTAATACTTTGAAAAATAAGTTTTACTTGAGTCCTGTGGTCTAAAGCACACTCGTTTTTTTAATGATCCTTTTAGAATACATGCAATAATAAAAAAAATACATCTATTTAGACGTACAATTTTGTAACATTTTTGAACGAGTTGGAGCGATTTCAATCCCAAGCTTCCCTATCATCTAAATAATCCGATATTTTATAGTAGGCTTTTATATAAAGATTTTGTTAATTGCGTTTATAAATTTGTTAATTGTCAATTTTTGTACATCACTTGGGAGTTTGTTATAAAAGCGTACACCTTGCCCTTTAAACGATTTACTAACTTTATGGAGTCTACAAGTAGCAACAGCGAGTTTATCTTTATTTCTAGTATCCTTATTATTCTTCAACAAATATAAATATAAAATAAATATTGCTGGACATTTCACACAGCGCTATCTAGCCCCAAACTAAGCAGAGCTTGTACTATGAGAACCAGATAACTGATAGAATACTTATATACTTTTTTTTTGTAAATCCATACTTATAATACATAGAAAAACATCCAGACCCGAAACAAATATCTGTAGCTCATGAAAACATTTGTTCCGCGGTGGGAATCGAACCCGCTACCTCCTGCGTCTCAGCCGGCTATTCACCCACTGCGCCACGGAGGTCGTCAATTAATATTTTTGTGAACATAAATCAGATTTTCATAGACAACAGACATGATTTTTTATGCCGTTTTTATAGATAACTAGTGGTCCCGCCTAACTTCGTATCGGCTTGACATGCATAGGTATAACGCGGGCTGTCAATATAAGTCACTCTGGTAGAATTGTCAATTGTTGTCCCCGGCCATCATTATGTATGAGAAAACGAATGACTTCCACAAATAATTCAATATAAAAATTACCCAAATCGCTCCACCCGTTCTCAAGTTTTAGCGAGACTAACGAACAGCAATTCATTTTTATATATATACAATATCTCGGGATAACTCCGACCGAAGCATCTGTTTCAAACGATATTCATTTTTTTTACATCCTCTTTGACGATATTTGCAGCACGCATTCTGTCAATTCTATGTCAAACGTCATAAGGTTACATTATAAAAGCGCTAAGGTTAGATTATAAATAATTTTATATGGTGGTTAAGTATTCATAAATTTTCTAATTTTGCGCGCAATTTTCTCATTTTTTCTTTCATAAGAACCTTCTCCTGACAATAAGAAACACAACAAAAAAAGAATTGGCCAAATTGGTCCAGGCGTTGTTGAGTTATGCGCTTAACAACACATTTTGCGATTCATTTTTATATTATAGATGGTACGGAACCCTTCGTGCGCGAGTCCGACTCGCACTTGGCCGGTTTTTTAAAGAAGTATGTTATATATATTACTAAAAAAATGTATTACCTACCTGTTACCTACTCCAAACATTAAAATCATATAAAAGAATGTATTAGTATACAATAGGCATGTTTTAATGAAAGTTATGTAGATTGAGAATTCAGAACACTGAAACATTGATTAGGTTATTAATTTTATTATCAGTGATTGCCGGGACATGATTTATAGCGTGGAATTACATCAATATTAAGCGATTATTACTCGTGCGCGATAACTTGGGACCTGCTAGGAATGCGACTCCCCGACCGCTTCCCCTGCACTTTCCCGATGGCGCCCGTATTGTACCGTTCGCATCACTATTTTTTACTAGGATTTTTAGTTTCGTACTGGCCTACGTCACGTAACGACGCGCTCTGGAATTCTTTTAGTTTTCGTTTGTGTTAATGTTTTGTTGTTGTAGTTTTTGTTGTTATAGTAAACGTTGTAAATTTATCGGATACCTCTTCGTCAAGTGATTATAGTGAGACTGAGGACGAAGAACAACCTCTAGAAGGCATTAATCCACTAAGTAGTGACGAAGATGAGATAATGTAAATAATAGATAAAAAAAATGTATAAACTTAAAGATTGTATTTTTATTTTATTCAAATAGTGTAAAAAAGATTAGATAAAAAGCAGCGTCCTCCCTGAGTAACATAATAAATTAGGTTAAAAAAAAACAAAGACGAAGCCGCGGGCGGCTCCTTGTTATGTTCGCTTTTTTTGCGGGCGGTACAAACACGCCAATATGACGTCACCGCGCTCAGGTCCCAACTTATCGCGCACGGGTAATACATTAGTATATCTTTTAGTAATGTAATATTAAGTTTACAATTTTAAACTGGATTTTTTTTTTATTTTACCTTAATAAGTAGCTATCACGAATATCAAGTAATAAGTCACCGACATAGCCCGACGGATTAGCACGTTGAAGTGGCAATGGGCAGGTCATATAGCGCGCAGAACAGATAGGTGATGGGGCCGGAAAGTTCTCGAATGGAGGCCACGGACCGGCAAGCGCAGCGTAGGATGCAGGCCGCTTCCAACCGCAGTTCCTGGAGATCAATGAGGGAGGCCTTTGTCCAGCAGTGGACGTCCTATGGCTGATATGATGATGATGAAGTAGCAATCGAAAATGCATAGGATTTTTATATCGCTACATGATAACACGTGTATGCATGTTTCGGGAATATGATCC
The DNA here is from genome assembly GCA_918857605.2 of Philereme vetulata. Lineage (NCBI taxonomy): Eukaryota > Metazoa > Arthropoda > Insecta > Lepidoptera > Geometridae > Philereme > Philereme vetulata. Next base: position 373,704 of record OU975484.1, on the reverse strand, counting down.
CATAATCCTTGTGTTTAAGTCATAAGGGTTGACGATAATTAATTGTATTTTAATTTGTGTGTCATAATTAATAAAAAAACGAGTGTGCTTTAGACCACACGACTGAAGTAAAACTTCTTTATGAAAATATTAATTTATAAAATTGTTCAATTACAAAATTGTCCACACGTCTGTAGGTCGCTCAGTCTATGTTCATTCTGGACAGACGCAACTCGCACTCGCACATTAACGTTTAAAAAATATACGAAACGTAACTCTCTCTCTCTCTATCTTCACTAGGGGTAAAATGTATTATGCGCACCGCCAAAGAGTGGAACGCCTTGCGAGAGTCTGTATTTCCTACAACCTTCCAACAATCTTTAAGTCGCGAGTGAATAGGTTTCTTCTAGGCAAGCGTGTATCATCGTAGACTGCATCATCGCTTACCATCAGGCGAGATCGTGGTCAAACGCAAGCCTATAATGTATAAAAAAAAAAGTGCCCTAAATCGTCTTTCGTCGCATGCGCTGCGGAAACTATTGATGATAGAACAAAAGTATGTTCTACAATATTAAAGAACATATCAATATCTACAAAAAACTTCGAAATATTATAAAGAGGAAGAATTTGTTTGTTTTTTTGTATTGAAAAGGCTCCGAAACTACTGGACCGATTTAAAAAAATATTTCACTGTTGGGAAGCTACACTATCTCCGGGTGACACAGGCTACTTTTTACTTAACTGCGGAGAAGGAGGGTAATGTTTTTATTAAAAAACTATGCGTCCGAAGCTGCGGATTGGTCAGCTAGTGTTTAATCTATATATATAAAAGAAAGTCGTGTTAGTTACACTATTTATAACTCAAGAACGGCGGAACCGATTTGGCTGAAAATTGGTAGGGAGGTAGCTTAGCACCAGGAAAAGGACATATGATACTTTTTATTCCGTTCTTAGAACCAGGAGACGGACATAGGATATTTTTTATCCCGTTCGACCGCGTTCCCGTGTGACGTGACATAAAACGACACAGAGAATACAAGTCACTATAAAACGTGGTATAACAAAAACGCATCTGACATGGAATAACAAAACGCAAATGACAGCTAAACGTAATTTTACTATGATTAAGTATGGTTGTAAAATGATGTCCGTGACAACAATTGACAGTTCTACCAGGGTGACGTTTATTGACAGCCCGCGTTATATGCATATCAAGGCGGTACGAAGTTCGGTGGGTCAACTAGTATATTATAAATCAGATTGGTACGAATAATTAACTGAGGTGTAACAATTTTTAGGAAATTCCACGATTTACATGACCACTAAAGTATAAACAGTATGAAAACTCCACATTCGCGACACGACTTTTTTAATTTGTTAAAAGCCCTCAGAAAAATAACAATCTGTATGCACCAGCACTTTGCGGCGCACCTCTTATAATTAAAATTGCATTAGGCTGCACGGTAATGACGCTAATGCAATGTTTGGATAAGGAAAATGCAGAATGACGTTCTGTAATCCAATTTGCAGGTTAAAAAAGCAGTAATTTGATCGGGAAATGCTCTTAGACAGAGCTGCTTGATTACATAGTTCTAATCGAGCGAGTGCCGACTGTAGGAGACCAACTCAACGATTATCAACATCAAATATTGGCCAAAAGATAGAGAGCTGCACTCTTCAAGCCCTTGCGTACTGTCGATTTAAATACTTACTACTAAAAATACAGTTAACGAATATTTAAATTAAAAATTTTAGATGCTTACTTACTACTTTGAAATTGGATTTGAATGTTTTCTTTTTAAAATTAATATAACCTTACAAGAACAATGACGTCCTCCTCTCTCCAAAATATTGTTGTGCCCAACAGGGTCCATAGTAAATAAATAAATAAATTCTTCTTTATTGCAGACACAGTGATCCATATTCTAAAATTTACATTAAACTAAAATTAAAAAAGCAAATTTAAACAATTACACAATAATTGAAATACAATAAAGTTTATTTTAAAATTAAAAAAAAATAAACATAATGTTATTTAAAAATAAAAAAAATAAACATAATGTTTATTTTTTTTTTAATTTTCTAAAATTTACATTAAACTAAAATTAAAAAAGCAAATTTAAACAATTACACAATAATTGAAATACAATAAAGTTTATTTTAAAATTAAAAAAAAATAAACATAATGTTATTTAAAAATAAAAAAAATAAACATAATGTTTATTTTTTTTTAATTTTTAAATAAACTTTATTGTATTTCAATTATTGTGTAATTGTTTAAATTTGCTTTTTTAATTTTAGTTTAATGTAAATTTTAGAATATGGATCACTGTGTCTGCAATAAAGAAGAATTTATTTATTAAACATTCCGTTGAGTCATAGGTACTAAGGTTAGGTGGCTATTTCCACCCAACGTCGGTATGCTGCCGTCAGCATCATATAATGATCATGTACCTATATATTAACACCTATTATTACATTCAATTCAATTTCAATTTTAAAAGTTCTTTATTAGATTATATAAGCTTAGCTAGTACAATTCCAGTGTGAATTAAATCCTAGAATTAACAAACATAATTTACAACGTTAATTAAGCTAAAGCGCTTCTCAAAACCTGTACAATAAAATTTTACCTAATCGCCGTCAATGTACTGAACTGCATCGTTTGGCATTGAGCAGGTACAAAGAACTATATAAGTTTTTCGGTAGATGGAGCTAACGGCGCTTTAGTCGTAATTCTGAATCATCTCACTAATTTGACCTAGACGTGAATTGCCTGGTTGCACACATGGTTAGTGCGTCCTCGTATCAAGAGGAAGGTCGCGGGTTCAAGTCCCGTCTTGGCTTGAAATTTTTGAGATGATTTTAAAAATATTACGAAATATTAATAGATCAGACTGCCATTTAATGACATAAAAAGTTATGCATGTTGTGGCATAACTCTACATATCAATATAAACAAAGAGAATTTGCCAAAAATTGAAGGCATAAAGTCTGTTCATCGCTTGCACGTAAAATTTTTGGACATAGTTAAAAATATTAGTACAACCATAACGTCGTCGGTTCTCATGCATTTTATAAAAAAATCCTAATTTATATTTTTTTAAAAGTATTTCTATTAATGATGAATGATAGGTACAATCAGCGGTCAAATATTAAAAAAAAAACAAATAAAACTCTATCTCTGATAGTTTAGGAATGTAAACTCCTAAAAACGCAGATCCGACCTTTTGACTCTAGCGTCGAGATATATGTCATTAGTATTTAGTTAATTATGTCATAACACTTTCATCGAGAAATGACAATAAATAGGAACGTAGCTGCTGAACAAGGGCTTTGCTAAAGAAATAATAATTGGGGAATAGATGACAAGAAAGGTAGTCATAGTAATGACAAATCAATTGCATTACATTTAAAGAAAATATACAGTCAAACCTGGATAAGCGAGAGTTCAAGGGAGCACAATCTCATTCTAGCTTATAGTGGTTTCTCACTAACCCGAGTTTCTCTCTAATGCAGGTAAATGAGTAGCGTTTCTCTTTTATGGTGATGCAATTTTATAATAGGTCGATTCTGGTAAATTAAACTCCCTGCGATTTTACGGATTCAAACGCATTCACTATTTTAAGTTTATCACTTAATGACAGTACTTTAATTTTCCGTTTTGACATGATGCAGAACAGAACTTTCCTTCACAATTGATTAACTATAAACTGAGTAAGTCCGACAAACAGGACGGTACACAGGCACACGTGTCCATTCGAAAAGAATGCGATTAAATAACAACATTATTTAGTTCCACGAAATAGAATAGGTACAATATTGACGAGAAAACAATACAAAAACAATGGTAGGAAGTTCCACGAAAGTTAAGAATGAGTTATAAAATAGCAGATTTGTCCATTCGAAAAGAATGCGATAAAATAACAACGTTATTTAATTCCACGAAATAGATAAGGTACAATATTGACGAGAAAACAATACAAAAACAATGGTAGGAAGTTCCACGAAAGTTAAGAATGAGTTATAAAATATCAGATGTGTCCATTCGAAAAGAATGCGATAAAATAACAACGTTATTTAGTTCCACGAAATAGATAAGGTACAATATTGACGAGAAAACAATACAAAAACAATGGTAGGAAGTTCCACGAAAGTTAAGAATGAGTTATAAAATAGCAGATTTGTCCATTCGAGAAGAATGCGATAAAATAACAACGTTATTTAGTTCCACGAAATAGATAAGGTACAATATTGACGAGAAAACAATACAAAAACAATGGTAGGAAGTTCCACGAAAGTTAAGAATGAGTTATAAAATATCAGATGTGTCCATTCGAGAAGAATGCGATAAAATAACAACGTTATTTAATTCCACGAAATAGATAAGGTACAATATTGACGAGAAAACAATACAAAAACAATGGTAGGAAGTTCCACGAAAGTTAAGAATGAGTTATAAAATATCAGATGTGTCCATTCGAGAAGAATGCGATAAAATAACAACGTTATTTAATTCCACGAAATAGATAAGGTACAATATTGACGAGAAAACAATACAAAAACAATGGTAGGAAGTTCCACGAAAGTTAAGAATGAGTTATAAAATAGCAGATTTGTCCATTCGAAAAGAATGCGATAAAATAACAACGTTATTTAATTCCACGAAATAGGTACAATATTGACGAGAAAACCCTTATCAAGTTCTCACTTACCCAGGTTTGACTGTATATGCCAAATTTAGTAGTAGGAGTTGTTATCAGTCTAAAAATCAAAGTTTAGCTGTAATACACTTTTCTACGTGATTTTATTACGCTACAAATGTATTCTGCAAGCACCAATGAACTATGAAATGAATGTTTTTGTTAAGTGCGTCTTAGATTCAAAATAACCTAATATTGGTTAAAATATAGAAAAAAAATTACAAAAAAAAGGAAATACCTTTTATAAGATACCTATTTGTAGTAGTATAGCGGAGAGGGTATTAAATGGGATAGAACTATTTTCCCAAAGTAAATTTGACGTTTTGTGACCGATTCCTGTGGCGTAGCTGGTTGCTAATTTTAGGTAATAACTCGGTGAGTCAAAGTCCATTTTCCTTATTATGGTTTATATGTAAATCTGCTCGATAATAATCAGTCCCTTTAACGTACAAATAACTCAAATTATAATCAAAATTATATCATTTAATTACAAAAGTACAGTAGAGCTCAATAAAACTGTTCGTTGCTCCCTCAGTCCCCATTCAATATTTTGCACTGCAATAAATTTGAGCATACTGTCTGAACGGAACAATGAATCTAAATAACCATTAATATGTAATAAATACTATGGGGTAATAAAACCGTGTCGCGAGGGGACAAACAAACAAGTGTACCGGAGTAACCCTTAAACGCTACCCATTGTGGAACGGAGCCTGCCGTGAAATGTGCCTCACTGGAGGGACCAAGTTTGTGTCATTTCAAACCAGATGCATTGTAAAATGTACTCTAGCACAATCATTTCAAGTATAGTATTGCAAACCTCGAAAAATTCATGTTGCTTGCGGTGAGACTATAAAATCAAATTAAGCTGACTCTTCTCGACTTTAAGCTTCAATATCGTTCGCGTTAGTGCTACAGATTTTCACATAGTGATCATTTTCATGCGGTTTCTGTACGGCAAGTTGGTACAATTTATTCTGTGCCGAAGTCATTGCCGAACTCTGCCGAGAACAGCCGATTGGTTCCGCTCCAAATGCCGACAGCTGCTTCTTTTCAGATATAGGGGTTGCTCTTCATTAGTGGAACTTGTCTAAATCGAGATCGATGTTTGTTTTTGGACAGCGTGAGTTTCAGCTGATGGCTCTTTGATGATGCATGCATTTTATTTGCTAAGGACAGATTGGCAGTGTAGTTTCTGTCAATGGACTTCATATATTATACACAGAATAGTTTAAGTGTGTTACATGAGATCACAAATCAAATCTACCTCATACCAACTTTTTGAAACCAGCTACCAACCAGAGTTCCACAGCTAGTCAAAGATCTACCTCCTTTCTTTTCACATATATTGGTAATTAACATATACCTATCTATTAAATTCAATTCAGTAATACCTTTTCTAGAAGAAAAATTAACAAAAAGATTGTAATAAGTAATTGTTTTTTTATTTGGGTAGTCAATACCCACATAACTTCAACTCTACATACCTAATTCATAAGTCTACCTATAACAGGAAAAAACTTGATAAATGTGATTAGGAGTTAAAAAATATGATTTGTTGATATTAAATGAGAGCTTCGTAAATACGTTAGGCGGTATAGTAATTTAACTGGTGCTAGAGCTGATACTGGTGCTAGAGCTGATACTGGTGCTAGAGCTGATACTGGTGGTAGAGCTGATACTGGTGGTAGAGCTTTTGTAAACGGGCTCGAGCAAGTGGGCACCACCGCCTTACCTTTATCTGCCGCCAAATAGCAGTACTTGTGCTGCTGTGTTCCGGTTAGATGGTAATGGTATGTTCCTGTAATTACTGGCACATAGGCATAACAGCTAAGTCCTATAGTATGGCAACCTATCCACATAGAGATCAAGACAACATATTAGCTTGTTTTGAATTCTATGTGGATATCCATGGGCTGCAGTAGCCACTTAACATCTGGTGGACTGTATGCTCGTTTGCCATACAAGTTGTATAAAAAAAATTATTTGAATTTTAACCGAAACATAACATCTAATTACAATATTTTCAAAGCTTAGAGGCAAAAAAGTGAACAATACATGAATCAACCGAATTGAGACATCAAATGGGTTTCTAATCCACAATCAAATACCAAAAAGCAACAATACGAGTACAACAGGCGAAAAACTAAACAAAACTGAACAACGGGCTTTACTTGCGTTTAGTTGCGCCCGCGGATTAGTGAATTGTAAAAAAGATTGGGGGGTCGTTTCCCGACGTGTTAATCACGAGGGTTGGCCCACTAGGGTTCAGATAAAAGTCAATTTGTTGCAGCGACATGATACGGCCCATTTCATCCGGAGCGACAAGTGTGGCACCTGTGCTCTGCCTACTTTTTGTGAGCAAACAATTGGGAGTTTGACTATAGGGTCCATTGTGGCAGCTTTGGCCCTATGACACAATAGATTCAGCAAATGTTTGAATAGCTTTATTTGGGGAGCGAGTTAATGCCGTTATTCAAATATTAGAAATAGATTATTAATTAACCATTCAAATAGTAAAGTAGATACTTAAATATATTTATTTATTATTATTTATAAATGGATTAATTGCAGATAACCGCAAGCATTTGATTGAGCGCTTCCGAGCTTCGCTTTTTTTTTACGATAGCATTATCGCTACAAACCTTCGTGGAGTTTAAAAGCTACTTTATACATTACAGTTTGTTAATTTACATTAGAACATTATATAATGATAAATAAATTAAACAAAAAAAAAAACAACTGTACTGTCCCCTCATTTCATCAAAATTTTATTATCTTTATGTTCTATCCAGTTTTTTACTTAATAAAATCTAACAAGGATTATTATTTCCAGACGAAATCAAATTCGGCATCAACCGCTTAGTCGGAGACAAGACAGACGAAGATGAAGAGGAGCATCACAACGAAACCAGACCAGAACGGGTCTCTCCTGCCTCTCGATGCGGAAGCCCTTGCTGGAACCCTTCGCCGCAATCCCCTAGATCCATTCGCTCCAGCTCTCCTGAACTTGAAGTGGATTCCCCACCATCCTCACCACGAATACCACCTGATTCTACGTCACCTCCAAAAAGATCGGAAACATTTTCAGTCAGCGCGCTACTACGGCCTGATGCTCCGAGAATCCAACCGCAAAGACCGTTCCTCTACCCCCCTCTACCATTCGCAGAGTTTTTAAGAGATGCTGGTGGTCTGGGGCTACCTGGATGGGGTGGATACAGTAATCTTTATCTTCACGCTGTTCAAGCGGCTGGACCGGAACTGATGCGATTGCGAGCAGCAGTGCTTGGTGCTCCTGGTCCACTATCCAGGCCTATTGGAGATGTGTACTCATGTGTCAAGTGTGAGAAGATGTTCAGCACGCCTCATGGATTGGAAGTGCATGCAAGGAGGTCGCATAATGGAAAGAGACCGTTCGCGTGTGAACTGTGCAGCAAGACCTTTGGACATGAGATCAGCCTAAGTCAACATAGGTGAGTTTGCATCAAACAATTTATTGATTCATCTTTTTTTTTTAAACCATTTTCAACCAAAGACTAAAGAAAAAAGCTCGGACTGTTATATCCAGATTTTAGCCTCATCCTCCAATCTTACTTTACCTCTGCCCCCAGGGCCGTGCACAGCGTGGAGAAAGTGTTCGAGTGCAAGCAATGCGGAAAGACGTTTAAGCGGTCCAGCACACTTTCCACTCACCTTCTGATTCACTCTGACACCCGGCCCTACCCTTGCCAGTACTGTGGGAAGCGGTTTCACCAGAAATCTGATATGAAAAAGCACACCTATATTCATACTGGTAAGTCATAGTTTTGTAAGTTACAGAACGATGCGATGGTGGTCTGTATGACATGGCGATTTTAATACGTTCACGATTCAAAAGCTCGATTCGATAAATAATTATTATTTTGGGTATTTTGCATTAAAGTTGAATCGTTCTATGACGTCACAGAATCTATTATTTACCTTTATTTACATTGATATTTGCAAATCTATCATGAGGGGGTTGTTGCCATACTCACCACGCTTGGCAGGCGGGTTGGCGAGCGCAGTATAAGGTGTTGAAAACACGAAAAGACGCTGCTGCCCATCTTTCGGAGGCATCCCTTAGCAGATTCCTACTGCACCCACGGGCAAGAGCGGAGGGGCAACATTCTAATGCCGGCGCCCCACGGCAAGTTCTCGAATGGAGGCCACGGACCGGCAAGCGCAGCGTAGGACGTCCACCTACAAGATGGGAAGACGACTTGGTAAGAACCGCAGGTCGGCGTTGGATGCAGGCCGCTTCCAACCGCAGTTCCTGGAGATCAATGAGGGAGGCCTTTGTCCAGCAGTGGACGTCCTACGGCTGATATGATGATGATGATGATTATGACATTGATAGTGTAGGTATTTAGGCAGGTAGCTCAATGGTACTAATTAATTAGTAGGTAAAGCAACAGAAAAGTTTAAAACCTGAAAATCCTAAAATTGTCAGAAATATAATTCCTAAATTCCATCAACGTTGCATTATTAAAGAAGCGTTCAAAAAATGAAATTGTGCTGTCAACTTATTCCATTCACTTTTAACTTTCAAACTGGCTCGATTACCTCTAAAATTGCTACTTCAACTTCAGACTGAAAATTCCAAGTCCATTTACTTTCCATAACTCAAGTAACAATGTCAAAACATCTTAGACCCTCATAATTAATGTGCATTAACACCTTGGCGGTATTTTCTGATGATCGCGTAATGGGGTGGTCGCGGTTGCGTTGGGGTTTTGCGTTACTGATACACACAACTTTAGAAGGTGAAGAACAAGGTAAAAAAATTAAGCCTGAGCCTGAAATAGAAAAATGTCCACTGAGTTTTGAAAACCGAATATATCCTTGAACTTCAAGTAATGTTTTTAGGAGAGCTTTAGCTTCTCACAATCAGGTCAACTAAGCCTTAAATTTGAAAATGATTCTCCAACTAGTCAAGGATAAGTTGCTACAAGTTAATTTTTCCTTAAATGATGCATATCTACCTGCTTTCAACTGACGACCTCCGTGGCGCAGTGGGCGAACAACCGGCTGAGACGCAGGAGGTAGTGGGTTCGATTCCCGCCGCGGAACAAATGTTTGCATGATCCACATATATTTGTTCCGGGTCTGGTTGTTTTTCTATATATTATAAGTATGTATTTACAAAAAAAAAAGTATATAAGTATTCTATCAGTTATCTGGTTCCCATAGTACAAGCTCGGCTTAGTTTGGGGCTAGATAGCGCTGTGTTAAATGTCCAGCAATATTTATTCATTTATTTCGGAAACAGCAACAAATTGGCTTTAGAGGTAACTACTAGTCAAAATTAGTTTTGTAAATTAACCAATAATTGACACGATAAAAAAAGAATCATCATCATTATATCAGCCGTAGGACGTCCACTGCTGGACAAAGGCCTCCCTCATTGATCTCCAAGAACTGCGGTTGGAAGCGGCCTGCATCCAACGCCGACCTGCGGTTCTTACCAAGTCGTCTGCCCATCTTGTAGGTGGACGTCCTACGCTGCGCTTGCCGGTCCGTGGCCTCCACTCGAGAACCTTTCGGCCCCATCGGCCATCTGTTCTGCGCGCTATATGGCCTGCCCATTGCCACTTCAACGTGCTAATCCGTCGGGCTATGTTGGTGACTTGAGTTCTCCTACGCATCTCCTCATTTCTGATTCGATCCCGTAGAGAAACCCCGAGCATAGCCCTCTCCATAGCTCGTTGAGCGACTCTGAGCTTATTCATAAGACCAATAGTGAAGGACCACGTCTCGGTTCCATATGTCAGCACTGGTAACACACACTGATTGAAGACTTTCGTCTTAAGAAAAAAATAATGATGCAAATTATGAAAGTGAATTTTCTTTGTATGCCATTTTAATACTTATTGTACTTAATACAAAAATGTATGTATTCTTACAGTTTATTCAATTGAATGCCTGTATGTCAGCTATCTTGAGGCCGCTCATGAATATAAGATGTTGAGGTTTGCGTATTGTCTCTCCATCTAACACTCTGACTTAGCTTCGTGTTTCAAACGTTTTGTCAGTTTCACACAATGGTAAAGTGACTCTAGACTTTTACTGAGAGACTTCGCGATTGACCTTTTCGTTAAAAATGTACGTGACTTTATATTGTTGTCCTACCTGTAGATGGAACAAGCGAGGTCAGCTTATACTGGAAATGTATAGCTTGATGTGTGTAGCCGTGTGTACGACGAGCGAAAACGCTGGGTTTTCATATTTTCTGTGGTTAGTGTGTTTTACTGTGTTTCTGTGGTTTACTATTTTACTGGTGGAGAGCTTTTGTGAACGGGCTCGAGGAAGTGGGCACCACCGCCTTACCTTTATCTGCAGCCAAATATCAGTACTTCTGCTGCTGTGTTCCGGTTAGATGATAATGGTATGTTCCTGTAATTACTGGCACATAGGCATAACAGCTAAGTCCTATAGTATGGCAACGTATCCACACAGAGATCAAGACAATATAATACCTTGTTTTGAATTCTTTGTGGATATCCATGGGCTGCAGTAGCCACTTAACATCTGGTGGACTGCATGCTCGTTTGCCATATAAGTAGTATAAAAAAAATCATACAATTGATCGACCTGATGTTAAGCGGTAACCATCGCGTCTAGCAAATAATTGTCTCGTAGATCATGAACCTTAGAAACGTGCATTACGATGCACTGCTCTGCATCCAACAACTTGAGGCATACAGGTGTAAAACCTCACGTGCCTGTAATTTCACCGGTAACCATACCCTTCGTTCCGAAACAATACATTGCTGCTTGGCGGCTGAAATTGGTACGGTGGTAGTTCTTCCCCGGGCGAGTTCTTTCACAAAGAACTCTACTACTCAATTACTCAACTGCTTATTACAAAAAAAAATATTTCGGGCTCTATTATGTGTTTGTTGTCGAATAAACCCTTTCTTATTATTTTTACACCAAAACAGTCATTCGGTATTTCCATAGCTTTAGTATTATCTACCTCATCATCATTTCTTTCATTCCATCGTTTGATACTTGTAGAGTTATCATTTTCTATTGTATTTACTACATCATCTATACTAATATTATAAAAAGGAAAGATTTGTTTGTCTTGAATAGGCTCCGAAACTAGTGGACCGATTTAAAAAAATATTTCATTGTTGGGAAGCTACACTATCCCCGGGTGATATAGGCTACTTTTTACCCAACTGCGCAGGGTAATGTTTTTATTGAAAAACTATGCGTGCAATGCTGTGGATTTGTCAGCTAGTAAATTTTATAACAATTTGTCAAACCGTAGGGTTCACATAATCATTCAGTGTATTAACAAATGTCTATTTCTTAGTGTTTATGGAGTTTAGTAAAAGATGTAATCTAGAAATCATCACTTAATTTTCGATTAATAATACTATTTTACATTTTCCTTCTTTGGTTTTCTGTAAAATTTTCCTGCCTGCTTACTGAATTAGTTTATAAATAAAAATCTTTTGTGTTTATGTTTTGAGACTACTACTAACTTTTACTCCTCTAGTAGCAAAGTTTTAGAACTCACAAGCAAAAATATTATTTAAAATAACAATAAATATTATGAAATCATGAATGAATTCACGTAACTTTTTGAAGTCATACATCAAAATATTGTCAAATTTAATACGCCACACTTTTTTTAACAGATACTACTCATTATATTATTTGCTGACCCGCCCGCGGCTTTGCGTGCATGGTTAAAAAAAACATAGAAATCGGTTCAACTGTTTAGTCGAAATACGTAACAAACAGAGAGACAGAGTCTGTACGTTTGAACTTATAATTTAGTAAGGATAGATAGGATAGTATACATAGATTTACAAGACTACGAGCAGTAAACAAAACCTTTCTATAAGAGACGACTCAACACCCTTACGCCACTACCCATACCTATCTAACTTAGTAGGCACCTACTCGCTCCCCAGTTCATTTAAGATAAGGGTGGGGGTTCTATCGTCTGTGATTCAGGCGCATAGATTCGTCGTTTTCATTGCTTTGACAGAGAGTGCGAGAGGGAAAGAACGTGATTTGGCATTGAGTATGAACGAGAGAGCAAACGGGTTTGGTTAGTTACTGGGCACATGTTTCCGCTACTCTAGGGTGGTTTGTAGGTGATGAATAAATTTTCACGGAAATTGGGAGGGTTGATTTTAAATTTCGTGTTCATGATCGTTTCTTTAATATTAAAGTGCTTTAGATGATGATTGAGCCCAAAGGTTTATCTTGACGAATCTTTCTAGTAATTTGTGATAAGTTATTAACCAGAGGCTGACAAAAATATATATCAAATATAAAGTATTTCGACATTATTTTTGTAATTTTCTATATTCGTAATAAAAAATAATATTACGTTATGTACTCCGTATATATTATGTACACATAAGATGTGAATACAACGGAGCACCTGTAGAACTTACATACGATTAGGTAGTTACATACTAACACAAATAAATTAACTAACCGCACACCTGATCCACCCCAATCCCAACCCTACGTGTAAATTATTAACGATATCAACTCGACGAATAGTTGTGCGAACGGCATTTTAATCAGTGTCCCAACTTCTTGATTAATGTACCGTACACAATTTATCGTCCAAATTTTATTTATAATTACGGCAGCTAAATTAAATGGTGCGATTAGTCAATGTCAAGACGTGGGACCGCGGGATCGCGATTTGTCACCTCTGGAACCGGTTTAATTCGCTAATTGAGCCCGGAAGTTTAGCGCCCCTAAACTTCTCGTACCTGTTGTTGGCACAGTAATTTTCGACTTAGTAGTTACAGCTAACTAGTCGAGTAATTAACGCAAGTTGGTAATTTAAATTATTCATATAGTCTAATAGCATTTACTTCTCATATACACATAAGTTAAGAAACATAGCCCAAAATTGATCCTTGCGGTACGCCATGTAATGATAGATGCCAATTTTAAAGATTTCGTTCAAAAACTGGCTTCATCACTTACCGAAAAGAAAAAAGCAGAAAATTAAAAAAGAAAATGTAAATGCAATTACACAGACGTTCCTCATCTCATCTCATGAATGTTTGATTCACTCAAACGCTTCAGTTAGTACCATTTTTAAAACTCTTCCTTCTCTTAATTAGTCAGGGAATAAACAAGTGGCACATTAGCTCTCGGAATAATTACACCGGGCTGTATTTCGGTTTCTTTTTTGTTTGTTCCGACCGCGGTTCGCGGTGAAGAATTTAAAAAGCATTTGGGAAATTAGTTCAAGTTGAGATAGCAATTAAAATATCAGAGAGAGAATAAAAGTATGATTGTAAGTAGAATTTGACAGAAACAATGAGGGAGGAATAGAAAATTCAAACCTCATACAGATGTGCTGTATACACAACATAGACTATGTTCAAAGAAAAAACTATAAGAACATCAGTATCATGTCAATTTCCCTAACATTTAAAGTAAACGATCCCAAAAAAGTTTCTCCAAAAGCAAGAACCAAATTAAAAAATATAAAACACTTTAGAATAGCTTTACCAGAGCCAAATGTTTTTAACTTTCTATTCACAGCCCCTCTGATTACTTTTTAAAGCCTTTTTCGTAAAAATAGCTAAGAGACATCTCAAGAGTTTCTCAAGAGACATTATCAAATAGAAAGCCGATTACCGGTGCCTGATTATCAAACTACAAGTATACTAATTCCATATAAACTAACCGAAAATCCTGACTCTTATCAGAGTTTTTAGACGGGCTAAAAACCTACGGCATTGCTGTCATTTAAGAATTAGTAAGAATCTACTAAGTTTCCAGATGATCTAAGTTTTCCAGATGTGTTGCTGTAGGCACAGGCAACCTGATTTCTGTGTAAATTTAAATACTCACTAAGCTCGCTGGGTATTGTATAATTGGATCCGGAAGACGCCATTCCGGTAGAAATTGCAGCAAAATGCAAATGAGAAGAAGAAAATCTTGGATTTCTTTTTGGAGCACTTTATAATTTACTTGAGGATCGGGCGAAGTGGGTAAGTAGCTACTTTACCCAATTCAAAAAGTAATCTTTTATTGAAGCGTATTTGTAAGAAAGGGTGTATAAAATTAAACAATAAAACCAGGCTAAGAAATTAGGATACGTTGACTGAAGAGAGAGTGTTAGTACGAAATGGTCCTTATTTAGCATATAGCTGAAGAGCTACGAGTACATTGATAGTAGCAAGTTATAATACCACAGATTAAATAAATCACTTCAGCACATCTATAAACAAACTATTTTAACGTTGTTTGCCATAAATAGTAACGTTCAAAGACCTCAGATAAAAATACGAAACATCACAAGCCAAACAAAAATAAAACTAACTGTCCAATCTCTCGAAACCAATTCTTCGTACAAGATTCCAGACTTGGAAGTATTCCGTCCACATAACCTAAAGGGGGTGGAAATCTAAGCGGTCCATAAGGAAAGGGTGTAAGGGGGTACAGGACAGATGAGGGGGTCCGGCCTCTCCCCTGAGACTGAATCAAGGAGTTCTACGTGCCTCGAGTTTAATTAAGGACTCTGGAGAGCTTGGAATTCTTCGATTTCAGTGGCGCTTTCTTTAACGTAATGTATATAGTTTATTAAAGTTATATGTGATCAGTGATTGAATGTAAAGTTTGATTTGTTTTCGTAAAACATAATCTAATTTTGTCTAGTAGTTTAAAATGAAACTCTTAAGTTGTAGAAATAAGCAATTATTATTGTCACTTATTCTTGCTCATAAAATTTCATAAAATAAACTTGTGTCGCAAACTTTTCTAAACAATAATATACTCAATACATTTATGGCTATCACATGGTGTTACACAAAGTTGTTACAGGTAGATAGTTTCACTTAAGAACCCTAGCAGGATATACCTATAGCAACAGGAAGGCAGACCGTGTTTTTCGTAAAAATTATCGTATTAAAATTATCGTGTTATTATTTTTAAGCATGTTTTAGTTTTGCAAATTTATCATCGTATTCATTCGCCATAGTAATTCACAAATTAAGTATTTTTATTATTTTACTGACATATTTAAGAATCTATATTATAAATACGGGATTTATCACGTACCGTCTTATCGTTGTTTCGAACGACAATGTTTCGGTTCAATTCGTGAACCTTCATCAGGGTGAGTGCGATCCGCTCCGAATAACGTCTCGCCTCGCACTCACACTTGAGTGCGAGGCGAGACGTTATTCGGAGCTGTTAGTCGAAACAACGATAAGACGGTACGTGATAAATCCTGTATTTATAATAATGATTGAAATCAATCACGAAAGTTTTCTAAGTAAAATATTTAAGAATGTTGTAATTTATCAAAGGATGAATTTGATTGGAGGAGGATGGATTGCATTTGATTGAATACGTAATAATAAAAATTAAATTTAATATTGATAGTAATACATTTTCTAGTGTCAGATTAAATCGTAATGGTAACCCAGTTACTCAGTTACAGTTTCTTACGTCCCTAGAGCTCTGAACTGAAAGCCTCTAAAATTTCCCACACACAAACCTAAGCAAAACGTCAAGCAACATCCCAATCCAGATTTATATTATTTTTATCCACGTAACTTGATCTCTTCGGGGATTCCCGAAAAATCAGATATGAGATTTTTTTCTCACGCGAAAAAATGACAGTTGATTTTGTATGCCGTGCAGTTGTCTGCCTCACTCCCATACAATATTAGACTGTCCCAAGAGAGAGGGATAATTAAATTAATGTCCTCAGCCCTCTTCGGCCTCACGTTTCGTTGCCTGTAATTCGACACCTGCATTGTTTTCTCTGTAGTTTTATTCGTAGTGAGTTTCTTTGGTGTTGCTATTTCAGCGTTGTTATCTTGAGATTTTTAGGTTGAAGTTAATTTTACTTATTTCTTAAAATATTGTTTTCAACACACTTGCTTGTCAAGTGAGTCATAGTATATCGTTCTTAGGGACATAAACCGAACTATAACACACGCGTGCATAATAATATTATACACTAGTGCACAATAGAATTATCCCTACAAACTTAAGTGCAAATTATATGCGAGTAAAAAGAGCATTTTCAATTTAACCGGGTATAAAGTTTTTGTAACATCAAAGAGTTTTTATGCCGCTGAAAATCCTATTACTTTTTTGGGAATAAATAAATGTATCCCTAATTAAGATGAAAAAACATTTATTATTATCAAATAATTTATAATTCACAATAATTTGTTATAAAATATTTGCATTTTATCACTAAAATAATAATTTTGAAGTAGGCTATGGCTACTTCAAAATCACCTGACATTTGGCGCGTGCAAAAAAAAAATTTGCGCGCCATTTACCATTTTTCTGTTTGCATCGCATTTGTAGCTGTGTGGTAAGTAATTGTAAAAATTTAAAAAAAGCTTTAGTACAGAAGATTTGTTTTTTCCTCGCAAGTGTGTTGAAAAAGTGTGTATGAAACTCGTGAGCAACTTGCTCATTAGATACTCGGCTGATTTACGCCCTCGCCTACGGCTCGGGCTGCAACCAACAGCCTTGTGTATAATGAGCAACTTAGCTCACTGGTATCATAATATACCATTATATTTCTAATAATTTCAACTTCTACTATTAGATCAGATATTATTTTGATATCATTGATGAATTCAGACTTATAAGCTGGATAATGACTTTTTGGCTTTAATGGCTTAACTTTTTGTCGTGTATTGTAAATCTAATCTAGAGACCTTTAGTTATAAATTGCCCTCATGTAATCGAAACACTAAATCTCAAGTTCCAATATTTTTAATGGAATCAAAACCACACACCACTAAAAAATCAGTGATGGCCCATCCATCACCCCAAACGAGGACTGAACCAGAGCTTCACTTGGCGAAGTGGCTGACGCGTGCCCGCCGCACGCGCCTCCTAATTCAATAAACACATTATCACGATTACCCTGTACCCCTCTCTACCCCCTACTGTGAGTCGATGGCTTCCGAGCGCTCCCGATGGCCCCCGAGTGCTCCCGAGCGGCCCCGGAGGTCTCAAGGGATCAGAGATTTAGTCATCTGATTCACTGATCATCATGACATTTATTCAAATTGGCTAAGGGTTGGAATGACCAGTTCATGCAGGTTGCCCTGAAAATACTTTTCGCGGAAAATAATAACTTTGTCGCGGACTCTTTTTTCCTTTAGCGTTTTGAGTTACTGAGATCACTAAAAACTTCCAAATAACCATAAATTTGCAATTTTTCTGACAACAATAAAATGAACATTATTTAAGTACCGACCTAAAAATTGTTTCTCTAACGCCCGCAGCTACGCTTCCTATACACGTAAATTCATTAATGTATGATCAACACAAAATATAATAAAATACTCTAACATATTGACTAACCTCTTATAATTAACTACCGGCATATTCGAAACTACTCATTGGAAGCCAACTGTTAAAAAAAAACTCATTCATCAAGTATTTGGGGGCATCCCTAAATGCTTTTAAAAATCTATGAATCTCTTACAATTAACAACCTTATCACGCGACTGTACAGTCCACAATTAAATACACTGCCTGTAAGCTTATATGGCCAGTGTAGGGTGACCTCTAATTTTTTATAATAAGGATTAGATGAGGGGTCGTCCGGAATTGGCTGAGGGCACGTGTCAAGCGTACGCGCATCAACAGGATGTCATTATTTAAACAATAAATTTAATTGTAAATTGGCTTCAATTTGAGAATGGCCTCAAAATATACGACAAAAAAGGGAACGATAGTTTGATATTGCAAAATATATGTTAAGGAAAATTAAACAGATTGATTTAACAGGATGTTTATCAATTAGAACTGTTTTAATAATAAATAATATTGAATAATAAATAATGTTGGACATTTTACATAGCGCTATCTAGCCCCAAACTAAGCAAAGCTTGTATTAACTGGGAACTGTTGAATACTTATTTTTTTGTACATAATATATAAATATTAGGTTGGGGAAAAAGTTTCTTTGCATTTTTTAAGAAAGTTCAAAACAATTTTTAATATAGTTTATTTACATTTAACTAAAGTATGTCGATACCATTTTGTTCGATAACTTTTTTCCATATTGTAGGTAGGGACATGATCCCATTGCTATAGAAATTATGGGGCTTCTGATCAAAATACCGCGACAAGTAGTTTTGGCAGTCCTCTCGTGATGTTAACCTGACACTGCCTAAAGAATTCTGAAGAGACCGAAACAGGTAGAAATCTGAAGGTCAGGACTATACGGCGGATGCATTAACACCCCTCAGCCAAACTCTCTTAATTTTTGCTGAGTAGCTAAAGATGTGTGAGGTCTAGCGTTATCATGATGAAAAACCACACGCCTTCTGTTGATTAATTCCGGCCGCTTTCTCTCAACTTCTTGCTTTAATATCATCAGTTGTTCGCAGTAGAGTTCAGAATTGATGGTCCTGTTTGGTGGTAACAGCTCATAATAAATAATGCCCTTCCAATCCCACCACACACACAGCATCACCTTGTTGCGAGTTAATCCGGGTTTCGCCACAGTCTGTGAAGCCCGACCGGCCTTTGACCACGACCTTTTTCGCACGCTCTTGTCGTACGTGATCCACTTTTTATCACCAGTTATCAGCTTCTTCAAAAATGGTTCCGTTTCATTACGTCGTAATAAAGAATCACAAATGAGTACACGGTTCATTAGGTTTCTCTCAGTGAGCTCGTGGAGTACCCAAATATCGAGCTTTTTTGTGTACCCAGTTTTTTTCAAATGCGCCAAAACTGTTTTGTGGTCAATTCCCAGTTCTTTAGCTACGTTGTAACTACTGATATGCCGGTCATGCTCCACTTTTTCAAAAATGACATCAATTTTATCCGTAATAGAGTGACCAGAGCGACGTGCATCTTAGACATCAAAATTTCCGGATTGAAAACGCTTAAACAAAATTTGTGCTACTCTCACAGACACTGCACTAGGTCCATAAACATCGCAAATTTTTTTCGCGGCTTGCGTTGCATTTTTACCTTTTTTGTTGTAAAATTTTAAAATGTATCGAATTTCTTCATTAGATTCACTCATCTTTACAGTACGAAAAACAAATAAAAATCACACATTTTCCTTATTTGAATTTGGAATTATCTTCTTTAAAATTTAAACTTTGAATTATACCAAAACCAGCCAGATACAAATAGTATAAGCCAAAGAGATTTACAAGTTCATACATACTATAATGCGAAAAGACTTCTTCCCCAACCTATTATCGAGAAACTTCCAGACGTGAAACAAACAGCGCCAAGTTGTAGCTGATAGAATGGACACTATGGACAGTGATTGTGGTTTTATTTTTGGACAAAAATTCACACTGTGCACTATTGACCCTCTATGTCTTTTTTGTATTTTAATATTATATGACTGTAAATTTTAATAATAATGCTGAAATATATTGAATTGAATTGAACTATCTGTAGATCATGTGAACATTTGGTCCGCGGCGGGAATTGAAACCGCAACCTCCTGCATCTCAGCCAGCGTCCTTTGCGCCACGGAGGTCGTCGAATAATGTCGCACTATTGCAAGTCGTACAGTTCAGCTGTGCAATTGGTGACCCATCCGTAAGGGGATGACATGGGTGCGGTGGATATGACGTCATAAATATAAAAACTATATTTGTCTCTAACAGTATCAGCGCGAGAAGAGTATGTAAATATAATACTTACCTACTTTACATCAATAAGTAAACAAGATTAAAGTAATTAAGATTGCTTTGTGGAAAATTACGGTAATCTACATATATGTATCTTCTATCCTAATAATATTATAAAGAGGAAAGATTTGTACTTTTGTGTGTATGTTTGTAATGAATAAACTCAGAAACTACTGTGCCGATTGTAAAAATTCTTACTTCATTAGAAAGCTACATTCACCCTGAGTAACATAGGCTATATTTATTGCTAGAAAAGATTAGGGATCCTTACTAAAACTTAAGTAACGTAACCCAAGGTGTAAAAAAGTTCCCTAAAACGTCTTTCGTCGCATGCGCTGCGGAAACTATTGATGATAGAACAAAATTAAATTCTACAATATTAAAGAACATATCAATATCTACAAAAAACTTCGTAATATTATAATGAGGAAACATTTGTTTGTTTGTTTGTATTGAATAGGCTCCGAAACTACTAGACCGATTTAAAAAATTATTTCCCTGTTGGGAAGCTACACTATCCCCGAGTGACATAAGCTACTTTTTACCCTACTGTGCAGAAGGAGGGTAATGTTTTTATTGAAAAATTACGATTCGATTTAAAAAAAAATTCAGTGTTGGGAAGCTACACTATCCCCGGGTGACATAGGCTTCTTTTTGCCCAACTGCGCAGTAGGAGGGTAATGTTTTTATTGAAAAACTACGCGTTTCGCACGCGTAGTTCTTCAATAAAAACATTACGCTGCTGATTGGTCAGTTAGTTTATTTATAAAATACTAGCTGTTGCCCGCGACTTCGTACGCGTTACACTACTAAATGTGTAGGTAACCTAGAAATAAAGCTAAACTCGCTGTTGCAACTTGACTTGACACCCCAGTTTCATTCCATGGGAACTGATTTATGAGATAAATGGTAGCCTTTGTGGTGATCCAGATTATAATCAACGTATATACCAATTTCATCGAAATCGGTTCAGCCGTTACGGCGTGATTGAGTAACAAACAAACAAACATCCAAACTTTCGCATTTATAATATTAGTGTGATAATACTCAAGATCTAGGTCTTAGTTCCTAAAAATAGATGCATAGTTTTATATGCACTATGTACTTAAACCTTTTTAAAAATAAATACCTGCTGTTTTCATTTTTTGCACCACATGGCCTTCATTGCGTCTTTTTACATGTAAAAAGACGCAATGAAGGCCATGTGGTTTATTACGAATAAACTCACAGACTAGCTTTAGACATGTCTAAAGCTAGTCTCTGTGAGTTTATTCGTATTTGGCGCAGTTGGGTAAAAAGTAGCCTATGTTACCCGGGGATAGTGTAACTTCTCAACAGTGAAAGAATTTTTTAAATCAGTCCAGTAGTTTCTGAGCCTATTCGTTACAAACAAACAAATCTTTCCTGATTATAATACTAAGTAATATGGTATCACAAGGTTTTTTGTAGATATTGATATGTTCTTTAATATTGTAGAACATACTTTTGTTCTATCATCAATAGTTTCCGCAGCGCATGCGACGAAAGACGTTTTAGGGCACTTTTTTACACCTTGTGTTACGTTACTTAAGTTTTAGTAAGGATCCCTAATCTTTTCTAGCAATAAATATAGCCTATGTTACTCAAGGTGAATGTAGCTTTCTAATGAAGTAAGAATTTTTAAAATCGGTCCAGTAGTTTTTGAGTTTATTCATTACAAACATACACACAAAAATACAAATCTTTCCTCTTTATAATATTAGTATATATATAGATGAAATAAAATATTTATCTATTAGGACAATGTTTTTTTTTATTTTATATTTGACAAAAAAATCTACATACAAATAGTAATACATAAATCACTGTAAAACCTTAAGGGTTTGTTTGTCTTGGTGTTTACAGTGCATAGAGACACTCGAGCCGCTACACATTTAAATAGGTACAAAAAACCCGTTACCTTGATTTATATATAATTTTATAATAACACAATCACATGAAAGTAAGGTGATCTGACTCCTTATATAATGGGCATAGGGGTGGATAAAAAAGAGTTAACGATCACGTGGCAGATTGCAAATTATTCCTGAGGGACGATTCGGAACGTCTTCGAATTTTTGGTTCTAGGACATTTCGATTTTTGGTTCCCCACGATGCTTTCCTTCACCGTTTTAAGACCGTGTACGACGTGTTTGACGTTTTAAAATGATCCTTGTGATTTAAATGAACATAATTAAATGAATATTTAATTTGAACTCGTGAATGCGCACTTAAATTTTTCTAATAGAAAAATCCATTAGTGCACATCCGGGATTCGATGCCACTACCTCCGAATCCGAAGTTCTCCCCTTTGTTGCAACTATTGCCTATGTTATTTATTAATACTGATGGAATCTCCTATCCTTTCCTCCTAGGAAGGTCCTAATCCTTTGTGCGCTGAATTTGGCCTATCCAAATAGTACTAAATAACACTTGACGTTCTATGTGGGTACAAAGCGCTATACAAACTCTCACCCGTTCCATTTTCAAAACAAACCGCGTATTCTATAATCAAATTACACTGTTTTGATTGGCCACCGTTCGTGTCACGTGCTTTTGGAGTGTTTTGATTCGCCGGTGCGACACCAGCGCCAGCGCCAGTTGTTCAAGTGTTTTAGCAAACTCAGTACTTGAAGGGATACAACTCATTTTAATTCCTAAGCTAACGCTTGAAGGTTGAAAATCCAATGGTAGTTGTAGCAAGCTTTTATTTTGAAAACTTTAACCGGTGCAGTTGAAATGTAAAAATAATACATAGTTGCAAATGTGACTGCATTTGCTGCAATAACATTGAATCAATTGTGTGTGCTTTTCTTTTTATTGGCCAAATGGCTATGGTTTCGCATCGAAAACACGTATATAAAGCTCTGAAAATCTATTTTTTAAACCCAATTTAGAATAGAACCTACTATTTGACGACCTCAGTGGTGCAGTGGGCTAATGACCGGCTGAGACGCAGGAGGTAGCGGGTTCGATTCTCGCCGCGTAACAAATGTTTGCATGATCTACAGATATTTGTTCCGGGTCTGTTTGTTTCTCTATATATTATAAGTATGTATAAATAAAAAAAAAGGAATATAAGTATTCTATCAGTTATCTGGTTCCCATAATACAAGCTCTGCTTAGTTTGGGGCTAGATAGCGCTGTCTGAAATGTCCTGAAATATTTATATTTTATTTTTATTTACTATGTCGCTATAAAACGTAAGCCAATTTGCTGTCGCGTCGTTGTCGCTAGTTAGGTCTTCCCGTTCACACCCACAGTGCATATCTCACGTGTGTAAGGAAGGGCATGCACAGTGACAGCGATACGACAGCAATTGGCTTTCGTAATGGGGTAGCCCGATCTAGCAGTTCTTTGTCGTTTTTACCTTATAAGGCAAGCTTAGCGAGTGCAACGGAAAAATCCTATTTATTTCTCATCTTTAGTTAACAATTGTGTTTTTCACTGTACTGATTCACATCCTGATTTCGACTCCGGCGAGTTGACGAGCAAAAATTTTTTTTTTATAATCGCTGTCTCACCTCATCGGGCGTTTTATAAGCGGACGACTTGACGATTAACCCAAGCGCTGGCGCGGTGACCTGATCTCTTTACCAAGAAATGGGTAGAGTTAACGAATGATAGACATTAACAATATTTTTTTTACTACATTAGCACACAATAAATAAATATTGCTAGACATTTCAGACAGCGCCATCTAGCCCCAAACTAAGCAAAGCTATGGGAACCACATAACTGATAGAATACTTATATGCATTTTTTTTGTCAATACATACATAAAACACATAGAAAAATACCCAAACCGGAACAAATATTTGTAGACCATGCAAAAATTTGTCCCGCAGTGGGAATCAAATACGCAACCTCCTGCGTCTCACCCGGCTAGTTGCCCACTGCGCCACGGAGGTTGTTTACACAATACACAAAACAGTTACATTTTTTAAACAGAGAAAATACACAAAAAGAAACAATGAAATAGGACAGCTTTGAGAAAAATCGAGAGAAATGAAAGCAAAAGGAGAAAACCTTTGCCCAGTTCGTAAAAGTATATTGTGAAATTATCGGAAATTGGCAAAACGAGAGTTGTCGACATGAAATCAATATTTTCTCGTAATGCCTTCAAAATATGCAAAGCCACTGTGAGATCGTGTTACCACGAGCCAAACCCTCTTGTAATATTGTCGTATTAGATTTATTTCAATTGCAATAACGATTATGATCTCATTTGCAGCACCCTTTTCATATACGACACGATTCGAATACAATATTAAAGGGGTTTTTCAAACTTCGCAATCACTGTACATAATTAAGAAAGAAAGAAAAAAAGAAAGAAAGAAAGAAAGAGAAAGAAATAAAGAAAGAAAGAAAGAACGAAAGAAAGAAAGAAAGAAAAAAAGAAAGAAAGAAAATATAATTTATTATGCCAACCACTAATAACAATAATTAACAACACTAAAACAAAATACATTACAACAAAAGATAAAATTGATATTATTTATTAGTAGCCGCCACAAAAAGGTTCCAACTCAGCATTTTGCTATGTCACATCAACGTAAAATAGCGCTGGTCTTCATTAAATTACTGATTAAAACGGGTAGAATCGGGACTGAATCATTGGATTGAACTTCATGATCCTAAAGTGATCCATTATAATAATATAATGGTTCGTGAAACGATTAAAATAAATAAATTTCCAAATTTCAATCGGGAAGATGGCTATTAACTCTCAGCGTCCTGGAACCCGGTGATTACGGTGCGCGGCGTGATCGGTCGTCTCAGTGCGTAGATACGGTTAGTGTAGTGTGTCGTAATATGAACGAGGACATTTCTAATTCTGAAGACCAAGTGAGGGTAGTTGTTGCAGCTGCCATCACTTCTCGACGGTAGCTCCAAATACTCCAGTCCACCCGTGACCACGGCTGTAACAAGCTCTGCTTAGTTTGGGGCTAGATAGCGCTGTGTGAAATGTCCAGCAATATTTATTTATTTATTTGTTTTATTTTTATGTATGTTAGGTTTGTTAGCTCTGAACTCCGTTATATACCAACCGATTTGGAAAATTAGTTTTTTATTAGAAAGGATATACTTTTATATTGATCCCATGGAAATTTCATCAAAATTGGTAGTGTAGTTTGGCTTGTACTGCTATCTGAAGTCGGTTATATTTTTGTGAAAACGTTACTTGTCCCATCTCAAAAAATGTCTAACGCGCCTAAAGAAGTTCTCACTACGAGGTGTCGGTAACGGTAACAGTGTTGCGAGTTCAATGTTTTTTTCCCATCTCAAAAATGCCCAACGCGCCTAAAAAAGTTTTCACTTCAAAAATAACAAATAAAAAAGGTACATTCGCGATAAATACCCGTTTTAATTAGTAAGTATACAGTATTGTGTTGTATTAATGCTCTCTAAATGATATTATATAGCTTATAGTGCTTCATCATCATCATCATCATCATATCAGCCGTAGGACGTCCACTGCTGGACAAAGGCCTCCTCAGGAACTGCGGTTGGAAGCGGCCTGCATGCAACGCCGACCTGCGGTTCTTACCAAGTCGTCTGCCCATCTTGTAGGTGGACGTCCTACGCTGCGCTTACCGGTCCGTGGCCTCCATTCGAGAACTTGCCGGCCTTTCTGTTTTGCGCGCTATATGGCTTGCCCATTGCCACTTCAACGTGCTAATCCGTCGGGCTATGTCGGTGACTTGAGTTCTCCTACGTATCTCCTCATTTCTGATTCGATCCCGTGCTCATCCGTGTGATTCCCTTTATAGTGCTTGCGATGTAATATTATAGGTAGTTCTAATTTGTATCACAATCGTTGGGTGTAAGTGCCCTCGATATAATCCCGTGAAACGACGCCCAACCCTTGCTCATATCGTCTGCGGTATTGTCTACTATCAATTTATTTGTCGTATCCACTTTTATTGAACTCAATGTAATATGGATTAGCAATTTATGGGGTGTCAAATTATACTGGTATAAGTACTGTCTTAGTTATCAGATGGTCGTTTGTGTGACACCAATTAGATTTTAATTCTATGATTCATGGTTATGGTACAGATTTGCAATCATGATTGAAGATTGGTATTTGAAGGCATGTGCCATCGGTATAATAATAAGCAGAGATAAGGCTTGCAACTCAGTTATACTAACTCTAGATATACAGAAAGTAGGCATATAAGATACGAGAGCCTTTAATTAATTTGCAAAAATATTTCGTTGACATTTGTATAATTACGAGAAGAATAAAAACCGGCCAAGTACGAGTCGGACATATAAAACGGACGGATAAAAACGGCAAAAAAATCATGTCTGTTGTATGGGAGCCCCACATAAATGTTTGTTTTTTTCAATAGCACAAATTTTATTTATTCACCTTATTTAAGGTTGGTGCCGATTAAGCTAGTCCTCTAAATTGTATAAGCACCCATACAACTCAAAGGACTATCTTAATTGGCGTATATAATTAAGGTAAATTTTGGTACACACATGTTTTCGCGAAAATCCTAATTTGCCCATATCTTTTTATCTTGTTGACTTAAGACCTTGATTTTAATACACCTAATAGGAACTATATACCTCAGTATCGGGTATAAATTTCAACTTGCTAGGAACACCTGTTCCTGAGAAAATCGGTGGTGACACACGGACAGACGGACAAGAGAGTGATCTTATAAGGCTTCCTTTTTTACCTTTTGAAATTGCCAGTTTTAATAAAAACTTGTAATTAAACAGTTGTGCCGGACAATAAAGCGCAAACGCCCTAAATCTAGAGGTCCCTTAGAATCAGTATATCTCTCATTCAGATTCAAACAAAGGGTCCTGTCCCCAAATGCCAGAGCCAAACATCAATTGTCACGGCAGCAATAAGCACAGTGACTCCCGAATTCCTTTGCCAAACTGGTTTGTGGGCTCTTTGGAAAGCAGGGATCTTATTCTGAAGACCGATCCTCGTTTAAATCTAGTCTAATTACATTAGTAGAGTAACTAATTTTATTTGAATCCTATCCTATCCTATCTTACCCTATCCTATCCTGGGTATCTTTAAGTCGCGAGTGAATATGTTTATTCTAGGCAAGCGTGTACCATCGTAGACTGCATCGCTTACCATCAGGCGAGATCGTGGTCAAACGGAAGCCTATAATTTATAAAAAAAAATATTTTTGCGTATTATTATAATCTTGCTTATTATTCTTAACTAAGCATCGTAATTCAGTGTAGCAATGCAGCCAGTGTCTTGGGGACACTTTCCCCTGGCAGTGATCTGGAGCAGTACAGCTATCTATAGATCGTTTGCAACGGTCGTTAGATGATTCAACCGTATCTTCTGTGTTATAGGCATGTAAATAGTTGTATATTCTTTCTGTCTAATTATTAATTCGTTATTATAAATACGGGATTTATTACGGACCGTTTTATCAATGTTTCGACCGACAATGTTTCGATTCAATTCGTGAATCTTCATCAGGGTGATTGCGATCCGCTCCGCGCTGTATCTCACCTCGCTCTATCGATTATCGAATTAACAATCATTCATCATCATCATATCAGCCGTAGGACGTCCACTTACGTCTTACCAAGTCGTCTGCCCATCTTGTAGGTGGACGTCCTACGCTGCGCCTGCCGGTCCGTGGCCTCCATTCGAGAACTTTCCGGCCCCATCGGCCATCTGCTCTGCGCGCTATATGGCCTGTCCATTGCCATTACAACGTGCTAATCCGTCAATCATTAACTTTTGATAATTTAAGTTTCTAGTGTTGATATTGTCAATGCAATTATTAAGGTTATTGATGAAAAATTAGTAGATTTTCTTTCGATTTACTTGAGATTTACTTGAGATTTACTTGAGATTTTCTTTCGATTTACTTGAGATTTTCTTTCGATTTACTTGAGATTTACTTGAGATTTACTTGAGATTTAACAACATCAGAAGTAAAATAAAAACCTTCAAAGTATATATGGAAGTTGGCAAAAAGTATTAATAGATATAATTTTGCGTAACTAGACGGTACGCTTTTTTTATAGTAGGTATTATTGATTTTTTTATATTAATACTAGATATTGTCATTGTAAAATAGCTACTGACGAATATTAGCACGCCTTGCAGGTTGAATACATTGACAAGCATCGATTTAAGCCTTTTTAATGTAATTATTAGGGTTCCGTACCTCAAAAAGTAAAAAAAGAACCCTTATAAGATCACTCTCATGACCGTCTATCTGTCCGTGTGTCACCATCGATTTTCTCAGGAACGGGTGGACCTAGCAAGTTGAAATTTATGCCAGATACTAAGGTCTATAGTCCCTATTAGGTGTATAAAACGAGCTAAGGAGAGGGCTATGCCCCGAGCATAGCCCTCTCCTTAGCTTAGTTTCTCTACGGGATCGAATCAGAAATGAGGAGATACGTAGGAGAACTCAAGTCACCGACATAGCCCGACGGATTAGCACGTTGAAGTGGCAATGGGCAGGCCATATAGCGCGCAGAACGGATGGCCGTTGGGGCCGGAAGGTTCTCGAATGGAGGCCACGGACCGGCAAGCGCAGCGTAGGACGTCTACCTACAAGATGGGCAGACGACTTGGTAAGAACCGCAGGTCGGCGTTGGATGCAGACCGCTTCCAACCGCAGCCCCTGGAGATCAATGAGGGAGGCCTTTGTCCAGCAGTGGAAGTCCTACGGCTGATATGATGATGATGATGAGGTGTATAAAAATTAAGATCCCGAGTCAACACTATAAAAAGATATGGCAAGATTTATAAGTACTAAAATTTACCTTAATTTTTTTTTATTAATTTTCCCTTTACTTGTGTTTTAAGACCTTGATTTTAACCAAAATTGACAATTCTAAGTCAACTGCAAGTACCTTATAGGTCGAAAACCTATATGGTAGTTTCCGTTTACCTAGAATTTTGGCAAAAAGCAAGGTCTTAAGGAAACACAGAACAAATAAAGGAAAAATTACAAAAAATAAATTAAAGTTGAATATTAAATGGTGTCCCCATACATACATACATAGTTGACGCCAATTAAGATAGTCCTCTGAGTTGTATGGGCGCTCATACAATTTAGAGGACTAGCTTAATCGGCGCCAACCTCTAATAAAGTAAATAAATAAAATTGTGCTATTGAATAAAATAAATATTTAAGTGCGGCTCCCATACAACAGACATGGTTTTTTCCGTTTTTATGGATAATGGTACGGTACCCCTCGTGCGCGAGTCTGACTCGCACTTGGCTGGTTTATTGTATAGGTATGTATTGTATTTGTTAGAAACTCTACAATTAATTTTCAGATTGAAGCTATTTCTTACTTCTGTTTTAACTAAATCACCTTTTTGACTTTAACAAAACAAAAGCTTGAAAACTCATAAAGCCAAACAACCACAAACGACAAGCTATAAAGCAGAATAGTTCCGGCAAAAATCGTCACATTCCGCGCCGTCCGTCCACACAGCAATAAGTGAAGTGACTCGGGCATTCCGCCGGCAATCCGGCAATCTGCTGCATTCCTTGACCAATTCATGTTACAGAATACAAAGATACACAGCTGACTTACGAACAACACCATTCGATCCCGAAAAAATATTGCACACTAAAAGATAGATAGATATATACATTTATTTCGACACAAGTTACAAACACACAGAAACTACGTACAGTGGATAATTAAATACAGACAATCAAAAACACGTTAACATAAACAATAAAATAAAAACGGTTTCTACTGAATAAAATCACGTCAAAATGCATCATCGTGCACGTCACCTACGAGCGTTGCTATTATTATTATAAATACGGGATTTATAACGTACCGTTTTACCGGTGTTTCAATGTACCATCATCAGGGCGAGTGCCATCAGACACAGTGCGGAGCGGATCGCACTCACCTTGATGAAGGTTCACGAATTGAACCGAAACATTGTCGTTCGAAACATGATAAAACGGTACGGTTATAAATCCCGTATTTATAATAATGAATGAATTATGATGATGTATGAATTGTCCTAATATAGGTAGCTACAGAATAAATAAATAAATAAATATTACTAGACATTTCACACAGCGCTATCTAGCCCCAAACTAAGCAGAGCTTGTATTATGGGAACCAGATAACTGATAGAATGCATATATACCTTTTTTTTGTAAATACATAGATACTTATAATATAATGAATGAATTATGATGATGTATGAATTGTCCTAATATAGGTAGCTACAGAATAAATAAATAAATATTGCTAGACATTTCACACAGCGCTATCTAGCCCCAAACTAAGCAAAGCTTGTATTATGGGAACCAGATAACTGATAGAATACATAAATACCTTTTTTTTGTAAATACATACTTATAATATATAGAGAAACAACCAGACCCGGAACAAATATCTGAAGATCAAGCAAACATTTGTTACGCGGCGGGAATCGAACCTGCTACCTCCTGCGTCTCAGCCGGCTATTCGCCCACTGCACCACGGAGGTCGTCAAATATACTCATGCTCATTTATTCAAACCGTAGGAACACTATAGAACACTTGGTTACGTCAATAATAGTACATAATTAATTACATGTCTTTATCTAAGTAGCGAGTACAAGAACAGAGCTCGAAAGCGATTCTCTTAAAAAGAGGCGTAAGACAGGGAGATGTCATGTCTCCGAAACTGTTTACGACCGCTTTGGAAGATGCCTTCAAGCTTCTGGAATGGAAAGGACTGGGCATCAATATTAACGGCGAATACATCACTCACCTTCGGTTTGCCAACGATATTGTGGTCATGGCAAAGTCGATGGAAGAGCTCAGCGCGATGCTCGATGGCCTCAATCGAGTCTCTCAACGGGTAGTGCTTGAAATGAACATGGACAAGACGAAAATTATGTCAAATGTCCATGTCGTGCCTGCCCCAGTTATGGTTGAGAACTTCGGCTCTTGAAGTTGTCGACGCGTATGTATACCTAGGACAAACAGTCCAATTAGGTAGGTCCAACTTTAAGAAAGAGGTCAATCATCGAATCGATATGATGATGATGATGATCTAAGTAGCTCATTGCACCATAGTTTTGAAGGCGCCAGAAACAGACAAGCACTTCTTATACATTACATTTACGCATCTAAACACTGATTAATTAGTAGGCTACCTACCTACTTAAGATTATAGCTTCTGTAGAGGAGCATTGTCAAAGAACTTATTATAATATTACTTTTGAAACTATCATGGTTACGGACACTATTTATACTAAAAACGGGATATTTACCATGATTTGTGAGTTTTCATTTATTTTTTTTTTATTCATAAACAATTATATAATTGTGTTTGAAATCACATCCTAAATACAAGTTACAATATTTTAAAATTATCACATACATGTCAAAAATAATAAAATAGAACAAAACAAATGTCTACTTACCTATATATAAAGATGTCAAAAAAGTCAAGAAAAGTCAAATGGAAAATAGACATCAAAGAATATAAAATAAAAATGATTTAGAATAATATTACTAAGGAATTAATAATACAAACATGTCACAAATTAATTAAATTGACCATTAACTCAAAATCTATATAAAAAAAAAAAAAAAAAGAAAACGACTATTCAATATTATTACAGGTCATAAAATCATTAACTGAATAGAAACACCCTTTCAACAAGATCTCCTTTAGTCTTGATATTTGAGTATTTGAGTATCCCGATATTTCGGCGCAGTTGCATGCGCCATGATCACGGGTAAACTGAAGTCTTTGCGAGTAGGTAGTTATTGGCAGATATAACGATCTACCCTCTTTCTTAGTCACAACACTCACGTTGACACTTCACGAGTGTTGTGTGTCGGAATCGAGCTATGATCGAGAATGAAGCCGGTGGTAGTAATAGAATTAGCGAATTTATTCCTAGCAAGAGACTAAGAAAGAGGGTAGATCGTTATATCTGCCAATAACTACCTACTCGCAAAGACTTCAGTTTACCCGTGATCATGGCAATGCAACTGCGCCGAAATATCGGGATACTCAAATACTCACAAATCATGGTAAATATCCCGTTTTTAGTAATAACTTATTATAATACCTAATTTGAATTCTAAATTCTTGCGCATGTCAGTAAGTAATAATAATTATAACTATTGAATCGCTTTAGTCATTGATTATATTTTATGGAAGGAACTAACTACGCCATTCCAAACCAGGTGTAATCTAATACTCCCAGAAACCGGAGGTAAAATTGCTCATTCAAAAAGATCAAATTGATTGATCAAAATGTCTTTCATTAGATTATTACAAGTTAAATCCTGACTGTATACTTTGTCAACTCGTTTTTGAAATCTGACTTTGATATAAACATTTTGAAAATGTTGCCGTCTCTAGTACTCGCTAAGCTCTATGGTGCCATTGCATTTATTGCAACAGAGATGCCAAACTTTCAAACAACGCAGTTGTGATGACTTTGTTTGGACACTAGATGCATTTTTGGCTTCAGTGTACAAAATAAATTTAGTTTATGCTGCCAAAACGTGGTTCCTTCTAGTTAAAATATTCGAACTAAAACTTTATTCTCCTCCTAAAAGCGGATGACAGATTTTTGTTTATACCCATTCAGTAAAATAAGATTGAAAGCAAACTAAATCAAAGAAAAAATCAATTCAAATCTGATCAATCAAATAGCAAAATAAAAGTCAATTCAAATGAGAAAATCTTGTGATGATTTTTTTTAAATAAAATTTCCTATTATTTTCATGATATTTTCATATTAATGAAACAAGTTGGAAAAATACTAGAAAATCTCATAAAACTTAATCATCAATCGCGCTCGAAACCGACGAATTCCTGCCAAAAACATTCCATTATTTTCCCATGTGGGGATGGGTCTCCACTCCCCCTTCCCCTTCCCTCTAGGGGTGGAATCAACGAATTTGTCAACTGTCACGGTGGAAGGACCTTATTAGTTTTTCTGAGGACCGATGATTTCACTGTGGCATGTCAATTACAAGTAGGACGTGTTTTATTAGGTGCGGTGATGAATTGTCTGTGTTTGGATGGAGATTTTAGACGTCACGTTTTACGTAGTAAATCCTTCACCCTGCTACAAATGGTTTAGAAAGAAACCAACATGTTTGTGACGAATACAATTTGTAGACCACTGTACATACAAATATAACTGCATTTGACCAATTGTATTGTCTAATTTTTTATTCTACAAATGCGCCCTCAGTAATCAATAATTTGCGATGCTCGTAGAGGGTAACAAGTATTACACAGGTAAGTGCCATTATCTAGTTGCTAATAAATTTCTTGCATCATATCTTAACATGAAAAAATCAATAAAGAATAAAGAATATTTACGAATGTTTATTTTAAAAAAATGTACAAATACAAAAATTCAATACATAATTATTAAGTAATGCAATCCCGACTCGAGATTGCAAATTCGAGATCCCGCAGGATTAGAAATATCAATCCCGTGGGATCCCGGAATTTTCGGGATCCCGTCTAGTTTAAAAAAAATGTTAGATTCTGATGACTGAAAAATCTAATAACTGCTTCTTTGTGATAGTGAGGTTAACTAAAATAACATATTACTCTAAAGAAAATAAAAATCTTTATTCTTTAATCTTACCAACTAAATAATTATCGTCACCTGTCGCTAATATTCGGAAATAGTCGGAATAATTTTCTAACGCTGTCTGGCGTTCCTGCCGCTCGCGGCCGTCAGTCAGCGCGCCGCTTGCGCCCCGAGTGGACGTGTGTAGCGTCGCTGACCACTGCCGCCCAATCTCGTCAATCTCAAACGGGATTGCATTCCCTAATAATTATTAGGTATGTACATGTAACAAAAATTAAGATGATTATGTGACAACAATGTATGTATTAATTATTATTATTTTATAGCTTTGAAATACCATTTCTCCTGTGTCACGCCTTACCTTCGTTTAGCACAACCATGACTGGTAGATAACGCTATTAGCATTAAGTCCTCCTAGCACTATTCTATTTTGTGTGAAAGTATTAAATAAATAAATAAAAACAATTATGTTATAGCCTCAGTTGCCGAAACTAGACTGAAAAGCCTGTATGATAGGCACCTGTGCTCCCCCTGCTTAATATGTATTATCCCCCAACCTGCCGGCCGAGGCCTTCGCCGACGCCTTCGCATCCGGCGTCATGGTGGTAACTATAGCGCAACTCATCAAGACGCAACTGCAACTGAACGAGAAGCTGACGCTGCTCACCTCGCAGTGAGCGCCCTCCCTCCCCCCCCCCCCCTCCCGTACACATCCCACTACTTTGTACTATATTGTACATTGCTATTCCTACAACTTATAATCGGAAACAACAACTCAAATAGAAACAATATAGATGTGTCTAACATCCAGTAGAATAATAAAACAATACATTAATTTTATATAAATAAGACCAATTATTATGGTGTATATGTATGTATGCAATTAGAAGTATATTAATATATCTTAAATACAATTGTGCAGATTATTACCAATCGTCATAATAGGAGGAATAGCTTATTAAACAGACTGGGTAAGAATCCGACATGGATAAACACTATTTTAGCCGTAGCAGAGAACTTGATGTGCCCTTCAATGGATATTATGATAATGTTAATGTACACATGAATGTGTTTTTAACTTATTAAATCCGATCACTAACGTCCACCAAAGTAAGCTTTTTCCGTGAAAAACGTTACGTTAACGTTAAAATAGCGATTCCGCCATCTCCCTTCCATCAAAGGACAAGCAGGCGCACGGCTCAGTACCATCCGTACCTAGTTGATATACCAGCCATTCGCACACACCGTTTTGGTTCTACGTTCTTGATGCGCACAGCTAAGGTATAGAACACTTTGATGTCGTCTGTTATTCCTAAAGAATACAATCCAGGCCTCTTTAAGGTAAGAGTAAATAGGTTTCTTCTAGATCTTCGTGGTGAGATTGTGGTCAAACGAAGATCTAACCAGTATAAAAAGTACTACTATCAAGTTTGAGTCTTCTTGCTGATTGGTCGCGAACAACAAGATATATAGACGATTCATAAATATCTTAAAAATTTCATTAATATAAAATAAATTTTGAGTTTATATTTGAGCCTATAATATATTTTACAAATTGTAGCATGTAGCAAATTGTAGGGCAAGCGGGTAAGACGGATAGAGCAGGCAAGATGGATACTCGAAATATCCCGAAGACGCAGCGAAATTTTACGATCTCTGCATAACAACAGCGCGGACACGGTCGGCGCCTAGGCACGCTATTGTTATGCAGAGATCGTAAAATTTCGCTGCGTCTTCGGGATATTTCGAGTATCCATCTTGCCCGCTCTATCCGTCTTACCCGCCCTTCCCCTACTGTTTTTCGTAGTGTACACAATAAACCGGTGAAATTACTTCTGTTTTTCGTTTTTCGATAACATTACGTGGGTTCAAGCAAAGTTAAAATAAACGGCTATTTATTTCGCGTTTGTTTACAATTTGTTTGGTAATAAAAATGTTTTGTAGCGAAACTGAATGCAATCACATAATGCTGGAGCTGTACTAAAAAGTCCATCTCACATTATTGCAGACACATAAAACAAAAATATGGCCGAGCAAAATCCACCGCAAAAATGCTTAAAACATTCGCTAGTCACGGTAAATCTCCATGTAAGTGGCGTTTACACAGCACATATGTTATCCGGACGCAAATCGTAAATGTCCAGTGTGAACCCAAGCTTTAGAACTTATTTACACGGAAAACAGGTGCCTACTAGTAATCGTCTCATCATTATCAACCATAGGGTACGCCTTCCACACAGATTTCCACACATAAAAATAGTAGTGTTTCTTGTGAACCTATTTCTGCCGCCAAGCAGCATTGCTGTGTTATGGTTCGAAGGGATTGCCGGTGAAATGTATGCCTCAAGGTGATGGAATAAGGTGCGCGACTTATGAGGCAATACTTTGTTACCATAAAAGTCCTGAGCATCCTACAAAAGCAAGCAGACTGAATATACATCGACATGGTCTCATCAATTTTTGCTAAAACCGGTGAATATCCGTTTTTGAAATCTGCTTTTTTTGTGAATCTACTCGGGTTTTAGCAGCCTTTGGATGTCTTTGTTTATGTAGGTTCTTTTCTTAGAAATGTGTGGAAAGATTTGAACTCAGGTTATATACTTACGTAAATACTAAGTATAACTGTTTATTTTGACTACTTTCAACCATGGAAAGAATGAATAGTCGATTGGTGCCTCATGCATGACAAAAAAAAGTTAAATCATTTTTGACATGAAATGATTATTAAACAACCCGGAATAGTGGAATATCATCATCGTCATCATCATTCTCTCTCTCTTAGCATATACACTCGCCATCTAAGGTAGGTAGGTACAATTGATTGGGCAGGCAACTTGTGCATAGGTATAACGCGGGCTGTCTATATAAGTCACCCTGGTAGAATTGTCAATTGTTGTCCCCGGCTATCATTATGTATGAGAAAATGAATGACTTCCACAAATAATTCAATACCAAAATTAGCCAAATCGCTCCACCCGTTCTCGAGTTTTAGCGAGACTAACGAACAGCAATTCATTTTTATATACATATATAGACAATATCTCGGAATAACTCCTACCGAAGCATCTGTTTCTAACGATATTCATTTTTTTTACATCCTCTTTGACAATATTTGCAGCACGCATTCTGTCAATTCTATGTCAAACGTCATAAGGTTACATTATAAAAGCGCTAAGGTTAGATTATAAATAATTTTATATGGTGGTTAAGTATTCTTAAATTTTCTAATTTTGCGCGCAATTTTCTTAATTTTTCTTTCATAAAAACCTTCTCCTGGCAATAAGAAATACAACAAAAAAAGAATTGGCCAAATTGGTCCAGGCGTTGTTAAGTTATGCGCTTACCAACACATTTTGCGATTCATTTTTACAATATAGATAGATTATTTTTTTTAAATAAGGCACTTTAACTGACGTCCGTGACGTCAATGCAGTTTTGATGGCTGAAAATCAGTGTTGAGCAATAAGTCTATTGTTCAGAATAATGCTGAGCCATTCTCCTTTTTCGGCACAGGGCTCATAGTGACCGGTACGTACGTATCTTTGGTTTTTATTTTATTGCTTATGTTAACGTGTTTTTAATTGTCTGTCCTTAAATTATCCACTGTATGTAGTTTCTGTGTGTTTGTTCCTTGTGTCGAAATAAATGTCTAAATCTATCTATCTATTCTGGCCCGTCTGCACCCATTGTTGAGTAGGCCACCTCTGCGCCGCTTTTCTCTGCTGTAATATAATACACATCAGATAATGATGTCTAACATTTTTCCTCTCGATTCGTGGGAGTCATTTTGGCAAAAGAGATGGAAATATGTAATGGAAAGGTTGATTTGAGCAATGCGCGTGCACGGGGGTCAGATGTTACACATCATATGCGACTACTGTTAGGTTCGTAGTTTTTTAAAGAACACATAGTATACTAAAAAAGAACTCTTAGAAGGCAGGACAAGGACATCATACGCATCCTGGTATACAACTCAGATGATGCACCAAAATGGCGTCAACTCAACATGTGCGAAGTACCACCCTATTTAGCACATGCTGAGTAAGGTGTTCAATCAGTGACCAAGTGTGGTGAAAAGGGCTTTGTCTGTTAATGAATATTACTGCTTCTTAAACCTTCCTCGTAAAGTAGGTACATTTGAAATGAGGCCTTTACGACTGAATCGTTTTATTTAATTAAATCTCCATCACCTGTTTGCTCAATCATATTATAAATGCGAAAGTTTGGACGTTTGTTTATTTATTTATTTGTTTGTTACTCAATCAGGTTGCAACGTCTTAACCGATTTCGATGAAATTTAGTATGTACGTAGATTATAACCTGGATTAACACTTGGCTACTTTTTATCCCATAAATCATGTCCCATGGGATAAAAATGGGATGTCAAGTCAAGTTGCAACAGCGAGTTTAGCTTTATTTCTAGGTTACCTACACATTTAATAGTGTAACGCGTACAAAATCGCGGGCAACAGCTAGTCGTTTATAAATGCCCGCAGTATTTTTTTTAGGAGTAATCTGCATTCGGATACCCATATTTCACGTAGGGTACAATACGGGTTATGTGGGGTCGTCGTACTTCATGACCGATTAAAACCTCCTCAGTGGCTGGCCTTAATGCATGTCAAAGTGTTCCAGGACCTCGTCAAGGAACGCACCAGAGTAGACGCGTAACCTAATCTAACACACCAGTCTTGAAGGTTTTCATTTATCAGGTTTTCAAGCTTCCTATTAATATAAAATCGATACACAGTTCCTATCTATTTAAGATAAAACTATAAAACATTACCTGACCCAAAAAGCGTATTACACAATCAATTAGTATTTAAATAATACACAATGACATTTCTAGTTAAAATTTTTATCAAACTATTTCATTAGTATGTGCTGGCATTATATTACATATTATTATTTCATACTTATCTGTATTTAATTTAATTTTATATGACATATAATTTCCACGCCACTGTGCCTGAATATGGTGAAACTATTTAATTTTGTAACATCTGTATAATTTTACCCATGTTTTGGCAAACAAATAAATCTTTAACCTTCATTTATTGAAACCCACCGGGAAAACCAAAAAGGTATCCCTAGGGCGTAAAGCTCTAAAACCGTAAGATCTAATCGTAGACCGTCTCCTACTAATACTTTTCTCCAAGGTTAGGTTCTCCTTTCATTATATGTCATAATTATTATCAAAACAGTTAACAATATAACCATTACCACGAAAGAGATTCCACCACTATTCCGGTTCTGTCAACTCACGTTACTAAGGAGTTTCGTTCGCCGCAAAAAAACGAAAATTAAGTTTTGTTTCCCAAGATGGCGCGCTATTTGCCATCCTCTCTGCGAGATTGTCGACAGAAGCAATTTTCCATTAGAACGGGGATGGAGTGTTTTGGCAGCGACTTCTCGAGATTGGAACTGTGTTTTTGTTAGGTTCATCGGTTCAATCAAAATGGGATTCAACTTGGCTAGATTTGTGTTTAATTAGGAACTGGATTCAATGTTCTGCCAATTTCTTAGTATTATCATAATACAAACTTACAATTAAGTGCCTATTTAAGATTTTTGTTGAAAAATTACTTTTGCAAAACAAGCTTTTATAAAAATGTATAATCGGAACCGCAAGCAGATTCAAATGAGCCTAAACACTAATAGCCTACTATAATCCATTCAAAAGTTCCGTTTTCTAGCATCCGTCTTTTTTTATTGATGATAGCCAAGCGCTTGACCACTACCTCACCTGATGGTAAGTGAAGGTGTGATCGAAGATGGAGCACGCTTGCCTAGAAAGAACCTATTCACTCTGAACTTGAAGACTCCAAGATTATACTGGTTTGGAAAAACATACACCGGAAGTGAGTTCCACTCCTCACTTGTGCTAACAAGAAAAGTTGAAGCAAATCTTTTGGTACGGCAAGGTGGTATGCCGACCAGGTATGGGTGGTACTTATCGGTAGCATCCGTCTCCATCATGAGACCACCTTCATGGTACCATACTATTGCATTGGCACCGAACTTACAGATGTATTCCAAATGTTTAGCTCAATCGGTTGAAGGGAACGGGTTTAAAATTCAGTTGCATGATTCCACCCGGACAAACCTACATACATTGCAAGTTAATAAAAAGCTTCTATTAAAAAAGGAAAATTATCATCTAGCTCATAAAAATTACTAATAACATTCATGATTTGCCAAGAATACTATTAACTGAA
This sequence comes from Philereme vetulata, assembly GCA_918857605.2. Classification (NCBI taxonomy): domain Eukaryota; kingdom Metazoa; phylum Arthropoda; class Insecta; order Lepidoptera; family Geometridae; genus Philereme; species Philereme vetulata. The sequence goes on along the minus strand of OU975484.1, from coordinate 333,562 downwards.
ATCAAGTAAGTCTAAGTTAAGATAGAAAAACTTTACAATGAAATTGTATTTGTTGATATTTATGGATAGAATAAAATCACATGAATCAATGAGTGTTAGATATGAATATCGATGGACATAGAAGTATAGAAAAAGGCCAAAGAAGAGAGTCCATCTACACAGTCCACCCAGGACTGTGTGAAAGATGATATAGGTAAAAAAGAAATGACTACTAAAATGACGGTTGAGAGAGCGGTATGTATAAAAAGATACATACCGCTACTGTACCGACCAAAGGGAATAAATATAAGTATGATCTTTGGGTACTTACAGCATACATTTATAAAAAAATATAAATAATCCAATAACGTAATAATACAAAATGCCTTGAATAACGTCTTGATTTCGCATCCACCGCAAATAAAACCGGAGATTTACGTCGTATACAACCTACCGTTCAAGGATACGTTAAACAAACCATCCTGAAATCTCATACCTAGCTATAGATGGTCATCCCTCCCACGTCTTGGGTAGGGGAGACGGGGAGGTTGGCATGTGGGTCGTAAACCGGGATTCTCTCAGGAAAATCCGCACTTCACTAGCAGTGGTAATCACGCCGTCTCTCGCGTGGATTTGTTGAAATGTTGGGTGAGGTTATGTATTTTTGCTGTAGACAAAAAGCTGCGGAGAAAATGCTTGAAGACTTCAGAATACTGAAATACGTTTAGTACAATATTCTGGTTGGATAATTATCGTAAACTAATAACAAAGTACGATTAATTACAATACCAATTTGATCATATGTTAGGTGTGATACCTAGATAGTGTTTTGTTTATTCCTTGTCTCACAAATTATTTTCTTCTCCTATTAGTATCATATTTATCTGTTGACCCAATTGATAGGACCACAACGATAGTCCAGACGCATAATTTTTAACAGATTTCAAAACAAGGAGGAAGTTCTCAATTCATCAGAATCTTTTTTTTATGTATGTTCCCCGATTACTCGAAGACGCCTGGACCGATTCGAGAAATTCTTTTTTTGCTTAAAAAGGTATACTTCCCAGGTGATCCCATTGATACCAAGTCAGGATCTGATGATGGGATCCCAAAAAATCGAGGGTAACCTTCAAATTTTATAGGAACGCATAATGTGTTATACATATATATTTTCTATAAAGTATTTGCGTCTGGTACTGATCATGTCATGTTGATGGAAAGTATAAATCCTTAACTATTAGAAGTCAGTGGATAATTCTTTAAATATTATAGGCTCGAATATACCGCTACGTATCTTCCTTTGAGTTATTCAGGTGAGTTGAAGATGGAACGTACAACTCCTTGTTTATCAACCGGTTAGGTATTTTTATTTTAACTTTCAGATTGTTCATACAGATATTTCATCAAAATCGGTTCAGTAGTTTGAATTTATCTGTTATCTGGAGTCGTTTATATTTTTAACCCACTTCAAAAAGGGAGGCAGTTCTCAATTCGACTGTATTTTTTATGTTTGTTGCCTCAGAACTTTCGACTGGGTGATCCGATTTTGATGATTCGTTTTTTTAATTTGAAAGCTGGTGCTTTCCGTGTAGTTATTTCAATTTGGTACAGTTCTGACATAAGTCTTAAATTTGCATTAAGTATGTGCGCGACAAATTGACAAAGAACTCAATATCACATCGATGATTCTTTTTTTTAATCAAAAAAGGAGGTTCTCAATTCGACTGTATTTTTACAGTTTTTTTTAAGTTTGATACCTCATAACTCCGTCATTTATCAACCGATTTGGAAAATTCTTTTATTATTTGAAATTATATACAGATATTCAGTTTGGTACTATAGAAATTTCAACGAAATCGGTTCATTAGTTGGTTTTTTCTGTTATCTGAAGTCGTTTATATTTTTTTTTAAAGTTACTTGTTGTTTAAAAGTTACTTGTTCAGTAAACAAAATCTATAACCGCTCCAGCAATGAAAACTTAAAACAAAATCTGACTCGCCAACCAAACCTCCCCAAAAACCCATAACAATAATTTAACCGCCTTAATAATGCAATGCCTTATAAAAAACGCTCTGGCAAATTGGGGGAGGGTTAGCTCATGAATTCTCTGCATTTACATGTTCATTGATTATTCAGGCGCTTGCAGGCGACAAGGCAGTGCTGATAGAGAGTACCTGCTTTTATACTTGCATGGTTTGTGTTTTGGCTAAACCGGTTGTGTGCGTTGGTTGCCTTACTAAGTTGTTGTGAAGAGCAGGATTGATGGTAACCACAAAAAAAACGTCCGGTAACCTCTGCGGTACACAGTCACGAATCAGTCAGTACACGAATTGATTAGCATTTGGCATTGGGTTTTGTAAATCTCAAAGTATTAGTCTTAGAGCGTTATTTATACTGGTTTTTTCTAATACAAGCAACCTAACGAAACTATATCTAAAGGGGTCCATCGCGTTTTTAAAGTTCGAAGCGATCTGTGATCTGAGAGCTGGCCCTTATCTGTGTATTTGAAGTAAAACTTCTTGCTAATACGCACGTTTGACTTGGGGAATAAGCTGGTGAATGTATTACGAAAAGTGCGAACGGAAGTTGAGAGGGTGATATAAGTTAGTGAAGATAGAAAGAGAGAGTTACGTTTCGTATATGTGCGAGTGCGAGTTGCGTTTGTCCAGAATGAGCATAGACTGATCGACATGAGACGTGTGGACAATTTTGTAATAAAACAATTGTTAAATTAATATTTTTAAAAAGAAGTTTTACTTCAGTCGTTTGGTCAAAATACACTCGTTTTTTTATATAGTAAACTTGTAGACACAAGCTGACGGGCCTCCTGATGTTAAGTGGTCACCGCCGCCTATAAACTCCTGCAGTACTCGTGGTACTGCAGTCGCGTTGCCCAGCACTTAATACCCTATTTACACCTCTCTTGTGTCAACGCAACAATGCAGCTAGTGTCTTGGGGAAACTTCCACCTGGTAATCTGGAGCAGTTGAGCTATCTATAGATCGCTTTAGACGATTCAACTGTTTCTTATGTATTTTATAGTCTTGTAAATAACTTTACGCATGCGTACGAATAATAGGCAAAGAGCCACTTTGTGAAACAAATCCTCTAATTCACAATCTCCTCCACAAAGCATAATGCCAATTAAAATTTCCCATCAAAATGTTCAACAGTGTTTAATGATTTGATGCCACAGAACCAACCAATACAGATAAAGTTCTGAAATCCTTCAAATGACAGTGTATCAAACCAGAAAATAGCCTGTCCCATCTCTATAAGGGTATCCCCGGAATATAACCTGCACTTAACTGAGAGCAGGTGCAAGATTAAAAGTGCACACTTTACGAAACTTCAGTTTAGAGTGCTGACTTGCCCTAGTTTTGAAACAATCTAGACTTGGGGACGAAAAGAATATGCTACTCATAGATTAGGCATTAAATAAGGACGAATAAAAAATCTCATTAGTCTTTTGTAACGTGCACCGCCGAGGAGTGGAACCCCTTGCCTGAGTCTGTGTTTCCTGATAACTACAACCTAGGGATCTTCAAGCCGCGAGGGAACAGGTTTCTTCTAGGCAAGCGTGTACCATCAAAGACTGCATCATCGCTTACCATCAGGCGAAATCGTGGTCAAACGCAAGCCTATTTATTTAAGAAAAAGAGTTAAACAGAAAACTGACCATATTATTATGGTTCTATGTTACTACAAAATTTATTTTGTACCAGCGCAAAAATATGTTACTAATAAATCTTTGAAACAGTTACAACGTGCCTCGTCTGTTAGGTACGATCGAATTTGAAAGACTTCGTCAATGAAATGACCAAAAACGATATAATAAAGGATAACTATAGTTTATTAGTAGCATCGCCAAAGCTTTTTTCTACATTTTGGTATAAAAATATCTATAATTTACATAACTTTACAGCCGTGTTAACTGATATTCTACAAGATGTGGTAATCGTAGCATTTACAATGGAGCGCTTCTGAAGGCCATTGGTCATATAAACTTGACATCAGATTTGTCTATCTTCAAAACACTTATTTGACCGTCAAGCTACAGTATCAGACCACAGAAATGTTTTCAACACAGCAAAAATCAGAAATCTATTCCGTTCCAGCGCGCACCAACCGCTGCTCTCAAAACGCCCGTACCATATTTCGCAAAATCTTGCCGGCAGAGCACTTTAAGTTGGAAGCATCGTATATTTAATTCAGGAACGCCTAAAGTACGTCCCCATAAAAATCCCTGACTGTGTGATACTGTGCAGATGAGCGCGCCAGGGCTGGACTGGGGTAATTTAATTATATTAATGTCTGTTTTATTGCGAATCTCGCTTTAGTGCTACGATAATGGGCGGTGATGATTTTTGGGCAATCTACTACAGATAATATTTGGATTGGTGTCGCTTGCCTGCTATGCAAGGTCCTTGGAATTTGTTTAATATCTTTGCTTTTTAAAGTATTGGCTCGAGCACAGAAACAAAACAAATCGCCATTTTTTATACTACTTATATGGCAAACGAGCATGCAGTCCACCAGATGTTAAGTGGCTACTGCAGCCCATGGATATCCACATAGAATTCAAAACAAGGTATTATGTTGCCTTGATCTCTATGTGGATACGTTGCCATACTAAAGGACTTCGCTGTTATGCCTATGTGCCAGTAATTACAGGAACATACCATTACCATCTAACCGGAACACAGCAGCATAAGTACTGCTATTTGGCGGCAGATAAAGGTAAGGCGGGTGGTGCCCACTTCCTCGAGCCCGTTCACAACAGCTCTACCACCAGTAAAACTACCGCCATTTAAATAATATACAGGAAATGTAGAATAATCAATAAGGCGGAAGTTTTGTCTTTTTCGATCAAATATAAAACCGAGTCTTAAATGAAAAAAATCCAAGGCTTCGTGCACTGGTAGAGGGAACAATTTTGGATAGAAAATTAAGATATTTGTCAACATCACAACAGTAAAAGACATTCTATCTAGCGAATAGAAGAATGCCTGCGCTGTCATGACCACTGTTCTAACATAGAGTATTTATCCACGTCAATCTGTCAAAGTAGGGATGCAACTAGTAAACCCTTGAGATTATCAATCGAAAATCATTATCGTATGTATTTAAATCAATCAAGGATTAGGGGTGACTTGCGCAACGATGCCTAAACGTATTTAATGGCTAAATATGATTTAAGAAATTGTCAAATCATACAAATACGACCAATTTAAACATGTTTAGTGACTAAATACGTTTAGGGATCGCTGTGCAAGCCGGGCTAAATGTACTTCAAATGTATGTTTGTTTCGGAGCTTACAACATAACACTTCTTAGGTTTAATCATAATACTAATATTCATTTATTTGGTAAGAATATTACACGTCATAATTTATAATGGTACCTCGTACCGGTAATTCGGTACACACTGTACACATTTAATATAGTTCTTAACATATTGATTATAACCAAAATATAAAAGAATAGAAGTTATTTAAAATAATAAAAAAACAAACAAATTTGGATATTAATAAAAAAATACACAAGTCTATTAATATATTAATAATACAATATAAATAGTCATACAACATAATCAATAAGATAGTCAATATAAAAACAGTCAATATCCAATAGTCCAATAAAATTATAGTATCTATTAATTCGTCATGTCAATAAACTCCGTCAATAACTGTAGAAGGTGTTATTCAGGAGCCAGCGCTTCAGTTTAAATGTATTGCAACTGGTTTTTTTTTCGCAAACTATACATATTGTGTCGGAATATTTGGTACAGTAAAAAAAAATATATGTACGTAGGGAATTCAATCTAAAAAATGAATGAATGAAAATGGTTACAATGGAACGTTATTATTTACATGATAATTAAATAAAATGTCAGATCTTAAGATATTTGATAATGTTTAATGTCAAATTATAAGATAAAAAAAATATAACATAACATGTCAAAATTCCAAAATGATACTTACATTAGGTACAAATAATAGATACTTAATGAATAAAAGTTTTGCGTCAGGTAATTAGAGACTTGTCCTTACAAGGTTGCCTCAGTTACATTACAGGGTAGTCTGTTATATACTCTCGGTCCCATGCGTTAGCCTATCCGACCTGGCCAAGGTACGGGACACGGTAGCAAGCCTATCAGCTCTCCGAGTGTTGTACGAATGCTTATCCCTGTTCTTGCTGAACAGTTCTAGGTTAGACCGCACAAAGACAGCAACCAGTCAATATTTCCAGCTCTTGAAAATACGGTTCAAAAAACCATGATATTATTATCCCCACATTATTTATTTTGCTACCTTTATCCATTACCCCGGCCCTGGCGCATATCCCGGTATTCTGGGTTATATCCGGGATTTACGGTTATCGGTTATCCGTACGAGTTCAATCTCAACCGGGAAACTTAATACTTAACGCGGCCATCGTGCCTTGAGTTTTGAGTGTTACAAGTATTTATATGTGTCTTCAAATTGATGGAAAAAGTTATTTAACTTAAAGAATCAGCTTAGGATTAGTTTATCTCCATCTCTTCCCTAAGTTTCGGTGGATACAGGCCCTTCGAATAAAGATTCCAAGTGAAATTTAAAAAAAATATGTATTGACATTGATTTTATGTATATAGTAAATGAATGAATGAATTATTTATTCGCAGAGAAAGGGTGTACAGTAGTTGTTATTGGAATATTGGTCGTTCCACTAATTCAACCAATATTGGTATGCAAATATTGGCAGTACATGTTTAAAATAAATCTACCTTTGACAATGGATCAAAATAAAAAAATAACGATTCAGGTATCACATGTCAAAAACAGTAATAAAATAGAAATGTCAGTTAAGTGTCAAATATCAATATGTAGAATATGTCAAACTCATATGTAATTACCGATTACATAGATTTATTTAATACTTCCACACAAAACAGAATAGTGCTCCGGCTAAGGCACTTGTCTCACCGCCGGCGAATAAGCGATTAGCTATAAACTATATTCTCGCTCAAACGAAGAAAAGATATAGATTCCGTGTCAGTAAAACGTATATTAATAGTTGACCGCTGGCCGTTCACACTGCCGGCGAGAACTCGCTCTCCGCTATTTTGTCGCAGCGACTACAACACTCTCAGCGATACGCGCTCAGCGATGCTCGCTTTGCGGTCAGAACACCCGTGAGATGATGAGTATCGCCCGCCGCACTCGCTCACTCGCTTTATAGCCCAGCGAGACAACTATAGGAACTAAACCCTCGCTTCTCGTTGCTCTCCAACTCGTTTCTAGTTTCTAGCTCTACGTGCTTCTCGCTCATCGCCGGCGGTGAGACAAATGCTCTTAATGCCAAAATCATTATCTACTACCAGTAATGCCAGTCGTGCTAAAAGAAGGTGAAGTGTGAAACAGGAAAAAAGGTATTTAAACGCTAATATTAATAAAAAAAACGAGTGTGCTTTAGACCACAGGACTGAAGTAAAACTTCTTTTTCAAAATATTAATTTATAAAATTGTTCAATTACAAAATTGTCCACACGTCTGTAGGTCGATCAGTCTATGTTCATTCTGGACAGACGCAACTCGCACTCGCACATTAACGTTTAAAAACATACGAAACGTAACTCTCTCTCTATCTTCACTAACTAACTCCCTCTCAAATTCCGATCGCACTTTTCGTAACGCGTTCACCAGCGAGCGTAAAGAAGTTTTACTTCAACAAACCGACGTAAGATGACGTTAGATTTTAAACTCTGGACTGTTTTCTACCAAACTAAAATATTTAATGTTGTTGTAATTTTAGTTTGCTTTGAGCAGACAGAGTGGCATGGAGATGATGAGGAGGATATCGAGGAAGCCTATGCCCAGCAGTGGATGGATGTGAACTAAGTACATAGATATAGGAAATAGCAAAGACACATTTAAAAGTAGATCCGCTTGTAAAGCCTACGAAAGGAAGGCATTATCAAAGTTACGGCACAATAAAAATCTGTGAAGAATTCTGCGAGCATCGTAACGGATATAACGGCTTAGTTTATAATCCATAACGAAAGTTAGGAGGCTATATAGATGAGATTACAAAGGGTGTGGTTATTAGATAATTTGACATTTTTAATAAAAAATTCTTCTGGAATGGAACAAGCTTCTGGAATGAAAAGGACTGGGCATCAATATTAACGGCGAATACATCACTCACCTTCGGTTTGCCGACGATATTGTGGTCATGGCAAAGTCGATGGAAGAGCTCAGCACGATGCTCGAAGGCCTCAATCGAGTCTCCCAACGGGTAGGACTTAAAATGAACATGGACAAGACGAAAATCATGTCGAATGTCCATGTCGTCCCTGCCCCAGTTATGGTTGAGAACTCGGCTCTTGAAGTTGTCGACGCGTATGTATACCTAGGACAAACAGTCCAATTAGGTAGGTCCAACTTCGAGAAAGAGGTCAATCGTCGAATCCAACTCGGATGGGCAGCGTTTAGGAAACTTCGCAACGTCTTTTCGTCCAACATACCTCAGTGCCTTAAGACGCAAGTCTTCAATCAGTGTGTGTTACCAGTGATGACATATGGAACCGAGACGTGGTCCTTCACTATTGGCCTTATGAATAAGCTCAGAGTCGCTCAACGAGCTATGGAGAGGGCTATGCTTGGGGTTTCTCTACGGGATCGAATCAGAAAAGAGGACGTAGGAGAACTCAAGTCACCGACATAGCCCGACGGATTAGCACGTTGAAGTGGCAATGGGCAGGCCACATAGCGCGCAGAACAGATGGCCGATGGGGCCGGAAAGTTCTCGAGTGGAGGCCACGGACCGGCAAGCGCAGCGTAGGACGTCCACCCACAAGATGGGCAGACGACTTGGTAAGAACCGCAGGTCGGCGTTGGATGCAGGCCGCTTCCAACCGCAGTTCCTGGAGATCAATGAGGGAGGCCTTTGTCCATCAGTGGACGTCCTACGGCTGGTATGATGATGATGATGATGAATAAAAAATTGCATTTTCGGTCATTATCATCATTACACACAGCCCGACTTCACCCACTGCGTCTTTACCATGATCAATGTTTTGAACATAATATTTTTTAAGTAGGTAAGTACCTATTAAAGAGAGAGACTTGAGAAATTTTTCCTAAATTAAAACAAATATGAAAAATGTTTTGTTATTTATTTTTGGTCGTTATTAAACAAGTAAGGAAAGCAATCTTGACTTTTTCAATCACTCCTACAAGAACCTTCGAAAACCGCTCGTCATTATCACCCTGCAAATTTAAATCAATCACCGAAATCAATAATTCAAAGATCTTTCAATTCATTCCACCCCTAACAATTAAGGCGCCCTCCTTGTAATTACACCCTTAACGCGAAGATTTTACGCACTGGAGTTTACGCGTCTTCTAATCTAGAGTAATTTCTCAGAGAGGTTTGTAGTTGGGTTAGTGATTTATTTTATATGGTGTAGTTTGGGTTTAGAGTTTGGTGTAACTTGGTTGTGTAAAGTTGTGAGGTTGTGCGATTTCGGAATAGTTTATTTAATGTTTTTGTAGCTCCTCTACGAGATAATTATTTGGTCTGTTCATTGTGATCTTAAAATAAATGAGTCCTTAATGATGTGATATGTTAACTTTTCCCTATCTCAAATTGCTTCACGTTGTGTCGAAACTTGAGCGTCGGCAAATAATAGTCAATAATAGTATAAATAAATCTATTTATAGATAGATATAGATATTGCTGGACATTTCACACAGCGCTATCTAGCCCCAAACTAAGCAGAGCTTGTACTATGGGAACTAGATAACTGATACAATACTTATATACCTACTTTTTTTGTAAATACATACTTATAATACCTATATAGAAAAACAACCAGACCCGGAACAAATATCTGTAGATCATGCAAACATTCGTTCCGTGGCGGGAATCGAACCCGCTACCTCCTGCGTGTCAGCCGGCTGTTCGCCCACTGCGCCACGGAAGTCGTCAATAAAACCAACATCATAATTTGCGAGCCCACCAACCTAACGAAAGCCTACTCTAAAACACAAAACGAAGAACATCTTTCTCCGCACGACAGTAAAAATCTGTAGCCAGAAGTATCGCGAAGATGGAGACTTCTAACGAGGCTCACCCGCTCTGATTTCCAATTCAAGGGAAAATTGCGATCCATAAAGTGGGATGGGAGTGGGGGGATGGGGCATCCCCCCCTCGTTGCTACGCGACGCGGGGAGGAGTCGCCGCAATCACGGCCCAATAGCACGACGGATATAAATTGCTCTCGCGTCGCGACACTGACGCTAGAACGAGAAAACAGCACTTTAACTCCCCCCTCTCGCTCTAGCTAATGAAGTCGACAGTCGCCGAGGCCTTGATTGACGGACTCGGCGGCCCTTTTTCGAAATGCGAGAGGTATATCGCGCTGTGATTTGTTGGTAATTACTCGCGCGGTATTGGTCGTTTCGATTATTTTCCTGTAGCTCATACATTATCATCAATTATATGTAATTCCTAAATAGTGGCATCATATGGTTTAAACAATTGTAGAGTTGACTCATAAATCTCGTAATTAGTACGTAAATCGAACTCATTTTCAAAGTATCTTTTTTATAGATACCACCTGGTGATGTATCTCTCATATGGCCCACCTGATGTTATGTGGTAACCATCGCCTATAACAGAGAATTGCCTCGTAGGTCATGCTCGCTTAGGAACATACCCTGCGGTGCACCGCTCTGCGTTTATCAACTGCTCTGTATACAGGTGTAAAGTCTCATGTGCCTGAAATTTCACCGGGAACCCCTTCAAACCGAAACACAGCAATGCTGCTTGGCGGCAGGAATAAGTTCTCTCAATTCCACTCGAGTACATACGCATTTCAAAAAAAGACAAAGCGCTCGCCCCAGCTTATTATTGATCGAGCGAAGCGAGATCACTAAATCAACTTGGGCAAATCGGCGTTGTATATGTAGGTACCTATGTATGTATGTTTGTTTGTCAGAGGATAACTTTCGAAGCGTTTATCCGATCATCGTGAAATTGGGGGAAAAATGGGGGGGGGGGGGGGGGGGGTCTTTGTGAGTAAATTGTGGCACCGTTTTTATTATCAGTTTAAATCTTGTAATTTTTAAGTTATTAGCCATATTAAAAACTCAATTTTGACAAATCACAGGGTAGGTACACCAGTGAGTTCACAGTACTGAAATTTGGTATACGTGTAGCTTTAGTGACACAAATATAGGGAAAAGTCTGATATACAGAATAACTGCAATTTCTAGGTACCCCAAAAAAGAGCACCATTTTACATGAAATCCCGTTACCTGTAAGTTGAATGAAACTGTAGATCAAGTTATTTGGTTATACATTTCGTGGCAGTATTTTGATAGTCAAAGATTACGTAGAAATAATGTTTATTTTTGTTGTTATGGAAGACTCGCGAGATCTCAGTTCGGGGCGAACCACTAGTCCTACATACAGACTAGCTAATTCTAATTTCAAAATCCACTATTCTACCAATACTACTAACTGTAAAATAGATCAACCTCCACTAGCCTTATAGGTATATTCTAAGGCTATCAATACACTGCTGAACAAAAGCGTTGATCAACAAAGGCGATATTAAATTCCTGCCGCGTCGGCGTTGCTAGAATCACGATGCCCCTGATGTTTTTATGTGTATCCTAACCTTTATAGGTATGCGAATCTGATCTTATTTATGAAACAATTCTGCCTGCTGTTGCCCTATTTCTGTAACGTAGGGAAATCTATAATAGTCTTTACTAATATTATAAAGAGGAAAGATTTGTATTTTTGTGTGTATGTTTGTAATGAATAAACTCAAAAACTACTATGCCGATCTCAATAAATCTTTCACCATTGGAAAGCTACATTCACCCTGAGTGGCATAGGCTATATTTATTGCTAGAAAAAATTAGGGATCCTTACTAAAACTTAAGTAACGTAAACCAAGGTGTAAAAAAAATGCCCTAAAACGTCTTTCATCGCATGCGCTGCGGAAACTATTGATGATAGAACAAAAGTATGTTCTACAATATTAAAGAACATATCAATATCTACAAAAATCTTCATAATATTATAAAGAGGAAAGATTTGTTTGTTTATTTGTTTGTATTGAATAGGCTCCGAAACTAGTAGACCGATTTCAACAATTCTTTCACTGATGGGAAGCTACACTATCTCCGGGTGACACAGGCTACTTTTTGCCCAACTGCGGAGAAGGAGGGTAATGTTTTTAGTAAAAAACTACGCGTGCGAAGCTGCCGATTGGTCAGCTAGTCTTATTATAAAAATAAAAATTGCATAAGCTCACGATTTTATTTCCATGGTGGGTTTTTTACTGAATATGCGAACCTACTACTTACGTGAAGAAAATCATAACCGCCATCAAGTAGTTGTCGGAGGCCAAACTCTTGCCTTTATGCACTGTGTTCTTTTTAACCCGCCTTCAAAAAAAAAGCTTCTCAATTCGACTGTATTTTTTTTTGTTTGTAACCTCAAAACTTTCGACTGGGTGAACCGATTTTGATTCCATTTGGTCCAGTTCTGACAATGGCATCCATGAGAAAACCTTGTATCTAAGCCTTAAATTTGTTTAATTTTTATGTTACGTTTGTTAGCTCAGAACTCTATTATATATCAACCGATTTGGAAAATTCGTTTTTTATTAGAAAGGATATAATTTTAGATTGATCCGCATGGAAATTTCATTAAAATTGGTAGAGTAGTTTGGTTTTTACTGTTATCTGAATTCGGTTATATTTTTGTTGAAAAAGTTATTTGATATTGTTCACTTTATCCCTACTAAATAAATGCTGAGGTAGGCACAGCGTTATAGAAACATTTTATTTAAAAACACTTTCAGAACTCTTCCAGAGAAAAACTATTGTTATATTTTTTATTTAATTTATTAAATGCTTGCATACTCACAGCATTGCCAAGGCGTTTAAGGAGCCAACTAACAATATACTTACACATTACAGAATAATACAATATAAGAACTAATATAATTGTATTTAACCCACTCCCCTAAAACACACTAAAACACATTCACACACACAGTCGTACTTACAAATAACCGAGTTACCATGACATAGCATGTAAGTTTATTTAAGTTTTCTTATTTAGCGCGCCGGCGAACCCCGAGCGCAACTTCAATTCGGCCGCGTCAGAAACTTCGGCCTGAATATCGCTATCCCTGTTTAGTGACGAAGTTTAACCACGCAGAGCGACAGTGATAGCAATAGAACGATTCTAAATTTGATTAGATTTTGACCGTGTTCCGTAATACCAAAAATTATGACTAAAAACTTGTTGTATTTTTCTCATTGTGTTGTTATTCTGTAACTAGACGATATAATCTATGTTCCCATGAATTAGGATACGTAAGATGTTGTTGTTTTTAATACGAAACAATTAGGTTGAAAACAGGTCTTTTATGACGTAAAAACATGCAAAATGCGATACGCTTCTATTTCATTTTAGGTAAGTATTTTGATCTAATATATAGTTGGGAACCTAGATAAATACTATTCAAATTAAAATAATACCATATTAAGGTAGAAATATGCTCCAATTAGAAATTATCATGGTAGTACGTGTTGTATGGGCGATTGTCCCTCCGGTGTCGCCTTAAATCATTTTTTTTAAATTGGTAAATTGTATACCCACCTAACTAAAGTTGCCGACACATAGCTCTCAAAATTAGCAAGTTGAAGTGGCAATGGGCGGGCCACATCGCTCGTAGAACCGATAACCGTTGGGGAAGAAAGATTCTCGAGTGGAGACTACGGACTGCAAGACGCAGCGTAGGCCGGCCGCCCACAAGGTGGACCGACGATCTAGTAAGAATCGCCGTTATTGAACAATTTTATAAACTAATATTTTGACAATGAAGTTTCACTTCAGACGTGTGCTCTAAAACACACTCGTTTTTTTAACTTAATTTTTATTCTATCTAGCCTACAGAGAGTCTGATCTGTCTGTAGGTCATCGAATACCAACCTACTACACTGACCTATATCTGTATCCACAGACATAGGTCTAGACGAGTCTTGTTCGAATCTATTTTGAAAATTCATAAGGTGATTGCCTGGGTGAGTTTACAAGGCGCTTTAAAAACGTTGCTATTATTTATCAAGCAGGGTTTTTGTATTCTACATCCACAATAGTATTTTGAGCAAAACTTTTTAGCACAAAATAAATCTAAAAATACGCGAACTGCTAGCATTATCGAACTACCCTTTTTGTAATGTGGAAAAAAAACTTCGTATTCGTACCTACGACGTGGTGAGAGCTTACAATGAACATACAGCTTACATGAGCATACATGAATCAATAAACTTTCCAATTATTTTAACCACCATACCTATTTCTGCCGCCTAGTAGTATTACTGTGTTTCGGTCTGCACATGAGAAATTTACATTAGGTGGGAGAAGGTCTTGGTGTCATTTCATATTATAAAAAAGCCTATGGGATATGCCCAGCCTGTGAACTACGTTATATCTATACTAAAATCATAACGAGAAAAGATTTGTATTTTTGTGTGTGTGTATGTTTGTAATGAATAAATTCAAAAACTACTGCGCCGATTTCAAAAATTCTTTCACTATTGGAAAGCTACATTCACCCTAAGTGACGTAGGCTATATTTATTGCTAGAAAAGATTAGGGATCCTTACTTAAACTTAAGTGTAAAACTCAAGGTGTAAAAAAGTGCCCTAAAACTTCGTAATATTATAAAGAGGAAAGATTTGTTTGTTTGTTTGTATTGGATAGGCTCCGAAACTACTGGATCGATTTAAAAATTTCTTTGTTTTTCTTCTTGGGAAGCTACACTATCTCCGGGTGACAGAGACTACTTTTTACCCAACTGCGGAGAAGGAGGGTAATGTTTTTATTAAATAACTACGCGTCCGAAGCTGCGGGTTGGTCAGCTAGTAATTAAATAAAGCAAAAGCCATATTAAAAAATATTTTGTCCACAGGCGAGAAACCTCACAAATGCCAAGTCTGCGGCAAAGCCTTCAGCCAAAGCTCGAACCTCATCACACATTCCCGAAAACACACCGGCTTCAAGCCCTTCGCCTGTGACCTGTGTGGTCGCGCCTTCCAGAGGAAGGTTGACCTGCGGCGGCATAGAGAGACCCAACATGCCGACCTCCGAGCGCAGCATATGCCACATGCCGATGTGCATGCCATGCATCCCGATATGCATGTACCGGACCATCGGATAGGTAACATAAAATAAGCCATCATGCCACAGTATTCTAAGATATATATATATATTTTTTTTTATATATTATAGGCTTGCGTTTGACCACGATCTCGCCTGATGGTAAGCGATGATGCAGTCTACGATGGTACACGCTTGCCTAGAAGAAACCTATTCACTCGCGACTTAAAGATACCCAGGTTGTAGCTATCTGGAAACACAGAATCTGGCAAGTCGTTCCACTCTTTGGCGGTGCGCATAATAAAGGTCGAAGAGAACCGCTTATATAGTTTAAGAAAAAAAAAATTACATGTGAAAAATCCTTATAATCCTGAGAACTTTATTATAATTTAGATGAGAATTAGAGATATTATTAGATTAATTTTAAGAAATTGAGATGACTCGCTCCATTCACCAGCAACGAGAATTGTACCTATCACATACTAAGGAGCGACTCACTTCGCTCTGTATTTTTAGGTATTTCCTAAAAAAGGGTCGAAAGCTAAGGTTAACAAGTCAACAACCTTCACTCTGGCATAAAGCAGTATAACATTAATTTGAGGGCATGGTCCTCACTTATTCACATAGATCCCGACCATCTAAATGTTATCTGGAAGAGATCGCTTTTAGCGATAAGGCTGCCCAGTGTATGATTTAATAGTAGATTATTAAAAGAGGGGATAAAGCAATGTTTTTCATCACGGGCGCGATATTGAATGCTGAACGTAACGAAGGATTCTAGAGTTAACTCACGAACGGAGCGAGAGAGTTACTAGAATCCTGAGTGCAGATAAGAGGGATAAAAGGACGCCCAAGGTACAGACAGCTTTATCCACGGGGAGAATACTCTACACACTTTCTGAGAGACAATTAAAACCAAATCCAGGTTGGTGCATTCTGTGGAGAGGTTAGTTCGATTTACGAATAAGTTCTTATTGTCTGGGTCTCTTTGGTTTAAAGGAGAACGGGCATAAGTGTATGGAAGCTGGTCTACCTTGCAATAAAAATGAGTCATATGTCAATATAAAGGTAATTCTATGTATTTTCATATGTAGAAAGTCGCATTTCTCTAAGTATTGTCCGATCTGAGTTCTACTAAAAATTGAATCTGATAATATTTAGTGCCAAACATTGAATATCGTGGTAATTAAAAAAACATTTTGTGTAATGTAATGATTTTATTTAAGTTAGGTAAGTAGTAATACAAATAAAAACAACATCTTCTTAAAAAATCAAAACAATATGTTATTAAACATTATCATCATCATCATCATCGATGAGAATACTGTTAAGGAACAATGCAGGTTCATTGAACCCTTCATGACGGGCATAACCTACGTACCATATAATTGACAGTACATGGGCACAAGTACCTATAGTACGTCGCCCTGTCAAGCAGGTACAATAATATTGTGTAATATTGTTATTAATATTATTGATTAATATATAACAAAAATATTTCCTGGCTCGGACATGTCGAGACTGTATACGTCCACGTAATAGCCAAGCCTCTTCGTTGATACCATATTGTGCCAAGTCTTCTAGAGCGTTATCTCTATACGTCTCGATTATATAAAGACCATTTTGTAAGTGCTCGCTACAATATGATCGAGCGAGCTTTAACTGGTAAGTTCCCAAGGCAAAATGTATGACTTGTTCTTCACTAAGCCTTGGGAAGTTTTCTATTTCATTTGCTTCGATTCGCATGAAGTCTGCTCTCCTATAATTCAATCTCTTTGCTTCCACATAATTGTGCAATGTGTTTGGTATGTGTATTTTAGCTCTTATTGAATTCAAAAAGGCTGCTGCGTGTGAACTAATTTCGATGGGGGCGTGGAAGTGGTTTAGAATGGCTGCAGCTATTTTGAAGTCAACAAACATTTTTGGCAACGTTTTATTAAAATAGTTTTGACGCAAAAGTTTAAAATCTCGCTTAAATCTCCCATTTACTACTTCCACCACCCATCGGCACATGGTGACCAAACGAGACTGATTAGCTTGTTCTGTAGTGAGTTGATTTTCTCTTCTGTCTTTAGTTGGTGGCACATGATGTTCGTAGCCACAAGCTTCTATATCCTGCAAACTATCTCTAAATCCTCTGTCTAGGATAAACGCATCATTACGTTCGAGTAACCAATGCAGCGGCTCATCTTCGTTATTCATTATTTCACTCATGATCTGGGCATCGGTTCTGGTAGCGGCAAATGGCCCTTTGACATCTAATATATAGCCGTCCGTGAATACCATTAAAAACGGCTTCAACAAGTTTTGATATTTGTGTAAGCTGTATGACAGCCGTTGAAACAAAAAGTTGGAGCTTTTGTTAATATATATATATGTACCGTCACATATAATTATGGCTTTGATGTTTTCATCGTTCCAAATAAAGCCCTTGGAATTGTTAAGTTTCTTTGAAGGATATCATTTCTGGTAATGTGGTCCACACCTAGATGCAGCACAACGTAATCGTTGCTCAGACATTCTCGAACTATAGGCAAAAAACGTTCTAGTTTTCGACGAGACATATGAAATAACGTTGCCAGTCTCTCATCAGAGTCTCCAGTTCTAAGTTTTGTTAAATAGATGCCTAATGCAGTTCTAGGCTGGTTACAACGTTCACTTAGTGACGGAGTTTGTTCTAATATAGCTTCGAACTGATCGTAAGTGCGCCCAGTCCATAAGTGCATCTCTTCATTAGACAAGGTGCCTCTGTTTTCGAAGTCGATTCTGGGCTGGTTGTTAGCAGCCATTCTCATCAAGTCACAGAGCGATGTAAACTGAGCGTCATTAAAATCAAGTGTCACATTACACATTTGCGGCAGGTTGCTCCATTCATTATTTTGTAAGTGTTCTGTACACACCCTAGCGCTATCAGGAATAAAAAGCTTGCTCTCACAAAATACATTAATTCTTATCGCGTTTGGTATATGATTACGGGTAATATTAGCACAGTTGTTGTAAATACAATGCACCGAAGTGTTCGGTGCCCTCGTGTATTCTTGAGAGTGCAATGTACCAGGCGCTCGCGCCGCTTGCTGTGCAGGTCTATGATCACGCTCAGTTCTCTGCCAACATCGGTGACACAAGCTTCGAGTACTGTCGAACACCACCTGAAAATAATAACAATTAATACTTAAAATAAATAAATCCTATGCCTAACTACTCAATATAATAAAAATAAAAGGTAACTAACCTCCAACACAGCATGTTGTTGTATAAACGCGGCGAATTCTGGTCGTTCCCTTTGCAGGTTATCAGCCAAGATATGCTGCTGGTACCGTCCGCGGTAAAGTCCTCGACGACACATCACACAGTTTCGAAAAACTTCCATTATCGGTAGGCAGTTCAAAAGTCAATAAGTCGAGCCAAAGTTAACACATTAGGGAAAGAAACAGGGTCCAAAAGCAAGCCAGGGTCAGTAAAAACAGAGAAAGAAGTTCAAACACAGCACTATCGTAACAAGACGTGACGTAGCCACTCACTTGATGCGATGCGACTGATTATTGTAGCCGTCCGGCGCGGTGCGTACACAACCGTTCCCCTCCCCCGCGTACTACATTCCTCTCCCCACGGCCCTTACATCGCTCTTCTCCCTTCTCGCTCTTGCTACTGCATTGTATAGGAGCCTTTATGTATGGTTATAGTATCCGTGAAACCGTTATTTTATGTTCTTTAAAACAAAAAATGCTGGTGTTTGCATGGCTGTAACTCAAAACGGACAGACTTTTGGGGAAAGTTCCAATAGTATATTTTGATGTACTATTGTATGCCAATTCGAAAATGTGCTGCTCATTTTTATTGGACTGTAGACCAGGATGCCCGTTCTCCTTTAAATACAGATGTGGTTCCAAATTAAAATCACATTATGCCCGCGCAGGCATAGTGAAATTCAGTACAACTTTACACCCGGCTCAACCGTAGGGATTTAATAACCTGCTTTCGGTGAGGTTTACATGGCACATCGTTTAACATTGTCGAGCATTGTGTTTCTTTATTTTTCGGCTCTCTGGGTTCAAATACATACAATTAGTTAATAAAAATTATCTACCCTATGTTTGAATCCAGGTCCAATGATCTATTAATATACCATCATCGAAATCGACTCTGTCGCCGTTACAACGTGATCGAGAAACAAATGGTAACCTTATTTTAACGGGTACTTACTTTTTTCCCCAGAACTCCGCGGCCCGCACGCGGAACTCCGCGGCCCGCACGACCTACGTCCCCCGCACGACATGCGCCCGCACGATTACCGGCCGCATCTAACGCCGGTGCCGCCGTTGCAGCCGCTGCCGTCCTGAGCGGCGCCCGCCTTCGCGCCGCACTGGCGCTGAGGCACGCCCTTAACGGGTTAGGATAGAGTTCCAAATTGAATAGCTGATGTGAGTTCAAGCGATAGCTGTTGTAGAAGTTTTTGAACGCTACTCATTTACTGGTTGGAAATAACATCGAATTATTAAAACGAATGCCTAAAACATAAAAGGTATGTCATCATTTTCTTAATTTGCAAATACAATATACAAATTTGATTGTAAGATGATGTTTCATGCATTCGTTTTTTAAAAAAAATTCCCGGTATTGTAAAATAATTCTATAGCTAAGATGAAATCATCATTTTCTGAATTTGCAAATACAATATACAAATTTGTTTGTATGATGATGTTTCATGCATTCGTTTTTAAAAAAAAAATCCCGGTATTGTAAAATAATTCTATAGCCAAGATGAAATCATCATTTTCTTATTTTGCAAATACAATATACAAATTTGATTGTATGACGATGTTTCATGCATTCGTTTTTTAAAAAAAAATTCCCGGTATTGTAAAATAATTCTATAGCCAAGATGAAATCATCATTTTCTTAATTTGCAAATACAATATACAAATTTGATTGTATGATAATGTTTCATGCATTCGTGTTTTAAAACTTTTTTCTCGGTATTGTAAAATAATTCTATAGCCAAGATGAAATCATAATTTTCTTAATTTGCAAATACAATATACAAATTTGATTGTATGATGATGTTTCATGCATTCGTTTTTTAAAAAAAAATTCCCGGTATTGTAAAATAATTCTATAGCCAAGATGAAATCATCATTTTCTTAATTTGCAAATACAATATACAAATTTGATTGTATGATGATGTTTCATGCATTCGTTTATTAAAACTTTTTTCCCGGTATTGTAAATTAATTCTATAGACAAGATAAAATCATCATTTTCTTAATTTGCAAATACAATATACAAATTTGATTGTATGATGATGTTTCATGCATTCGTTTATTAATATTTTTTTCCGGTATTGTAAGTTAATTCTATAGACAAGATATAATCATCATTTTCTTAATTTGCAAATACAATATACAAATTTGATTGTATGATGATGTTTCATGCATTCGTTTATTAAAACTTTTTTCCCGGTATTGTTAATTAATTCTATAGACAAGATAAAATCATCATTTTCTTAATTTGCAAATACAATATACAAATTTGATTGTATGATGATGTTTCATGCATTCGTTTATTAAAATTTTTTTCCGGTATTGTAAGTTAATTCTATAGACAAGATAAAATCATCATTTTCTTAATTTGCAAATACAAATTTTACAAATTTTTACAAATTTGATTGTATGATGATGTTTCATGCATTCGTTTATTAAAACTTTTTTCCCGGTATTGTAAATTAATTCTATAGACAAGATAAAATCATCATTTTCTTAATTTGCAAATACAATATACAAATTTGATTGTATGATGATGTTTCATGCATTCGTTTATTAAAATTTTTTCCGGTATTGTAAGTTAATTCTATAGACAAGATAAAATCATCATTTTCTTAATTTGCAAATACAATATACAAATTTGATTGTATGATGATGTTTCATGCATTCGTTTATTAAAACTTTTTTCCGGTATTGTTAATTAATTCTATAGACAAGATAAAATCATCATTTTCTTAATTTGCAAATACAATATACAAATTTGATTGTATGATGATGTTTCATGCATTCGTTTATTAAAACTTTTTTCCGGTATTGTTAATTAATTCTATAGACAAGATAAAATCATCATTTTCTTAATTTGCAAATACAATATACAAATTTGATTGTATGATGATGTTTCATGCATTCGTTTATTAAAAATTTTTTCCGGTATTGTAAGTTAATTCTATAGACAAGATAAAATCATCATTTTCTTAATTTGCAAATACAATATACAAATTTGATTGTATGATGATGTTTCATGCATTCGTTTATTAAAATTTTTTTTCCGGTATTGTAAATTAATTCTATAGACAAGATAAAATCATCATTTTCTTAATTTGCAAATACAATATACAAATTTGATTGTATGATGATGTTTCATGCATTCGTTTATTAAAACTTTTTTCCCGGTATTGTAAAATAATTCTATAGACAAGATAAAATCATCATTTTCTTAATTTGCAAATACAATATACAAATTTGATTGTATGATGATGTTTCATGCATTCGTTTATTAAAATTTTTTTTCCGGTATTGTAAATTAATTCTATAGACAAGATAAAATCATCATTTTCTTAATTTGCAAATACAATATACAAATTTGATTGTATGATGATGTTTCATGCATTCGTTTATTAAAACTTTTTTCCGGTATTGTTAATTAATTCTATAGACAAGATAAAATCATCATTTTCTTAATTTGCAAATACAATATACAAATTTGATTGTATGATGATGTTTCATGCATTCGTTTATTAAAAAATTTTTCCGGTATTGTAAGTTAATTCTATAGACAAGATAAAATCATCATTTTCTTAATTTGCAAATACAATATACAAATTTGATTGTATGATGATGTTTCATGCATTCGTTTATTAAAATTGTTTTCCGGTATTGTAAGTTAATTCTATAGACAAGATAAAATCATCATTTTCTTAATTTGCAAATACAATATACAAATTTGATTGTATGATGATGTTTCATGCATTCGTTTATTAAAATTTTTTTTCCGGTATTGTAAATTAATTCTATAGACAAGATAAAATCATCATTTTCTTAATTTGCAAATACAATATACAAATTTGATTGTATGATGATGTTTCATGCATTCGTTTATTAATATTTTTTTCCGGTATTGTAAGTTAATTCTATAGACAAGATAAAATCATCATTTTCTTAATTTGCAAATACAATATACAAATTTGATTGTATGATGATGTTTCATGCATTCGTTTATTAAAATTTTTTTCCGGTATTGTAAATTAATTCTATAGACAAGATAAAATCATCATTTTCTTAATTTGCAAATACAATATACAAATTTGATTGTATGATGATGTTTCATGCATTCGTTTATTAAAACTTTTTTCCGGTATTGTTAATTAATTCTATAGACAAGATAAAATCATCATTTTCTTAATTTGCAAATACAATATACAAATTTGATTGTATGATGATGTTTCATGCATTCGTTTATTAAAAATTTTTTCCGGTATTGTAAGTTAATTCTATAGACAAGATAAAATCATCATTTTCTTAATTTGCAAATACAATATACAAATTTGATTGTATGATGATGTTTCATGCATTCGTTTATTAAAATTGTTTTCCGGTATTGTAAGTTAATTCTATAGACAAGATAAAATCATCATTTTCTTAATTTGCAAATACAATATACAAATTTGATTGTATGATGATGTTTCATGCATTCGTTTATTAAATTTTTTTTTTCCGGTATTGTAAATTAATTCTATAGACAAGATAAAATCATCATTTTCTTAATTTGCAAATACAATATACAAATTTGATTGTATGATGATGTTTCATGCATTCGTTTATTAAAACTTTTTTCCCGGTATTGTAAAATAATTCTATAGACAAGATAAAATCATCATTTTCTTAATTTGCAAATACAATATACAAATTTGATTGTATGATGATGTTTCATGCATTCGTTTATTAAAATTTTTTTTCCGGTATTGTAAATTAATTCTATAGACAAGATAAAATCATCATTTTCTTAATTTGCAAATACAATATACAAATTTGATTGTATGATGATGTTTCATGCATTCGTTTATTAAAACTTTTTTCCCGGTATTGTAAAATAATTCTATAGACAAGATGAAATTGTTTTTTTTATATACAACGTAACAATTTTATTACTTTATAATATCAACCAATTTTTACAACAGATATCGTTTTGGATAAAGACAGAAAATGAGTGTAGATAGACAAATTATGTAAATCTTCGATCAGCACCTAAGAGGTAAGTTACCAATATTTAAGAATTTTAGTATTAAGACTATAAATAACGCTTTGTAAATGTGAGTTTTTGATCTCAATCGTTATTATAAAAGTAATTTCTTATAGAAAGATTTTATTTGAAATATCTAATGTATTGTTATATTAAAAAAAGGTAAAGAAAAATAAAACAGAAAATTCTGGAACTAAAAGACGTATTATTGATGTATTTTGATTTATTTTATCGTGTATTTAATATTGTGTAACTAATATCGTATACAAAAAATGATTATTATGATGGACTGATAGAATCATTCCAAATATACTGTTTATTTTAAGTAAGAAATTATTTCCAATACTTTATTTCAAAGTAATATTAATTCCACTTACCATTCCTAGTAGGTATAAGTAGTCTTGGTCACAAAATCCTAGAAATGATGTTAGCAACACACGTCATATATACCTAAGTGTATAAGATACACACATACAGCATAAAACTACATATATGAATTGAATTCTGACAAGTTAAGAAATATCTATAAAAAACTTTAAAAAATCAGTGCTAAGATTGTTTACATCATGTCTAGTTTCTTGTAATGGGAAATACAGTTGTGAATGTTTTATATAACAGAATAAAAAAAATATTAAGATGCGTAAATTTTATGTCACAAATACTCACATATCAATGTATTGAATGTTAAAGTTAGGAAATTTGTAAATTATTGTTCACGTTTTTTGCAAATCTTGTGTATTTTCATACATATAGTTCACACTATGGCATTGATATACCGCGTGTCACTGCACTTACGACATTAATTTAAAACACGGATAGGGCTGATGGCTAGTACTGTTGTCAAATAATTATTTTTTTAATTCATTACCATGGATTTTTTTTAATCTTCAATCTACCTTAATTTCAAATCTTAAAATATCAATGAAAGAGCCTGTTAAAATAGGCAAACAAATCATATTCATTCATCATGTAAGTATAGGTACTAAATAAACTGACTTAAGGCGGGTTCCGTTGGTAAGCTACGACTCGTTTCTCCTTGAAAACCTGTCAAAAATATTACACTAGTTTGACACTTTTTCCAGGAGATACGAGTCGTAGCTTACCGACGAATATAGGAACCCGCTATAAGCGGTATCGGCGCAAAGGCGCCGTCGATTTACATTAAAAATTGTTAGAAATGTATCGATTACTGGACAAATATCCAAGCTACCGATATTAAACCCATCTCAAAAATCAGATTATACTATTCTGCATAATGTGTTTTAATTAATGTCGTGAATGCGATGACAGACTGTAGGTAACACTAATAAAATGCAAATGTCAAAATTTTGCCAACAAATACTATATTTACCTATTAAATTGGTACGTGAAATCCATTATGCCAAAGCCAAATAGAATATTAGGTATATAACGTAATAATAATCACAGGACTTTAGGTGAAAGTAGAGTTATGTATCCACCGACTTGCAATAGCAAATTTTATTTAATATTAAATTAATATTACAGTTTTAAATTAAAAAAATAAAATTAATTTATCATCATCATCATCAACAGCCGGAAGACGTCCAGTGCTGAACATAGGCCTCCCCCTTAGATCGCCACAACGAGCGGTTGGTAGCCGTTTGCGCCCAACAGCTCCCCGCGATATTTACTAGATCGTCGGTCCACCTTGTGGGGGGCCGGCCTACGCCGCGTCTTCCAGTCCGTGGTCTCCACTCGAGAACCTTTCTTCCGAGAGTTCGGTTCTACGAGCGATGTGGCCTGCCCATTGCCACTTCAACTTGCTAATTTTGAGAGCTATGTCGGCAACTTTAGTTCTTCTGCGGATTTCCTCATTGCGGATTTTGTCACGCAAAGAAACCCCGAGCATAGCCCTCTCCATAGCTCGTTGAGCGACCTTGAGCTTGGTCATGAGGCCATGAGTAAAGGACCACGTTTCAGTGCCATAGGTCATCACTGGCAACACACACTGGTTGAAGACTTTAGTCTTCAGGCTCTCGGGAATTTTGGACGAATTAATTATTGTTACTAAATTGTAAATATAACTTTTTTTGTTTTTTTACCAGATTTTACATGTTTACTCAAAATAAAAGTAGTTAAGTGCTTCTTGTAAAGTACTTACTCCATAGAATATAAATTAAAAGCATGTTTAAATATTGATTTCACTAAAAATAATTAAAAAAAAGTATTGCTCGACATTTCACACAGCGCTATCTAGCCCCAAACTAAGCAGAGCTTGTACTATGGGAACTAGGTAACTGATAGAATACTTATATATTTTTTGTAAATACATACTTTTAATATATAGAAAAAACACCCAGACACGGAACAAATATCTGTAGATTATGCAAACATTTGTTGTGTGAATCGAACCCGCTAAATACTTACTGTTAATGTAAAAATAATTCATAATCCAATATAAGAAAAACTAGCTCCCGCCAGCGGCTTCGCACGCGTTTTTTGTCAACAAAAAGTAGCTAATGTGTTAATCCAGGTTATAATCTACGTACATACTAAATTTCATCGAAATCGTACTTGCAAGATGTGGATTGAGCTACCATCTGAGGTTTTTCCGTTTCCCGACATGGCACGCTTCAATAGAAATGTTAAAATGTTTCTAGTGTAGGGAACGCATCGACAATACCCCGGGTGTTGCCAGTGTCAATAGGCGACGGTGACCGCTTACCATGCTTACGGGCTTACGGTGGGCCGTAAGCCTGTTTCCCCACAAATAACATAAAAAAAGCCTTTACAACGTGATTGAGTAACAAACAAACATCCAAACTTTCGCATTTGCTTAATAATATATTACTGTAATTAGTAAACATGCTGTATATAATGTGTATATGTATAAATTAGATTTAAACGAACCCAAAGAATAATGTGCAATCAAATATCGTAATTATCACTTTATGCCACTATCACTTCAATAAACTTATGACTATGTATGAAACTGTGTTTTACTTTAATCCAATTTAATTTTAAATCATTACCTTGTTACCACAAAACAAATTTAACAGTGTTTAATAAATTCCTTACAAATTTTTATCTAAGTATTTTTAAACAGTGTTTAGCGGGTGTTTAACTTTTTTGTGGTAAGACCCTTATTGTTTGTTTTCTCTGGATAGGGCGATGTGGACTCATCTAATTAAATACTCATCTTCAAAAACTTACTCATATAATATCGATCGAACTTCACTTGCAAGTTCCTTTGATCACATACAGGTGACGTTTTCTCAAACATATAAAAAGACTTCTCTTTCTTTATACTTTCTTATATTTTCAAATTGAGAATTCAAACCACAGATTGGAAAAAAAATATTACAAAAACGAAATAATCGGGCAGAGTCGGATTAGGTACAGCGAAGAGTCCTGGGGAATTTAATATTCCAAGCTTTTTACTAACTTGCAATGTATTACCCGTGCGCGATAAGTTGGGACCTGAGCGCGGTGACGTCATATTGGCGTGTTTGTACCGCCCGAAAAAAAGGGAACATAACAAGCAGCCGCCCGCGGCTTCGTCTTTGTTTTTTTAACCTAATTTATTATGTTACTCAGGGAGGACGCTGCTTTTTATCTAATCTTTTTTACACTATTTAAATAAAATAAAATTACAATGTTTAAGTTTATACATTTATTTTATCTATTATTTACATTATCTCATCTTCGTCACTACTTAGTGGATTTATGCTTTCTAGAGGTTGTTCTTCGTCCTCAGTCTCACTATAATCACTTGACGAAGAGGTATCCGATAAATTTACAACATTTACTATAACAACAAAAACTACAACAACAAAACAATAACACAAACGAAAACGAAAAGAATTCCAGAGCGCGTCGTTACGTGACGTAGGCCAGTACGAGACTAAAAACCCTAGTAAAAAATAGTGATGCGAACGGTACAATACGGGCGCCATCGGGGAAGTGCAGGGGAAGCGGTCGGGGAGTCGCATTCTTAGCAGGTCCCAAGTTATCGCGCACGAGTAATACTTATGTATATTTGTCCGGGTGGAATCTTGCAACTGCATTTTAAACCTGTTCCCCTCAACCGATTGAGCTGAAATTTGGAATGCATAATGTTACTTCGGCGGCAATGCAATAATATAGTACCATGGAGGTGGTCTCATGATGGAGACGGATGCTAGACAACGGAACTTCTGAATGGATTATAATAGGCTACTAGTGTTTGGGCTCATTTTAATCTGCTTGCGGTTCAGATTATGAATATTATAAAAGCTTGTTTTGAAAACGTAATTGTTCAACAAAAAACTTATTGTCTTAGTTTTGTAAGTCAGTTATAACTTGGTTTTTACCTAGGTACTTCTTTTACTATATTTTAGACAGTTAAGTTAACACAGTATTTTTTTTTATTATAAAAACGCTCTAAGACCAACACAAATCGCGATACAAAATTTTTTTAAAGGAATAGTAAAGCGATTGACCACTACCTCACCATCATCATCATCTCAGCCCGTTTGCACCCGCTGTTGGGTATAGGCCTCCTCTTTAGGAGTATTACACCATTCTTTCTGGTCCCTTGCGAGTCTCATCCATTGACACTCAGCTACGCTTTCAATGTCATTCGACCATCGGGCTACCTCACCACTAATAAATAATTCATAAAGATCAATTTACTGCTAGAAGTCCTCATAAAAACTTACTGAGCGGCGCATCCCCGCTGCCGGCCTCAGAGACCAACGGTGAGATGATAAGTTAAAAACTTACTGAGCGGCGCATCCCCGCTGCCGGCCTCAGAGACCAACGGTGAGATGATAAGTTAAAAACTTACTGAGCGGCGCATCCCCGCTGCCGGCCTCAGAGACCAACGGTGAGATGATAAGTTAAAAACTTACTGAGCGGCGCATCCCCGCTGCCGGCCTCAGAGACCAACGGTGAGATGATAAGTTAAAAACTTACTGAGCTGCGCATCCCCGCTGCCGGCCTCAGAGACCAACGGTGAGATGATAAGTTAAAAACTTACTGAGCTGCGCATCCCCGCTGCCGGCCTCAGAGACCAACGGTGAGATGATAAGTTAAAAACTTACTGAGCTGCGCATCCCCGCTGCCGGCCTCAGAGACCAACGGTGAGATGATAAGTTAAAAACTTACTGAGCGGCGCATCCCCGCTGCCGGCTTCAGAGACCAACGGTGAGATGATAAGTTAAAAACTTACTGAGCGGCGCATCCCCGCTGCCGGCCTCAGAGACCAACGGTGAGATGATAAGTTAAAAACTTACTGAGCTGCGCATCCCCGCTGCCGGCCTCAGAGACCAACGGTGAGATGATAAGTTAAAAACTTACTGAGCTGCGCATCCCCGCTGCCGGCTTCAGAGACCAACGGTGAGATGATAAGTTAAAAACTTACTGAGCGGCGCATCCCCGCTGCCGGCTTCAGAGACCAACGGTGAGAAGATAAGTTAAAAACTTACTGAGCTGCGCATCCCCGCTGCCGGCCTCAAAGACCAACGGTGAGATGATAAGTTAAAAACTTACTGAGCTGCGCATCCCCGCTGCCGGCATCAGAGACCAACGGTGAGATGATAAGTTAAAAACTTACTGAGCTGCGCATCCCCGCTGCCGGCTTCAGAGACCAACGGTGAGATGATAAGTTAAAAACTTACTGAGCTGCGCATCCCCGCTGCCGGCCTCAAAGACCAACGGTGAGATGATAAGTTAAAAACTTACTGAGCTGCGCATCCCCGCTGCCGGCCTCAGAGACCAACGGTGAGATGATAAGTTAAAAACTTACTGAGGTGCGCATCCCCGCTGCCGGCCTCAGAGACCAACGGTGAGATGATAAGTTAAAAACTTACTGAGCTGCGCATCCCCGCTGCCGGCCTCAGAGACCAACGTGGAGATGATAAGTTAAAAACTTACTGAGCTGCGCATCGCCGCTGCCGGCCTCAGAGACCAACGGTGAGATGATAAGTTAAAAACTTACTGAGCTGCGCATCCCCGCTGCCGGCCTCAGAGACCAACGGTGAGATGATAAGTTAAAAACTTACTGAGCTGCGCATCCCCGCTGCCGGCCTCAGAGACCAACGGTGAGATGATAAGTTAAAAACTTACTGAGCTGCGCATCCCCGCTGCCGGCCTCAGAGACCAACGGTGAGATGATAAGTTAAAAACTTACTGAGCGGCGCATCCCCGCTGCCGGCTTCAGAGACCAACGGTGAGATGATAAGTTAAAAACTTACTGAGACCAACGGTGAGATGATAAGTTAAAAACTTACTGAGCTGCGCATCCCCGCTGCCGGCTTCAGAGACCAACGGTGAGATGATAAGTTAAAAACTTACTGAGCTGCGCATCCCCGCTGCCGGCCTCAGAGACCAACGGTGAGATGATAAGTTAAAAACTTACTGAGCTGCACATCCCCGCTGCCGGCCTCAGAGACCAACGGTGAGATGATAAGTTAAAAACTTACTGAGCTGCGCATCCCTGCTGCCGGCCTCAGAGACCAACGTGGAGATGATAAGTTAAAAACTTACTGAGCTGCGCATCGCCGCTGCCGGCCTCAGAGACCAACGGTGAGATGATAAGTTAAAAACTTACTGAGCTGCGCATCCCCGCTGCCGGCCTCAGAGACCAACGGTGAGATGATAAGTAAAAAACTTACTGAGGTGCGCAACCCCGCTGCCGGCCTCAGAGACCAACGGTGAGATGATAAGTTAAAAAAAACTGTGTTTTAGAGTGTGCTTTAGACGACGCGACTGATGAAAAACTTCTTTTTCAAAATATTATTTTATAAAACTGTTCAAGAATGAAATGAAATTTTATATTATCAAGAAATCACCGTTCGCGTAACGCTAGCAAACTCGCAAACGAAAGACTGACTGAGATATATATTATATTTCACGCACTGGCAGCGGAGGGAGAGAGAAAGAAAATTTGGGCGCGGTCTCTCTCTCTTGCTCCTACAGTGTGATACAGACAATAGGCCTGCACTGTGTCTTAAATATACGTAACGTAACTGGCTATGAGAGAAAGAGAGAAAGATAATGTGTACTCGCTCGCCTCTCTCTTGCCCCTGCAATAATATACAAAATGTAACTCTCTCTCTTTCTATCTTCACTAATTTATATCTCCCTCTCAACTTCCATTCACCTGGGCCGATCACACTTTTCGTAACGCCCTCGTCACGCTTTCGCCAGCTTACTCTCCAAGTCAAGCGGGCGTAAAGAAGTTTTACTTCAAAAAAATATATAGAATCTACAAACAATGTTACTACCTATTACAACATCACCAACTCTTACATAATCTACGCCACCACTTAAAGCTCCTCTCGCCTCAAAATTGAAATTATGCAAATAAATGCAGAAGTGTAACCGAGATCCTAATTTCATTTCTCCATTATCTCAAGGCGGCGATTTAATAACTGAGGCGACATCTTGTACGAGTACGTTGTAAGCAGATGCTAATCTTGGCAAAGCTTTTACGATGGTAAATCGAAGATATCGTGTTCTGGCTTTATAAACAGCTTACAATAATTTGAGACAAGTGAAAAGGTTGTATAATAAATAATAACAGAAAAGTCTTCAATCACTTGTGTTACCAGTGATGACATATGGAACCGAGTCGTGGTCCTTCACTATTGGCCTTATTAATAAGCTCAGAGTCGCTGAACGAGCTATGGAGAGGGCTATGCTCGGGGTTTCTCTACTGGTCGAATCAGAAATGAGGAGGTACGTAGGAGAACTCAAGTCACCGACATAGCCCGACGGATTAGCACGTTGTAGTGGCAATGGGCAGGCCATATAGCGCGCAGAACAGATGGCCGATGGGGCCGGAAGGCTCTCGAGTGGAGGCGTTGGATGCAGGCCGCTTCCAACCGCAGTTCCTGGAGATCAATGAGGGAGGCCTTTGTCCAGCAGAGGATGTCCTACGGCTGATATGATGATGATGATGAATAACAGAAAGAATATACAATTATTAACAATAAAAATACAGAAGAAACAGTTGAATCATCGACGACCTCCGTGGCGCAGTGGGCGAACAGCCTGCTGAGACGCAGGGGGTAACGGGTTCGATTCCCACCGCGGAACAAATGTTTGCATGATCTTCAGATATCTGTTCGGGGTCTGGTTGTTTTTCTATATATTTTAAGTATGTATTTAAAAAAAAGTATATAAGTATTCTATCAGTTATCTGGTTCTCATAGTACAAGCTCTGCTTAGTTTGGGGCTAGATAGCGCTGTGTGAAATGTTCAGCATTATTTATTTATTTATCTAAAGACTGTTGCAAACGAACTATATCTATAGTTCGTCTGGTCGAAGCGACGTGTGATCCGAGAGCTGGCGCTCATCTGGGTGAACGCATAAGCATTGCAATTCAGCGGGGCAATGCAGCCAGTGTCTTGGGGACACTCACGCCTGGTAGTGATCTGGAGCAGTTAAGCTATCTAGCTTAACTGCTCCAGATCACTACCAGGCGTGAGTGTCCCGCATAAGCATTGCAATTCAGCGGGGCAATGCAGCCAGTGTCTTGGGGACACTCACGCCTGGTAGTGATCTGGAGCAGTTAAGCTATCTAGCTTAACTGCTCCAGATCACTACCAGATAGCACCAGTAGCTACCACTACCAGATAGCAGTTAAGCTATCTAGCTTAACTGCTCCAGATCACTACCAGGCGTGAGTGTCCCCAAGACACTGGCTGCATTGCCCCGCTGAATTGCAATGCTTATGCGTTCACCCAGATGAGCGCCAGCTCTCGGATCACACGTCGCTTCGACCAGACGCCCAGAAAGAATTTTGAAAACGCGATAAGCCCCGGTACACCATGGACCCAGGGTCTCAACCTCAAATGGCTCAAATAAGTAAGCTCTGTCGAGACTTCCATATTTGCGCCGCTTGATATCTTCGGCTGAATTGGCTGCCGCACCGGCCCCAACTGCTGTACCAAATAGATGAGATGGCGCAAGAGTATCGACGCACGTGGCGTCCCACACCCAAGGCCTACCTATCCTACCTACTAAGGAGGGAAAAGAAGATACTGTCCTGCCCTAATTATTATTGTAAATTTATTGTTGAATTACGAACCGTTGATAGAAAAGAAGATACTGAATTGAAATGGGAGGTACGAAAGCGTCGAGTTGTTAACTGGTGACTCCCTGCATGTTTAATTACTTAAATAAAAACTTGTAGAAGGATAATTTCAAAAAAGATTTATATAACCTACTTTTTTATATTCCTTGTGGGGAAACAGGCTTACGGCCCACCTGGTGGTAAGCGGCGGTCACCCGCAACACCCGGGGTATTGTCGATGCATTCCCTACCCTGCAGAAACCTCTTTACATTTCTCTTGAAGCGTACCATGTTGTAGCCTAACGGGAAACCATCAGATTTTAATTCCCTTGCAAGATGGGGTAGAAAAGATCGCGAAAACCGTATGGTGCGCGATATGTCGACGAGCTTTATTCCGCTGTGGAAAAGTGCGGTGGTAAAATCTCGACGACAGGATGAGAAAGAATAGTTCCTCAGAACATTCCCCGTTATACAGGCAGTTGAATACACTGAGCGATCCGATGTCACGGCGTTGACTCAGTGGTTCTAGCATGTCGGTGAGTTTGGGATCGCCGATGATTCTAATGGCTTCTCTAAAATCTTCTCTGAAGGGAGTGAAAATAGTACTCTGCAGTGGAACAGTATTCTACGTGCGGCCGAACTTGCGCTTTGTACAGCAATAGCCGTTGTTGTTAAAATACTGTTTGGCACGGTTATGGACTCCAAGTTTCTTGGAGGTGACCACAGCTTTTGCTTCTAAGTGACTCCCATACTGGACCTCATTAGAAATTTCGATTATCAGAACCCCTACACTTGCCGGAACGGGGAGACGAATGCCCTGGAACCGTGGAGCTACTGTGAAAGGGGCCTTCTTTATGGTGAACGTAGAGACTTGCGTCTTAGAAAAGTGTTTGGAAGTCATCCTTCTCTTGCTTCCATCTGTGTGTACCTAATAAGATAATCATTCAATTTTATAAATGCAAAAGTTTTAATGTCTGTTTGTTACTCAATCACGTCGTAACGGTTGAACCAATTTTAATACAATTTGGTATATAAATAAATTACGCCCTGGATTGAAACATGGTCTACACTGCCAAACAAGGCGTGCGCAGCTGCACGCGGAAGATAGTATTGCAATAAATTTAACAGTTTACTATAAAAATAATACATGCAAGACAAACGTGCTGGCAGCGTAGGATGGCCCCTAGATGGAAAGAAAACCTGATAAAGGTTGCTGGGAGCCGTTGGGTACAGGCCGCACAAGATCGGTCGCTCTGGAATTCTATGGGGTAGGCCTATGTTCAGCAGTGGACGTCCTATGTATGGTATGATAATGATGATTTAAGGTCATACGTTACGGGTGAAGATGGATTTCAATAATGTATATTTAATGCGCTAAACCGCTTCAGACTATTGCGGGCTACTAGGTACTCGTCATATATTTAACATCTGCTAACTTGAGTAGTTACAGTTTGGTACCCAAGAAATGGGAAAAGAAGTAGAGGAAGACAATACAAACGTTGGAAAGACGACAATGAAAATACGGGAAGCAAACTATGGACAAGAACAACAAGTTGTAGAGAGAAATGGAAGGAAGAAGGAGGCCTATACCAAAGGACACACAGATGATAACAAATAATAATTAGCAATGTACCTAAGTTTCAAAATTGTTAAATCTGAATAAACGGCTTGTTTCTTTATTTTATTTTAAATATTAACTTGAGTACGAGTCAAGTGTCCTTGACGAGTCTTGGGCGAGTCTTTGACGAGTCCTACGAGTCCCACGTAGGTATTCTAACAGTTACAAACTTACGTAACCGGTGACATATTTTCAATTGTAACCAGACACCAAATTAATCCAATTAACAAAACTTGATTCTATATGTTTGCGGCGATGTTTGCAGAGTTATGATCGATCGATCATTAGCCTAATGGTTAAATGGTTTGTTTCATTACCAGCGATGGGCGATTGGAGCGATCAATCTTTTAAATTGACACACAAAATGGAAATCCGCTGTGCTGGAGTATCGATTGAATATTGAAAACCTGGGACCATCATCCTGTATCTTCCTGTATTTGCCTGTTTATAGGTCACGTTTAATTTATGTTTGTTTTCATACGAAAACCAGTGTAATTTTAGTCGCAAATATGGCGTAAATTATTGAACAATTAGTACATTTAACACCCGGAATTAGCTATAAATCTATTGTGACGCCGAGGCTGTTACAGAATAAGTAATAGTCGGTTTCTCGGAGTTATACCCACTGTGTCATGGAATAGGTCATACTAGGTATGTATATACCTACATACCACGTTTTTACCTACAGTTGCACAGAATAAGAAATAGTAGTCAGTCGAAATACCTACACTTTTCTAGGTACTAGTGGAAAGGTCGAGAATGTTCTGGAAATAATGCGCGGTATAAATAGTGCGTAGAGACGTCCGCCGAGTAAGTATGGATTTGGCTATACGTGCGAACATTTCGGTGACTTTTAGTGGTTTAATGTGCGATAGTGTTGTGATTAAATTAGTGTATTTATCATTTCCAGTGTTAAATAGAAGTGCTATTCTGGTTAGATTCATTTTAATTATTTTATCCCGAATCCTCAGCTCGTAACAATATTTTTTAATAAATTATTTATACGGAGCCGATGTTGACATGACCAATAGCGCCATAATTTTTGTATCATCGAATAGCACGAGAAATTGGTGTTGCATTCTACTTTATGGGCGAACATTTATTGACTTGACCTCCGTGGCGTAGCGGCGTAGCCAGCTGAGACGCAGGAGGTTGCGGGTACAATTCTCGCTGCTGAACAAATGATTGCATGATCTACAGATATTTGAAAATTGTATTATTTTACATAAAGCATACGACGTGTTTTACTATGAAATAAAATTTATAATAAATTTTATAATAAAATTTTATATGAAATAAAAACGCGGGTAGGACAAACTGCTAGTATCGTTGTAAAAAGTGCCGATGCGAACAGTGGCAATATTAGAACACAATGTCGTACTATGTTCCTAAAATATATATGATGTCATTCCAAATCCCGTTGAAAACATCCACTAAAATGTCATTACACTTTGCAAGATACGAGAAAATATGTACTATAGTGTGACCATTAGTGCTGTGCACTCCCTGAGGTATGCGCGGCGAGGTGGGAGGCAAAGAAAAAACTGTATGAGTTCACATGAGATCAATACATGTCGGACATATCTTACGATATCAGTTTGCATTTCTAAGGCAAGACTTGTGGCGGGACGATGGTCGGAGGCTATCTATCTGTAATATATTATACTTACTTAGTTGATTAAAATGTAACTTAAATATACTCATATTTTATTAAAAATATGCAGGTGATAAATAAGAACTAAACTTATAATTCAAAGGACTTGTTTTATTGAACATTTTTTATATTTACAAACAATTAAATATTCTAACGAAAGTTATTCTGACATAGATTCTGTTTCAACTTCATCTTCCATTTCATATCACGAGATAACGCACGACCCATGTTTGAATATTTATCTCATGCGCGTCTGACATAGACAGTCCGATACAAATAACACTACCTGCCGCCACGAGCATTGACGGCGAACTGACAGAGCGCAGCAGCCGACCCCCCCCACCCCCCCCCGTCTCGCCGCGCGCATACCTCAGGGAGTGCACAGCACTAATGGTCACACTATACCTCGTGAATTACTGCACTGCGCTCGTCCTCAAATTAGCGTTGAATAAGTAAGGTAGATGCTTTATATGTTTCTTTAGCCAAATGGCAAAAAACGGAACCCTTATGTATTCGTCATGTCTGTCTGTCTGTTTGTCCGTATGTCACAGCCACTTTTTTCCGAAACTATAAGAACTATACTGTTGAAACTTGGTAACTACAAAACGAACTATAAGAACTTTTATATTATGTTACTTGCTGCTACGGAACCCTTCATGGGCGAGTCCGACTCGCACTTGGCCGCTTTTTTATGACATGTACACATATTACAATTTACATTATATGTACATTATATTACAGTTATATTTACATATACACCATTCTAAGTACACAATCAAATAACTAAGAACAATTTCTACATTTACAGAGGTATTTCAATAGACAGCATTCCAAGGCATGTGTAGGTCCTACCTACACAACTTGAAATAATTAAAAGGGCCTACGTGAAAAGAGAAATAAAAAAGGAAATTAGAGGTAGGTAATTAAAGGTATTATAGGAATGCCTAAATATCTTTTTTTTATCGAGCGTAGCGAGATCTTTAACTTGGGCAAATCGGTGTTGTATGTATTACTCGTGCGCGATAACTTGGGACCTGCTAGGAATGCGACTCCCCGACCGCTCCCCCTGCACTTCCCCGATGGCGCTCGTATTGTACGGTTCGCATCACTATTTTTTACTAGGGTTTTTAGTCTCGTACTGGCCTACGTCAAGTAACGACGCGCTCTGGAATTCTTTTAGTTTTCGTTTGTGTTATTGTTTTGTTGTCTGGAAAAAAGAAGTCAACCATGTGGACAGGCTTCGACAAAAGTATTGGGACGATGACCTCTTACAAGAGACGAATGAATCGCAATTAATTGTAAATTTATCGGAAACCTCTTCCTCAAGTGATTATAGTGAGATTGAGGACGAAGAACAACTTCTAGAGGGCATAAATCCACTAAGTAGTAACGAAGATGAGATAATGTAAATAATAGATAAAATAAATGTATAAACTTAAACATTGTATTTTTATTTTATTCAAATAGTGTAAAAAAGATTAGATAAAAAGCAGCGTCCTCCCTGAGTAACATAATAAATTAGGTTAAAAAAAACAAAGACGAAGCCGCGGGCGGCTGCTTGTTACGTTCGCTTTTTTGCGGGCGGTACAAACACGCCAATATGACGTCACTGCGCTCAGGTCCCAACTAATCGCGCACGGGTAATATGTATGTATGTTTGTTTGTCCGAGGATGAATTTCGAAGCGTTTATCTGATCATAGTGAAATTTGATATAGAGGTAGGTAGTGATGGCACAATTTTGATGTGACTAAATAAGCTGAAAATGGGTTGTTGAGATATTGGGGTTCAAGAGAGGTAAAAAAATGGGATTTTCCGGTGAAATGGCACGTCTAATAAAAGGTCTTTGTGAGTACATTTCAACACCGTTTTTAATTTTAGTTAAAACCTTGTAGTTTTTGAGTTATTACTTATTACCCATAATAAAAACTGAATTTTGACAACATTTACAGGGTACACCAGTGACCCCACAGTGCTGAAATTTGGTATGCGTGTAGCTTTAGTGACACAAATACAGGGAAACGTCTGAAATTCAGAATAACTGCAATTTCTACACCAATAAATATTAACCAAAGGACATGAACTCCCGTTACCTGTAATTTGAATGAAACTGTAGGTCACTATTTTATTAGTTAAAGATAAGGCCGGCTTGCACAACGATCCCGAAGTGTATTTAGTGACATGTTTAAATTTTACGTATTTGTAGGATTTGTCAACTCCTTAAATTATATTTAGTCACTAAATACGTTTAGGCGTCGTTGCGTGAGTCGGCCTAAGAATTTTTTTTTTTATGTTTTGGAAGACTCGCTAGATTCGGGGCGGACCATTAGTCATTTCTAGTTGCATATGGATTATATGCACACATTCACCACCTTAAAAACTGACACTGTTCACATTGCCAGCCCCCCCTGTGAAATCTATGGCTCGTACGACAGAACTAAATTCAAAACTGAACTATCACTAAAATCTAACCAACCACTTTCAAAATCAATTATTAGAGAACCCCTTGAGTTACGCTTGAATACGACCCTAAGACTACTCACTCTGTAACTTTTGTATTTCACGCAATTTAGTATTACGCCGAGGCTGTAATAGTCAGCTTCTGGAAGTTATACCTAATGTGTCACAGAATAGGTAATACTTGGTCTGAATATACCTACATACCACGTTTTTACCTACAGTTGCACAGATTAAGAAATAGTAGTCAGTCGAAATACCTACACTTTTCTACTAACTAGTACAAACATCGAGAAGGTTCTAGAAATAATGCGCGGTATAAAAACAGTGCGTAGAAACGTCCGCAGAGTCAGTCTTGATTTGGTGATACGTGCGAACATTTCGGTGACTTTTAGTAGTTTACTGTGGTGTGATTAAGTGTGTTGTGATTACTTGTGATTAAGATCGTGTATTTATCATTTTAGTGTTGAATAAAAGTGTTATTTTGGTTAGATTCATTTCAATTATTTTATCCCGAACCCTCAGCTTGTAACAATATTTAGTAGATGACAATAGAGTACACAAAACATTCTTTATCTACGGTCAAATCTACGTCTTTTTAAACAAAACCTTAGCTATTTTATTTGATTGCAGTCAGGGTCTTACGTAAAGAATGGAAGGAGCATGTTGGATTTGGAAGTAAAGCGGGGACGCTCTCCAGGGAGCGCAGTGGACGCTAAACGCCTGTTAGCACGCAGTCCGGGGCGATACGCATTGTTGTGACGCAGGAGCGTATTTAGAGAAATAAACAGCATAGACTAAAATAAAAAGTAGAGTAATTGTATTGTATTTTACAGGTTATGTTTATGTATGTTAAAGGTAGTCGTACACTGCCATCTTTTGATTTCCTTTTATCCTGTCCATCCAAAGGTTGTCTGGAAGAGATCGCTTTTGAGGACCCCCAATTGTACCGTTATTTATTGTATATTTATTTTGTTATTGTATTTTTATTTCATTTGAAATAAAGGGTATATCAATCGATCAATCAATCAGTAGTTGAGTTCCTTGTGAAAGGACTCGCCCGTGGTAGTACAACTACCATACCTATTTCTGGCGCTAAATAGCATTGCTGTATTTCGGTTTAAAGGGTATGGTTGCCGGTTTAATTACAGGTACATTGAGGCTTTACACCTATATGCCTCAAGGTAATGGACGCAGAGCCGCGCATCTTTTGTAGGGCACGTATCTTAGGTGCGTGACCTATGAGGCAATTTTTTGTTATAGGCGATGGTTACCATTTAACATCATGTGGGACATTAGCTTGCTCCATCTCCAGGTCATATAAAAAAGTGACTCCGGGAGTTCAAACAGAAGTGAAAAATTTAGCGCTCTGTGTTTGGATATTCAAAACTTAAAAGCAGATATTTATATACAGAGGTTTCAATTGAAAGAATCTTATATAAAAACACCTTCAGATTTTAAAGTTTTGTTTAATCGTTATGACAATTACGGTTTCATAACCGTAATTGTATTTCCTGGTCATAACGATTAAACAAAACTCGAAAATCTGAAGGTGTTTTTATATAAGATTCTTTCAATTGAAACCTCTGTATATAAGTATCTGCTTTTAAGTTTTGAATATCCAAACACTGAGCGCTAAATTTTTCACTTCTGTTTGAACTCCCGGAGTCACTTTTTTCACACAAGCCTAGCGGTCATCCGCTTGGTTTTGCAGCCCCAGAACGAATGCCCGGTGCTGTCGAATTTACGATCAAGAAAAAAAACCCTTTGAATGACACGTCATTCTCCAAGTTTGTAAAACTACAATTTAATGACAGCAACCGGATTTCCGTTGAGGTATTCATTCAAAAATTGATTCTAAAATTGTATTATTTATTTAATAACTTTTTTAAATAAATAATCAATTATTTTAAACAATGTATAATAAAAGATAAATGTAATTATGGTTTACTTCCGTCAATATTTAATTAATCATGAACTATATCAATAAATTGCAATCAAATATTTAATTATGCAAGTAGACATGTCTATAAATAAAAACGATAATTTGTAGGCAAAACTATCATTTTTAAACAAGTTAATATAAATTACAAATCAAATTATAGCTCACTTCCGTCAATATTGCTTTGATAATGCTAATTTATCACATAACATACAATCATTTAATATTACCAGTTAATATAGTATTTTTATTTATAGTGTTATCCGAACACATGCGGAAAATTCCAAGATTTTATTAAATTAATCTCAAAAATTCCAAGCCTAGACGGGACTTGAACCCGCGACCTTCCTCTTGATACGAGGATGCACTACCATCTGTGCTACAAGGCAATTCACGTCTAGGTCGAAATTAGTGAGATCATTCAGAATTACGACTAAAGCGCCGTTAGCTCCATCTACACAACGCGACATCTCTTGTCAATGTACTGAACTGCAACGTTCGGCATTGAGCAGGTACAATGAAATATATAAGTTTTCCTGTAGATGGAGCTAACGGCGCTTTAGTCGTAATTCTGAATCACCTCACTAATTTCGACCTAGACGTGAATTGCCTTGTAGCGCAGATGGTAGTGCATCCTCGTATCAAGAGGAAGGTCACGGGTTCAAGTCCCGTCTAGGCTTGGAATTTTTGAGATGATTTTAAAAACTACCAGTTAATATATTTATATATAAATCAAAGAGATAATTTATAAGCAAGCTAACACAATAATGGTAACAGTGTCGCGAGTTCAATGGCTTTTTCCCATCTCAAAAAATGCCCAACGCGCCTAAAGAAGTTTTCACTTCAAAATATAGTAATATTCGTTCGTCGGACAACCGGCGCTCTGTGGAAGTGGTTTGAAAGAAAGAAAACATTTTATTCAACAACCACACAGTAATAAAGGAAAATAAAACACAACAACAATAAAATAAAAATATAGAATAGAGTATATAAAATTAGGTACATCTATAAGTACTATCTATACTAATTTTATAAAGAGGAAAGATTTGTACTTTTGTGTGTATGTTTGTAATGAATGAACTCAAAACTACTGTGCCGATTTCAAAAATTATTTCACCATTGGAAAACTACATTAACCCTGAGTGACATAGGCTATATTTATTGCTAGAAAAGATTAGGTATCCTTACTCAAACTTAAGTAACGTAACCCAAGGTGTAAACAAGTGCCCTAAAACGTCTTTCGTCGCATGCGCTGCGGAAACCATTGATGATAGAACAAAAGTATGTTCTACAATATTAAAGAACATATCAATATCTACAAAAATAATATTATAAAGAGGAAATATTGGTTTGTTTGCATTGAATAGGCTCCGAAACTACTTGACCGATTTAAAAAATCTTTCACCGTTGGGAAGCTACACTATCCCCAGGTGGCATAGGCTATTTTTTATCCAACTTCGT
This sequence comes from Philereme vetulata, assembly GCA_918857605.2. Classification (NCBI taxonomy): domain Eukaryota; kingdom Metazoa; phylum Arthropoda; class Insecta; order Lepidoptera; family Geometridae; genus Philereme; species Philereme vetulata. The sequence continues at coordinate 291,973 of OU975484.1, read as the reverse complement.
AGGAGGGTAATATTTTTATTGCAAAACTATGCGTGCGAAGCTGCGGATTGGTCAGCTAGTCGCTAATAAAGAGCCATCCAAAGAGCGATGGAGAGGAGCCTACTAAACATAAAATTAAAACATATACAAACAAACACACTTATCGGGAAAAAAACAAAAGTAATTGACGTCCTTTAAGGCCATGTATTACTCAAGTTTTGTGCATGCGGACGCGTCTATCCGAGGATACGTCGCGTCGCGCCGTCTCGCTCTTACAGCTCATGCTATAACAGCTCATGCTATAACAGCTTGTCCATTACATAATTCACAATAAAGTAATATTAGGTACAAAAAAATGCAATAATCCGTTTGTGCTTATATCAACAATGACAAAACATCTCTCACTACCTATCAATAATCATCATCATTAAATCAGCCATAGAATGACTACTGCTATACATAGGCCATCAAAGAGATTTGCACTCTGTAATTCAGACATCACATCACATCACAATCCATCACATTACATTACATGACATTACATCTCATCAGATTACATCACATTACATTACATCACATCACATCACATCGCATCACAACATATCATATCACATTACATTACATCACATTACGTCACATCACATTACATCTCATTACGTTATAATACATAATACAATACAATGCAATACCATACCATACCGTACCACAACATAACGTAACATAACATATCATATTATATTGCACCCTACCCAACCCGCATTGTTCTAACATTCATAAATTCCCATAATTAATTCCCGCTTACATAAATTCTTAAACACGGATAGACAAAGACTTTAAACACATAACACCTCACAGAACACAAAAAACAATAGAAGTCGTAAGTAGGCGGGGCCCGCATAACACCAAGTACGCGGAGTTCCGCGCACTACAAGCTTCGCTCACTTCAGTCGTGTTTCAATTACTGTGGGGTAAACGTACTTCAAAAATATATAAAAATGCCATATTGTGCCGTTTTGGAGTGTAAATATAATAGCCGAACCAAAAATTTAACAAAAGGGGGCATATCCTATCACCGGTAAGTATTATTTTATAGTTTTTTTGTTAGTTTTGTTTAAAATGCAATATCGTCAAACAAAATAGACTGTACATACTCTTTAAGATCGCGTTTACTCTTAAACCTCAACTTACGCTACTCAATTAGGGATGTGACCCCAATATACTGATGAATGTGTTATCGATAGCTTTAATTAGTTACCCCCTATTAAAAGGTGTGTAAGTTTTAGGGCGTTAATTCATTTTGTTGTTTTATTGATGATTTATTGAATGCATTTTATACCTATGGTGTGAAATATTATTATAACTTCTGTTTTTAGTTTCCCCAAGGCGCCAGACATAAAAAAAAATAAAAAAAAACGTACAACTTATGAGTCATCCAGCATACAGAGTCCTGACCTGGCACCGTGTGACTTTTTTCTGTTCCCAAAAATCAAGAACCGAAGAATGTAAAAAAAAATGTGTACAAATCAATCAACCCGATCAACGGTTTTCATCACCAGATGAGGCTGTTGAAGAGTATGAAAAAAATGTATCTAACGTCACCACCGGAGGAGTGGCACAAATGTTTTCAAAATTGGTTCAATTGTATGAAAAAGTGCATTGACGCAAAGGGAGAATATTTTGAGAAATAAAAAATAAATTCATTTTTGACCATTAATAGTATTTTTGTATTATTGATTCCGGAAACTTTTAGTGTATTCCTCGTATAATAATTCAGTATTAATATTCCAGTAATATAATATTTTTTTAAGTATTTATGATTTGGAAACCTGTGGTTATGTTATGAAAGAAAGAAAAGAAAAGCTGTTTATTTCGACCACCTATATTATAACCTGACGTACCTATTTCGTTATCCATAGTAGGTAGGTGATAATCGATATCGATACATTCGTCTTGTATCCTCATAGGTACATCACTAAAGCAGTAGCAAAGTATTTTGGAGTAGAGAGTAACAGCCATGGCATTATCAATCTTATTCTTTGCTGTTAGAGACTATAACAAAAATCGTTAGCCACAGCGCCATCTGTTGTTGTGTGGCTTTGTTTTGTGCGTAATCAAGTAACAGCCATTGCATTATCAGTCTTATTTCTAATTAATAGAGACTAAAATAAAAATATTTTCTAAAGTGCCATCTTTTGCCGAGTAGAAGTATATTTTAGTTTTTGTTACTGTTTATTTTATTGAATTTTAAACCATGTTCCATAGTAGCTAAGGTTTTATATCCGTTAAATTAGTTTTTAGGTTTTATGACTTTTTGAACGTTCTCTTTCAACCAATTATAACTTTTATTTCTAAGTGTGCTAGTTTTTTTACATGTGTGAGTTTAGCTACACTGGTTTTCATAGTGAAAAGTCATCATGCTAGTTCTATTATTTTTTATGTTCTGTGGAACGCCTTCTTTCTGCAGCGAAGGTTAAGCCATTTCGGAATTGTCGTCCCCCCCCCCCCCACAATAGCATTTACAAATATACAAATTCCTACACACGGATAGACAATGGCTTTAAACTCATAACACCTTCTTTTTGCAGCGGAGGTAGAACGTAGGAAAATAAAATAATTATTGCGGTCACAATATTTTACAGAACTATGAAATATGATTTTTTTATACACTCAACTTTGTACACTCTATAGAGTCTTAGCAAGCTAGTCATTATGAGCTAGCCGGAAGAGCTATTTTCATATTTGCACGCTGATATATGCTTTATTCAATCGTCTTAGATTGGATTATTCATTGGCAATTAGTCTTATATACAAAAATTTTTGAATTAAAAAATCTCAGATCCTCGAGAATATTTTAATTTGTTTGGTTATATTTATTCATTATTTTAGGTACTTAGGTATATCCTATCTTTTGTATTACATGTTTGCGTACGCGTTGGGTGCCGGCTGGCGCGAAAAAGTTGTACAGCTCTGCTCTCGACAAGGCCCTGAGGCCGTCTGACTTGGACGGCTGATTTCTCTTGCGCAACTAAATTGAGAAGTGTAGTCCAGAACAAAAGGATTGAAATCGCGTAGCAAAATTTTCAATGCTCGAGGGCTGCGCACGACAATTTATTCATTTTGCGGGTTTCTATTGATTTCTCAATAAATAAAACAAAATTTTATGAAGTTTGTGATTAAAATTTTAGAATAATAATATAGCAATTTAAATATTTAAAAAAAAGTTGGGTCTGTCTCAGAAAGTATTGAGATCTGCGAAGTTAAAAATTATATCTAAGTGGAATTTAGATATTTTTTTCACTAAAACCAATCGGCCTTTTATATTTCTGTTCGATTAAAAATATAACTAGTTTCTCTGTCTATCTGTAGTTTTTTTTTGCATTGAATAATATTGCTTCATGATACTCCACTGCACTGCCACAAACGACGCAAGACTAAGAACGGGTCTGCAAGGGGTCATCAAATCCTCATGTTCCACTAACACCACTACTACTTCAACATCCACGGGGACCCTGGAAAGCTGCTGCCACCAACCCAAAGTCCTACTCCGTTACTTCAAGGAGTTGGGATGGCTGGGGTCAGGTTAGAAGGGGGGTAATGCACAATACACCCCATTGTGGGACGTCAGTGCAGATCGTTTATTCCCCCCACCCTAGAACTAGAATATTGCTTCATTGCGTCGTTCTCGAGTTTTAAAAAGAAGACTAAATTCGACTTTTGAGCCCATCGCTCGCCTTAACACGCACAGGCTCTAAAATGAAGGTGGGCGGGCCACTTGGTACGCACACAAGACGACACGGTGGACCCGAACAGCAACCATGAAAGGACCCAGTTAGCAAGAGAAGAAAGGGGAGACCACAAGAAAGATGGCAGAACGAGATAGCAGATATAACAAGCACGACATTAGTGAAGGAAATTTATTTTATTGTAGGTATATATTTATTATTGTAGGTATATATTTATTTTTGTATATATTAGTCTATTTATTTATTTATTATATTCATTCATTTTATTACTTTCTTTTGGTATATTTCGTTTTATTTGTTTAAGATATATTAAGGTTTAAGGTACATATTTATGATTCTTGTACACGCACTTACCTTTAAAATCATCTCTCTCTCTCTAGCCTCAAAGGTTTGCTGGAAGAATATCTCTATCTTTATAGGGTTAAGCTCGCCTTTGTACATGTCCTCTATTTCTGTACTTTATTATGTATTTTCTTGTGTACAATAAAGAATAAAGGAAACAGAAAAACGAAAAAGAGGTATATTTTGGAGGAGGCCTATACCCATCGAGGGGTTCTTAATTAAAACATACACCTAAATATCATCATCATCATATCAGCCGTAGGACGTCCACTGCTGGACAAAGGCCTCACTCATTGATCTCCAGGAACTGCGGTTGGAAGCGGCCCGCATCCAACGCCGACCTGCGGTTCTTACCAAGTCGTCTGCCCATCTTGTGGGTAGACGTCCTACGCTGCGCTTGCCGGTCCGTAGCCTCCACTCGAGAACCTTTCGGCCCCATCGGCCATCTGTTCTGCGCGCTATATGGCCTGCCCATTGCCACTTCAACGTGCTAATCCGTCGGGCTATGTCGGTGACTTGAGTTCTCCTACGTATCTCCTCATTTCTGATTCGATCCCGTAGTGAAACCCCGAGCATAGTCCTCTCCATAGCTCGTTGAGCGACTCTGAGCTTATTCATAAGGCCAATAGTGAAGGACCACGTCTCGGTTCCATATGTCATCACTGGTAACACACACTGATTGTAGACTTTCGTCTTAAGGCACTGAGGTATGTTGGACGAAAAGACGTTGCGAACCTAAATATATAAAATAACTATTAAAGTGACAAAAAGTATGTACTTACTTACTAAGAATACAATAAAGGCTTTTTTATTTTTACGTTATTTATTTTATACATTTTTATCGTGTTCACATATTTGATCAGAATCTAGATCTAAAATGGTAGGTTTGGTTTAATTAGTGCTACGAGTAAGTGGATTGTAATGTGTTTTGTGGATTAATAAATAAAATAAATAATTAGGTTTAAATCAGCTGATTAAATAATCAATATTTCTTTGTATTTATCTACATAGTTTCGACTATTTTATGGCCCGTCCATCATCGGTTCCATGGTGTAATGGTTAGCACTCTGGACTTTGAATCCAGCGATCCGAGTTCAAATCTCGGTGGAACCTGATTTTTTATTTCTGTTTTACAAAATATTTCTTTCTAGATGTTGATTGACCTTCGAAATATTAAAAAAACGCGGCCAAGTGCGAGTCGGACTCGCCCATGAAGGGTGCCGTAGCAGCAAGTAATTTATTATAAAAGTTCGTTGTAACTTTTTTATATTTGAGTTGATTGAATGAAAGGTAAATTGCGGTTTACGATTTATGACGTATTAAAAAAAAACTACTTACTAGGTCTCGTTCAAACCAATTTTCGGTGGAAGGTTGCATGGTAATTACATCATATATTTTTTTTAGTTCATTCTCTTTGCGGTTTACAGAATACATCTACTTACCAAGTTTCAACAGTATAGTTCTTATAGTTTCGGAAAAAAGTGGCTGTGACATACAGACGGACGGACTGACAAATATGACGAATCCATAAGGGTTCCGTTTTTTGCCATTTGGCTACGGAACCCTAAAAACAAAGCTTGTTTATTTAAAGGAAGGTAAAATCCAATATTCCCAAATCTTCCAATTATATTTTAATAAATATATTAAATTATTTAATTATTAGTTAATAATAAATATATAATCATTTATATTTATTAGTAACATGATAACTTTCCGGTGAAGGTTCACAAATTGAACCGGAACATTGTCGGTCGAAACACCAATATAACGGTACGTGATAAATCCCGTATTTATAATGATAGTAACATGATCTTTCTGAATTTTTATATAAGGATTATTAAATTTGTTGTGTAGATCTTTCTAAAGCTAGGGGAAAATATTATGATGTCATAAAATGTTGTCTAATGGTTTGTGTCATTGAAACATAACTGATTAACATATTGTAAACTAGCTTCCGTCCGCGGCTTCGCACGTGTTGTTTGTCAACAAAAAGTAACCTATGTGTCAATCCAGGTTATTTTTTTAGGTTACATTTCATTAAAATCCATTCAGTAATTTTTGCGTGAAAGAGTAAAAAACATCCAAACATACAAACTTTTGGGTTTAAAATACTAGTAGGATAGTGGAATAAGTTTTGGCGTAAAGTGGTAACGAAGACCAAAATCATTTTTGTATAGAAATTTTGACACCTCATTTTTATCTCATGTAAAATGATGTATGAGATAAAAAGTAGCCTTTATGTTATTCTAGGTCTAGAAATAAACTTCTGCAAAGTTTGAGATCAATCCGTTCAGTAGTTTTGGTGTGGAGGGTAACAATGACCAAAATCATTTTTGTATAGAAACGTTGACATCTCATGGGAATTGATTTATGCGATAAATGGTAGCCTATGTGGTAATTCAGGTTATAATCAATATCTACCAAATATCATCGAAATCGGTTCAGCCGTTATGACGTGATTGGGTAACAAATAAATAAACATCCAAACCCTCGCATTTATAATATTAGTGTGATTACTCGTCATTTAACACTAATTTTGCATATTGTCTAACTCAAATTTGTAATAGGTAATACTAGAAAAATATTCAAACAAATAGATTTAACAAGTTTTTAACCTGTCTTTTAATAAAATATATTTTTTTTATTTTACTCGATGTCGGTTTACCAAAGTATTACAAAAAAAAAATCTGGCAAAATTAGTAGATTTCATGAATGTTGGCAACCATTATAAGGAAGCATGTGTCTAGTTTTCAATTACAGAGTAAACTCTATATAACGACACTCAAGGGACTGAGCATATTTTGACGTTATAGAGAGTTGTCGTTAACTGGAGAGAAGTAAAATCTGTATTAGAAAAAGAAAACGTTTATTTCTGATTTGTCTTGTTAAATAGTACCTACAATAAAAATCTGTTTTAATTTGAACGCTATTGCGTATAGTCTGTTATTACAAGAATATGACAACGCATAGATAAAATCCATCACTTCTACTAACAACAGTCTGCAGCTACACGTGCAAGCAATCCCATTTTGTAAACAAGAGAACTGATTTCTTAGAAAGTTTGGTGTGTATGATGCCGACAGTCGAGTTTATTATGGTCTAGGATAATAAAACGACAAAAGGATATACACAGCTGCGCAGTTTTTACTAATTTGGCAACTTAAAAAGAACTTTTTATTACAAATTGTTGTCGTTATTGAGAGTGGGTGTAATGCTATACAGAGTGTACCATTGTATGTAAGACAAGCTAAACCAACCAAAGCCGAGTGATGTCGACGCTTTAGAGAGTTTGTCGTTAAAACGAGTGACGTTACATGGAGTTTACACTATATTTTTTTACACTCGTGTACCTAAGTAGGTACCTGCTTATTTAAAGTCTTCTGTATAAACTTATAAACCAAAATATTTTTTTTGTGAACAAATTATTTAGTACAAATATTAGTAGATACTACAAAATATTAGTAGTACATACTACTTAAATATAAGCAACAGTTTTATAGTGAATAAAATCACTAAAAAATTACTTCACAAAATTAAAAACATTATTTTTAAAAAGAAAATACTCCTGAGTCCGCCTCTGGAGGGTCAAAATCGCCGCGCATTTATTATTCAACATTATCCACGTGCGTCTCGGACGCAATCAGTATTGTGAATAATTGATGGCGGGCGCGATGATTGCGCGCTCGCGAGATTCAGAAGATTTACCCCCCTTAATTCGGTCCTGAAGGACTTGCCTTGTTTATTATTATTGGACAAAAGATAATAAAATACGGCAAACAAAGTACTTACTGAGAAACTGTAGGTAAGTACAACGGAGAAATATCTCTTTGGAGTTCATACCTACCACAAAAAACAAGAAATTTTTCAAAACTCCCGGCCTTCTTTTTTTGCATCGGGGTCGAAAATAGACATAGCCGGCATAATACAGAAAAAAGGGGAAATTGTTAATTTGTAGTTATAACTTAAAAAACAATATACGGAACCCTCGGCGCGCGAGTCAGACTCGCAGTAGTAATAATTTTTCTGTTTGTAATAATCGTCTGTGGTGGCTCTAAGGCATCAAATAAATAAGTAGGTCTAAAAAGTTTTTTAGATACCTAATATATCATTCGAATTCAAGAATACAATCTTACAAAATAATACATCTCGAAAATCAAAAACAATGCTACGTACATACTAAGAGTAGGAGGTTAAGAAGAACCTTTACGTTTTTAGGGTTCCGTACCCAAAAGGTAAAACGGCACCCTATTACTAAGTCTCCGCTGTCTGTCCGTCAGTCACCAGGCTGTATCTCATGAACCGTGATAGTAAGACAGTTGAAGTTTTCACAGATGATGTATTTCTGTTGCCGCTATAACAACAAATACTAAAAACAAAATAAAATAAATATTTAAAAAGGGCTCCCATACAACAAACGTGATTTTTCCCGTTTTTATAGATAATGGTGGTACGGAACCCTTCGTGCGCGAGTCCGACTCGCACTTGGCCGGTTTTATTGGTTGTTTAAATAAAAAAACTATTAAATAGGCTTAGAAGCAACTCTCGCGATACAATGCGCACTATCTATTCAAGGGGTCACAAACGTGATTAGGGGTCATGACAACTTAAAAAGCCACAAGCTATACTACACTTTACTCCCACGTTTTAAAAGCTATTTTAGATCATCCATCGAATAAGAATATAATTAAAATTCATATTAACTACCACACTCATGGTTGACGTCATAGTGAAAGGTACTTCGCTCATCTACACTTTAGTAGCAATATTTCGACACTGGCATCATCGGTTCCATGGTGTAATGGTTAGCACTCTGGACTTTGAATCCAGCGATCCGAGTTCAAATCTCGGTGGAACCTACTTTTTGTACTGTTAAAAATGTGTTGACACTCGCTCTTTATAACCCGCTACTGTTTATCGTTTCGTATCTTATTTTAGATTATTTTTGTTATTAATTTTATATTAATGTAAGTATATTGTTTAGGAATTTGCTATCTTAATTTTATTAGGTAGTGCGTTCCTTTGAATCAAAACTAAGTGAATTATAATATATATTTTCAAAATTTCTTATTTGAAAATGAGATTGTTTCCTAAACGAGTAAAATGTGAGTAGGTAAATGGGTTTGTCAAAGCCGTTAAAAGCCAAACAAAAGTGGAAATTCATTTGTTTCATCATCATCATCATCATATCAGCCGTAGGACGTCCACTGCTGGACAAAGGCCTCCCTCATTGATCTCCAGGAACTGCGGTTGGAAGCGGCCTGCATCCAACGCCGACCTGCGGTTCTTACCAAGTCGTCTGCCCATCTTGTGGGTGGACGTCCTACGCTCATTTGTTTACTTAGGTTTATTTTATCCTCCATCCAAGGGTTGTCTGTCAAATATCCTTTTTTTAGTGATAAGAGCGGCCAATATACATTTACTTGTTTTTAGGGTTCCGTACCCAAAGGGTAAAAGGGCACCCTATTCTGAGGCTCCGCTGTCTGTCCGTCTGTCACCAGGCTGTATCTCATGAACCGTGATAGTTAGACAATTGTAATTTTCACAGATCATGTATTTTTGTTGCCGCTATAACAACAAATACTAAAAACAGAATAAAATAATTAATTAAGGGGGGCTTCCATACAACAAACGTGATTTTTATGATCGTTTTAGCTCGATATTGACAACGGCAACAGGTAGACGCTTGAAATATTCACAGAATATTTAGTTATACATTCACTTTAAAAATAAGTAATTAAATTGAAATAAAACAAATATTAAAGGGGGGCTCTCATACAACAAACGTGATTTTTTTGCCTTTTTTATAGATAATGGTGGTACGGAGGAAACGGAACCCTTCGTGCGCGAGTCCGACTGGCACATGGCCGGTTTAAAATTTTTGTTTTACTTACCTAGCTTGTAAAGTTGTAAGGTATATTACATATAGGATTTTCATTCATAAGTTTTACATTTACATTTGTTCACAAAAGCGAATTAAACACCATAAAAAATAATATAGGTGCACAGGATACTTTCCTGATTACTTTTGTATCAATCATTCGCCAACTGTCATCAAAAACTCCATCCATCGCAGCGTACAATCGAACGGCTTAATCCAGTAACCTATTCCATCACGAGTATCACTTTCCAATACCAACCGACTCGATCGAAATTCAAATTGTACTATGTCGCTGCAGTGTAAGGGTCAGCTCACACTGTGAAGCCACGCGACGCGACGAGGCACGCGGATGCTTGTTGAAGCTGGTTGTTTTCTCGAGACTGGCGCTGTGTAAAGCGGCGTCGCGAGGTGCATCGCGAAGCTGCGAAACGTACGCCGCTGCTTGAAGCAGCACGGGTTCTCTCAATTATCTGTGCACCGCGTCGCGTCTCACTGAGTGATTGTGATGACCGGATCGGCGAGACAAAGCAGCGAGACGCAGGGTGACGTAACGAGGCGTACTCCGACATATCCAGTTCGCTTTCTTAGTTTAATTTAATTTATATATTAGGCTCATTAAAAAAAATTTACATGAGTACGTACACACGGCTACACATCAAGCTATACATTTCCAGTATGAGCTGACCTCTCATTCTACGAAAAGCCTACATAATGCGAGGTCAGCTTATACTGGAAGTATATAGCTTGATGTGTAGCCGCGTGTACTTATTTACTAAGTATTGGCTATTATTACTTACCTATGTGCAATTTAATTTATAGACGAACACACCATACACATTACATACTTTTTTGAATTAAAATATTTAATTTTACTAACAACTTACAAATATTTTCTTCCTCTCATTCTATGTATCTTTTTTGTTATTCAAGTTCTAAGTATATTGTCGTCATAATCATATTATCCACAGGACATTTACTGCTGAACATAAGGCTCCTACATAGATTTCCAGAGGACCGATCTTGTGTGGCCTGCACCCAACGGCTCCCAGCAACCTTTATCAGGTCCTCTTTTTATCTAGTGGGGGCCGTCCTACGCTGCGCTTTCCAGGACGTGGTCTCCACTCTAGAACCTTTCTGCCCCAACGGCCGTCAGTTCTTCGAGCTATGTGCCCCGCTCATTGCCACTTCAGTATATTGTATCGTTAAATTAAATAGTTCGCGCTTCGTCGCGTCGCGTCGCGTCTCGGTGCGAGCTGACTCTAAATGTCACACCTGCTTTACAGCCCTGATACAGTAAAACCAACCTTAAAATATAAAGGTAGGGTTAAAAATAGAAGGGCAGATGCGATCTCAATTCCAAATATATATAAATATATATATCTAATTATCCTATCTTAAATGCGAAAGTGTGTTTGTTTGTTTAAATCAAAATTCTTTACTCTTAGACGTTTTTACAAGCAATGTCTTTAAATTAACAATAGGACAAGCATTGTGTTTGTGTACAATGTTAGTATCGCTATAAAGCTATCTATTCCAGACAACCTTGGAATATTAAGGATATGCATTAGTTTGACATATATATATATATATACCTAATCAGGTCATAAATTCTGTCACATGTTTAATATAAAATAATTGAAACAAGTTTATTCATTATGTAACCATTTATATACCAAAATGAACTTAACAAAACATAGATTCTTATGACACTAAAGTTTATTCAAAATGACCTCCGTGATTTTGAATACAGGCCTTCAATCTGCGCGGCCAGTCGTCTATCGCAGCACGAACGAGGTCCATGTCAATATCGGCGGCTGCCTTAATCAAGGATGTCTTGAGTGACTCCCAATTGGGATGAGGCTTTGAGCACGCCTTTTCCTCCAAGTGTTGCCATATCTTGTAATCTAACGGATTCAAATCTGGACTGGAGGAGGGCCAGTCTTCGTGCCGGATGAAGTCGATTTCACGCGCCGCCAGCCAGTCTTGTGTACTCTTCGCTCTATGAGCTGGCGCCGAATCTTGTTGGAATACCCAGTGCCTGTTATTGAACATGGTATGAGAAACAGGTTCCACAAGGTTCGTCAGGACTATATTTTGATACACAACTGCATTCGCTTTTACACCTTTCTCACAAAAATGTACCTCTGTTAAGCCCCAATAAGAAACTCCCAACCATACCATGAGCGAGGATGGAAAATGACCTCGTTGGACACGCGGAATACGGTTGCTCGCTTCTTCACTACTGTGTGCGTACACCTTATCATTTTGTTTGTTGTAGCTCTCTTCTACGGTAAAATTTTTTTCATCCGAAAAAGAATTTCCCGATACTTTTTTCCCGCGTACCGCTTCAACAAAGCGCGGCATCTCTTCAGTCGCAGGTCCATTAGACGAGCATTCAAACGATGTCCTGTTTTTCTTCGATATGCCCGAAGCCCTAAGTCTTCATTTAACACCCTTTTCACCGTGGTTCTGCTTAACCCCATCTGAAGAGCCAACAGTTTCTGCTTACGTTTGGGATTTCTTTGAATTCACGCCTTCACAGCTTTTATCACTGCTGGAGTCCTAACAGACCGAGGGCGACCACTTCTTGACCTGTCATCTACACTAGAGTCTTCATTGTATCGTTTGATGGTGCGATAAACGAATCTTTGGGTTATATTCAAATTTTTCAGTATGTCAAAAATTTGAATTGGCGCGTAACCGCAACGATGCAACGCAATAACTGCAACACGGTCTTCTTTAAGCGTCCACTCCACATTTAAAAATGAGTAAAATTCTAAAAAGTATACATTTTTATTTTCATGAACAATTCGAAATTCGAATTCTATAAACTTTTTTGTGGCCAGCATTCTAAAAGAAAAGTTTTTACTGTGTGACAATACTTATGACCTGACTAGGTATATGTTTGATATTTTTTTTAGATCGTCATGTAATTTTGCTTATATTATGTTAGGGGTACTAAAAAGAACATACAAGAATTTCCGAATATTTTTCTTTTTGGGAGGAAATGTGGGTTATAGTTAAGTTGTTTAAAGTTACACTAGGTAATGAAATTAAGTTACAAATTGAAAGTCGCTCAGCGAGCTATAGAAAGGGCTACCTATGCTCGGAATTTCTCTGAAGGATAGAAACGAGGACAGAGAACACCTGTTTGTCGTCTTGGTTCTCTATTGGATAATCTCGTAGCTCAGAGGGTCAGCATAGCGAGCTGAAGTGGCAGTGGGCCGATCATATCTGCCGCAGAACCGATAACCGTTGGGGTAAACGTGTTCTGGAGTGGAGACCACACCAAGCGAAGTGTAGGTCGCCCTCCGGCTAGATGGAGTGACGATCAGCGCGCTGTGGCTGGCAAGGATTGGATGAGAAGAGCCGAGGATCGGGCTCAACGGCGCACCTGGGAGATACCTACGTCCAGCAGTGGACTGATATAGGTTGATAATGATGATGAAAATAAGTACGTTGATATGAATTATAAGTGATGATCACTCATTGTGAAAAGAATATTCGAAAATCTTTCTCTAAAGGGATGAAATAGGGTTGAAAGTCTATATGCAAGACCAATGTGTTTAATGTTATAGTAAACGCGAACAAAGCCGTAGGAAAAAGCTAGTTGCATTATATGGATGGAAATTCTTATTCCACTCAAAATAACATCCGTTTCTTCTTAGCAGAGGTTCACTTGCTCCAAAATATGCTAGAGAAATTTCTAAGGTAAGCACTAGAAAATAGGGTTGGAAGTTACGTGGGGGTGCGAGTGTGTAATATTTTAAGGAAAGCGAATGGAGACTCCGCGAGTGTCGGTACTTTTGTATCAACTGTGTATAAGCTAGAGCTTTTGTCGGAATGTCTATGCATGTTTTGCACGGGAGTGTACATATAGATTGCAACTTAGGGAAGTGTTTTAAATCTAAACCTCCCCGTACACAAGCCTCGCGCTTCAGCCTTAAGAAGCTGGAAACGGCTACAGTAGCGGAAGCGCGCGACGGCCTTTTTTTTAAGGTGCTAACCGTAGACGGTGACCTTGAGCGAATGGGCGTAGCTATTGTTTCGGCCCCGCACCTTCCGCCACACGCATCTAACCGACCAGCAAGAAGGTGAGCGCGAGGCAGACGCGCACAACCCTCTCGTACGACAGTCAGCGGTACACTGCCGCCCGTCACCCGCACAACCACCTTCTAAGGGTACGCCCGCTAATTGCCACGTGAAATACCATCGCAGCACAGCACATTATTTGTTCAACTTGAAGGTATAGTCGTTGACAACAGTTAGGGGAAAGAAAACTTACCAAATTTTACGTCGTTTAGAAGTTGAATCAAATTGAAAGTCGAAAACAGCTAAATTTTGTTAATTTTTTCCTCATAGTAAATAAACAGATATAACTTTTTTGTATGTTCACTTGGTAGATAAAAGGTCAATGAATGATATATATTTTTTTGAGCACATAAAACCGATTCCTCTCAGAGGAGAAAACCTCCAAATAAGACCAATCAGCTACTATATATACCTTAAATTATTTCGTTCACTTAGTAGGTGGCGGCTACACGACCACATGTAGCGAGTAGCGTCGTGTCGACCACTAGCGTCACGTGTGCGGCGAATGAATTAATGAATAAATAAATACAATAAATAAATATTGCTGGACATTTCAAATAGTGCTATTTAGCCCCAAACTAAGCAGAGCTTGTACTGTGGGAACCAGATAACTGATAGAATACTTATATACATTTTTTTTTGTAAATACATACTTATAATATTATAATATATAGAGAAACAACCAGACCCGGAACAAATATCTGTAGATCATGCAAACATTTGTTCCGCGGCGGGAATCGAACCCGCTACCTCCTGCGTCTCAGCCGGCTACTCGCCCACCGCACCACGGAGGTTGTCAAAATGAAAATTCTTTATTATACCTTACAAGCTAGACACAACAGACAAGAAAAACAACAAGAAAACAAATAAATGTAAGCATAATGGGCGATCTTATAGCGATCTCTTCCAGACAACCTTTGGATTGAGAGGACCATTGCATAATGGAAGATTGGTCGAGGTGTAAAACGAGTAAACATAATAACAGAAAAAGAAAAATTACTTAACCTTAAATACATACACATATTAGGTAAATAAATACGAGAATATATCATATATAAAATAAATAAATATCTACTTACATATACATATATTATTAATATTATAGATCAGATGAATCACGACTCTTCGTGAAGATAAACATTTTTGAGTCTAGCTTTATATACGGAAAGTGAGAGGGGGAGCGAGTTCATATAAAGGTACGAACCTAACTAATCCGCAGCTGCATGCATTTAACCCTCCGTCGTCCGAGACACGTTCTCGGAGACCCGGATGACGAAATCACTTCCGCTAATGCGGAAGATTCATCCACATTAGACAGAGCAAACACTCCACAAATACACCGACCTCGCCGGCGAGGTCGACGAGTCCCTTTAGTCGCCGCCTACACGAGGTACAAGCACGTACCCGGGCGTTTCTCTCCTATCCCCGTCCCGGCAACAGCCCAAGCCGAGGTTCGTACCTAAGTGGTGCCCTTGGGCTAGTTGCCTCATCAAAATTAAAATTATAGGGCTGAGCGTCTTCTGCGCTCGCCAAAAGCTCGGTTAAGCTGCAACGGCCTCAGAGGCCAACAGCGAGATAAGTCCATTCGAAAAAAAAAATCCGCAGCTGCATGCAGTCGGCCGTAGCGGAACTACTTGTTTGTATGTATTTCTATAACAGACGTTCCAAGTGCTGCTGTTGCAACTACCGCAGGTGCAGCTTGGAAGCTCGATGGCAGATGTGGCGCGTGGCTCGTGTGAGAGGGAGGCTTGGTAACTTAAGCCTGATATATGACCGACAGACAATCAACCTGTTATTCAATATCTGTTATTTTTCTCAAATTGCATTTTTCTTCAAATTAATTTTTATGTCATTTCATGCACGAACGAACATGTCCTCACCAGAGTTAGTAGCCAGTGCCTATCAGTAGTTATACACAAGCTATAAAGAATAATAACCTTGTTTCACACATCGCTTTCTTCTCACATGCGATTACCCTACAAGATGCTTACAAATCAACTTACAGAACCTCACATTTAAAAAGCCCGTCACGCCATCCAACTGATCCGTTATCTACTCCATATTGGCGCCACTGTCTTCACAAAACAGTAAAAAATGTGCAGAAAATTTAGTTCAGTTTTTTTCCGCGGGTAAGGGTAAGTTGGTGATGATATTTACATAAAGATGGCTTTCGAGTTGCTCGCTTTCGAATCGAGTTAGGGTGGGCGGTACTTTAAAACTGTCGCTTACTTGAGATGTCGAATCCATTTACAGTTTTCGGGAGTTTCAAATAGTGATGGGAAATTGACAAAACATCGATATCGATGGAATTAATAGAGAGCGCAAATCGTCGCTCTATCTAGCTGGGGGGGCGTTTGCTACGCTTACGTGCTTACGCTAAACGTGGTCACCGCTGCAGCTGGGCTGGTATGCGCGCCGTGAGATATGTAGCGCATGACACGAGGAATATTCTCGATGTCGACTTATTTTTTGTCTACTCTAATATGCACCACGATAGAAAAGTTTGTTGTCATTAGCTGTCATTCTTTTTACTGTCAAACATGTACATGTAACTTCACTCTACGTCGTATCTCGGTATCTCGTCCTCAAAAAGTACTACGACAAAATACCGCGCATCAGTGTCCATTCGTCTAAATTATGGTCCACAGGTCACAGGTAGACGTCACATCAAAAAGATTTAAGATTTAAGTTAAGTTTCACCGTGCGGCTGCCTTGCGCGTTCAGTTATCTCTCTCTCTCTCTCACTCTCTCTCTAATTAAAAAGCTCAAGTAAAAACAACGAGTAAGCAAATACGTGAACGTCATCGTGCACTTTATTTTATACTAAAAAATGAGTTGAGAATTTTTGTCACAACACTTATGTTAGCTCTACTGAGCATGATTGTGTTCATAGCCGTGATGAACAATTGAATGAATATCCTTAACAAGCAAGACACAACAACAGAAAAAGAAATAAATACGAAAATAATTGTTAAAAAATGGGTATGTTATCGCTAAACAAAGCGATCTCTTCCAGACAACCTACGGATGGACATGATATTTTCAACAGTTGCCTCGATATGTTCCATCGATGCTTTCTCTTCCTTACCGCCACAAGGGGCGTCCAAGTTGCGTATTGAGTTACTCAGGTCCAATCGTATCATGTCTCAGACAGACAAGAATATTCCATCGTGACGACAGTAATCTTGCTATTTACATAATGCTTCTTGGGTTGCGGCCGAAGGTCTGATATTTGAGAATAATTTGGCACTTTCAGGGGTACGCTGAAAATCGCCGAGAAAAGCTGTTTTTTTTTGCCTCTTTTATGCTTCATGGAGATGGACCTAGCTAATGGCTCCCTTAATATTAAATAGTAATCATCACCTATAACAAAGCGTTGCCTCATACACATACAGGTGTAAAGCCTCATCTACCTGTAATTTCATTAACAACAATGCCCTTCAAACCGAAACACAGCAATGCTGCTTGATGGCAGAAATGGGTCTGGTGGGAGTACTTCCCCGCACGAGCCCTTTCTCAAGAAACTCTGCTACTCTTGTAACCTTTGCACTCTCTGAGACTCCAAACGTCTTACTCCATCTTCCCCAACCGATTTGATTTACGAGTCTCTCAGCACCAAGTTATATCAATTTGATCTCAATTGAAATTCAAAGGCGATGCGACGAATCAATTACCGGGAAGCATTCAAATAACCCCAACCCCCCCCTTGATAGAATTGTTCTAAAGAATTCGCATGTGATAAAATGCGGGCCAATATAAGACGTGCCCTGTCTTACAGGAGGAAGTGGTACTTTATAAATTGGTAGTGATCTTTAGTAGCTATTTTTTTATTCAACTTATATGGCAAACGAGCATGCAGTCCACCAGATGTTAAGTTGCTACTGCAGCCCATGGATATCCACACAGAATTCAAAACAAGCTATTATGTTGTCTTGATCTCTATGTGGATACGTTGCCATACTATAGGACTTAGCTGTTATGCCTACATATGTGCCAGTAATTACAGGAATATACCATTACCATCTAATCGGAACACAGCAGCACAAGTACTGCTATTTGGCGGCAGATAAAGGTAAGGCGGTGGTGCCCACTTCCTCGAGCCCGTTCACAAAAGCTCTACCACCAGTACAGTAGCTTTTTGATTGGCATCCTAAATCAAGGTGGAAGCATGCATCAGATTTTACCGCGAAGTCCTTTTATGTCTAAAAATCAGAGGTTAGTATAGAAGGAAATATTTCTGTGAACTAATAAATAGACGAAATTAACGCTAAATAACTTTTTATTTCGTCTAATACCTGTGTAATGTAGAGTAGTAGACCTTTCTAAAAAGCAATAAGATAAATTGCGCGTAATATTTTTTGGAAAATATAACTTACCATTAATCAGTGTTTAAATCTACAATTTGAACCTATATTCTAAACTTTTTGCTTCCCACTGCTGGGCAAAGTTCTCCCTCAAATCCTTCCACGTGTCCCTGTTTTTTTTTTATTTACACATATTTTTAATTCCAATACCTACACAGTTTTTTCTGAATCGTCAATTCCACGATAAAGGCCACTGATAGCCATAACTTCTTACACGGTAAAATGATTACTCCAATACTCGTTCAAATATATATTTATTTGCCATAAAAACGACAAAATAAACCTTGGCATAACTTATTATGGCAATTGATGGCAATAAGGTAAGTGATAGAACGATAAAATTTATTTTGTCTCTCGGCCGTATGACGTTACCAAACCAAACGTAAATATATCTTCTTTTGAGTATAAGTTCATAATCAGTTTTATAGTTTTAAAGGATTAGAAATATTTAGACAAATTATTTCAAAACCTTTATTTTGGTTAAGTAGAAAAACTGGAAATAATGATATGGAAAGGGTAAATTGTAGTTTTTTTCATTCAGTCATTTATTCCTTGTAATTCTAGGTACTAACATTGTACCTAGATTTACAAGGAATAAATGATACTAACATTGTGTTTTGGTGGTAAGAAAACATTAGATACCTTTTTATAAAAAAATAGTTATAGTTACTGATTTCTAAAAAAGTTTATTTAATGTTTTTAGGTAAAAAGTAATATGAATTATTACTTACAACTGATACTAGTGTAATCCTTATCCTGGCTAATATTATAAATACGAGAGCAACTTATCAACTCTGTCCCTCTGGTACCATACCGGACTATCCGATAGATCCGCCCGCGAACAAAATCCTCCGTCGTCCGAGACACGTTCTCGGAGACCCGGATGACGAAATCACCTCCGCTAATACGGAAGAGATTTCTGAGTCATCCACATTAGACAGAGCAAACACTTCACAGATACACCGACCTCGCCGGCGAGGTCAACGAGTCCTTCAATCGCCGCTTATACGAGGTACAAGCATGTACCCGTTTCTCTCCTATCCCCATCCTGGCAACAGCCCAAGCCGAGGTTCGTAGGTACCTAAGTGGTGCCCTTGCGCTAGTTGCCTCATCTATTTATTTGAACACCAACATAGTATACATTAACACATTATAATAAATCAATTAATATTTTTACGAGCTAAATGTTACTATAACTATTGGTGAAGACTACATGGACTAATTTATTGAGCGAGTAACATAAAAAAACACATATAACTAAAAAATCACAAAATACACTGAAATAAATAACAGACACTAAAATGTATTACAGAATCATAATCCTTAAAAACTTAAATAATAATTGGTATTAATTAAATTAAAAATTTATATTTTAAGACAAGTCAATATTGCAAAGTTTAGAGTATAATTTATTACATTTAAAATGGGCTTTTAGCTTTCTCACAAAAACTTACAGAGCTGAGCGCCATCTGCACTCGCCAAAAGTTCGGTTAAGCTGCAACGGCCTCAGAGGGTATGTTTCTCCTTTTGTCTGTTTGTTACATTGCCACTACTAAACGCCTTGACTGATTTCGATAAATTAGGTATATAGATAGATTATGACCGGGATAGAGACATAGGCAGACGCCAGCAGATTTTACCCGACTGCGCAGATGGAGAGTAAAAGTTTTATTGACAAAACACGCGTGCGAAGCCGTGGGCAGGTTCGCTAGTGTTAACATAACAGCATAATCACAAGTTTATGTATACATAACATACAAAATAGAAATCTTATACGAGGAGGAAGTTTTATCAGTTGCACCGAGAAGAGCGAAGATCTAACAAGACAAGAATATGTAGATATACATGCGTAGGACCCGAAAGAGGCGAATGTCATTTAATACATTTCGGAAGAGGATTCAAAGCTATCAAAATACACTCAAGAGAATCAAGGAACCAGAAAATTATGCAAAAAGCTTCAATGGTCATCGAGAAGGGGTTTTTTAGAGTTCCTTTTTATGGTACGCAATGCCACCTCAATTTTTTATACGACACATCAGTTGAGCGATATAAAATCAATCATTCGGGTTCCATTTGCCTACCTACTTTATATTCTGATGTTGTATTTTTATCATCCAGTCTTATGATGCAAAGAGGAACGATTCCCTGGTACCGGATGGGGATATGTTTTGGGACATTTTGGGGTTATGTAATCACAGGGCCGGATTAACCATATCGAGGCCCCTAGGCATTGCAATTCTCGGGGTCCCTTTCCTTTACCCTTACTTTTTAAAATATTTTTTTTCTATTACAAAAGTCGAGTCAATCAGATCGACTCCTGCTTTTTGCCTTTATTGAAATGATCTGAAATGAATAGATTATAGTTACAGATAAGTGTTATGATGTTATGATCCAGGTCACATGATCGAGTAAGAAAGAGAAATGAGACGTGACGCGGTTATTTAAAATTGATTCTAGTTAAATGCAATAAAATATATTAGTATACCGAAAGAAACTATTTTTGTGAAGTAGGTACAATAAGTGTAAATAGCTACTCTTCTAACTTTTTTAGATACAAAATCGTTTAAAACATCTTGGAAGTTGACCTTTAAGTAAAATATTTTTTCTATGGCAACATTACCGAATGTAAATAATGGGGAATGTCACTAATGAAATGTTTTTTTTCTTGGTTAGTGGCCCACATCGACTAGACCCCCGTGGGCCACTAGTCGGTGCGGGGCCCCTAGGCAGTTGCCTAATCCGCCCTTATGGATAATCCGGCTTTGTGTATTCATAATCTTTATTCGCATGAATGTATGTACAGTTCGTATGTCAAATTATAAAACAACCTTAATTTATATTCCGCCTCGTCGAGGCGTGCCAAATTCTAAGAAAAACAATAATAATATTAAAAACGTCCCTACGACGAAATTGAATACTAATAACTAGTGGTTCGCCCTGAACTGAGATCTCGCGAGTCTCCGATTAAAACAAAAAAATATTATTTGTAATCTTCGACTATCAAAATAGTGCCACGAAATATTTATCCAACTTACTTAACCTACAGTTTCATTAAAATTACAGGTAACGGGAGTTAATGTATTGTGGTATTTTTTTTGGGGTAGAAATTGCAGTTATTCTGGATTTCAGACTTTTGCCTATATTTGCGTCACGTATACCAAATTTCAGCACTGTATGATCACTGGTGTACACTGTGATTTTGTCAAAGTTTAGTTTTTATGATGGCCAATAAATAAAAAACTATAAAGACTTTAGTAAAAATAAAAACGGAGTCTAAATGTACTAATGAACACCTTTAATTTGACATCCCACTTGACCTAATAGTCTCATTTAAGTTTTTTTACCCCTCTTGAACCCTAATATCTCAACAAGCCCCCCAATATTTTTAGCTTATTTAGTCACACTAAAATTGTGCCATCACTACCTACCTATGTATCAAATTTCACGATGATCGGATCAACGCTACAAAAGTTATCCTCGGACAAACAAACATACATACATATATACAACGCCGATTTACCCAAGTTGATTTAGAGATCTCGCTTCGCTCGATCAATGATTAAACTTAATTTCAAACCTGTCAAATTCATACAAAAAACATTAATGTCCAAATTACAACTTAATTATTAAGTACTAGCTGACCAATCCGCAGCTTCACACGCGTAGTTTTTCAATAAAAACATTACCCTCCTTCGCAGTTGAGTAAAAAGTAACCTATGTCACCTGGGGATAGTGTAGCTTCCCAACAGTGAAAGAGTTTTTTAAATCGGTTCAGTAGTTTCGGAGCCTATTCAATACAAACAAACAAATCTTTCCTCGTTAGTTTAGATGTCAAATTCCCTAAAATAAAATTTGAAACAAATAATAAATAATGTTTAACATGTCAAACTCATTCAAAATACACAATTACAATGGTGTTTGAACGTGCACTGCCATTTTGAACCTTCCCTTGTGAGATGGATTAGTTTTGTCCTTATACAAATCACCTATTTATTTAGTAAATTTTTAACATTAAAAATATGATTGCACTCGTACACACGGCTACACATCAAGCTATACATTTCCAGTATAAGCTGACCTCGCATTGTGTATGCTTTTCGTAGAATGAGAGGTCAGCTTATATTGGAAATGTATAGCTTGATGTGTAGCCGTGTGTACAAATAGAATAGATCAAGAAAGCGTCTAAGTACTACCAATGAACAACATAACCAAATGATACAACATTGGACATTGAACATTACAAAGAAGATAATTGAGATTGAGATCAATAAATAAATGATACTGGACATTTCACACATCGCTATCTAGACCAAAACAAAACTTAAATTAAAGGAGCCGGATAACTAATAAAACACAGAATACAAAATTAAAATTTTTTTTGGAATAGAATATAACTACAAACCTACAATATGTACAGTAAGTTAATTATGGTAAACGGAGTTGTTCAGTAATTAAATAAATAATTTATAAAAAAAAATCATGAAACTGAAACAAATATTTTTTTTAACTTTATGCCACACAAAACAGAATATCGACTCTTAGACCTAGATTGTATCCTGTGTAGACAGCATGACAACTCTAGCGCAGTTCTGTGTAGACCAGCTGAAGGGAAATATTCACTTACATAGGCAAAACAAAGTAACAACAAAAATAAATAGCCTACAATAATGAGATTAATAAATAATTACAATCAATAAAATAGAAATGATTAGAGAATTAAGGCCGAAGCACTCTCTTTAATAAGAGTGGCCTCGATATCTTTTTTAAGGATTATATGTGTAGATATATCTTTTCAGTGTGAATCGAACTCACAATTCTTAGTTATTTATTAAAACGGGTATTTATCGCGTATGTACCTTTTTTATTTGTTATCCCGACTTTTCGGCTGAGTTGCAACAGTCGTGGTCACGGGTTGACTGGAGTACTTGGAGCTACCGTCGAGAAGTGATGGCGCAGCTCTAACTACCCTCACTTGGTCTTCAGAGTTAGAAATGTCCTCGTTCGTATAACGACACACTACACTAACCGTACGAGTACACTACCGTTCTTTTTGCTAATATTTTCACTCTCACACGGGCATCTTGGAGTACAAGTTTCTCAACAATTTTTACGTTTTCTTCAGTAGCTGCACTAGCCGGCCCACCGGGGGTCGTCTTCAATGCTCTCTCTACCCCGTTTAAATTCACTTGACCACTTCTGAATTGTAGATAATGAAGGGGCATAATCTTGGTACACAGCCAGCATTTCATCGTTTCTTTTTGAGTCTTTCCTTGTTTTATGAGGAATTTTATCACAGCGCGATGCTTTGAAGTGATTGTGAAACTTTGAAAAATACTCCCACAATCGTTGACTGGTAAATCCATTCATTATTCTAATTTGTAAGTAACTCTGGCTCTCTGTCTGTTATAGTTTCACGACTAAACGGCAAAACCGATTTCGATGAAATTTGGTATACAGAAAGATTATGACTTGATCATTCTTTATTCTTCTTTCTAATGTTTTTTATTTACAACCACGCGTGCCAAGCCGCAGGCACCAGCTAGTAAAATATTAACTTATTAACTTAGTACCACCAAGTACCGATACAACTTTAATGCTACCACGGTCATTATTAGGTGCAAATTGAAACTTACTGCGCTGAGAGAGGAACAGTTAACGGGAATAAAGTATTACCCCTCTCCCTGGGGAGGGTATGTATGGCGTTTAGGCATGCGATGGGTAGTTGATTTAGGCGATGAGATATAATGCTTGCTGATTATTACTTTACATTTGTTTTTTTTATTATTAAGTTTTTTCTAATAGAACCACCAACAAAACTTCTGTCCAATTTATTATTTTATGAAAATAGTAGTTGGTCAATAATAGACGATTATTCAATGAGGGGATAAAGCAGTGTCTTGCCGTCTTGCGTCACGGGCGCTTTATTGAATCCCGAACGTAACGAAGGATTCTAGAGTTAAATCACAAGCGGAGCGAGTGCGCTACTAGAATCCTGAAGAGAGGGATATAAGCACCCCCAAGATGCAGACAGCTTTATCAACGAGGCGAATACTCTACTTTTCACACTTTCTGCGAGACAATAAAACCCGATTTCGAAAATCGAAATCGATGTTGGTGCATTCTGTGCAGAGGTTAGTTCGAATTACGAATAAGTTCTTATTGTGTGGGTCTCTTTCGTTCAAGTTTTAATACAGTTGAGGTTCCAAATTCAAATCATTTCAAATTCAGTACAACTTTACTCCCGGCTCAGCCGTAGGCTTCCGGTGTGGTTTAATAACATAGGTATAATGTGACATTGTCGAGCAGGTGGTGTGAAAATTTGTATTTAGTGAAATTAGTTGTGTTTGTCAAAAAAAATTGCCTCATTTTCAGATCATATTTATGCACCGAATGTCATTGAAATCGGTTCAAACGTTACGCGATTTGGTAAAACAAACATCGAAACTTCTGCTTCTAGGTATAATAATAGTATTTTCGTACCACTTGCTCAAAAAATTGACATTCTATGCCACAAAAAGCGAACATAACAATAGTCATTTTTAATCTGTTAAAAACAGGGAAAGAAAATTGTACTGAATTTCATTCAGGGGGAGAATGTGATTTAAATTTGGAATACTTACCGAAATTTATACTGAACTACATCTGTATTTACACCATTGAGTTTGTATATAAAGCATTATACATCTTTTTGAAAAAGGAATACGCATTTATTATGCAGTTATGATTATTAAATAAAATTACGAAAACCGACGAGGCCGTATGAGCTTGATGCCTTTGCTTTTCCGACAAAAAAATATTAGTCTAGGAATTTGCCGCGTTTTTGTTTTCTTCAAATACATAAACGTAAAATCAACAAGTTCATCAACAATAAATATACCAAACAAAAATGTAACTCTCTCTATCAATAATCAGACCAATGTTTCGAATGTTAACTTTTACTTTTAATTGACATTATTTTTAATAAACGCTTATCTTATATTATTATTGTGTTAATTTTTTCGCAAATGGTACGAAAAGTAGAGTATTTTCCTCGGTGATAAAGCTGTCTTAGTCTTGGGTGAACTTAAATCCCTCGCTACACTCAGGACTCGTCTTAAATCCCTCGCTTCGCTCGTGATTAAAGTTTTTAACACCCTCGCTATGCTCGGGAGTAAACCTCGAGTCCTTTGTTACGCTCGCGATTTAAATCGTCACCCGCGACAGAAGACACTGCTTATCCCCTTGGTTAATAATCTAGTATTTATAATAGCTAGTGTGATTATAAAACATGTAACAGTAAGTCATTAGGTACTTTGTACGCATTCTGCTTATCACTTAGGCTAGCTGGAAGAAAATGCTAATTAGCATTTTGGTTTGCCCTTGTTTATTAGTGCAATAAAGAATTTTCTGTTTCCTTTTTTTACAGTACTTACCTACACAAAAAAATATAATGTATTTAAAAAACAGAAATAGAGAACATGTACAAAGGCGAGCTTAACACTAAGAAGAGTTTACATCTAGCAAAACTTTGTGGCTAGACAGAGAGATGATTCTAAAGGAGAGATGATTTCTTTCTATCTCCTTTGTGCCAATCATGCTAGGTTATTCTCTCTTGTCGCCTGATTTAATTCAAACTAAGTTTCAAGAATGTATTGTCTTTAAATTCAATACGTTTATACACTTTAGCATTAGCATGCAAAACGGATACACAGTCTCACTTATTGACGTAACGTGATGGAAGAACGAAACCTTTGTATTTTATTACTAAAAACACATAACCACTGAACAAAGTACACTATACAAACTTTCATGGCTGTAAAATTTGGGTCACTATAGTAACAAAATGTTACAATTATGATGACAGCAATTATTTTGAAAAAAGAGAAGGTGATCAATGTGACATAATCAAAAGATTAACCAGTGGGTCACTTTAAACATATCGAAGGTTGCAAAATAAAAAATCAGTTTCCTCTGAAATTTTTCTACCTATTTTTAAATGACTTCAAAAAACGGAGGAGGTTTTCAATTCATCGGAATTTGTTTTTTTTTTGTTGTTCCCTAATTACTCGAAGACGCCTGGACTGGACCGATTCGAGAAATTCTATTTTTTGTTAAAAGGGTATACTTTCCAGGTGGTCCCATTGGCACCAGGTCAGGATCTGATGTTGGGATCCCAAAAAAATCGAGGGAAACCCTCAAATTTTTCTGTTAACTGAAGTCGGTTATGTTTTTATTAGTAAAATTACTAGTAAGTTTTCCATTAGTTCCATAGCAAGTTTGGAAAACGAATCATTTTTAATGGCTACTTTAATATTTTAAATCTAAAGCATCTCTGTACCAGGGGTAATTGTATTCGCGTGTCTAGAGCCATCTAGCGGTAACGAAGAAATACTAACGAAGGGAATTCGTAAGGCTTCTCTACATTGATTTGTGGCGGACTGCTAGCTTTTTATGACCAATTAAAATGCCATTACCATAATATGTCTGTTTTTGGTAACGAAATTGGAAAAAATACTTGGTAATTCTTTGAGATAAAAAAGTAGTGGTTCGATTAGTACGTTTCATATATAATTGTCTATACTAATATAATAAAGAGGAAAGATTTGTTTGTTTGTATTGAATAGGCTCCGAAACTACTGGAGCGATTAAAAAAAATCTTTCTCTGTTGGGAAGCTACACTATCCCCGGGTGACATAGGCTACTTTTTACCCAACTGCGCAGAAGGAGGGTAATGTTTTTATTGAAAAGCTACGCGTGCGAAGCTGCGGGTTCGTCAGCTAGTTAATTATAGAAGTAACTTTTTAATAAAAATATAACCGACTTAACCAAACTACTGAACTAATTTTGATCAAATTGCTATGAGACCAGTATTATTTATTTTATTTTTATTGCTGGACATTTCACACAGAGCTATCTAGCCCCAAAATAAGCAGAGCTTGTACTATGGGAACCACATAACTGATAGAATACTGATATACATTTTTTTTTGTAAACACATAGATACTTATAATATATAGAGAAACAACCAGACCCGGAACAAATATCTGTAGATCGTGCAAACATTTGTTCCGCGGCGGGAATCAAACCCGCTACCTCCTGCGTCTCAGCCGGCTATTCGCCCGCTGCGCCGCGGAGGTCGTCAATATCAAATCAAATAATCAAATCAAAAACTTTATTTTGGAACAAAAACATGGTACAAAAATACTGGAGCACGATAGTATTCGCAGAAGTTTTAAACTGTGTCGCGAACACTAACGCCCCCTCCGAGTTTAAATCTCCAATTATTTTTAAAAAATTATACAAATTAAGCATGCGTGATTATGCGTGCGTATGTATGTATGTATGAGTTTGTGTGTATCTGAGTGTGTGTGTGAACTTGCGTGTGTTTGCGTGTGTATGACCTACATTCTATACAGCAACTTTTAAAAGGTCTTCAGTTTCTTCATATGTAGTCAGTATGAAAGTATACCCTTTTGAAATTAAAAAAAAAATTCGAAATCGGTTGATAACTGAATGATGAAAGAATTTCTCGAATCGGTCCAGGCGTCTTAGAGTAATCGGGGAACATACATAAAAAAAATTGCTATGAATTGAGAACCTCCTCCTTTTTTTGAAGGCGGTTAAAATTTTTCGTTTTTGCATTTTTAGAATAAGTGCTTTTTATACGCCATGGAGATGGATGTACACACGGCTACACATCAAGCTATACAATTCCAGAATAAGTTGACCTCGCGTTGTGTAGACTTTTCGTAGAATGAGAGGTCAGCTTATACTGGACCTGTATAGCTTGATGTGTAGCCGTGTGTACCATAGAAAAGTCACCAAACTCCAACTAATAATAAATAATAATTTGTGGTGACAATACTTCATTTGCGGGTACCGGTTCCATTATTTTATTGTAAAAATATAAGATCGTTAGAGAAAAACACTTTTGTTTTATAACTGGCCGTACATACGGCTTCGAACGCGTGGTTTTTCCGTAAAAAGTAGTATATTTCCTAACTCAAGTTGTAATCTACACACTCAAATTTTGTATATACCAAAAAAAAATAAGGACCGCTGCAAGAATGGTTAGTGATGATGACACAAATTTAGTACTACAGAAGTTAATCTCGTACGCACTCCATTGATTGGCGCACGTCTCTGTCGGCCGCGGGGCGATCGTGGCATGAAAATACTTTTATTTGTAACTAGTGGTCCCGCCGAACTTCGTATCGGCTTGACATGCATAGGTATAACGCGGGCTGTCAATATAAGTCACCCTGGTAGAATTGTCAGTTGTTGTCCCCGGCTATCATTATGTATGAGAAAATGAATGACTTCCACAAATAATTCAATACCAAAATTAGCCATATCGCTCCACCCGTTCTCGAGTTTTAGCGAGACTAACGAACAGCAATTCATTTTTATATATATATAGACAATATATCTCGGGATAACTCTTACCAAAGAATCTGTTTCAAACGATATTCATTTTTTTTACATCTTCTTTGACGATATTTGCAGCACGCATTCTGTCAATTCTATGTCAAACGTCATAAGGTTACATTATAAAAGCGCTAAGGTTAGATTATAAATAATTTTATATGGTGGTTAAGTATTCTTAAATTTTCTAATTTTGCGCGCAATTTTCTTAATTTTTTCTTTCATAAAAACCTTCTCCTGACAATAAGAAATACAACAAAAAAAGATTTGCACAAATTGATCCAGGCGTTGTTGAGTTATGCGCTTACCAACACATTTTGCGATTCATTTTTATATTATAAGATATATTGATTGCAATTCAGATTATTCGTACGGGCTTAGCACTGGCAAAATAACTCAAATGCATAACAAAATAATGGTATATTGTATACCAAATTTCATCAAAATCGGTTCCGCCGTTTTGGCGTGAAGCATAACAAACAAATAAATAAACAAACTGAATTTCACAGTTATAATATTGGTATGTTGTTGGTACATACATTTAGAGATATTTAAGGATGGATTATAAATAAAAACCAATGAAACATATTGCTATAAAATAAACTTCAGGCGTCTCTAACTTTTAACTTGGTAAGTTGTTGGTACATCTGCCATCATATAAAGAAAATCCGTATATAGTAATGTAGTATAAACACCGTTATTTTGGAATTAAGGCTTTCAGACAAAAAAAACCTTAAATTTTGACGTAGTTACGACGAAAATCGTTATAGTTACAGCTTTATGAGTGAGGTCATAAGATAGCATTTTGTTTGCTGATTCCGAACCTGTACCTAACTCATTTTTGACAAAGTTGTAAGTTACGGCTTTTCTTCATATGACGGCAGATATGTATAAAGAGGGATGGTATAATATGAATAAAAACCAATGAAGCATATTGCTATCAAATAAACTTCAGGCGTCTCTAACTTTTAACTCTTAAGTAAATCGAAAGCAATACACTTAATGGCAACGAGTCGCAACGAATAAAAATAAATTTACATCGCATTGAAGTCGTACCGTCGTGTACGGAACACGCCCGTGGGTGCCGTCAAACTCCGTATTGACTGTAATTATCGAGAGGTTATCGGGAGCTTTTAGACTTACGGTACGCGACATACGATACGATGATAACTTTTTTTTATTGTACTCAAGAACACGCCTAAAAATCATAAAATTCTTTATTAACTTAAACAATGGTACAAATAATGTGAGAAACGATGATATCTGCAGAAGTATTAAACTGTGTCGCAGACATCAACGCCCTCCTCCGGGAAATATTACAGTAGGTCCCAATTAAGGGTACACTAGATAGATAGATAGATAATTCTTTATTGTTACACCAAATTAAAATAACTTAACCTAGAAAACTTAAAGACTAATACATGGTGGTACAATGGGCGGCCTTATCGCTCAAAGCGATCTCTTCCAGGCAACCTTTAGTTACAGTTTAGTTATTAATTACACATACAGTGCGTACGTGTATGTATATATTAATGAGTATGTGCCTTTGTGTGTTTGTGTGTCAGTGTGTGAAAAAACAAAACTGAAATAATCGCTTGTAAGAGCATTTTTTCAGTAACTCTTTGTGGTGGAAAAAACTCTTTGTAAGATATAGAGGTAAGGATTTTGTTTTTTAATCTCTGAACTGAGGTTATTCCTACTCATCATCATCATCATATCAGCCATAGGACATCCACTGCTGTACATAGCCCTCTATAGGTTTCCAGAGAAACTGATCTTGTGCAGCCTGCACTCAACGGCTCCCACCAACCCTTATCAGGTCGTCTTTCCATATAGTGAAAAATCTAGAAAGCGCAGCGTAGGACGGCTCCTACGCTGCGCTTTCCAGTGCGTGGTACTCGAGAACCTATCTGCCCCAACGGCCGTCAATTCTTCGAGCTATGCGCCCTTGAAACCTTTCACATTTATAATATTAGTGTGATGATAGAAGTTTTTAAATTTTCGTGAACTATACTCATGTTTTTAAGACAAAACGGGTCTTTTCGCGCACAGATTTATATCAAAATCATAATGTTGACTAACCTCGACGTTTCGGCCAAGTTACATCGGCCGTGGTCACGAAAGACTGAAGCGGGCGGGTGTCATTGCCGGGAAGCGCGAATGTTGTCACCAACTACCCGCACTTTGTTTTCTGAGTCGCACGTATCACTGCTTCGACATACAATACTAACAGTATCTGAAGTTACGCGTGGATCTAAATCGCGACGTGAACACCTAACTATAACTGGATTCCACGATGCTGATAATCTAAAGCCGTCCTCACGATCAAAATTGCGATATTTCTTTATTTCGACGGCGTCTCGAACGATTCTTGGGTAATATTGGCGTTCGGTGGAGAGAATTTTGGGGTCGTGAAGTTCTATCCAGTGGTTTGGTCCAGATACTCGTAGTGTGATAATAACAAAAATAATGTAAGATGGAACACGATAATCTACAGCTATTTAAAGTGCCTGCTTGATCTAATTTTAATGATATCATTAATGTGAAAATAGAAAAAAGTTGCAATAATTTGGTTTGGCTACACTTCATCATATCAGCCGTAGGACGTCCACTGCTGGACAAAGGCATCCCTCATTGATCTCCAGGAACTGCGGTTGGAAGCGACCTGCATCCAACGCCGACCTGCGGTTCTTACCAAGTCGTCTGCCCATCTTGTGGGTGGACGTCCTACGCTGCGCTTGCCGGTCCGTGGCCTCCACTCGAGAACCTTTCGGCCCCATCGGCCATCTGTTCTGCGCGCTATATGGCCTGCCCATTGCCACTTCAACGGGCTACACTTAATAAAAATAAATTAAAAATTATTGTATAGTTAGTACGTACAAAAACCGAAAACTTGTAAGTCAGTAGATAATATCCAATACTAAAAGGCTTTCAAAAAGCCATAGGCCGTCGTAAACGTTCACGTTAACGTTATGGCCCATAAGGTTTAGTGGTTGTTTGCATAACGCGTTGCAGCAAAGTGCATGTCGAGTTTTATTGCTTTTCAAATTTCAATATTACTTTCTTGGCGATAAAGACTTCTATCACATACGTATCTATATTATTAATACGAAAAGTAAACTTTTTAAGCTCACTACGGAGGAGTGTATGATTTGGCATAGTTTATATGGAGAAGGATGGGCAATAGGGAAATATTTGTTGATTGACAAACTAACATTTTTTTAACAATCATTGAAATTATTGTTGATTGACAAACTAACATTTTTAACAAAGTCAAAATTTTATATTCATTAAAATCACAAGGATCACTTTGAAACGTCAATTTTACTGCCTGTACGCGACCAAGCCAGGAAAGAAAGGCTAGAAAACAAGGCTGGTTGTTTTTTTAATGATCCGTTTAGAATACATAACAATACAAGAAATAAAATACGTCTAAATTGTAACATTTTGAACGAGTTGGAGCAATTTCAATCCCAAGCTTCGCTATCATACAACAATAATTGAAATTTTTGTTGATTGACAAACTAACATTGTCAATAATTGAAATTGTTGTTGATTGACAAACTAACATTGTCAATAATTGAAATTGTTGTTGATTGACAAACTAACATTGTCAATAATTGAAATTTTTGTTGATTGACAAACTAACTTTGTCAATAATTGAAATTTTTGTTGATTGACAAACTAACATTGTCAATAATTGAAATTTGTTGATGATGAAACTTTTGACATTTTGATTGATTGATTGATAACTTACTGCTTTATTGTACAACAAGACATGCGGAAATCAAGTGGTGGTCTTATCGCTAAAAGCGATCTCTTCCAGAAACCCTTTTCACGGACTGGATTTCATAAGAACGTTACATTTTGGTGTACAGATATCGGTAGATAATACAAACATTTTTACAGCAATGGGAATCAAACCTGCAACCTCCTGTGTCTCAGCCGGCTCTTCAGCGACGTCGCCACGAAGGTCGATTATTTATAATGGCAAATTTAAACCACCTGGATTTCTCCGGTGATGTATCTGACAGTTCCCACTAACATTAACTACCTCATTGTGTTATAAACGCCTTGATCCTGTTCAAAGCAGGTGCAACACCCTTAGTCTTCACCCACAGTCGTGTGTCACAGACGATTTAGACTGATTAATTAGCGTTGAACCATTATCACCCTCCACTTTAATGTGACCCATGGGTAGGTCACATATTACTCGTGCGCGATAACTTGGGACCTGCTAGGAATGCGACTCCCCGACCGCTTCCCCTGCACTTCCCCGATGGCGCCCGTATTGTACCGTTCGCATCACTATTTTTTACTAGGGTTTTTAGTCTCGTACTGGCCTACGTCACGTAACGACGCGCTCTGGAATTCTTTTAGTTTTCGTTTGTGTCATTGTTTTGTTGTTGTAGTTCTTGTTGTTATAGTTCAATAGTGTTGTTATAATTCAAATAGTGTAAAAAAGATTAGATAAAAAGCAGAGTCCTCCCTGAGTAACATAATAAATTAGGTTAAAAAAAACAAAGACGAAGCCGCGGGCGGCTGCTTGTTATGTTCGCTTTCGGCAAACACAACGATGTCATCCGCAAAGCGAAGGTGACTCAATACTTCACCATTAATTGTTATTCCTTTACTCTCCCAATTAAGTTGCCTAAAGACGAACTCGAGCACAGCTGAGAAGATTTTTGGAGATAACGGATCTTCTTGTCTAACTCCTCTTCGTATTGGAAACTCCGTGCCTTCCCGTTCTAGCCGTACTCTAGCATAGCACATCGAGTAGATGCTCTGGATCAGATGTGTGTACTTTTTTCCGACGCCTTGGCATGTAAGTGCGGTCCATATTGCTTCATGGTCTAACGAGTCAAAGGCCTTTTTAAAGTCGATGAAGCACATGTACAAAGTGCTGCCATATTCGTTTGTTTTTTCTATTATTTGCGTGACGACCTGAATATGATCCATCGTGAAATATCTTTTTCGAAAACCAGCTTGTTCGCGAGGTTGGTGTTCGTCTAGAGCTTTTGTAATTCGTAATTTTAATAAATGTAATTCGTAATGCATAATTTTCGAAATTTTTTTGTTCATGTTCGTCATAAGACTGATCGGTCTATAATTACTTAAGTCAGAACGATCTCCTTTCTTGTGGATCAGAGTTATTGTTGATTTCGACCATTGTACTGGGATAGTTTCGGTCTCTAAAATATTGTTATACAGTAATTGTAGTGGTTTTAGTAGCGGTAGACATAGGGATTTTAGCACTTCGTTTGCGATGCTGTCGTTTCCTGGAGTTTTGTCATTCTTTTGCGTTTTTATAGCCAATTCTATTTCGGATAATAGTATATTCTGTGGTTTTGGTTCCATAGTAGACTGGTAGTAAAGTAAATTCGTCAGGATTCGTAGAGCTCTTTATAAAAACATGTTGCCTCCTTTATTATCTCCGGACGTTTAGCTAGTAGTCTACCGCGTTTATTTGTCAGGTTCTCTGCCCACTCCGACTTGTCGCTCAGCATCTTATATGCTTTTTGCAGAGCTCCTGATTTTTTTATGTATTTTTCGAATATTTCTTGTTTTCTTTTTATTTTAATGCTATATATTTTTGTTGATTTTTTTACTTTTTTTTGATTCTTTTTCTTTTGTTCTTTTTCCTGTATACAATAACTTCCTTTCTTCTAACAGCGCTTTTGTTTCTTGATTTATGTATCCTTTCTCTTCTTTTTTCTTTTTCGGTAGTTGTTTTAGTAAAAGCTTTAATTCATGCTTTAGGTGGTCGTATTATTGTTGTACCTCGTTTGATGATTTTATTGATCCCATGAACTTACTTTCCTAGTACTTAGCACCTTCTCCAGTGACTACTGGTAGATCCCTTGTGTAATTGATACTAGTTTTGATGTGTCTTCTGGTTCGGTTTACTTGCACCGATAACTTGCATCGAATCATCCTGTGGTCTGAATTAAAATTTAAGTAGCTTATAATGTCAAATTGGTGGACATGGGTTGGTCGATTTGTTAGCATGTAATCAATTTCATTGAGTTTCCTTCCATTCGGGTGTCGCCAGGTCCATTTTTTATTTGCCCTTTGTTTAAACATACTATTTATAATTTTAAAATGCTTTTCGAGTGCAAACTCTACTAGTTTCTGTCCATGCTTAATCCTTTTTCCGTGTGAAAATTTACCAAAAATATGTTCTTCACCTCTTTGCATTTTTCCCACTCTTGCGTTAAAATCCCCGAGTAACATTATATTTTTAGGGTGCAATGAGTCGAGTGCGATTTCCATTGATTGGTAGAAAAGATCCATATCATCGTTTGAGTAGGCTTCTGTAGGGGCGTATGCCTTTGGCTGGTCCTTTGTACAGACAAAGGGCCAGATAGAACTGTCTGATGTTTGGATTTCAAGAGTGGCCACTCTATCAGAAAACGATCTAAAACTTATGACTTTATGTTTTAAGTGTTTTTTTACTAGGAATCCGACACCGTTTCTCCTGTTAAGGGTTCAGGTATGGTATAGTATGAATTCTGAGTATTCCTCTATAGTCTCTTTTTCTCTTCTTATTCCACACAAGCCTAAAGTGTCCCATTAGAGAGATTGTATAGCCTAAATGAGCTCTGTCATTCTGGTATCTGATAATAAGGTATTTACGTTGATACTTGCTATATATAGAAAATTATTTTCTTGTTCTAACTTCTTTAAATTCGTGTTTGTTTCTCTATTTGTTTTATTTTTATGATTTAGAGGGGTTTGGTCTGACTCTTCCACGGTGACCGGCCGGCTTGGAAGAGGTACCGGTCACTAGTTACAAATAAATACAAAATGTACAACTTGAAATAGGTAGTATATAATATTTTTTTCAAAAGTCTTCAGAGAGAGAGCTCTTCAGCCTGTCGAGTTATACCTATTAGTTGCTTATCATACCACCTTGAGTTGGAACAAGTCTATGTCCCACCTGATGTTAAGTGGAAACCAGCCCCGGATCTACGATATTTCCGAAGAGAGAGAAGGGCAGAAATTTGATATGGCGCCCCCTCTCCTCTAGCGTTTGAGAAACGGGAAGGGAGGGGAGGGGTTTAGGGGGGGGGGGGGGGGAGGATATTATTAAAAGACACGCATTTTTTACTTTCAGTCAAATGTCAAAGTTAAATATTTCTTTGATACATTTTATGTTATTTTGGGGCTATTTGACTGGACTACATATTTACACTGATATCGGGTGTAGCCGGAGGGGGGTTTTGGGGCCTCAAATCAAATGAATAATCGTAAGACGTACGGTGGATGCTAGCTAAGCGCTTTGTGCACAAGTTATTATAGGCGCCCCCTGAAATTGCCGCCCGGGGCAAGCGCCACGGGTTGCTCCCCCTAGATCCGGGACTGGTGGTAACCATCACCTATAACAAAGTATTGTCTTGCCTCGTAGGTTACGCACGACGCGCGGCTCTGCGTCCATCAACTTGAGGCATACAGGTGTATAGCCCCATATGCCTGTAATTTCACCGGCAACTACTCTTCAAACCGAAACAGAGCAATGCTGCTTGGCGGCAGAATAGGTAGTAGTACTTCCCCGGACGAGCCCTTTCACAAGAAACTCCACTGCTCTTAAAAACTGTTTAAAATACCTAGAAAGTGTTTAGCGATATTTTATTTACGTATGTTAGGTATTTTAAGATATTTTAATCGAAAATGTGTAATGAAATAATTATGTTTGCATTTATATCTACAAAGTATTAAAAAGGAAATTTGCAATGAATCATGTTTCTAACAAATTCGTCCAAGGAGTTTAGTCGTTAACTAAAAAGTATTTTATACGAAATTTGCAATGAAACAGTTTTGTCCAAGGAGTTCGGTCGTGGACTTGAGGCTATTCGGGTTTTGGAAGCGTGGGTTGACAAATCAAATCAAATTGTATTTAGAGCGTATTATGGGTGTTGCAACAAGGTGTTGCGCAGTTGTTTTGTAGGCACAGCCATATTCAGCGCTTAACGCATGCAATGTTAAAGCTTTACTCATTCATTTTATTATAACGTTTTTGCATCTAATCACAATGTCAGGGTTATTTATTTACAATAATAACGATTATTTTATGCAGCCTACCTCGATATGAAATTTAAAACAATTAAAAAGTATTATTAATATTAGTCAAACTTAAAATAAAAAATAAAATTACAATTGGTCAATCAAAATTGTCATCGGCTAAGTAATCAAAGCTTTTTCTATTAATAGCTTTTCCAATTTCAATTTAAATAAATTTAAACTAGAAGCATATCTGTCACACTCTTTGGGAGATGATTAAACAAACGCACAACCATGCAGATTACACTTTTAATGTATAAAGCCGTCTTGTTTCAGTCTTATTCAGGGCTTAGACAGGGAAAAAACGGATAGATACTTAGTTCGGGGCGTATTTGGATTCTTTGTTTTATTGTAACTAGATATTACAAGTCTATATAAACAGGATAATTGTCTCTTAATGTTTCATTGGTCTAACACTGCATCACGTATGTATTTCTGTTAATAAAAACCTTTGAAAACTAACACACGTGGATCGACGTGAGGATATTTTCACGTATTATGGTGTGGGGACATCCATATATTTATTTCGTTCATGGATCTACCACTATATTTTAGGTCCTCCAGTATAAATTGCGCGCTCCTCTTCTAATTAAAGTGTACTTACGCAGACGTTTCAAAATGGTCCTGATAACAACAATGAAATAAGGTTGTCAAACTTTATTGATTTGATGTAATAAACTCACAGAACACAAAAAATAATGACGAAGGCGGAGCCCGCGTAACACCAAGTATAATGAAATGAATGAATGAACTAATGAAGTAGTGAGATTACCCCTGGGGTGCCAGAAAAAAATAGCGCAAAATACCCATGCTTGCCACGCAGGCGCAAAAAAGTCGCGCGCAAAAAAAAAAATTTCCAAGCTGCGTTTGGGGTAAGATTTCTCAATTTTTTTCTACCAGCACTGTATTAAAATATTGTACTAACATCTAGATAAAATAGGCTTTCTGAAGGTATAATTTTTATGCCATTTTGGTAATAAATTGTAATAAAAATCATAAGTAGAAAATAAAAATCCTATGTTTTTGTTTTTGTTCGAAAACATAACAATGACCTAAAGATTTTTGGGAGCAGTTGTGTGGCAATTTTGCAATAAACTCAAGAAAGGTACTTAAATGTTGAAACCTAGTAAGATCTGGATGTTTTTCTACATATTATAAGTACCTATGTATTTACAAAAAAATACCTGTTATCTGGTACAAGCTCAAGACTATATCCATTTTGAGCGGTACGTCGCCACGTTCACGGCAGCGTCGGAGCAAGTCATCAGTTGTCCCATCGTGCAGGTGGTAGGACAGGATGGGCATGCAAGGACGTGTGCCATTGTTTGGAGCTGGGCACCACATTGGCATTGCGTTGTGTATTTGTCTCATTTACTAAGATTGCACTTGCAGCGGCCGACTTGGATACGCAGTCTGTTGGTCAAAATGACTATAGTCTTGAGACATTGACACGAAAGAAGAAGTACAAGCTCTGCTTAGTTTGGGGCTAGTTAGGTCTGTATGCAATGTCCAACAATGTAATTTTGCTAATATTAAATTAATTTTGTATATGTCAAAAAGGTACTAATTCTGTGGTAATTTCACACCCTATATAAAAATGTATGCTTAGTAGGTACGAAGATGTGGTTGATGGAGTGAAGGCCAGTTTAAAATGGTTGTGGTTAGTGTAAATTGGGAGGTGAAAAGGGACAATTAGGGTTACTGATGAAACAAGAAACACTTGAGACTAATGATTAAGTGTTTTCTTGTTTACATGGAGATAATAATTTTGAGGATATTCGAGATTTGGCTGTTAAGGTGAGGTGAGTTTGAGTTTATGTACATGCGGGACGCGTCTATCCGAGGATGCGCCTTCTCACTCTTACAGCTCATACTGTAACAGCTTGTCCATTTTATAATTCGCAATAAAGTAATATTATTTACAAAAATGCGAATCAAAGAGATTTGCACTCTGCAATTCACTGTCAGTTTTGTAAAAGAATAAAGTTCTTACCACACTTGGTGGCTATGTAGGTATTTGCGTAGTTGAAGCCAAGTCTAGCGGCGTGCCGGCGGCACTATTACAGTGGATAATGCGGCGGATTACAGGCACAACCGCTATTTCTATCCAATCTCTTCATTTTCAACTATTGGTTTAATATTGTCTAAGTGTTCTGTTGTCACCTTTACCCGCAAAACCATTGTAATACCATCATACTATTTGTTAAAACAGCATATGTTAGAAAAACGCGATGTCGTTAGAGATATTGGGGTACTTCATGACTGAGCTGCTATTTGATAAGCATGTTCATTCTATCGTTGCTAAAGCTTCTCGAGCATTAGGGTTTGTGATGCGGAGCTCAGTCAGTTTTGATCGATCAAAAACATTTAACATTCTTTACTGTACCTTTATCCGAAGCACCATTGAATACGCATCTCATATCTGGAACACTCGATATGATATTTATATTGAAAGACTTGAGCGAATCCAAATGAAATTTATGAAGTATCTCTGCTTCCGCTTAAAGATTCCTTATAGGTCTTTCGATTATCTTAATGTTTGTACTAAATTTCATTTCTTTCCTCTCTCCAAACGACGCGAAATAGCTGAGCTACGAGTACGTATCCTTTTGACTCGAATTAACCTCCAATAACATCGACTGTCCCGTGTTGCTAAGTAAAATCGGTATTAATGTTCCTTTTAAAATAAAAAGATTTCATCCCATCATTTATTCTCATATAGTTGGAACAAATTTGAAGCAAAATTTATTTTTTTAATGTTAGGCACAATTTTAAAAAATTGTGCAAAAGCAATGATTTCGATTTATTCAGCACGAGTGTCAAATCAGCTAGACAGCGATTGATCAATGACTTTTTTGTTGGCGGTAACGTTAGTATGGTATAACGTAATAATTAGTAAATTCATAACGTATTAATATTTTAGTTAACAGTTTCACCGAGTGTTGGTGTAAATGATGTTCTTACCTAGATGTGTTGCTAAAAGCTTTCTATACGTGAAAACCTATAATTGGCTTTCTGTTTTGTATTAGTTAATTGTTAAGTTAATATAGCTGTTGGTTTTCCATTACATAAATAAATTGTTATTCAAGGGCTATAAGCGATTATACACCCGACATATTTTGGCGTACGAGTTACCGAAAGCAAGCGAGGATGCTAATCGAGGGTGTTATTGATCGCTTACATCCGAGAATAACACATATCTTTTCATGACAAATGCGAGGAAATTAAATATGTAATACAGTTTGTTGCAAAATAGAAAAACTGAGTTCTCGGTAGCCATTGTTCTTTTTTCACTACTAGATTATTTATTTAAAAATAAATATTATGTCATTAAGTATCATCATCATCATCTGCCTGAAGACGTCCACTGTTGAACATAGGCCTCCCCCTTAGATCGCCACAACGAGCGGTTGGTAGCCGTTTGCGCCGAACGGCTCCCTACGATTCTTATCCGTCG
Source organism: Philereme vetulata (assembly GCA_918857605.2). NCBI lineage: Eukaryota > Metazoa > Arthropoda > Insecta > Lepidoptera > Geometridae > Philereme > Philereme vetulata. The sequence goes on along the minus strand of OU975484.1, from coordinate 251,653 downwards.
GTCCACCTTGTGAGGGGCCGGCCTACGCTGCGTCTTCCAGTCCGTGGTCTCCACTCGAGAACCTTTCTTCCCCAACGGTTATCGGTTCTACGAGCGATGTGGCCCGCCCATTGCCACTTCAACTTGCTAATTTTGAGTTTAGTATAGCATCATATTAATGTGGCCTTTTTCATGTTTAGATATAAATAAGGATTTGTCATGAAGATTGTAGCTTAAGAATGCAATGAGACTCATTCATAATATGCATAATATGCCTCGCTAACGTTCGCTCGTACGCCAAAATATCTCGAGTGTAAAATAGATCGCTTACATCCCTTGTATAATAATGTACTATTAATATACCAATAATTGAGAATAAAGAGATGGGATGAAAAAAAGTGGTATATTGTGGGGTCATGGTATATGTTACCCTGTATAAGAATACTTACAGTACGGAAAACTAATTTCAAGCAAGACTTGGACATTTTTATTTTATTTTGTTCTAGTTATTTTAATAACGTTTAAAACTATCTTGGTTACGAACATTGTTCCTGAAGAAATATCAGGTCACAAATCATGGTAAATAGTATTTATTCACAATTTTTTACAAGAAAAATGTAACGCATATTTTAAAATAAAAAAAAACAGATTAAAACCTGCATGGTCACGAATACTCTGGCGACAAATAATTCAAAATTTGTAATTCGAACGTCATTAGTGACGGGACCGAACACTTGTTTTCATACCGCAACGCGGATCTAATACCGGATTGTTATACACATAATCCCGGGATTGTACTAGATAATCCCGGGATCACGAATCATGACACTATTGTTGTAAGTGTGAAACCGACGCAAATAGGCCTAGGGCTTTTCACGCCCCAACCCTAGTTCAAGAAAAAAAAAACAATAATCGTTCCTATAATCTTCGACATAGAGTTCTATTTGGTATGATTCTGTAGTAAAGCTCGTTTTCTAAATCTCGTACTGAAAATGTTATATATAACACGCTTATTGTAAAGCGGTAGAGTTTATTTTCGTTTAACGTTGTTTTAATATACGACATTGCAAAATTTGATATTTATTTAATGTGCATGGACCTTTTCGAGTGAATTTTTATTTGTGAAGGCTCATTGTGAGTTAATAACGAGATTATTTCGCACTGGGGGTAGTTTTGTTCAAATATTATCATTGTTTGTCAAATGGTACGTAAAGTTTGTTCAGCCCTTGTTCATATTAGCAAACTTTGTTCATTTGTTTGGATAGCAGGACCAAAACTCTGTGGGTTTCCAAATCATCATCATATCAGCCGTAGGAAGTCCACTGTTGAAAATATTCTTCTCCCATAGATTTCCAGAGCGACCTATATTGTGTGGCCTGCACCCAACGGCTCCCAGCAACCTTTATCAGTTCATCTTTCCATTTAGCGATTTCCAGTGCGTGGTCTCTACTCAAAAACTTTCTGCCCCAACGGCCGTCAGTTCTTCGAGCTATGTGCCCCGCCCACTCGCGCTATGTCGCTATGACTTTGGTTCGTCTACGAATCTCCTCATTTTTCATAATTAGGGTATTTTAATTTAAAACATCTTTCAAAATCTTCCTTAAATCCTTTTACTAATTGAAACCAGACGAAACCTTCTCCTAATTCGCAACAAATTAACAAACCTTTTTAGGGTTCGCCTTTTTAGTCCACAACAAATCCGGACTTATTTTATACTGAGAGGTATATTTCATCGGATTTTCCATTACAGCCTGTCTGCCGAAACCGCTAACGATGTCTTCTGCACTCTTCTCACCTACTGGTTTTTAGCTAAAGCTTTCTCCCTCGCACAGTAGTGTGGAAATCAGACAAATTAAATCCCGCCTCAGATTATTACATAGCTCGGTGACTGTTCATAAATATCCAGCTAGGGGGCATTCCCCCCTGAAGTTTTCAACGCTTTGAAATCGGAAAACTGTTTGATAACAAAAAAAAGGTTGACGTGCTAACATAAAAAAATATTAAATAACAATAAACTCCGATCACAGTAAGAATAAATTCATAAACCTACTTGATATAATAAATCATAAAATATATATAAATAAAAAAAACTATACATAAATACATATAAATACGTTTTTGTAATATAAATACAAATATGTATATAATATATTTTAAAAGCCAGTTGAGGACTTTAGCAATAAATGATTGTAGACTAATCGTTCGTAGGGTTGGTTTATTAGGCGCCTTTATTATGCGTAGGAAGAGAATTACTTCGGCTAACAGCTACCATTTCGCACAATATAACAGATATACTCTGGAACTTCTTTGTCAAGCAGACTCTAGGTTATTCTGCATATACTAGTCCAGATCAAACCGCACTAGCCAGCAATCCGAATTCAAATTCGGAACGGGCATTCGAAATTCAAATTCAGTCGAGTGGATTTGGGGCGTGCATTCCTGAGCGACGCGACGTCTGCGCCCGGTTATATTATGCCTGTGATTTATTGCATTGGATTCTCTTCGGCAATTAGTGCGTGCCGACGCGGGCCCGGTGCCACTGTATCGCAACTGGTTATTTGCTACGGTTGTTATATTTTAGCGTGGTGATTAAAGGGAGTTCTAATTTTTATTCTAGGGTGGGGACAATAATATCTGCAATGACGTCCTGCATTGGAGTGTATTGTGCATTACCCTCCTACTAACCTGACTCCAGCTATCCTCTTGAAATGGAGAAAGACTCTCAGTGAATGTTGTTGTGGTGTTAGAGGATAAAGATTCAATGAGCCCCTACAGATCCGTTTTCAGTCTGGTATCGCATAGGGTGCGTAAATGAATTTACACACTATTTGGAAGTCGCTATTCCTCCTGGTCACGCCTAAAAACAAAGACTTCATCACCTTATCTCAGGTCTTATTCATGTATGTACTAAGCTTTAATCTAGCTGAATAATCTTTTTTGTGGTGGAAGTTATATCAAAAATAAGGGTTTCTTTTATTAGTTCTTATCATTATTTTAAGCTCTAATTATTGATTTAAGTCCTTAATTCTTAATCATTGATTAAGTCATTATTACAGTCCTAATGCATTTTAATCAACTTTTTTTTCTTAATTGTTTGACGCTAATATGATTACAACTAGACAGATAAGTTAAGTAGGTACAGGCAAAAATCCGAAAGGTTCTATTTATCTGTAACATAATTCTGTAGACCCATTTTATTGGGAGATCTTTAGCTCATTGACAATAGTAGTACACTCAAACTTTTCACTAGTTTCAAACAATCTTAATAATAAAAACTCTCGGTTCTTTATCTTACTGCTGAGTGACTACACTTGCAAGATATATTATAAGTAATTATGACGTATCATGTAACTCGGATGATACACCGAGTTACAAAAAATGCTACAATAACTAAGCACAGCAAGCCTCGAGGTTGGACTAACGATGAATCGGTCAAAGACTCAAATCATGACCAATAGCACGAAACGTAGGGTGGTGGTAGACGGGCAAGAAATACGAGTACACTATGTCGATGATTACATCTACTTGGGTCAGTCAGCTTCCTTCGAAATTAGGCAGGACAAAGAAATCGATCATCGTGTTGACAATGCCTGGAAGAGCTACTGGCCCATAAAGACATTCATGAAAGGTGACCTTCCGTTATCACTAAAACGTCAACTCATCGACATGTGTATTCTGCCTGTCTTAACTTACGGTGCCCAGTCTTGGTCACTGATTGAATCTCAGAAGTCCAGGCTCGGGGTTTGCCAAAGAGCGATGGTGTGCAGGATTTTGGGTGTCACGAGAATATACGGAATAATAGATTCGGAACCGGTATCAGATTCGGTATCAAGGCTGCCAAGTTGAAGTGGGATTGGGCGGGTCATGTCTCCCGCATGCAACCAAATAGGTAGGCTAGGTAATTGGATAGATAGCTTGTGGATGGAAAGCGACATCGTGGAAGGCTTAAGAAGCGGTGGCGCGATGATTTGGACGCTTTTTATAGGGACTGGCGCGATTTGGATAAGATCGAGATGATGAGGAGAGATGAGGGGGAGGCCTTTGCCCAGCAGTGCGACAGCATAGGTTAGATAAAAAAAATGGCGTACCATATGAACAACCAACCGGGCTAATGTCTTGAGAAAATCTAAGAAATGTCGCGTTTGTATTTAATCAGTTTAATGATGGCCCATTATAATAAATACCCCATAATCATAACCGTTTAATTTATTCCGGTATAACCGATGCAACCGGCCCCCGCGACGCGGATTACCGGAGATTGAGTTTAATCGGACGCTCGGGAGCGCCATTAATAACGGTACTCCGTTAATTGAACTTCGCACTGCCAGCGGCCATATTTCAAACAATACCTAGGACTTGAGATATATAATTTTATAGAGAGAGCATTTGTATGAACCATAGTTTTTTCTTTAAATTATAATTCATAATCATTTATTTGCAAGAATGTTTGTACTATAGATTAAATATACATAAACAATGTTTAAAAGCTCCTATACATTCTGCCTCGACAAGGCGTGCAAAAAATTCCAATGTTAAATTAATTACATGTCAAAATATCAAATATAATATTAGTATAAAAGTAACAATAGCAAAATAAATTAACAATGATAAACCAGCAAAACGAAAACGACGAAAAAGAAGTGTCATTATATCTATAATTTATAATTTAAATATTCATTAATCGTAAAAGTGTTGATCCATTAGACATTTCCGTAGACTTAAACACATTTAAAGGCACGCCCTTGAATTCTTATGGCAGTTTATCTAGCCCACAGAACATAAAAAACAATTCAGTAATCATCAATAAAACAACAAGGAATTAACGCCCTAAAATTTATACACCTTTTAATAGGGGGTAACTAATTAAAGCTATCGATAACACATTCATCAGTATATTGGAGTCACATCCCAAATTGAATAGCTTAAGTTGAGGTTTAAGAGAAACGCGACCTTAAGGAGTATGATTCAGTCTATTTTGTTTGTCGATTTTGCCTTTTAAACAAAACTAACAAAAATAATCGAATAATACTTACCGGTAATAGGATATGCCCCCTTTTGTTAAATTTTTGGTTCGGCTATAATATTTACACTCCAAAACGGCACAATATGGCATTTTTATATGTTTTTGAAGTACGTTTACCCCACAGTAATTGAAACACGACTGAAGTGAGCGAAGCTTGTAGTGCGCGGAACTCCGCGTACTTGGTGTTACGCGGGCCCCGCCTACTTACGACTTCTATTGTTTTTTGTGTTCTGTGATCTAGCCTATGGTATCCCACTGCCGCCAGTCCCTATATAAAACGTTCAAATCAACGCGCCACCGCTTCTTAGGCCTTCTACGGTGTCGCTTTCCATCCACAGGGATCCATCCAGTTACGACCATAGTTAAAAATAAAAAAAAAATTGTAGTATTTTTAACGACCCGTCGAAAGAGTAGCAGAGTCAAATTATAATTAATTATACTGCAAAATGGAAACTGAGTTTCATAAAAGGGCTTTTAATATGAATAGAGAATATAAACTAGAGCTTCGTTATAACGAGGATAATGAGAATACCTTCGGTAAACTACAAAAAAGATTTACCTACCTGCTTATGCTGAACTGGAACCCATTTGCTGCAGTACCATATACACACCTACTTACCTCTATTTAATTTTTCCCTGACTACATTGTATATTTATTATTTAATTCTATTGTTCCTATGTTTGTTGAATGTAATTTTATGTTTTCTCTTACTTGTGCTTTCTCTTTGATGTTGTACCTTTTGATTGTATTGTGTGAATTTGTGTGTGCTATGGTAGCAAATAAATGTCTGTCTATGTCTTATTGTGTGTTATGCATTATAAATAAATAAATAAATAAAATATACATAAAGTCAACCCGATAATCTCTTTCGTGTCAGCGTTCTTACTTTCTCACAGAAATGAACAACGCCTACGCTCTATAGCATCATAAACTATGCGCGCTGTATCATATTTTTACTCTTATGCTGTTAAACGCACTCGATGAACAGCCGTTAAACAACTGTCGCGATTAATCGAGGATTACTTGTAATGGTGCAAGCCGCCCTGATGATTATTGATTTTAAAGGTATTTGGTGTAATTTGGTAAACGATTTATTGGTGTAAATTAATTAATTTTAACAAGATCAATTAAATATAGTGTTTTGGAATATGTAGGTATCTCATCATAAATAGGATGAATATGAACAATATTGCTAAGAAAATATAGTGAACTTTTTTAAAAGTAGTGTTTGGTCACCCTTTAATAGGTTCACGCATTGTACCAAAACATTATCGGACGTAACACCGTTAAGACGGTACGTGATAAATCCCGTATTTATATTAGTGACTAGTGGTCCCGCCGAACTTCGTATCGGCTTGACATGCATAGGTATAACGCGGGCTGTCAATATAAGTCACCCTGGTAGAATTGACAATTGTTGTCCCCGGCCATCATTATGTATGAGAAAATGAATGACATCTACAAATAATTCAATACTTACCAAAATTAGCCATACCGCTCCACCCGTTCTCGAGTTTTAGCGAGACTAACGAACAGCAATTAATTTTATATATATATAGACAATATCTCGGGATAACTCCTACCGAAGCATCTCTTTCAAACGATATTCATTTTTTTTACATCCTCTTTGACGATGTTTGCAGCACGCATTCTGTCAATTCTATGTCAAACGTCATAAGGTTACATTATAAAAGCGCTAAGGTTAGATTATAAATAATTTTATATGGTGGGTAAGTATTCTTGAATTTTCTAATTTTGCGCGCTATTTTTTTAATTTTTTCTTTCATAAAAACCTTCTCCTGACAATAAGAAATACAACAAAAAAAGAATTGGCCAAATTGGTCCAGGCGTTGTTGAGGCGCTTACCAACACATTTTGCGATTCATTTTTATATTATAGATTAGAAAATAACGAAAGTTGTAGTAATATTAAAAAAATAACCTGACATCCGGATAAATACAAAAAGCATTTTTTTTTTGCCATTTTAATAAGAAAACTCAATACAAACGTAATATCGGGCTAGGAACGAATTAGTACTAAATACATAGGCTGCTATTTAAGAATCCGGAACTGACCACTGCATAAATAATATTTAAAAAGAAATTATCACGTTTGAAAATGGAACTCTTTGGCTGTGGAATGCAGGTTATTTCGTCCGTCTATCAATTGTTTTCATTGTGTGGCGCGATTTCAAAAATTGCGTGTCATTATCACAATGGATTTATCTCGAGAAAATTTTCGTGCGATGATTTTTTATGATTTTCGACGTGGTCTAACTCAACAGCAGTGTATCGATCAACTCAGTTCGACTGTTGGGGATAAAGCACCATCGAAGACTACTGTGTATCACTAGTTTAGTGAGTTTAATCGTGGACGTCGTATGCTCACGGACGAAATTAAAAATGGTCGGCCTAAATCAGTTGTTGTGCCACGAAACATCGACGCAGTGCGTAAACTAATAATGCAAGATCGTCATGTGACATATCGAGAGATAGAGGCGATCTTGGGCATTAGTATGACGAGTATACATAAGATATTACACGAACACTTGGCTGCAAAAAAAGTTTGTTCGCGTTGGATACCGCACAACTTGACAATAGATCAAAAACAGGCTCGTGTCGATTGGTGCAAAAAAATGATAAAAAAATACAATCGTGGTGCATCAAAAGCTGTATATATTATCTACACAGGTGATGAATCCTGGATTTATGCATATGACCCCGAAACTAAGCAACAGTCAACAGTTTGGGTCTTCCAACATGAGCCGAACCCAACAAAAGTTGCTCGTGCGAAAAGCACTTTGAAGCAAATGGTCGCCTGTTTTTTTGGTATAGATGGACACGTGGCTACTGTACCCCTAGAAAATTGTAAATCTGTTAATTCAGAGTGGTACACGACCATTTGTTTGCCAGAAGTCTTTACAGAAATCAGGAAGAATAATCCACAACGCAGAATCATTCTCCATCACGACAATGCAAGCTGTCACACTTCGGGTGAAACGACCCGATATTTGGAGGGTGAAACGGTGGAATTAACGGGTCATCCGCCATATAGCCTTGATTTGGCACCCAACGACTTCTTTTTATTCCCAACCGTGAAGAATAAATTACGTGGTCAACGATTTTCAACCCGAGAAGAAGCCGTTGAGGCATTCAAAAATCATGTTTTGGAGATACCGTCTTCCGATTGGAAAAAGTGCTATGAAAACTGGTTTCACCGAATGCAAAAGTGCATTGATCATCATGGCGAATATTTTGAAAAGCAATAAAACCATATTTAACAGTCAATGATAGTTATTTTATTTTATTCCGGATACATAAATAGCAGCCCTCGTATAAGCCGAGTGCTGAAGCTTACAATCGAATAAATAACCCCGACCAATATCTTGGATATAACAAAATCCTCTCCATCCAAAGGTTGTCTGGAAAAGATCGCATCTAAGTGATAAGACCAGCCATTGTACTATTTAATTAATTATTATGGCACACACAATAGAATACAATCAAAAAGATACAAAATACATTTATCAACTTTTAGACCTAGATTGCGTCCCAAAGCATCTGTACGTACACATATTATTGCTGCTTTGTGTTTTCTAATTCGTTTGTAATTTTAGGGTTCCGTACCCAAAGAGTAAAACGGGACCCTATTACTAAGACTCCGCTGTCTGTCTGTCCGTCTGTCACCAGGCTGTATCTCATGAACCGTGATAGTTAGACAGTTGAAATTTTCACAGATTATGTATTTCTGTTGCCGCTATAACAACAAATACTAAAAACAGAATAAAATAATTATGTAAGGAGGGCTCCCCTAAACGTGATTTTTTTGCTCGTTTTAGCTCGACATTGATAACGGCATTAGGTAGACGGTTGAAATATTCACAGATTATTTAGTTATATATTCACTTTAAAAATGTTTAATTAAATTAAAATAAAACAAATATTTAAGGGGGGCTCCCATACAACAAACATGATTTTTTTGCTCGTTTATATAGATAATGGTACGGAACCCTTCGTGCGCGAGTCCGACTCGCACTTGGCCGGTTTTATTTTTAAGTGTTTTCATTTATTCATTAATTCGAAGAATTGAGATTATCGCTAAGAGAGCCTTTAAAAAGAATATTTTTATTAAACATCTCGCAGCTTTTGATTTTTACGGTTTTATTCGCTAAGGCCTTTGCTTGCAGTTTTTACAAAATCCTTGGAACGAAGCTAATGTGATTGCGCCCAGGTGCGCGCTGAGTGTATTGCAGTCGGGGGCTTAAAATAACGCTTTTTAAAGGTTATATGTATCCGGACCCAAATTATAGAAATAAAACCCTTATATATAGACTGTGTCCGTCTATCTGCCCGTTTGTCTGTCACAGCTCAGCTACTGAAGCTATTTACTCTATATTTTGGAATAATGGAATACTTCGCTTCGTGTTTTTTATGTTTGTATTGTGGTGTACTTACAACAAAGTATTTTTGAAGTAAAACTTCTTTACACTCGCTTGACTTGGGCAGTAAGCTGGTGAATGCGTTACGAAAAGTGCGAACGGAAGTTGAGAGGGAGATATAAGTTAGCGAAGATAGAAAGAGAGAGAGTTATGTTTCGTATATTTTTAAACGTTAATGTGCGACTGCGAGTTGCATCTGTCCAGAATGAACATACTCGTAGACTGATCGACCTACAGACGTGTGGACAATTTTGTAATTGAACAATTTTATAAATTAATATTTTGAGAAAGAAGTTTTACTTCAGTCGTGTGGTCTTAAGCACACTCGTTTTTTTTATTTATTTAAAAAATCACGTCGGCGTCATCAGTGTGGAAATTTTGCCACGTCCCAAGTAGAACAATTGAAACGACTGTATTAGCTTTAATAACAAGATGTTCTAAGCTAGATACATAAGTGAATTAACGCTAGGGGACTACATCTTGTATGAGCAAACTCTGATGCATTAAAATACAATCTTTTCTCAAGGCGTGTAAACTGACAGTGGCAGATCTATCATCTCACCTAGGGATAGGGATGTACTAGTGATGCAGATTGCCACAAGTGTACAGACAATGTCGCTAACTGGTAACCCCCTGAATCTTAAATCAATGTAGAAGGATTATTACCAGAACGTTTTTATTACTTATTGGGTTTTAATAAAATTTATATTTTGATAAACAATCTTTACAAGTTTTTATTTCAGTCTTTAAACTTGCAAGGGGTTACCTGTTAGCCACGCTGACTGTACTACAAACAATATATGGGTAATAACACCAATAAATATAATCTTTTTCTCTCTAATCGGAAAACAGTCGAGCGTTTTTTATCGCAAGGAGCCGAAATTAGCTTATTTCTTTATGTAATCAATGTGGTTTTATAGCAGTTGGTAGAGGCGGTAAAAATTACCCATGATTGAGATTGAATCATCTGGCCTAAGATCTGAATCACTGAAACGTTTTATTTATATCATTCGACTCACCGGATACACATTATGATGGTATGTATCTCATCCATTTGCATTTCTTTTTCCCTTATGCAACTCCTAGTCTCCTACTGGTCGTCTCGTTAACTAGCATGATGATGAGAGCGGGAACAAGCCGAAGGCATCCGATTCCCTATTATCCCCGTATTGGTCCGGCCCTCTCCTCCCTCGACCCACCCCGAAAGCGGGCGATAGAGACAACTGCAGGTCGGACTAATTATACCTATTTAAAATACGAAGACACAGACGAAATCACTATTTCGTAGTCTTCGTAGTTATTTTTTTTTTCAAAAATATAATAAATGCCTGTACGTTTAGTTTTTTTATTTATATTTGTCAAATTTGTTTGCTAGATGTCTGAAAAGGGGCGGTATAAATGAGCAATTTTTGTGACTTTAGAAGGTTCCTAGTTCTTATAATAATTAATTTATAGAGAAAAACAAAACGTAGGGGCATGACAGTGGTACTTAAAGATTGTATGGTAAAAAATATTTACTCTAGTGTCACTATCCAGGGAGGAAACAGGGGACTACGTTTGTATGGACGAAACGCAGCCCGGATTTCTTCATAATACCCGAATTTGATTATACTAAGTCGCTTCAGTCGGTTGAGTAATAGAGAGAGCCTGTCGAGATCCAGATCTAAATGAGACATTTGCGCTACTAGAAAGATACGTATCTTTTGTATCAGTTTGAAGAAACGATTCCCAGAGCCATATCCGTAAAATAAATATACAAAAAGCGTCATCTTAGGCCCGTGATCGAGTGATCAGTATCGCCAGTGTATAAATCATCTGATGTCGCGATGTATTGGATTAAGATTTCCTCTCGCGTCGCGTCGCCGATGGATTGCATGAGGACTTCATCTGCAAAGTGATGGAAGCTGTTTTACATAGAAAACTTTATCTAGGGTAGGTACATAATGGTTTGATGAAATCTATCTAAAATTTTGTTATTTTCGTCTACGTCAGACAGGAATAACCCTTGTGATAAATCCATGATAAAAATGAAAATATGAATTATTCTCGAAATTTCCACCGCTACACTTCCACTGATGCGTTGCGTAGCAGTGAAATGGTTGAGGGTGAACCAGTGAGATGGGTCATTTAAAAAAATTGACTCAAAATCCTGACTGCTACGTCGTAGAATGGTTCGAAAAAACATGATCTGTCCCACTGCTACGCACATCCGATTTCAAGGTACTGGGCCCTTCGCGTTTTCTAAATTATTTGTGGGCTTATAGTCGACGCGACGTGTGATCCGAGAGCTGGCGCTTATGTGGATAAACGCTAATCATTGCAATGCAGCGACGCAATAAAGAAACAAAATCAGAAACACTATTTTCAAACTTTCTCAATCACTGTACATATTTACTGATTAACTTTTCTAAAGTAAAACTTCTTTACGCACGCTTGACTTGGGGAGTAAGCTGGTGAATGCGTTACGAAATGTGCGAACGGTAGTTGAGAGCGAGATATAGTTAGTGAAGATAGAAAGAGAGAGAATTACGTTTCGTATATTTTTAAACGTTAATGTGGGAGTGCGAGTTTCGTCTGTCCAGAATGAACATACACTGATCGACCTATAGACATGTGGACAATTTTGTAATTGAACAATTTTATAAATTAATATTTTGAAAAAGAAGTTTTACTTCAGTCGTGTGGTCTAAAGTACACTCGTTTTTTTTTCTCTATGTTATCCCGACGTTTTGGCTGTTTTGCAACAGCTGTGGTCACAGGCGGACTGGAGTACTTGGTGCTACCGTCGAAAAGTGATGAAAGCTGTAGCAACTACCCTCACTTGGTCTTCTAAATTAGAAATGTCCTCGCTCATATTACGACACACTACACTAACCGTATCTACGCACTGAGACGACCGATCACGACGCGCACAAATAGTAATCCTAATAAAAAAAGGTCCATACGCGATAAATATCCGTTTTAATCAGTAAGAATCAGAAATATTTTATTGTTAAACTGTTGTACAACAAAGATTTTGAATATTAGGTACAAGATTGGACAGTAAAGCTAGTGTCTTGGGGATACTTCCACCTGGTAGTGATCTCGAGCACTTGTGATCTGGCTGCTACGGTCTATATATGATCCAAATGTAGATTTTGCATTTTTTTTATTAGATTGTTTACGTTATGGTCGGAAAAATTTACCAAAATACAATATGGTCGCAATCGCGTTATTTTTGGTTACACTGTGGCCGCAACAGTCGGGCCATATTGTAAAGTACTTGAATTTTAGGCGGAGACCCTATCTAATGATACAAAATTTTGATTTTAAAACTTTCCCAAGATATTTTCCCTTGACATTTTCCTTCCCATGTCATGTCAAAACTATCTTAACATCTTTTGAGCATTTCCACCCTCTAACAATAGTCGTAGTTCAGTCCTCAGAGACCTGAAGTTGTGATACACAACCCGTTCCTGTAAATATTGTATTAAAAGACGAGCTGTGGCCATCGGTCTTGTCGCAATATCGCGGGCGACGCCGGAACAAATCGTTGTAAGACTGTCGTGAGAAGGTATAGTGGTGGGATGGTCTTTGAGAGCAGATTCGATTTTAGTAATTCTCAGATGCTAAAGTTTGTTTTGATAGGTACCGAAATAAGATCGATGAACTGGAATGACTTTAAGACATTTTCTCATAAGAGTTAAACATTGACAAATAAAATATTTGTAGGTATACATATATGTACTTAAGTTAAAATAAATAAATATACATACTTACTTAATATTACCTATTATTTAACATAATACAATAACAATAACATTTACGAAAACAATCGTAATTAATAACTTTGTTTAAATAAATTTAAAAACTTCACCTATTAGGTATGACTAGACCAAAACATCAAAATCTTATCGCGCAATATCGCGGGAGAAGCCAGAACAATTGAAATGACAGATGGTCTGAAAAAGCTCGAATGAGCAAGTTCTTTTTCAGATAACAAGACTATTGGTCTTATCGGGCAATATCGCGGGAGAAGCCAGAACACTTGGAATGACGGAAGGTTTGAAAAAGTTCGAGGAAACAAGTTCTTTTTCAGATAACAAGGTGGCTATTGGTTTTATCGCGCAATATCGCGGGAAACGCCACCGAATATATACCTAGTCAGGTCATAAATTCTGTCACATGTTTAATATAAAATAATTGAAACAAGTTTATTCATTATGTAACCATTTATATACCAAAATGAACTTAACAAAACATAGATTCTTATGACACTAAAGTTTATACAAAATTACCTCCGTGATTTTGAATACAGGCCTTCAATCTGCGCGGCCAGTCGTCTATCGCAGCACGAACGAGGTCCATGTCAATATCGGCGGCTGCCTTAATCAAGGATGTCTTGAGTGACTCCAAATTGGGATGAGGCTTTGAGCACGCCTTTTCCTCCAAGTGTTGCCATATCTTGTAATCTAACGGATTCAAATCTAGACTGGAGGAGGGCCAGTCTTCGTGCCGGATGAAGTCGATTTCACGCGCCGCCAGCCAGTCTTGTGTGCTCTTCGCTCTATGAGCTGGCGCCGAATCTTGTTGGAATACCCAGTGCCGTTATTGAACATGGTATGAGAAACAGGTTCCACAAGGTTCGTAAGGACTGTATTTTGATACACAACTGCATTCGTTTTTACATCTTTCTCACAAAAATGTACCTCTGTTAAGCCCCAATAAGAAACTCCCAACCATACCATGAGCGAGGATGGAAAATGACCTCGTTGGACACGCGGAATACGGTTGCTCGCTTCTTCACTACTGTGTGCGTACACCTTATCATTTTGTTTGTTGTAGCTCTCTTCTACGGTAAAAAATTTTTCATCCGAAAAAAGAATTTCCCCATATTTTTCCCCGCGTACCGCTTCAACAAAGCGCGGCATCTCTTCAGTCTCAGGTCTATTAGACGAGCATTCAAACGATGCCCTGTTTTTCTTCGTAATGCCCGAAGCCCTAAGTCTTCATTTAACACCCTTTTCACCGTGGTTCTGCTTAACCCCATCTGAAGGGCCAACAGTTTCTGCTTACGTTTGGGATTTCTTTGAATTCGCGCCTTCACAGCTTTTATCACTGCTGGAGTCCTAACAGACCGAGGGCGACCACTTCTTGACCTGTCATCTACACTAGAGTCTTCATTGTATCGTTTGATGGTGCGATAAACGAATCTTTTGGTTATATTAAAATTTATCAGTATGTCAAAAATTTTAATTGGCGCGTAACCGCAACGATGCAACGCAATAACTGCAACACGGTCTTCTTTAAGCGTCCACTCCATATTTAAAAATTAGTAAAATTCTAAAAAGTATACATTTTTATTTTCATGAACAATTCGCAACTCGAATTCTATAAACTTTTTTGTGGCCAGCATTCTAAAAGAAAAGTTTTTACTGTGTGACAATACTTTTGACCTGACTAGGTATAGTTGAGCAACTAGAGACTTAGCGACATATTCTTTATTCTTTATTGTACACAAATAGATTTACAGATAAAAATAGCTTACAAAATTGACATGTACAAAGGCAAACTTAACCCTAATTAGAGTTTTCTTCCAGCAAACCTTTGAAGATAGAGATATTTGATTATAGTGGTGGGTACGTGCACAGAGGAATTACATTGGAGTAAAATACTAATATATAGTATATACTATAGTAAATACAACACTTAACCATATTAAAAAAAATAATAATCCCTTTATACTATACCTACATTAGAGATAATAATACAAAATATAAATAATATACCTACTTATACATAATAACTTAAAAGCTTACAAGGACAGGTAATGCTCTTTGACTCTAAGCTTAAAAGTGCTTAGTGATGGACTTGCGCGGATAGAGTGTGGTAGAGAATTCCACAGGTTGACTCCATGGACAGTGAAGGAACCGCCATAGCGACTGGAGGAATGAGGAGGGGTTTTGAGAAGGAGGGACTTAGATGACTTACAAGTCATCTCCGGTAGGACAAGAAAATCGAAGCGCTCACGGTGGTAAGAAGGAGCTAAAGGATTGACATATCGATTAGTTCTATTCAATTAGACCAATCCACCGCTAGTCCTGGTGAAATCCAGTCCTCAGAAAAGTCATGATACAAAGACAAGAGAGACAAAAGTTTTTTTATGATTAGTCTAGGTATTGTATTGGACCCGTCACCCTGAGACATCCTTGTGCAGGTAAAGAGTCTCAGGTAAAATTTAGGGCTAATGCCTAATCAACATACAAGTTGACGTCCTTTTGACGTCCTCCGTGGCGCAGTGGGCGAATAGCCGGCTGAGACGCAGGAGGTAGCGGGTTCGATTCCCGCCGCGGAACAAATGTTTGCATAATCTACAGATATTTGTTCCGGGCTCGTTGTTTCTCTATATATTATAAGTATGTATTTACAAAACACAATGTATATACATAAGTATTCTATCAGTTATCTGGTTCCCATAGTACAAGCTCTGCTTAGTTTGGGGCTAGATAGCACTGTGTGAAATGTCCACCAAAATTTATGTTTTCCAAGTGAAGCTACCTACAAAAAATATGAACGTAAAAAATGAGTTGAAGAAACAGTCATGTCCGAACCTCATTTGTCGCTGCCGTAGATTACGTTTCAAATGAAAAAGTGGGTAGTTGAAACTTTTTTCATTCGGCGCCTCGTAAATACTTGTCGGTGTGAGTGGCATCGCGAATCAACCCCTTGACTGATTTGCATGGGACAAATGTCTGGAGCTTTTTTTTGAAGACAAATTAAAAAGGTTACTAATCGTTTTAAAAAAAACACTGTTTTAGGGTTAGAGTGGGAGACCGTAATTAGCCCTTCTATATCGAATACCTGCTTAAGGTGTATAATGCGATTTATGTGTACTTATTTTAATGCAGTTTTTTTTTCAATTGTATCATAATGAACAGGATGGGGTTTTTTAGATAGAATAGAATAAAACAATCTTGACTGTAAACTGTTTTTAACTAGTGGTTCGCCCCGAACTGAGATCTCGCAAGACTCCCAAAACAACAAAAAAATATTCTTCGGGCGACTCGCGCAACGTTGCCAAAACGTATTTAGTGGCTAAACCTGATTTAAGAAGTTGTCAAACCATACAAATACGTAAAATTTAAACACGTTTAGTCGCTAAATACGTTTAGGGATCGTTGTGCAAGCCAGCCTTAATCTTTTAATAGTAAAATAGTGCACAAAAACCCACCAACCCACAATTTCTTTCAAATTACAGGTAATGGAAGTTCGTGTAATGTGGTTCCTCTGTTTTAGGGTACAAATTGCAGTTATTTTGGATTTCAGACTTTTGCGTATATTTGTGTTACTAAACCTACACGCATACCAAATTACAGCACTGTGGGGTCTAAATGTACTAATTTTCCTTTCATTTGACGTTACATTTGACCTGATATCCTCATTTACATTTGTTTACCCCTCTTGAACCCCAATATCTCAACACCCTCCCCCTTCCACCCCCCATTTTTAGCTCATTTAGTCACACAAAAGTTGTGACATCACTACCTACCTATGTATTTAATTTCACGATGATGGGATCAACGTTACGAAAGTTATCCTCGGACAAACATACATACATACATACGTACAACGCCGATTTGCCCAAGTTGATTTGGTTGGCTAAGGTAGAGATAGAGTTTGAGGCCACTTCAAGATAACGTTATTTTGGACAATTTAAATACAAAGAATCTAGCAAGTTCGTCGGTCAAACTCCAGCATCTTTGATAGATTTATTTATTTATAACTAGGTTCATAATGTATGATTTATAACTAGGTTCATAATGTATGATTTATAACTAGGTTCATAATGTATGATTTAAAACTAGGTTCATAATGTATGATTTATAACTAGGTTCATAATGTATGATTTGTAGAAAGTTAAAATATCATTTTTATCTCATCTAGCTCTGAGATTAGGTCCCACCTATTCTTTGTGAAGTAAATCCAGAGACTACAAGATCTTACTAAAATTCACAACCATCATTTAAGATTCCGTGTAGTTTTACTTCGTTCCAAATTTATCTACAAAACTAGATAATATCTCAGGCAGATCCAATGGCTGAAGCTAAAGTGGCGACTGGTCCCTAGACGCTGCTCGTTCCCTCATTGTAACCCTATAAGATATGTATTGGCGGGAAACTGGATGGAACGACTCCTCGGTTAGTCGCCGTCGCCATAACCACACGTCCGCAATTCTACATTTTTATTGTGTCAATATTTAATGCGGAAGAAGTTAACACACGAGATGTATTCCTGACACTAAGATATTAAAATGAAGAAAATTATGCCGCTGAATAAATTTGACATACCTACCAACCTAAATATTGCAGTAGTACAGATAGATCTCTAAAAAACGAGTGTGCTTTAGACCACACTACTAAATAAATAAATAAATATTGCTGGACATTTCACACAGCGCTATCTAGCCCCAAACTAAGCAGAGCTTGTACTATGGGAACCAGATAACTGATAGAATACGTACATACATTTTTTTTTGTAAATACATACTTATAATATATAGAGAAACAACCAGACCCGGAACAAATATCTGAAGATCATGCAAACATTTGTTCCGCGGCGGGAATCGAACCCGCTACCTCCTGCGTCTCAGCCGGCTATTCGCCCACTAAACCACGGAGGTCGTCAAACTAATAAAACTAATAACGTCATATAAAACTGATTTTTAAAAATATTTTTTTTAAATTGTTCAAGAACGAAATGATATTACGTAAAATAATCAAACGAACTACTGACTGAGATATATATATATATATATATATATATCTCAGTATTCATTATTATTTATATATATATAAATAATAATGAATATATATATGAAATATATATATATATATATATATATATTTCATGCACTGGCTATGAGAGGAAGAGAGAAAGAAAATGTACGCGCGCATCCCTCTCTCTAGCTTATACAGTAATATACGAAACGTATCTCTTTCTATATTCACTAACTTATATCTTCTCTTATGACGCATTAACGAGCTTACTCCCCAAGTAAAGCGTGCGTAAAGTTTTACTTTAAAAATAAAAGAATAGGGTCTAACCTTTTTATGTAACTTCTAGGAGGACAAACAACAAAACATATAGGTAACAAATAAACTAGGAAGTTAATTGAAGTCATACTTTTTGTATGTTGGCGCGTTTGGAAAAAAACATGAGATTACATACATATTTTACGATGCGCGTGCACACGGACAGCCAAATAGCGACATGACGAAGTTAGCTGATAACTGTCTTATGCGTGCGCACACCGACAGCCAAAAAGCGACATGATGAAGTTACTATAAACCTACCTTAAATATCACTAAAGACCTAGAGCGTGTCACGAAACATTGACATATATAGATCTATTGAAATGTATCGTTTGACCCAGCTATTTAATTTCAGTCTATGATTATACCTATTCAGTTCATAACAGTGTCTTCGCATAACTGTCTTATGCGCGCCCGCACCGACAGCCAAAAAGTGACATGATGAAGTTAGCTACAAAGAGTTGTGGCATACGGGATGAAATCTTGACAATGCAAAGTTTACAATAGAAAAATACAAAATAAGTAGAAAACAAACCAACACATAACAAAAAAACGGGTATTTGTAGGTACGTATGTACGCACTTAAGAAGTTATACTTCTTTGGCGTAATAGAAAAAAAAATAGCTAAACTTTGTGCTGTAATTGTTGTGCCAAATAAACGTCTTACCCTCGCATTACTTACTATTTTTATCGCGAGAATGGAGATCTTACGAAACTTAATCGGTAGCCTTATTACGTAAGGCAATTGCTGTCACATCGCTGTCAGTGGTTAGGCCGTCCCTTACACACGTGAGATACGCCCTATAGGTATGAAAGAGACAGCCTGAACAATAACCACAGCGACGTGACAGCAAGTTACAGAACCCTTGCTTAGCTTACCCTAAGCTCTTTCAAATTATTACACAATATAAACAGGCCACGTTTCATTAAGTATATATCTGAAATATATTTATATCTTATGAAATTAATAAGTTCTTTAACTAACTTTAATAACTTACTTACTGATTTAAACTGAAAGGTCTTTATCGCGTATGTACCTTTTAAATCAGTAATTATGTATAATAATCGCGAAAGTTTCAAAAACATTAGGTACTTACATAAGAAATTAGCGTTTTGTCGTACTGACCACTTTGATCTGAAATATCTCCTCTTTAGTTAAAAATTCCAAATTCAAATTTATAAATTCATTTAGCTGGTACATTTGAGTTTTGAAAACAGTAATTCATTTGTTTTTACTCATAATTTTTTTCTTTGGCGTCGCTTATTACCGTACAATGGAAAACATGAAATATCGGTATATTTACGAGTACGAGTTCTACCGTGGCACCAGTGCTGCAGAAACAGCTCGAAGAATTAATGATGTGTACGGCGCTAGTGTCGCAAAAGAAAGCACGGTACGTTTTTGGTTTCAACGTTTTCGTGGACAGCCAGAGACCAAAGTGGAAAATGAAGAATTAAAGGCTATTGTGGAAGCGGATCCATCACAAAGCACTTCAGAGAGACTGCAGACTTTGCTGTAAGTGATAAAACTGTATTAATCCACTTGAAGCAAATCGGGAAAGTAAAAAAACTCGAACAATGGGTACCTCATGAATTGAGTAAATCGAACTTACAAACACGCGTCGACTGCTGTGTTATTTTGCTCAACTGACACAATAATGAAGGGATTTTAAATCAAATCAATACTTGTGATGAAAAGTGGATACTGTACGATAATTGGAAGCGCTCGTCGCAATGGCTGAACCCTGGAGAGCCAGCCAAATTCTGCCCTAAACGAAAATTGACTCAGAAAAAGTTACTTGTGAGTGTTTGGTGGACTAGCACCGGTGTCGTTACAGTGTGTGTCGTGTGTCACTACAGCTTTCTAAAATCTGGCCAAGCAGTTGTGGCAGATATCTATTGTCAGCAACTGCAAACCATGAAGGAATAACTAGCTGCTAAACAACCGAGATTGGTCAATCGCTTTAGGCCACTGCTGCTTCACGACAACGCACGACCACACACTGCACAACAAACAACCACTAAGTTAGATGAGTTAAAATTGGAATGTCTGCGACATCCACCGTACTCCCCGGACCTTGCTCCAACAAATTACCTTTTTTTCCGGAATTTGGACAACTTCTTACAAGAAAAAATTCAACTCCGATGCGGCAGTCCAAACCGCCTTCAAAGAATTTATTGATTCTCGCCCCCATGATTTTTTAGTAAAGGGATCAATGAACTACCTATGAGATGGTAAAAGTGCATAGAAAACAAGTGTGCATACTTTAATTCATTAAATATATTTTACAAAAAAAAAATGACTTTATATTCCTCCCGTACAAAACGCCAATTTCATATGCAAGGACCTAATATTATATATAATCAATCACTTAAACTGTTTTCGTAAAGTTGTTATAAATACAGTTTTCGGTGGAGACTAGGGAATGCAATCCCGATCCCGATCTCGTGTAATTTTTCGGGATCAATCCCGACGCATCATATGACGAGATCCCGTTCGTGATTGACGGGATTGGGCGGCAGTGGTCAGCGACGCTACACACGTCCACTCGGGGCGCAAGCGGCGCGCTGACTGACGGCCGCGAGCGGCAGGAACGCCTAACAGCGTTATAAAACTATTCCGACTATTTCGGAATATTAGCGACAGGTGACGATAATTATTTAGTTGGCAAGATTAAAGAATAAAGATTTTTATTTTCTTTCGAGTAATATGTTATTTTAGTTAACCTCACTATCACAAACAAGCAGTTATTAGCTTTTTCAGTTATCCGAATTTAAATTTTTTTTTAAACTAGACGGGATCCCGAAAATTCCGGGATTGATATTTCTAATCCCGCGGGATCTCGAATTTGCAATCTCGAGTCGGGATTGCATTCCCTAGTGGAGACGCTCTTATACAACAACTAACTAGTATAATCTACACATGATACCTGCTACTAATACCTGTGATTGATGTGTTAATTGCGTTTTTTATGTGTTAACCTACATTAATTTAAAAAATTGCTGCGAATTGTTCAATTTTTATGTTTTATAAGAAATATAAATTGAAATAAATAATATAAATAAATATTAAAACATGTTAATTCTGGTGTCGTATTAATTTTTTGTTATAGATGTATCATTTTTGTACGTACATAGTAACTGTGTGACAAAACCCCTCATTAAAAATAAAGAGAAAAAAAAAAGAAATAAAAGTACATACCTACTTTTTTATATACTAGTTATATGACAAACGAGCATGCAGTCCACCAGATGTTAAGTGGCTACTGCAGCCCATAGATATCCACATAGAATTCAAAACAAGCTATTATGTTGTCTTGATCTCTATGTGGATACGTTGCCATACTATAGGACTTAGCTGTTATGCCTATGTGCCAGTAATTACAGAAACATACCATTACCATCTAACCGGAACACAGCAGCATAAGTACTGCTATTTGGCGGCAGATAAAGGTAAGGCGGTGGTGCCCACTTCCTCGAGCCCGTTCACAAAAGCTCTACCACCAGTACTTATTCAAAACTCAAGTCAAGTACTATAATTGTATTTTAACTTCATCTCTTGTGTCGTTTCAAATAAATGTTTGTTATTAATTTTTAATAACTTTTTTTTATAATATCTGCAGATATATCCTGGGGTACTTTCACCGTGTGCGCGTCGTGACCTAACGTCCACGATCATACATTTGTGGGAGGCGCTTAGCGATCGGCATAAAATATTGTTTTTTACCAATATCTGAACGGAGCACGGTTACAAGCTGGATAGAACAGGAGATCGAGATGTGCAATATACCTAGTCAGGTCATAAGTATTGTCACACAGTAAAAACTTTTCTTTTAGAATGCTGGCCACAAAAAAGTTTATAGAATTCGAATTTCGAATTGTTCATGAAAATAAAAATGTATACTTTTTAGAATTTTACTCATTTTTAAATATGGAGTGGACGCTTAAAGAAGACCGTGTTGCAGTTATTGCGTTGCATCGTTGCGGTTACGCGCCAATTCAAGTTTTTGACATACTGAAAAATTTGAATATAACCAAAAGATTCGTTTATCGCACCATCAAACGATACAATGAATACTCTAGTGTAGATGACAGGTCAAGAAGTGGTCGCCCTCGGTCTGTTAGGACTCCAGCAGTGATAAAAGCTGTGAAGGCGCGATTTCAAAAAAATCCCAAACGTAAGCAGAAACTGTTGGCCCTTCAGCTGGGGTTAAGCAGAACCACGGTGAAAAGGGTGTTAAATGAAGCCTAAGGGTTCATGCATATCAAAGAAAAACAGGACATCATTTGAATGCTCGTCTAATGGACCTGAGACTGAAGAGATGCCGCGCTTTGTTGAAGCGGTACGCGGGAGAAAATATCGGGAAATTCTTTTTTCGGATGAAAAAATTTTTACCGTAGAAGAGAGCTACAACAAACAAAATGATAAGGTAGTGAAGTAGTGAGGCACACAGTAGTGAAGAAGCGAGCAACCGTATTCCGCGTGTCCAATGAGGTCATTTTCCATCCTCGCTCATGGTATGGTTGGGAGTTTCTTATTGGGGCTTAACAGAGGTACATTTTTGTGAGAAAGGTGTAAAAACGAATGCAGTTGTGCATCAAAATACAGTCCTGACGAACCTTGTGGAACCTGTTTCTCATACCATGTTCAATAACAGGCACTGGGTATTCCAACACGATTCGGCGCCAGCTCATAGAGCGAAGAGCACACAAGACTGGCTGGCGGCGCGTGAAATCGACTTCATCCGGCACGAAGACTGGCCCTCCTCCAGTCCTGATTTGAATCCGTTAGATTACAAGATACGGCAACACTTGGAGGAAAAGGCGTGCTCAAAGCCTCATCCCAATTTGGAGTCACTCAAGACATCCTTGATTAAGGCAGCCGCCGATATTGACATGGACCTCGTTCGTGCTGCGATAGACGACTGGCCGCGCAGATTGAAGGCCTGTATACAAATCACGGAGATCATTTTGAATAAACTTTAGTGTTATAATAATCTATGTTTTGTTAAGTTCATTTTGGTATATAAATGGTTACATAATGAATAAACTTGTTTCAATTATTTTATATTAAACATGTGACAGAATTTATGACCTGACTAGGTATATTTTGGAAACTAAATTTCTAAGTAACTTGTGTTGGTAAATGTTTTCTTTTAAAATGATTAAACCTACATAAGAAGAACAGTGACGTTGTAACGTGACAATTCTTATTGTCGCGTTACATCCTTCAATTAGCCAAACATAAACACTTTTTTTAAGACGAAACCACTATTACACTCATATGCCACGACATTTAGCGGTATGGCGGCGTACTCACTGCCCAAACACTCGATTCTCAAACATCGAGATACAAGCATCTTCTCAACGCAGTTCGCCAACTCTACCGCAGATGGCGTTGCATATAGCTGGTAACTATACAATACTTACTTTCATGGATGTATAAACTATTTTAATTATTCAAATCAGCTTTATTTACCAAATTAAATAATCCTTTTCTTATTAGAAACAAAATAGAAATAAAATTTTAAATAATAAATAACAAAATTCAATCAGTGTCTATGACTGAGGCGGGACTGATGTAAAAGTTGTCTTTGCCTAGAGTGACGCAAGATATGTGTCAAGATTTTTACTTGATGGTATCACCAACAGCTATTGCATCAGCCATTCTAGAAATTCGTGGAACATTATTCGATTTTAAGTTTTTAGAACGCCGGTAGTTTTACTTCGGCTATAAAAGGAGAGTTTTGTTCGTAATCAGTCTCTTTACCCCACCTGGATTCAAGTGTGAGACTTCTAATCTACGAGCCACAAACTTATTTTTATTGGACAGTATTTCCTTGCTTTTTCAATCATGAAATCGAATCAATTTCCAAGTCGCGAAGTCTTTGTCGGTTTCTCCGATTACTGTGGACTTATACACCTGACGCCCGTCAAAGCTATATCACTGGAGCCATCGAGAAGCGTGGTGTTTTCTTGAGTCGCCATCTTAGCTGAAATCACACCTTCACAAGTCTACCGCCACGAGCCCGTTCTCCAGACGACCTGCTTCCTGCCTCGACAGACCCAAAAGACCACGCCTGCGCAGCTCAAGGCCCGCTGCACCTCTCCGAAGCGGACTCCAGGGACGTTCGGCGAAAATACCACCAGGTGTTTCTTTTCCAATATTTTATCCGGGTTGAGCCCTTGGAACTTTATACTCTTTTTTTCTGACGCTAACGTCAGATGGCGCCCACTTCTTCAAATTAACTAGAACTGCTGTACCAGCTCCTTAAATATTCTGTAATTGCTGCACTGTAGGCCCTAAGCCGTAAAAAATTCTTAGCTCTTCAAGCCAGCGTCGGGCTATACTACCCTCGCTGTAATACATTAATTTCATATGTGTAAATCTGTAATCTAAATTCTATAAATTTATAATCTCTAGCCTTAGTCTTTAATCTAAGTAATAGATACACCGTTAAACCAAGTCATTTCTGATATAACCTCTGTTTATCTTGCCACATATATAAGAAATAGGATCTAAGAACCTACTCGCTCTACCGACTTTCTCTTGTTCCTTCTATTATATGTACTAAACCACAACCTAGTTTCATTTATATCTCATTACTCTAAAATATATGTTACAACGTGCTCTCTTCTTAATATTGTTGTGCACAACAGGACATAAAAATTATGTACCTATCATGATTGAGTATTGAAAGTCACATTAGTATTTACGTATTACGTTTTTTTTATTTCGCAACAGTTTAATGATTTTAGACATGAATTTCTCTAAAAGTTTTATTGATCGAACGAAGCGAGATCTCTAAATCAACTTGGGCAAATTGGCATTGTATGTATGTATGTTTGTATATTTGTTTGTCCGAGGATAACTTTCGAAGCGTTGATCCGATCATCGTAAAATTTGATAGGTAGGTAGTGATGGCACAATTTTGGTGTCACTAAATGAGCTAAAAATGTTGGGGGGTTGTTGAGATATTGGGGTTGAAGAGGGGTAAAAAAATGAAAATGAGACAGCTAGGTCAATTGGGACGTCAAATGAAAGGTATTAATAATACGTTTAGACGTCTTTTTTATTTTTAGTAATTTTTTATAGTTTCTGAGTTATTAGCCATAATAAAAACTGAACTTTGACAAAATTCACAGGGTACACCAGTGACCCCCACAGTACTGAAATTTGGTATGCGTGTAGCTTTATAACATGCGTGTAACACAAATATAGGCAAAAGTATGAAATCCAGAATAAAAGTAATTTGTACCCCAAAAAATGGATCTAAAATACATGAACTCCCGTTACCTGTAATTTGAATGAAACTATAGATCAATTAATTTGGTTGTCATTTCGTAGCACTATTTTATTGGTCAAAGATAAGGCCGGTTTGCACAACGATCCCTAAACGTATTTAGCGACTAAACATGTTTAAATTGTACATATTTGTATTATTTGACAACTTCTTAAATCATATTTAGCCACTAAATTGTTACAGTCCGCCGTTCACTTGCTGACGCGAGGGTAAAGTTCCTAGTATATATATATTTATTCGTATTATTATTTATAATCTACACTCTAACATTTCTTAACATTATTATTATTCCTTACATAATATATCTACTTAATTAAATAATTCTATCTACTTATCATAATTATCTAATTAAGCCTATCATAATTGTATGCAAACACATTCGTTCTTGCGAGTTCTAATGATTTACCAAAAAAAGGTTTCCGCAGAATAACAGCGCCGAGCTGTCGATCGGTGGCGAGGCATAATGCTGAGCTGGAACCCATTTGCTGCAGTAGCACATACACACCTACTTGTCTGTTTTTAATTTTTCCCTGACTACATTGTATATTTATTATTTCATTCTATTGTTCCTATGTTTGTTGAATGTAATTTTCTGTTTTCTCTTACTTGTGCTTTCTCTTTGATGTTGTACCTTTTGATTGTATTGTGTGAATTTGTGTGTGCTATGGTAGCAAATAAATGTATGTCTATGTCTATGTCTAAATACGTTTAGGCATCGTTGCGCGAGTCGCCCTAAGAATATTTTTTTTGTATTTTATTATTATTTATTGTATATCTTTAAGGCCCGTAACGATCAAAACCAGTTTAAACTAAAATTGTAAGGTTAAACTAAAAATTTTCTTTGACAGTGATCGTTTAAGCTTAGAATTTTAGTTTAAATTGCTATTGGTCATACGGACCTAAAACACCTATAAAGAGAATACGCAAGGTAACAAAAATATTTAAATTATAAATTTAAAATATGACTTAACATTACTAAAAATGTGGTTTACACACTTTTTTTCCAAGTACAAGATTGATGATGCCAAATAAAGGTCTCACTTATTTAAACGCATTTACGAGTAGTCACTGTATTTTGGTCTTCATCATCATCCACAGCCCGACTTCACCCACTGCTGGGTATAGGCCGCTCCAAGTTTGTGCCATCCGCCACGATCCTGCGCTAGTCTCACCCATTGACGGCCCGTAACTCTAACGATGTCGTCCACCCATCTCGCTGCCGGACATCCAACTCTTCTACGGCCATTCCTCGGCCACGATTCAGTTGCTACCCTGCTCCACCTGTCATCACCACGTCTTGCCAAGTGTCCCGCCCAAGACCATTTGAGCTCCATAACTCGATTCCCAACATCATGAACCTTCGTTCTTCTACGGATCGTTCTAAGAGTTTGATGCATGGTACGCTCTATGGCTCTCTGTGCAACTCTTAACCTGTACACAGCCTCCTGCGTGAGCGTCCATGTCTCGGCACCGTAAGTCATGATGGGCCGAACACATTGCATGAATAAGCGAGTCTTCAGACTCTGTGGAGTTTTAGGCGACTTAAGGATATCGTCCAGCTTGCCGAACGCGGCCCATCCCAATTGGATCCTTTTAGATATCTCCTTTTATTGATGCTCTTTACCAAAGGATAGAATTTTTAGGTCTTATTTAACTAAAACACAAACAGCCCATCAAATTAAAAGATTCATTATTATAAATACGGGATTTATCACGTACCGTCTTATCGGTGTTTCGACCGACAATGTTTCGGTTCAATTCGTGAACCTTCATCAGGGTGAGTGCGATCCGCTCCGAATAACGTCTCGCCTCGCAATGAGGAGCGGATCGCACTCACCCTGATGAAGGTTCACGAATTGAACCGAAACATTGTCGGTCGAAACACTGATAAGACGGTACGTGATAAATCCCGTATTTATAATAATGATTGAAATCAATCACGAAAGTTTTCTAACTAAAACTATAAGATACATAGATACAGAAAATCTAGTCCGGCTTTTGACGCACCGTTATACATAGGTTATTATTTACTTTAGATACTTATTTCTTGATTAATTTGTTATAGATTCGTATATAATTATTCTTACCCCAGTGTCTTGTAACTGTGATTGTGACAAATTGGCTACTTGCATGTGATACCTTTGTATTCACTCTTATAAATAAATCAATAAATCATTTTTAATTTTTCTATAATTTTTAGGGTTCCGAACCAAAAGGGTAAAACGGCACTCTGTCTGTACTGTACTGAGGCTCCGCTGTCTGTCTGTCTGTCCGTCTGTCACCAGGCTGTATCTCATGAACCGTGATAGTTATACAGTTGAAATTTTCACAAATGGTGTATTTCTATTGCCGCTATAACAACTAATACTAAAAACAGAAATAAATAAATATTTAAGGGGGGCTCCGATACAACAAACGTGATTTTTTGTGCCGTTTTCATAGATAATGGTACGGAACCCTGCGTGCGCGAGTCCAACTCGCACTTTGTCGGTTTTATTATTTGTATACTTTAAAATATTCCTTTCCCTTATGTGTTAAACCCAGCACTGTCTCTCGCTCTACATCCAGGTGGCAATATGAAATATGAATACGTACAGCCTCCGGCTACAAGTCACATATTGATTGATACTCTGAATATTTCATCTCGAACTCTTTCCAAATAGATCCAAAAATACCTACTTTGTTTGCGCAAATCGAACATTGAGTTGGGTTTGTTTCAGACAGTTTGACTGTTGAGCATTGATGCATGCCGAGAGGATTGTCAAGCTGAAATGGCTTTATGAATTAAAATAAATAAGATACATTTATTTCAAGCAATTATGTAGCTCATATAGGAAAGCGCACAACACAATAAGTAAACTAATGTTCATACAGGGGAGAGCATGCCTGCGACAGCAACGTCTGGTGTACGGGCAGTCTACTCTGCCGGCTATCATTGCCAAGACGGTGTCGGCGCTGGCCCGCAGCCTGCGCACCAGGGACGCGGCTCGCTTGCGCATGACGGTATGGAAGCAGTCGACCCGCGCCGCCGCGAACATCCCTGATGCACTGCAGTAGCTGGGCAGCCCCAGCATCACCCTGAGTGAATTGTTATACTAGCCGCGGAGTGCGTTGTATGCCGCCTGCGTATACTTCGCCCACAGGCTACACGCATGCGCGGGGCACTCAGCTCGAAGTACTTGTTCCTATTTACGCAACCTGGAGATGCAACAAGCATATAGCCCACCTGATGTTAAGTGGTAACCATCGTATAACAAAGTATTGCCTCATAGGTCACGTACCTAAGAAACGTGCCCAACGATACACTGCCTTGCGTCCATCAAATTGAGGCATACAGGTGTAAAGTCTGTACCTGTAATTTCACTGGAAACCATAGCCTTCATACCGAAATACAGCAATGCTGCTTGGCGCCAGAAATAGGTATATGTACTTCCCCGGGCGAGCCCTTTCTTACAGAACTCTTTTGTTTTATTCAAGAAACAATTACCAATTGTATTTGAAATCACAAATTACATACAATATTCATTAGTAACGAATGTTTTAAAATTAATATTACTAAAACTAAAATAAAACGAACATACCGTCAAAAGAAAAATAATATAATAACATATAATCATTTACAATTAAAATGAAATGAAAAACATTTATTTGACACGACATGACATACACAAGAAACAAAGTAACAGATGGTGGGATATCAAGACTTCTGGCTAATTACGTTAATTTGTACATAAAATAAGACAAAAATGCCAGAAGTAAAGAAATTTAAATAATGTAAATAGGTACTTAGATAACAGGATCATCCCACGCAACTTTCAACTACCAAATTAAAAACAGTCGCGCCAAAATGGCGCCAGCTCAGCACGTGCTAAGTAGGTAGGTTAAAAGCGTACCTACGTAAGGGGACACCGGAGGGACCATCGCCTATACAACACGTACTACCAAGATAATTTCTAATTGGAGCATATTTCTACCTTAATAAGGTATTATTTTAATTTTAATAGTATTTATCTTGGTTTCCAACCATATATTAAATCAAAATACTTACCTAAAATGAAATAGAAGCGTATCGCATTCTAAATGTTTTTCTGTCATAAAAGACCTGTTTTCAACCTATTTGTTTCTTAATAAAAACAATAACATCTTACGTATCCTAGTCATGGGAACATAGATTATATCGTCTAGTTACAGAATAACAACACAATGAGACCAGCGTTAACGCGCCGGCGAACCCCGAGCGCAACTTCAATTCAGCCGCGTCAAAAACTTCGGCCTGAATATCGCTATCCCTGTTTAGTGACGAAGTTTAGCCACGCAGAGCGACAGTGATTGCAATAGAACGATTATAAATTGATTAGATTTTGACCGTGTTCCGTAATACCAAAAATGATGACTGAAAACTTGTTGTATTTCTGTCATTGTGTTGTTATTCTGTAACAAGACGATATAATCTATGTTCCCATGACTAGGATACGTAAGATGTTATTGTTTTTATTAAGAAACAAATAGGTTGAAAACAGGTCTTTTATGACAGAAAAACATTTAGAATGCGATACGCTTCTATTTCATTTTAGGTAAGTATTTTGATTTAATATATGGTTGGAAACCAAGATAAATACTATTAAAATTAAAATAATACCTTATTAAGGTAGAAATATGCTCCAATTACACATGATCTTGGTAGTACGTGTTGTATGGGCGATTCCCCTCCGGCGTCCCCTTAAATACTCTAGAGTTAATTGTATCTCGCCCTTCTAGTCGAATTCAGAATCGGAAAACATTCTTTCTCCACACTTGTCGCACTAACTACGGTCAAAACTCTGCATTGTGCCGCATGTGCTCGTACTACAACGAGCACCTCAATCTATTCGATATCCTTGTTGCTTCGGTCAACACACTCAAAAAACTCCTGCTTTCAAAACCAATACTTGGTTTTTGGTTTTGAAAGCAGATAAGTGTATTATAATGATCATTTTGTTTTCTTGTATGTTAAGTTATGTACCTACCTTCCATTTCAAACAACTTTTGCTTGCTGTGCTTACTTCTATAAGGTATCTTAATACACCGTCTATGGTAAAATTATATATTTTTTCCTTGTATTGTTTCGTGTAACGTCCAGTTTAGTGGGTCAAATAATTAAAAAAAATACTCCAATTAAAAATATATCGAACATACATACCCAGAGGATTAGCAAGCTGAAGCTTTTAAATCATAATACCATTGTTGACATTTTATTATCCTAATTATTATTTCTGGACATTTTGTTTTTCTGAATTTAAATAATTGTGTAATTTTAATGTATTTGTATTTGCATGCTATGTATATTCTTAATTATCAAATACTTGTACGCCGGAAGGCAAAATCTAGCGCTTATATAAAACTCCTACCAGCAACATTGTACCTAGATTTACAAGGAATAAATGAAATATGAAGTGGCAGTGGGCGGGACACTTCCCTCGCGGCCGTTGGGGCAGAAAGGTTCACGGGGAGACCACGCAATGGAAAGCGCAGCATAGGACGGCCCCCACTAGGTGGAAAGACGGTCTGATAAGGTTGCTGGGAGCCGTTGGACGCTGGCTGCACGAAATCTGTCGCTCTGGAAATCTGAAGGCCAATGTTCAGCAGTTGACAGATATAAAGAAATAAATATTGCTGAACATTTCACACAACGCTATCTAGCCCCAAACTAAGCAGAGCTTGTACTATAGGAACCAGATAACTGATAGAATTATACCTATGCATTTTTGAGACAACCAGACCGGGAACAAATATATGTAGATCATGCAAACATTTGTTCCGTGGCGGGAATCGAACTTGCTACCTCCTGCGTCTCAGCCGGCCATTCGCCTACTGCGCCACGGAGGTCGTCGAGGTCATATGATGATGATGATGAAATTCCAAAGTTATAATAACGTGAAGATTATATATATGTTTCTGAATCATTTAAACACTTAGGGTGACTTGTGCAACGATGCCTAAACGTATTTAGGGGCTATATATTATTTAAGAAGTCGTCAAATAATAAAATTACGTCATATTTAAATATGTTTAGTTATTAAATACGTTTAGGGATCGTTGTACAAGTCGCCATAAGAGTTTAGTTAAGTATGTAGTTTGACTCTAGGCGGAAAATTTGTGTATTGAGTACTACAAAAAATGCCTTTTTTTTATTTTATATAAATTAATAGTGTTATTGATAATCTAAGATATATCAAAAGTATATATTTTGAAAAATGGTGACTCTTTGGACTCCTACATAATGTTAATTCGTAAAATCACCTCCAGGGGCGCTGTAGTTTATCAGTAAACAATCCATTTGTTTTATTGTTAGCTGTTGCCCGCGACTTCATACGCGTAACACTACTAAATGTGTAGGTACCTAAGAAATACAGCTAAACTCGCGGTTGCAACTTGACACCCAATTTTTGTCCCGTGGGACCTGATTTAGGGAATAAAAAGTTACTTGTATTCAAAATCACGGTGGTCATTTTGAATAAACTTTAGTGTCATAAGAATCTATGTTTTGTTAAGTTCATTTTGGTATATAAATGGTTACATAATGAATAAACTTGTTTCGATTATTTTATATTAAACATGTGACAGAATTTATGACCTGACTAGGTACATAGTAATAGTAGTTTCTGTAATTATACAAACATCAAAATTTCCCCCTTTTTAATATAAGTACCCATAAATAAGCAAAAAATTTAATTACCTGACCCATTCTCACAGACATCATTCAGTCACATTATATCGGTTTAATAGACAAACATTTATCGAACTGCAGGAACTGGCCTTCTGTACGTATATATTTTGTGGTTATAGTTTTAATTTATCCACTTATCTTTGTATTATATGTTACTAGCTGACCAATCCGCGGCTTCGCACGCCTGGTTTGCCAATAAAAAGTAGCCTATGTGTTAATCCAGGTTATGATCTACGTACATACCAAATTTCATCGCAATCGGTTCAGCCGTTACGACGTGAGAGAGTATCAAACATCCACACATACATTCATAGAAACGTTATAAACAATCAAACAAACATCTAAACTTTCGCATTTATAATATTATTAGTGTGATAAGGGTACGAGTATTCAGTTATCGAAATAAATACAAACTTTTATTACTCCGACTTCGTTTGTGAATGATATTCTAATGTTTATCGCGAGTTCATAGAAAAATATCAATTTGCAAATGCATTAGCATTTGCTCTGCCTACTACGAGTAGGTAAGTGAAAGTATTTTTATCTTACTACGGAGCTGTTTGTTAATTTCGCCATCTTGCTTATCGGTTCCATGGTGTAACGGTTAGCACTCAGGACTCTGAATCCTGCGATCCGAGTTCAAATCTCGGTGGAACCTGACTTTTTGATTTTTTTAAGCTAATTATTTTTTTGTAGTTTTTTGTAGTTTATTTTTATGTAAGTAATAGTAAATATTTTATTTATGTGTGGTAATACTAAGTGATTTGAGTTAATTTATTTTGTTAATATATTTGGACGTTGAATTAAATGTCATCGTAAACATAGGTAACACAAAAATATTTTTCATTGCTCATACTCATGAAAGTTGGTCATTCTATACTCGATAACGGATCCGTAAATGTGATTTACAGCGTAAGTAAATTTGAAAATAGAATGGCTCATTTTTGTTGGCTCATTGCATTTATAATGATCTAAAATGAAATACAATCTCCATGAAAAATCCAGATTTCCATTTAAAAATTAATGAGGATATATTCTTAGTATGATTTGATGAAATACAACCTTCATGACAAATCCTTATTTCAGCAGTGAAATAAAGTACAATAGATACCGAGAATACAAATTTATTTTGACAAACAAACTGATATAAAAAGCTTTTTTGAATTACTTCTTATTAGTGATGAAAATATATATGTTATGCTCAGGCGTAAGCAATCAATATCCCTCTATTAGCGCCCTCGCTCGCATTCGCCAGGGCTACAATAGGTCGCTTACAGCCCTTGGATAAACATGTACTATTTATCCTACTTTTGTGCTAATACTTTAGTATTAATTTAATAAAGACCTAACAACTGAGATTATGCAATAAGCTCTGAAAAAAAAATGCCATCGCCAATTCCAGAGATTTTATTTTAATTTATTAGTTTAGCAAAGACAAACAGTACATGGTGTAATAAGTTATGATATGGTGTAAACAACAAATAGTGAATGTACGACCCACGGCGTCATCCACAGATAACATATTAGTGAAATTTATAATTCGCTCAAGTCTATGTTGCAAATTTCATAGAGTAGGTACATTGTTGGTGCTTATACTAGAAAAAACATAGCTTGATCTCTGGGAAAGCTGTCAGTAAAATCGCGCCTATGAAGTTCTGAATTTAACAGTACGGACAAACGTACCAGTCAATGTCATACTTTATGGGCATGCTGAGCTAATTATAGTGATGAGCGATGAATCATCGTGACCACAGACTATACACTATCGATATTTTGTATAAAACTTAATTCAAAATTAATTTATCATTTAATTAAAAAAAATAACATTATTGAATATTTAAAAAAAATAACATTATTTACAATAGTGAATAAATAAAATCTAAATTCTAACCTACTCGTAACATTCCTTCCGACAACTTTGGGGTTCGAGAGAAGTTTGGCCGCCGCGTGTCTTCTTCCGCAAGATGGCGCCAACGCGCCGCCATCTTGTTTGACATGCCTCCATATCACTGCCAGTATAATCCGGTCGAGCTTATCTGGGCCCAAGTAAAGGTTTGTTTGCTCGAATTTCAGTTACACAGATTCTTTATGTATTAACTCCTGTATAATTTATGATATTAAAATATGTTTTTCTTTCAAGGTTACGCTGCTAGACATAACACAACACCGCCTTTCACGGCAAATAAAATGTTGCAGTTACTAAACACTGCGGTTGAAAATGTATCTGTAGAAGATTGGAAAAAGGTAGTTACCAAATGCAGAAAATTAATGAAAGAAGATTGGGAGCAGGACGTTCGATTTGATAATATTTGCGAACAAGAGTTCATTATAAATTTACAAGATTGCTCTAGCGATTCTGAAAGTGATTCGGATATTGATTTGGGGTGTACTCCTTTGGAATAAATAAATGTATGTATATAATAATATATAATTAATGATAATATAATCCAATATACATATAATTATGGCAGACAGCCTTCGTGGCGAAGCGGTAGTGAACACGACTGCTGCGCAGGAGGTCGCGGGTTCGATCCTCGCTCAGTGCAAAGATTTGTATGCATGAATATGGGTTTTTGCACTGGTCTGGTCGTGCCTCGGAAAACATGTTAAGCCGTCGGTCCCGGCTGCCATACGAATATCTAATGGCAGTCGTTACGGGTTGTTGGAGTCCTCAAAAGTCCAACAATTGGTCTTACTGCAAAGCTTCTATCGATAATTACTATCGATATTTTTTTCTGTATCATAACAACCCTAGGAATGTCAGTTTAACAAATTTCGCAGAGATCAAGCTATGTTTTTTCAAGTATAGGCAGACTTATATACTATAGTCTTTCCATTTCTTTATTTTCTCGATGACAGTTCTAATTTGATAGTTGTAGTGTTGTGACCTCATGGGGAGAGCTCATCGAGTGACAGTGACGATTCATCAGATTTTGATTAAAATAAAGAAATAAAGATTACCTGTCGTTATAATTATTTCGTTTCATTGTCGATAATACGTGTAACATCTTGTAATGAAATATAATATTAGTTAATAAATTTC
The DNA here is from genome assembly GCA_918857605.2 of Philereme vetulata. Classification (NCBI taxonomy): domain Eukaryota; kingdom Metazoa; phylum Arthropoda; class Insecta; order Lepidoptera; family Geometridae; genus Philereme; species Philereme vetulata. The sequence continues at coordinate 216,088 of OU975484.1, read as the reverse complement.
TACAAAAGTATCCGGCAGTAGTTTAGTTTCTTACATTTTGTAAAAAAATATCGGGTCTGTTAACGTGTTACGTTTATCGATAGCTCCATCCCTATCAGTTTCTCCGACTCTGGTATAACCTTGTACGTGCGTAAGCGTCATATTTTTATAAAATAATGCATACACAATGTAAAAAAGACGCTAGTTAAGTTTTCACAGGAGCTGTCATCGAGAAAATAAAGAAATGGAAAGACTATAATAACTCAAGACATTCAAGAAGTTTTAAAATAGTTTTATTATTTTTATAGCATTCAATGTATAGTTCGACCGAAACCGCTGTACCGCTCCTTAAGAAAGTGCGGCGAGGTGGGGGCCGAGGAAAAAAGAGCAAGAGTAGGTACACATGAGATCGATATTGTCGGATAGATCTTACGAAATCGTAAACGATATGTTTATATTATATAACGATATGTTTATTTTTTTTAAGTAACTAAATTGTCTATAGATATTCTGATATAGATTCTGCTTCAACTTCATCTTCCGTTTCGCTATCGGAACTTGAATCAGAGTCGTTCTGCAAATTTATTATTAAAGGATCGATAATAATATCAAATCTACTATCGCGATCCCAGCAACTTTTTTCATTTTTTTAGACATGATGGCGGTCTTGACATCACGAGATAGCGCTTTACCCATCTTTGGATATTTATTTGACGTCTGACGATGGATCGGAGCGGCCGATACTCCCCTCCGTCTCGCCGCGCGCATACCTCAGGCGCGGTTCAGTGGTTTCGGTCAAACTATAACTATTTTTGACGGCTCAAATAGTGGTGTGACTAGACGTAAGTAAATCAATTTAGATTGTATCGAGTCGATACATATATCAATAAATTTCTAAAAAAATCTCTTAAAACGTGCGAAGCTACCGAGTACCTTAATGTATAATAATCTTCGAATAAAGCTACTCATGATCAATGATACAATGATCGAACTTCACGGAAGTTCTTTTGATCATTATATAGTATGACAAACATCACAAAAGAAAACGAGTGTGCTTTAGACCACAGGACTAACGTAAAACTTCTTTAGCTCCATCTTTTTCTGCTGCTGCCTGCCTTCTGTTGTAAAATAGTTTAACTTTTTCGTAAATTGAAGCTGGTAGATTCAAAATACGTAACGTCGTAAATACTTTTTTTTTATCTATAGCAACATGAACGCTATTAAACAGCATGAAGGAGTGTTTCGTTTTTGCAGTTTGTATAATTAATTTAGGATAGGAGATATGCGACCAATCAACTGGCTAAGCGAAATTTAAATACCTGGGACATTTTCTTGCCGACGACCTTAAAGACGATGCAGATGTTGAGAGGGAGCGTAGGGCCTTGGCGGTCCGAGGTAACATGTTGGCCCGTAGATTTTCCCGTTGTACTGAACAAGTTAAAGTTACGCTTTTTAAAGCGTACTGTCAGAGCTCTTACACGGGAAGTTTGTGGGTCCGAAATACCAAAAGATCATTGGAGGACCTACGCATCCAATATAATAACATCTTCCGGATGATGTTGCGGTTGCCCCGATACTGCAGTGCATCGGGGATGTTTGCCTACTATCACACAGATGGCTTTCACGCCATCATGCGCAAAAAAACGGCATCGCTGATGAGCAGAATTCGGGGCGGTCGCAACAGCATCCTGAGGACAGTGGCTGAGTGCTGCACATCTCCGCTCTGGAAGTGTTTTGTGCGGAGGGTGATTAATGAAGGAAATAATTTCCTCAGTTAGTCACCCGCAGCACAAAATGGTGTTTTCTATTTTCACCCAGCGCCTATTTTTTATTTTTGTATATTTAGCTGTTCTTCTTTGTTGTTATATATATATTTTTTGTGTGTATGTTAGTCTTAAGATATGGACTCTAGTTGTCTGAAATAAAATATTTTTATTTTTATTTTTAAGCGAGAAAGACAGAAAGAAAACATGTGCTCGCTCCTCTCTCTCTTTTACCCTACAGTAATATATGAAACGTAACTATCTCTCTTTCTATCTTCACTAACTTATATCTCCTTCTCAACTTCCGTTAGCACTTTTCGTAACGCATTCACCAGCTTACTCCACAAGTCAAGCGTGCGTAAAGAAGTTCTACTTCAAACATTTAAAAATAAAATAATACCTAATTAATAACAAATCTACAAAAGAAAAAAAAAAGATATTTAATTTTTAAGATTTTGATTTTATTGCTCCACCAGTAAAAGAACTTGTTATCATTCTCTTAAAAGTGATTTAAGAGAGATAACCGAGATCTAGGAATTGTCCTATTATGTTTAGTGTGACAGTTTTAATACAAGCTTTTTACTTGCATGGTATTTATATTTGTCCGGGTGGAATCTTGCAAATGAATTTTAAACCCGTTCCCCTCAACCGATTGAGCTGAAATTTGGAATACATTATGTAACTTCGGTGACAATGCAATAATATGGTACCATGGAGGTGGTCTCATGATGGAGATGGATGCTAGACAACGGAACTTCTGAATGGATTATAGTAGGCTACTAGTGTTTGGGCTCATTTGAATCTGCTTGCGGTTCAGATTATGAATATAATAAAAGCTTGTTTTGAAAAAGTAATTTTTCAACAAAATATGTACTTATTTATGTTTATAGATAATCGTATTGTTCACTACCACCAGAAAGAACCTATTCACTTTAGTTATTTCAATTCCATATAATTTTTCAACATTATCATAATGAGTTGTATCTACGCTTAAGGTCACAGCAATCGTAAAGGGTTACAAATACCGAAAGCCCGGGCCATAAAGCCATGATTAACGTACACGACAGCTACAAGCCGATAACACTACATTACCATACACCGTGGCACTCCTTAATGGATTAACTGGTTAGGTTAATTAAAACTCTTTCGCTGGGGAGGTTTCAATCTGACTAGGGTTACCAATAACATTCTTACTTGCGTTAAAATATAAAAGGATCGGTTTTATAATTTAACATTATCATAGCGGGTTAGATTCCCAACGCGGAACAAATGTTTGTATGATCTACAGATATTTGTTATGGATGTTTTTTTATCTATACTCCTATTACTATAGTCTTTCCATTTCTTTATTTTCTCGATGACAGCTCCCGTGATAACTTGAACGAGCGTCTTTTTTACATTATCTAAGCATTATTTTATAAAAATATGACGCGTACGCACGTACAAGGTTATACCAGAGTCGGAGAAACTGATAGGGATGGAGCTATCGATAAACGTAACACTATAACAGACCCGATATTTTTTTACAAAATGTTAGAAACTTAACTACTGCCGGATACTTTTGTACAAATTTATTAACTAATATTGTATTTCATTACAAGATGTTACACGTATTAATTCTTGATTAATAATGCCAACTTCTTAGTAGGTATAGGTAGGTACTCGATAATTTAATAAAATAATTATAACGACAGGTAATCTTTATTTATTTATTTTAATCAATATCTGATGAATCGTCACTGTCACTCGATGAGCTCTCCCCATGAGGTCACAACACTACAACTATCAAATTAGAACTGTCATCGAGAAAATAAAGAAATGGAAAGACTATAATCATATTATAAGAGGATTTTGTATGTAACAAATGTTTGTATGTTTTACAGATTATGTTCTTGGCGTTTTTATCTATGCTTCTATACTCAGAATAGAGAAAACACCAATAAAAGAGAACACGCCTAATACTGAAGCGTCAATATCTACTACAAAATAGAGTAGAATAGAGCGAACGCCATTATGACGACCTCCGTGGTGCAGTAGACGAATAGTCGGCTGAGACGCAGGAGGGTTCGTGTCCCGCCGCGGAACAAATTTATTCATGATCTACAAATATTTGTTCCGGGTCTGGTTGTTTCTCTGTATATTATAAGTAGGTATGTATTTACAAAACAAAATAGATATAAGTATTCTATCAGTTATCTGGCTCCCATAGTACAAGCTCTGCTTAGTTTGGGGCTAGACAGCGCTGTGTGAAAACTCCAGCAATATTGATTTATTTATTAGTTTGTCTGTGACCGTCGTCACGCGTGACGTATTTTACAGTGTTCAATTTAATTGGATTATGCCTTCTTGTGTCGTCCCAACGTGTAAAAATTCTGCTGGGCTCAAAAAAAAGGGGTAAACGGTTCATATGTAAGTAGTGCATTGAGATGTTGTGTTATTTGTTTATTGAATAAATTCAGTTTGTAATTGTCGTAAATAATGATCCTCCATTTTGCTGGTGTTGCCAAATATCGAGTGTTATTATTTTCCCTACTCTAGAACACAGAGATTAACAACTTTTACCGTTTACTTTAATTGTAGTTTGAAATTATACTAGTGGGTTGCCCCGAACAAAGATTACGCGAAATTCCCAAAACCCAAAAAAAAAATACAATTCTTAAGGCGATTTGCGCAAAAGCGTACCTATTTAGTAGCTAATTATGATTTAAAGAGTTTAAATCATACAAATATGTCAAATTTAAACATTTTAGACGCTAAATACGTTTAAGGACCGTTGTGCAAACTGACCTTAATCTTTGACTACTAAAGTAACGACCAACTTACTTGACCTACAGTTTCATTCAAATTAAAAGCAACAGGAGTTCATGTACGTTGGTAAATGTTTTTATGAGTAGAAATTGCAGTTATTCTGAATTTCAGATTTTTCTCTACATTTGTGTCACTAAAGCTACACGAATACCAAATTTCAGCACTGTGGGGTCACTGGTGTACCCTGTGAATTTCGTCAAAGTTCAGTTTTTATGATGGTTAAGAACTCAAAATCTACAAGGACTAAACTTAAAAATAAAAATGAGGTTGAAATGTACTAATTAAGACCTTTCATTAGGAATCCCATTTAACGAGTATTTTTAGCGTGTTTTTTACCTATTTATTTATATATTTCTGAAATTATAAATTTATTAATTGCAAGATATACCCATTTAATATTAGTAATTAGTTATAGTAATCGCGAAAGTTTAAAAGTGCTTGCTTATTCATACTTAGATAGTTATGTATGGGAAGGTACCGACCGAGGTAATTGATTTTTATTTCTTACTTCAGACTTGAAAACTGAACTTCGTCCACGCAAACTTTGTAATCGCGTCCTACAAGAAATGTATCTGGGTATAATACACAAACCATTTTATTTTATTAATTGCATACAAATGATGGGAGGATATGATCAAACTCACAGTGGGCCCCAACTGGAGAAGGATTTTGAACACCTGCGATTTGCTGCGATGATACCAGTTTCGTAAAATATTTTCTACCAATATTTCTTTAACTTTTAATAAATTTGTCAAAAACATGAACATCGCAAAAATAAATGTGTCGGAACCATTTCCATTCACTATTCTATGAATCTTGACTATAAAATAAACAAATTGAATAAACTTTTATTGAAGTACATATTTCTATGCAAGTATTTTTTTGTTATGGTAACCCCTTTGTTTACATAAAATATCCTGGATAATATATCAAAGTATATTAATATATTATGTCCTAACTTTTGGAGTTAAACATCACCCACTTCATACATTTTTCATCAAGTGCTAAAAGTACTGTTTTCCGTTTCGTTATTTTGTCTCAGTGTAGTCTCTAGTTTTTGATAGTGTAGAGTGTAGGTAGGTACATTCTATTCCGTGTAAGTAAAGTGAAGTAATCAAGTGAAGCGTTATCATTGTCTAATGTTTTATAACCAAACAATAGTAGATTGTTAAACGAGGGGACAAAGCAGTGTCTTACGTCACGGGCGCTATATTGAATCCGTAACGTAATGAAGGGTTACTAGAATCCTGAGTGAAGAGAGGGATATATGCTCGCCCAAGATGCAGACAGCTTTATCCACAAGGAGAATACTCTATTTTTCACTCTCACTGTCTGCGAGACAATAAAAATCAAATCTAAATTGGTGCTTCTGTGCAGAGGTTAGTTCTATTTTCGAATAAGTTCTTAATCTGTGGTTCAAATTTTAATACAGATGAAGTTCCAAATTCAAATCACGATAATGAAATTCAGTACAACTTTACTCCCGGGTTTCGGTGAGGTTTACATGACATATAATTTGACATTGTCGAGCAGGTGCTGTGAAAAATGATATTATGTAAAATCGTAATAATAATATTTAAAACAATAGTAAAACTTCCAATAAATGAACATTCGTAAACAGAATTCGTCACTGTCTAACAAACTTGCAGAGAGCCTTTGTTAACAGTACCTGATAAAATAATGTCCGCAACATGTTCGTACAATAACAAACAGATTTCGGTCAGGCGTTATAATCAACCTGCTTATAAAACTATCAAAAATCCAAATTACACAAAGTTTTCAGCTAACAACTTAAATAAAAAATTTAAACTAACCTAACCCTTCCGTCAACCGATCTTATCGGAACCCACCTTCCACTAATCCCTAATGACCAAACTTTTACCTATTCTAGTCCTTTGGTTCATTGATATAGAGTCGGTATTCAAATATCTGTGGTGAAAAGTCCAGACATTACCCGTGAATTATTATTTTTGATTAATAAATTGTACGTCTCTAGAGAGGTGGAGTGAAATGCTGTCACGCTGCCATCAATTATGGAATTTGATGGTTTTTCATTAAACCTGACGATGCCCGGGAGGCGTGGAGTGGACTGGACGTAGAAACGAAACTTGTTGTTCTTCCTATATATATATATATAGATATAGCATCTGTGATCGGAGTCGGAGGTCTGGCATCGCTGCATAGCAAGATGTCGCGCGATTCATGTAGCGAAGTGGCAACAGAGCACAATAGAATAAAACCAATCGTAGCTAAGGTAACCTCTGATTGGCCCATTTGAATCTGATCAACAATTGATGGTGTGGAATTGTATAAAAAAGCAATAAATAGTTCTTATTTTTGCCACCAGGGGGATGGCAATTGTTGATCTGACAGGAGCCACATTTGTATGCCGAATCCTACATTAGATCAACAAAAACTACCCTGATCAACAATTGCCAACGGATCAACAATTAACTGATGCCACGACCCGTGTGATCAACATTTGCCGAGGGGAGATATATATATATATATAGGTATGCCATATGTATTCGATAATGATAAAATTAAAACGAAGGGGTCCATACTGGACATACCTTCTTGAGGATAAAAAATGCCCTTTTTTACCCGAGTACAGCAAATCCAAAACGAAGGGCTATGTTTTAGGCAGTGTATGTATGTTTGTATTTACCTATGTTCCACCGGCACCGTAGCGAATAAACCACTCGCCTGATTTTGAGTGCGGGTGATAAAATTTTTACTAAATTACTAGACTAAATTTTCTGACGACCTCCGTGGCGCAGTGGACTGGCTGAGACGCAGGAGGTAGCGGGTTCGATTCCCGCCGCGGAACAAATGTTTGCATGATCTACAGATATTTGTTTCGTGTTTGGGTGTTTCTCTATGTATTATAAGTATGTATTTACAAAAAAAATGTATATTAGTATTCTATCAGTTATCCCCATAGTTCCCATAGTACAAGCTCTGCTTAGTTTGGGGCTAGATAACGCTGTGTGAAATGTCCAGCAATATTTATTTATTTATTTTTGCTCGACTACGGTAAAGCCAAAAGGAAGGGTTATTTTTTAGACATAGACATAGACAGACATTTATTTGCTACCATAACACACAAATTCACACAATACAATCAAAACGTATAACACCAAAGAGAAAGCACAAGTAAGAGAAAACAGAAAATTACATTCAACAAACATAGGAACAATAGAATGAAATAATAAATATACAATGTAGTCAAGGAAAAATTAAAAAGAGAAAAAAAAAAATTAAATTTATGTATTTATTACAAGTAAATACATTATAACCTTAATATTAAACCCTTAAAACCGTGCAAGGTTTGTCTGGATACTCACATTCGTCGAATTTCTTCGTAACATTTATTTATACATTACCAACACACAAGACAGTATTACTCCATACTCGTAGTACTCAATCCGCTTGCGATGTTTTCGCAGTCTACGGATATATGAATGAATGAATGAAAATTCTTTATTATACCTTACAAGCTAGACACAACAGATTTAAAGAAAAAAACAAATAAAAGTAAGCATAATGGGCGGTCTTATCGCTTAACAAAGCGATCTCTTCCAGACAACCTTTGGATGGAGAGGATCATTGCTTAATGGAAGATTGGCCGAGGTGCAAAAAGAATAAACTTAATAATAGAAAAAGAAATTAGTTATATACATACATATTAGGTACATAAATAACTTTAAATAAATAAATAAATATCATATATAAAATAAATAAATATGTACTTACATACTTATACTTACAATAATAATATTAGAGATCAGATGAATCACGACTTCATGGAGATAAAAGTTTTTGAGTCTAGCTTTAAATACGGAATGTGAGGGGGATTTCTTGATGGAGACCGGCAAGGCGTTCCATAATCGGACAGCTTGGACGGAAAAGGAGTTTGCATAGAAACTGGTTCTATGTATCGGGGTTTTGAGAAGGAGGTTTTCAGAGGATCGGAGTGTTTGGGAATTTGTGCAAAAAAGGAAACCAAAGCGTTCCTTCAGATAACAAGGCGTGGAAGGATTACGAAGGATGTTGAATAGGAGGGATAGGATGTGAGTACTCCGGCGAAGTCGAATGGGGAGCCATTTGAGTTTATTACGAAATTCGGAGATGTGGTCGTATTTCCGGAGTCCGAAAATAAACCTTATGCAAAAATTTTGAAGACGCTCAAGCTTATTGAGCTGCTCCTCCGTGAGGTCAAGATAGCAGGAATCAGCGTAATCTAAAATTGGGAGAAGAAGAGATTGTGCAAGCGCAATTTTAGTAGCTATCGGAAGACAGTTTCGCAGTCTCCTGAGCGAACCAGCAGAGGCAAATAGCTTCCGACTCACAGATTCGAGCTGATGTATGTTCCACCGTAGCGCTTCACTCATTAGGTGTCAATCGATTCGTTATTATGGTCCGGGTGACATACGCACGGTAATATTATCTCTAACATAGGCTACCATGGACATAGGTATTAAGTAGTCAGATTTCAGTTTTGAGGTAAAACTTCTTGACTTGGGGAGTAAGCTGGTGAATGCGTTACGAAAAGTGCGAACGGAATAAAATTAGTGAATATATGATATAAATTAGTGAAGATAGAAAAATCTATCTTCACTAACTTATATCTCCCTCTCAACTTCGTATATCGTAACTTCGTATTTCTGAGTGATACGTTTCGTATATGTATTTTGAACTGATCGACCTACAGACGTGGGAACAATTGTGTAATTGAACAATTTTATAAATTAATATTGTGAAAAAGAAGTTTTACTTCAGTCGTGTTGTCTAAAACACACTCGTTTTTTTAAACTTATATATCTTGTTGTGTTTGTGTATTTAATCCCGTCGGTGTGTGTATTTAATTCCGTCGGTGTGTGTATTTAATTCCGTCGGTGTGTGTATTTAATTTGATAATGTGATACTCTTGATGATCATGATACTTTTCACCTGAATGTCTCATGGTGAGCGCAATGAGATGCCATTTAAATCTAGTCTTGGTTAGGCTTAGCCGTAACAGTTTGCGTCGGGGGCGAAAATAAGAAAAACGTGTGTTAAAGGAGCCTACGAGTTGTAATCTTTTATTGTCTCATAAGCCCTTTCGATATGGAGAACAATTATATCCAGATATCGTATTTATATCTAAGGTCCTACGCTGCACTATCCAGCGCGTGGTCTCCTCTCTAGAACCTTTCAGGACGACATCCGTGGTGCAGTGGGCGAATAGCCGGCTGAGACGCAGGAGGTAGCGGATTCGATTTCCGCCGCGGAACAAATGTTTGCATGATCTACAGATATATGTTCCGGGTCTGGTTGTTTCTCTATATATTATAAGTATATATTTACAAAAAAAAAATGTATAAGTATTGTATCAGTTATCTGGTTCCCATAGTAAAAGCTCTGCTTAGTTTGGGGCTAAATAGCGCTGTGTGAAATGTCCAGCAATATTTATTTCAGCACCAATGACCGTCAGTTCTGATAAAGATTGCTGCACTCAATGCAGGCCGCACAAGATCGAATAGAAGAATAGAATAGAATCTCTCTAGCCTCGAAGGTTTGCTGGAAGAAAACTGTTCATAGGGTTATGCTCGCCTTTGTACATGTCCTCTATTTCTGTACTTTATAATGTATATTGTTGTGTACAATAAAGAATAAAGAATAGAATAATCATTTATTTGGCACACACAAAATGACACATGAAACAATTATAAGGAACAGTAGATACAATTGAGTCCATTATGACAGTTCGACTCATGTGTCTGCGTACCAAAATGGCGTTCAGCTCAGCATAATGTTGGATAATAAGCACCCAACGCTGATTTTCAGCGGAAAGATCGGTCACTCTGGAAATATATGGGGGCGGCCAAGTCCAGCAGTGGACGTGTCTGAAATGATAATAATATTAAATAACAACAAAGCATTTATTAAGGAACAACAAATATAAAATTAAGTGTATAATTTGAAACGATGATGCTTGAGTAAGTATGAAAACTGTGTTACAGACACCAACGCCCTCCTTTACAGCATGAGTTCCAATCAGTTAGATGGCACAAAAACTAAACTACAAATTATGTAGTAAGTTCAATAATTAACACAGGTGTGTGGCCGATAACCGTTGGGGAAGAAAGGTTCTCGAGTGGAGACCACGGACTGGAAGACGCAGCGTAGGCCGGCCCCCCACAAGGTGGACCGACGATCTAGTAAGAATCGCGGGGAGCCGTTGGGCGCAAACGGCTACCAACCGCTCGTTGTGGCGATCTAAGGGGGAGGCCTATGTTCAGCAGTGGACGTCTACCGGCTGATGATGATGATGATGATGATGTGGCAGAGTTTCACCTCTAATTGTAATCTGTAATGGGCATGCAAAGCCCGAGAGAGGGGCATTCTACTGGGTTACAGGGCGTGCTGTGAGTGATATATTTTATGAGGTTTTTGTGACGGAAAAATCAATTTGTAATTTGATCATAAAGGAGTGTCGCTCTGTGCAAAGGTGTGTACGTTGCCTCCTAAGGGACTTCAAAACTAGACAGTCCTAATATTATAATTGCAGTTTGTGGGTATTTAGTTACCTATTTCTATATCCGCAAGGCCGCCTCTATGGGAATCTTCAAATCCAAACTCTTTAAATACTTCATCTCTCTTCAAGATACCCAACAAAATTGAGCACTTTATGTAGATATATTTGTGTATTTCGTTTATGTATGTGTATTATTCTTATTTTTAATTTTTGTAAGTTTATTTCTAAGCTAAAGTTTGATTAAATTTCCTTTTTCTGGCACTACCACTTTCTCCACACTACACAAAGGTTAGCTGGAAGAAAAGGCTAATTAGCATTAAGTTCGCCTATGTATCTTTTTATTAGTGCAATAAAGAATTTTCTAATCTAATCTATTTCTGCCGCCAAGCAACATAGCTGTGTTTCGATTTGAAGGGTAAAACACGGGTGGTAGCCGGTGAAATTACAGGCACATGAGGCTTTATACCTGTTTGCCTCAAGTTGATGGACACCAGGCAGTCCATCGTAGGACGCGTTTCTAAGGTGCGTGTTCTACGAGTACTTTGTTACAGGCGATGGTTACCACTAACATCAGGTGGGCTATAATCCTGTTCCACCTCCAAGATGTATCAATAAAAAAGTCATATGTTACTGTAATTTTACATACTGTTTATTGAACGTTCGAGAGCAATCGTTTTAAATAGGACTTGACATCAGAGCTCGTCAAGATGCGCACATGCTATCCCTCCTGTATAGGATTCTTCGCAATCCTCTATCTCCCACCTCAGAGAGCAATTTGCATCCGTGTCAACTGAGGACAGAGCTGTGCGATCGTCTCGTCGTTTACAATTGATTACTCCACAGCATAACACGGCTACTTATGTTATGTTATGTTATGTTGGTGGACTCCCTTTTCTGCATTTGAACTCTTAAGTGGTCCATTATGCGTGAGAGAGTTGACTATATGGATAGCCAGCCTAACTCCGACCAGAAGCGCAGAAGTTTCCTGGGGTATTCGCAGGCTTCACGGAGTGACCTTGGGTTGTCCAGGATTTCTGTACGTTGTGCTATTACCCCCACGCATTCCAGGACTACGTGGGCTGCTGATTCTTCTTCGGTGAGACATCCCCTGCAGAGTGAGCTGTCTGTTGTTCCCATGATGTAGAGGTGTTTGTTGAGGGGACAATGTCCTGTAAGGAACACGGCTACTTACTCTGACTCGAAATAGTTTGGTGGCATATTATTCCGGGGTCGAGTAGCGGTTATGGTGTAAGAGTCAGAGTAAGTAGCCATATCCCACCAAACTATTTCAATGCTACTTCAGTGGAAGCATTCAGATTGAGAATCTATAGGCACCTTCTCGGTCAAACCGACCAAAAATAAGCAACTAAATCTTTCCTTATCACTTCTTCTATTGTTAAGTATGTATTCTTATTTGATATTGGTATAGTTTAGTCCATCTTATAAAGTACTTAAGTAGGTTTATTTATGTAGTATGTACCTATATTATGCTATTTTTATTAGTCCTGAGCAAATTTTCATTAGTTCCCTTTCCTGTGCACCACCTACACATCTGGAATCTGGTTATCTGGAAGAATGCTGTTTAGAATTAGTTTCGCGTTTGTACTAGTTTTATAAGCGCAATAAAGTATTTTCAATCAATCAATCAATCAACTTGCTATGGAGCAAGAATGTGTTGTGTTGTTAGGGCAGTGCAAGTAAGTTTTTGCCTCAATTTTAATTTACGCAATAGCCAAGAAACATGTTTCGTAGAAAAGGGCTTTCAATTTTGGAAATAGGCGATAAATCTCTGATATAAAACAAGGTAACAATAAAAAACCAGTAGTACAAAGGTCGATTCCAAAGAAAGCAATTGTTTATTTATATTTTCTTCAAACAATGATCTTCAAGGAAAAGAAGTAATCCCCTACTGTACAATCAATACATTCATACAATTTTAATGCTATTATTTATTATTTGTCACCACTTCCCAGAACAAATGAATGGAATTCCATTGCAATATCTACCGATTATAATGCAAGGTTACCTAAAACCGTTTTAAGCTATTTGTATCTCGCGATTAGTTTGTTTATGTTATTGTTAACTTTTTGAAGTAAAACTTGTTTACGCACGCTTAACTTGGGGAGTAAGCTGGTGAATGCGATACGAAAAGTGCGAACGGAAGTTGAGAAGGAGATTAATGTTAGTAAAGTACGAGAGAGTTACGCTTACGTTTCGTACATTACTGTAGGTGCAAGAGAGAGAGGTGGTAGCACACATTTTCTTTCTCTCTTTCTCTCATAGCCAGTTGATTTGTCGCATATCTCCTATACCAAATTAGCCTAAAATAAACAAACTCCAAAAACGAAACACTCTTTCATGCTGTATAATAGAGTTCATTTTGCTATACATAAAAAAGTATTTACGACGTTACGTATTTTGTATCTACCAGCTTCGACATATTTATATATTATACATGCACATATAGATAGAACTAAAGAAGTTTTACTTCAGTCGTGTGGTCTAACGCACACTCGTT